>JBAJHX010000106.1:17226796-17241301 GCA_037176925.1 Amniataba percoides
TCACCAAAACCTCAGGTGAACAACATGGAGGCCACTGACGTGGTTTTTAGTCTCCACAGGAGCTGGTTAGATATGAAGCTCACTGGCATCTTGTTTCTATGACCTCTGCTCTCCGAAACAGTTAGCCCTCCATTGATCCATCTGATTTCTCTTCAGCTTAAGTGTCAGCAACAATAAACAGAATTTTACTAGTTTGATAATGTGATCGATCCACTGGAAAGGAAGAGACGAGAGGAAAAGAAAATTTAATTAGATTTGCATTAGTTTTTCTATTTACACCCCAGTGGAGCTCAGTTGAAAGTTAAAATGTTGCAGAGTTCTTTATCAGGGCTGAGCAGGCTTGCAAAGAGCAGTCGTGCTCTCACAGAGTCGCATAGCCTTGAAACACAGAAACTAATCCATGATATTGATCAGTGTGTTTCATATTGGCCCCTGTAATCCATCAAGCTAACAGTGTGGGATAGGCCTAATTTATATCATCTGAAAGGTGTAATCAAAGATGAATGAACCCCAGCGTGATAGAAATGTGCACTGGGTCATAATTTCTACCACTGTGAGTAATGGTAGGAGGGGATAAACACAACAGCTGCAGCAAAAAATTGGTAGAACTAAACCCAAGGTTTGTAGAGCCCAGCAGAGCGTGCATGTATGGCACTGACATCATCCTAATTGAACTATTTTTGGTAGAGTTGCACATTTGATACATATGACATAAAAGTATCAAGGGTGAATACTAAAATATTTGCATGTCAAATGTTTTTGATAAAAGTTTATGGGGACACGAGAATTTGAAGGCATCCTATGAAAAGACAAATGTATTAAATGACAAGATACAATAACCGGAGATGTAATGACTGCATATCTACAGTCGTCCTGATGAAGCTAAAACTTCAACAACAGCTTTATCCATTGTACAGCAAGCAAGCTCGTGTACATGTGACAACGCGGGCTGACCCAGGGGGTAAAAGATGGCGGCGAGGAGCTTCAAGAGTTGCTGTGGAGAGGGAGAGAGTGTAGCTGTAAATATATGTGTAAATATATATAAATGTTTCCTTTTAAAAAGCCACTTAAGAACTCCAACCCTTTAAATAAGGCCAGAAATAATCTGTTTCCTTCGTCGCGGTAGATCCAGCAGGGATTTGCAGAAACATTCGGCAGTGACACAGATCTACATAATCATTTTAAGTTTCTACCCGCTCCTTCCAATGATTCTCCTGCTGTCACTTTAGATACCGCTAAAACTGATTTGGGCTCCCTAATCTCCCAGTATTTCTTAGACTTTAAAAATCTCTAATATTATAAGGAGATTATTTCATTTATAATTGATTGAGTGCATTTGCCGGAGTGCCACTTCAAAGTTGCTGAATTAAAGATGCGTTTAAGAAGCCTGGTGCCGGGCGTTGTGAGTCGTAGGGTGGGGTGGGAGGTTGCGTTGGGGGAGAGGGTGGTGGGGGGGTTTGGGAGTGGTGGTGGGGGAGGCTTGTGTCTTCTCGGTGGAGCGAGCGAGGCTGATCCATGGAGATTTCTTTAAATGGGCTCTCACAAAGTGCCTCGCTAGGAGAAGGCATCGGAGGACACTGGCCAATGGCGGCAGACATGCCGTGGTGGGAATCTGTGTCTGTGCTGGTAAGACTCTTCGGCAAAGAGGTGGCTCTCGTTACATTTACCTCCTCGAGGATACTCCGTCAAGTCCTGTCCATCCTCAGTCCCCCTCTAAGAACACATCAAGAGGATGATTCCCAGGTGAAGTCCGCTCTACCTGTAAGAGACTTTACCCAAATATCTTCCTCTCCCCTCAGGCGAAACCACTCGGGACTGCCAAAAAGCGTACGTTTTTCAAAAGCCTTTTTTCTTAAGCTCTATCTTTGGATTCTCAGCACACAGCACCCTAAAATCTTCACAGGCCAGGGCTAAAATATGAAGCTCCCTGATTCCCCATCTTCCCCCTTTTCCTAACTGAACCCCAAACCCCATTCAGGACTCAGGCTCTCACCTTCTCATTGGCTTACTAATACCTGCAGCTCCTCCCATCGGACCACTTTGAGGGTCTTCATTAACGCAGAGAGAGAGATAGAGAGTCTTTAAAGAAAATCCCCCCCCGGCCCGAAAGAACAGGGAGAAGATATGGCCTGTTGGAGAGCTCAGGCCTATTGGAGTGCTTAGTTCTGACTAAATGAATCTTGACAGTGAGGAGGATGCTCTCCTCCTGCCCAGTATTGTACCAGCCGAATATATACACCCCCCCACCCCTACATCTCACTGCCTTAGATGCTCTGACTCCCCTTCCCCCTCCCAACCCGTCCACCACCACCACTATGGCCCAACCAGATCATAATCCTCTTAACGCTCTGCCTTATTAACCACTCATCTAAATGACATGAAAGCAACCGGCTGGAGAGAGGGGAGAAAAAAAGTAAATTATTTCCCCTGGAATAAAATCCTGGCCCTTTCACCATACAGTACTTTGTATTTCACATTTGATTATGTGACAAGTGTATCTAAGTCTGCTCGGGGCTCAAGAGAAATGTATTTCAGAGCCCATCAGGCACAGCAAATTCAAAAGGGGTTCCAACGTGCCCTGCGATTGTACACCCATATACACACTGTCACATTAGCGCACACATACACACACACACGCATTGCTAAATTGAATTCTAATTAAGACGACTCCACAGATGATGAATAAATGGATGATCCATTTGGCTCACTTTTTCAATTGAGGAAACTGTGATCCCTCTCACCCCCAGAGGAATCCACTCATTAGGGTCCATTTTTGAATTAAGACTTCAAGTTTCCATTTACCCACATTTGCCCTCACGCCCTTTCGTTGCAACCCTCCCTGTACAACCTGGTGAACCTTTGTAATTCTCGATACCACCACCTGTAAATTAATTCTGGGTTCAACCATTTGACCCAGTTTTTGCTCCGGAGGTAATAGAGGTTTGTCCCTCTGTGCATTCGCAGGCCGAGGCTCACATAGGACTAACAGAAGGAAAATTACTTGTATTGAGTGAGCTGGTAACACTCACACACACAAGCGCACACACACATGTATATACATGCTCTTTTAGAGCGAAGTGCCGAACAAGTGTGAAAGACTTACATTAAAGACTGACATGGCTGCAGGAGTGTGTTCCTCTCCGTAGATATTCCCTGCATCAATTCATGTTGCTGTATATGTGTAAAAATAGCACAGGACATTAAAGCTCCTCTTATCATGGTTTTTATATTAAAGATGCATAAAATTGTGATGTGTAATGTGAAAGGAGTCACTTTTGGTGATGAACCCACAGAGAATTATCACCTGACAGTGTTTTTGCTCCTTTCAGCTCATGTTTCTGGTTCGCTCTCATCAGCATCGTGTCCATCCATACATGATAACTTATGAAATCAATATGTGTTTGACTTCACAATACAAGCATTAATAAATCAAATTAAAATGAAAAACAATGATTAAATCTAACATATACTAAAAGTTGTCCGAATATCAACCAAACTCTCCACAGTGAGCACATATCTACAATGGTGCCTGTGCATACTCGTATAGACATATTGAACTTCTAAAAGTATCAATGAAGCGTTTATTTGTTTTTTTGTCAAGCACGATAAACATATAGCTGCTGAACATGGAGGGGCATTTAGCAGCTTAAGAGTCACATATTTTCCTGAGGCGCTGGTGGACACCAAAGCAGAACTAACAGGGGGGTAAATCTTGCAACAGGAACATTCAACAGGAACATGCTTGTCATATTAACATATTAAAAAGATTCTCCTGTTGTGTTTCCATCTTGTTGCTGAGCCTTCAAGTGACAAAAAAAAACATTGCTAGTTGCAATTAATTTCAAGTGCCCAACACTTACATATTGGACATGGTGCAGTCCAACAGCTGTTTTAAATTCCTCATATACTTCCTGTCACTCCTAAGCCAGTGTGTGGACTGTATTATCATGGCTGTGACAGAATCTCACACCACGGCCATAAATGACTCTGCTGGGTCTGAATCACAGTGCTGCTCTCTGTGCTTATTCAGAATGAGCATTCCCATCATATCACCAATGATCAATGAGTGTCTGTTACATAGTGTAATAAACGTTGTATATGGCCAGAACTCCCTCTAAGCTGTGACTGTCAATCTTAATTTCTATGATCCTACACATGTTTCTAATTCATGGCTTGACATAAGAAGTGCAGCAATTCAGGCTTTTTTTTCCCCATTCAGAGCACAGCGTGAATCTGAGAGAATAAACACATTTTGAAATAAATATTGTAGACAGAAAACTGGTTTAACAGGCTGCTCTCCACAGATTTGCTCTCTATTCTCTGTTGGTATCACTTGGACACTTTTCAGCATGAAATACAGCACTGGTCTGTGTTTGGACCTGCTGAGATAAAATGGAGCTGAAATTTGCCTTTCCTTTTACTCCCCTAAGTGAACACCATACTCCTGTTAAGTTGACTAAAGGCACCATGTCCAGGGCTTTGTAAGGTCTGTTTGGTTTCCCCACATCTTGTTTTCTTGTGGCTCCTCAGCACTCTAAGTCCTTTTCAGGGAGTTTATGAGGGCCCGCCTTGTGGAGAGAAAGCCTTGGCTGTGTTTGCTTTGGGAATAGTCTCCTGACAGGGTGCTAAAGGAGCATGTCAGAGCACGGGTCCCAAAGTGTTTGGGTAAAGAGAGCCGCTACCTCTTGCCACTGAGGAATCCGCCCTTCTTCGGTAATCTGTCACACCTCCTTCCAAATAAAATGGCTCAGAGATTTTCACACAAGCCTGTCAGGGTTAATATTTACCCCTGCCCTTTGGTCCAGAGGGGGAGAGAGGCAGAGAGGGGCAGAGAGTTTGGTTTTTGAGGCAGGGAGTCATCTGCTTGTGTCTTTACAGCCGCACCTGACGAGGTGATAAAATACTGACAGACAACACATCTTACGGACCGTTTTTTCTGTTTATGCTTATGAAAGATCTGATGACTCACTTGTCAACATGAACCAATTCTCTATACAGGCATGCTATTACATGACTTTACAGCAGTATGAGAAATGCTTTCCAAAACTCATTAATTAGCACATTTTAGATCGTTCATTTGATTTGTAAAGTGTAAAAATGTCATGTTGTGGACTGCTTCTCAACTTTGTGGAGTCTCAGCTGACTGCATGTCAATTAATAAGAATTATGGGTGCAGCTAAGACAGCAATTTACCCAAATTCATTTAAAAGTTCTAACAAATAAACAAATTGGTAGAAAATTTTTGTCTTGAGGGATTTCTCCCTAAAGATGAGCATGAAATTTTCTTCCATCAGTTTCTGTTTTTCTGTGTCTGTCTGTCACAGCCCGTCAAGCACGTGCAGCGGTGGGTGAAGTGGGGGAGTCGCTGTAGGAGAGTACAGGAGGAAGGAGCAAGTGGGGCGGAGGGGAGGAGGCGGAGGATTTAGCGTGGCCTGTCGGAGGGCTAATTCCTGTGCTGGCGTTGGAGCTCCTCAGCTCCGCCGTGGCTCAGATATTCAGATTTGGGCTGGGCTGCCATGTGGGCTCGGAGATACTCTGCAGCCGGCTCCTCCCCCGCTCTATTCAGGGCCCGCGAGGAGCCTTGGGATGGCGTTAAAAAAGGAGATTAAGTTTCCTCCAGAGAGCAAAGCTCCTTAAGGGGGTATCTATGTGCCTCTCAGCCGCCTGGTCAGTACGGGATGCGCGAGGGGGGCCTCACCATGAACTCCACTGAGACAGTGCAGGGCGGGGGGCGGGGTGACACATAAGAGGTGGGGGCAAGGAACGCAGGGAGGCTGACCTGACTCCCACCCCAAGACTGGCTCCACCCTGACCCTGGTTACCAGCTCAAATGTCAATATCAAATCAGATTCACTGCTTTGAAAAGAAAGAATCCCCTGATAAATGTTAGAAAGAGATCATAACACCTCGGAGGATTTTACTTTTGTTTGTCTGTATTACTCAGTCATATAATGTCATTTGAATATGAGGGTTCTGGGAGCATCTCCATGCATGTGCTTTTGAGCGTGTGAGGGAAATACAGTGTGTCTGTAAGGAAGGACAAGTCTCAATCTCAGGGTTTGAAATTAGACTCGAAATGTAGCCGACGGCTGTTTAATGTGTGTGTGGAAAGAGGTGAAGCTCAAGCAGACACCGTCTCCCTCTGTGATCGTCTTAGTCTCCTGTGTATAGTATAAATACAAACACAGACCAACAAAAAAATGTACATCCACATATAGACCTGAGAAACTTCTGAAAAATGGTCTGAATAGTGTCAATCGGTGGTTTGGATTAGGTCAAAAGCAACTAGGCATCTCTTACACTCCAGTTATTAGATCATTAGGTACCCATTAAAAAGGCAGACTTATAAGTATTGGAAATTCTGTCCTGTGAAGTGAATAGGCTGGAAATCTACCTTACAAAAGGCTTTGATTCATTGCTTTGAATCAAAAAAGGGCCAGAGAGCCAAAGCAAAGATGAGAAAACCCTTACACATTCCTTTATTTGATTAGCAATACTGATGACGGGGTTGAATGAGAGGGTGGGTGGAAAAAAAAATCTAATGACTTCTTCAGCTTTGTAGTGGGGCTGAAAAAGCCTTATCTGCTCTATTCAGCAGCGGTCTCTCCTGGGAAGCGAGGATCACTGTGCAGAGGGACTGTCAGGTCCTGCCAATAGCCGTAATGGGCCCTAATTCCACATTAATGCAGTCTAAATGAAGTGTCACGGGAAGATTGATCTGTTGAGGGTGCTGCCTTGATGAAGGTTGTTCTACTGAGTGGGCGCCTCAGTGGACACCTGGTTACCCTCTGCAACGCCCCAGGGGCCTCATCTGAAGCCTGCAGCGAGCAACCTGTCAGACTCCGCATGCATATATCTGCACTCGCATTCAAAAAGTCTCAAAGGCGTTTTAAAAAAACTGTAACTGAGACAAAATGAGAGAGTCATTTCCTGTGATTCCTGTGAATAAATGCTAGCAGGTGGAGGGATGAAGCCGCTCTGTCTCTAATGTTTTGAAGATTGTCTAATATTTGCTAGGCTCCTTTTGATGAAGGTACATTTTTCGTCGTGTTCTGTTGTCTGACAGGTGCATAGGCCGGATAATGCTGCCAGTGGGAGACTTTGCAGGGGGCTTAAATACAACCAGTCCTCCTACAGTACATATCTAAAACCCCATTTTACTCCTTTCCATTAGTAATTCTTGTCCACAGAAATGGATTTTTACTCACTGTCAAGTTTAAACTGCTACTTTTCCTGTATGTAGAGTATTAGGCTAATCGGGCCATAATTCTACCTTCTCTATGCTTGTCAAAAATATATATATAGCTGGGCTTTGACAAGATCTTTTTTTTAATTTTTTTTTAAAATTTCTTTACATCTTTACATTAGAGGACCAAGCCAGGTAAAATGATGGGGCATGTTTTAGGATTATGTCACAGATGTTGTCATTTGGGTTTGGTGACAATTTGGTATATTAATTTGTAATGTACTGTATATTGATTACCATATAAATATATATAAAGTTAAAATATTGGAGGGTATATTCTGTAAAAGTATAAAAGGCTGTAAAAGGTTTTCTGATATTCAATTGTTGGAATATCATTTAAACACTTATTTTAAGGATATAATAAGTTATGATACAATATTTGAAATTATGATATATGATTTTGTCTTGTGTGACAAAGAATATTTTATCATACATTTCACTGCCATTTTTTTGTTGTTGTTAAGATGTTAAACTGAAGGTTGTCAGAACTGAAATTTTAATTTTGGGCTTTTCAAATCAAATCTGATAAAATTTACTATTTGTTTAAAAAATAAACACATACAGGACACTGGCATACACAATGGACAAAATTAGCTACAATCGCGCAGTGCAAAAGTGCAAACAAAATTGCATTTTACTTTATTTTATGACTTTATTTATTTATTGTCATGTGTGTGAGGGATTCAAATTTTCACTTGACTCTAATGATTTGAAGTGTGACTCTAAGTAAGGCCTATAATATTTAATATGAGGCCCTTCAAGGTTCCATTTGATGTTTAAATCACATTCATGCAATCGTAACATTTAGCCATGAAGCTTACGGGACTGGACACACTTCCTTCACATCAAACGGTCTTCCACAGTTAATTGGAACTCCATAAATGATATTTCATGTAGTCTTGGCTGCAGAGGAGCGTTGCAATGAGCTGGTGAGCGACTGTGTGTGCATACGTGTGTGTGTGTGTGCATACGTGTGTGTGTGACTGCACGTGAACAAACATATGCATACTTCATGTGTGCACCTTCAACATTAGAAGCAGCAGGCCTCTGGATGAGCTTCCCAGGTGACCCACAAGACTGCAGCAAGTGTGTCAGTGTCAGTTTGATTAACTCTAATACCGGGGCTTTTGGCACATGTGGTCAGGTTAATGAAACTCAGTGAGAAGGCACTTTTTCCTGGTTCCCTCCCTGCCAGGAAGCTGCGGGTGATGGGATGAGGTTCAGCAATTCGCTCCCTCTCTCCCTAAGCGGCCCCCCTCTCCACCAACGGGACAGTCTGATACCCTCTTTAGGCGCCGAAGCCGTTGAGATGTATTCCTCTTCCGCCTCCACATCCCCCCCGACTCCATCACGTCCTGCTGATTTTCTCCCAGTCAATTTATATTCCACTGATGAGATAATCATTTTGGTTTTGTTTACTAATGTAAAAGTGCAAATGTAAAGTTTAGGACATTTCTTATCATCTCTTATTAAACATCTTCTTCTTAAACATCTCTTATTTCAGGAAACACTGTACAATTTATGCACGTCTTGTCCCGCCAAGCTATCTGTTTTTCAACATCTCCTAAAAGAATGCAATAAAAACAGAAAACCTGTAATTACATTGATGTACCACTGAATGGGTCATATCCTGGAAATTTCCAGGAATAGAAATCCAACCAAGACTCCCCCTTCCTTTAAACACATAACTCTTAGTTAAGGTTTTTCCAAGGATTGCCAAGGTTATCATGACAGCAGCTCTTCAAAACCTCAAAATGTTTCTCCTTGCTCTCTCTTTCTTCGCTGACACAGAAGTAGGGCACACCGGAGAATGAGCAACACAATTGGGAGGCATCCTGTCGCTTTAAGAGGGGGACCCATCTAATCTCTCCCTATCCACTCAGGCCCTGGATTTATAAATTTCCTGCAATCTCGATTCTCAAAGCCGTCTTGATTTTGAGAGTGTGTGTCTGCTTGTGAGAGAGGAAGTGTAGGACTGGCAAGAGGTACTATTGGGGGGGTTGTGGTTTGTTTGTGCTGTCCTTTAGAAAAAGAGCTTACGGGTTCAGCAGAAGAAACGCGGGGAGCTAATGTGAAGATTTAGGACTTTCTCCGAGGCTTGGCCTCGTCTAAGCTCTGTTTGCTTGAGCCGTTTGTGGGGTCCTGCTCACACTAAACCCAGATTAATATTCCCCCCATATCCAACCAGCCCAGACACCGTCTCCCGGCCTCGCTGTCCTCCACCCCCCCTCTTTTTCACTGCCTTTTCTGGCCGTGATCGTCTCCCTTCCCTAATCCAAGTCCGCTGCCTCTCATCTTGCTCTTTATCTCGCCTAAGTAAGCACCTTTCTCATGGCTTCTTTCCATGAGGGGGAAGCAGCAGGAGGAGCGTAAATATGTTTTCCCCAAGCCCTCCTCATTGCTCGCTGACCTCTGTGAGGTGTTATTATCAGAGTGACTGCTAAGCCCTGAGATTGCTTTTAGCCAGGTTCACCAGGGGAGAGTAAGGCTGGCTTTAATGGCTCGGTATTGGTTTACATGCCACCCGATGAACACATAAAGAATGGATACTTAGTGGATTTGGCATATGCTGCTAATAAAATAATATACCCCAAATAGAGAAATAAATCTTTATCTCCTGAACACACAGATGTAAAATTAAATCCATTTTTGATTGAGTTCTTATATTCTAATTCTTATAATAATGCATTTTGCAAACTAATGGAAACAAACAAGCAACTTTCAAATTTCTAAAAAGAAAAACCTGATTAACACAGTAAAATAAGTTGTTAACAGGATCATCTGACAATTTTAGGTAATCTATTGAGGTGACACCAAATATCACCTATAAAAATGTCAATAATGGAGGATCAGCAACTTTTTCACACCCATAACAAAACAAGAAAATTATAAACTTCATAAAAATATTATTTATTGCGTGGCTATTATATTGAAATGCATTATACTGTTGGGGGTTCATGTTATTCTGCCCATCTACTGTATGTCACCTTTTCACAGGATACTTTTGAACTATATTACTGCATATTGATTATCTTTGTAAACGCAGCATGAAGGCCACAACACAGACATCCACAGTCCAATGGCAACACTAACACCATTACTGCTTCCTGCTGCACTTCCCCACTGCTGGTTTCCCAGACTCTGCAGACTCTCTCACAAGACTGCCACCAAAAGCCTCTTCTTCTCCTCCTTCTCACTCTTTTTTTGTTGTTCCCTTTCTTCCTCCTTTTCTCCCATCTGGATCAAGACTGAGGGAAGAATAACAAATGCATTTTGAGCCTAGAGAAAAGGGGATGAATTTGGCGTGCTAAACAGGCAGGCTAAACCCATTACCTAAGTGTTCTTTATCTTCCCATATGCTTTTGTTGTTTAATCAGCTTTGTATCTCCCCGGCCCTAACCCTAAGTCACAGGATGAGCTCAACGTGCAGAGTGAGAAAGCCCTTTTGCTGGCACCTTAAATGCCAAAGACTCTCTCCCGGTGCTGCGCAGTGGTCAGAGCAGCAAACGTGACAGAGACAGATTCTCTGATTTCTGGACCAGGTCAACCTCCAGCTCTCCCTAAAAATGACCCCCTGCACTTCCTCCTTGTTGTAAGGGAACGGACCCGGAGACAGACAGAGAGAGAGAGAGGGAGGGAGAGAAAAGGAGAGAAAGACGGAAAGTAGGAAAGGGGGAGTAAAGCTGGAGCTCGCAGATTTGCAATCTTCGACCACGATTTCTCTCTGCGTCTTCTACATAAGAAAAGAGGGATTCTAGATTATCTCTGGCACTCAAAGCCAGGAAGAGTTGAAGACTCACTGAATGCAGAGAGGACTTTACTGCCAATGTGGTTGTACAATGGCCACAATCGTTATCAGATTTACTTTGGGGTTTCTAAAAATATAGTTTGTGTCTGTTGCTGCTATATAAAGCAGAGGCGTCCACAAAGACCTGAAGGCGACAGTCAAAAGGTTTCAATTCTCAGTTAAAAAATGAATGCCTCCCTGCAATTAATCTAAAGTGACTTTTTGAGCTGTTTTGGGTTAGTGCTTGCTTTTGTTAGTTAATAGCCTTTGTTTCCATCTGATAAATTATGTCTTTTGTGGTTAACTGTGGTAAATCATTAGTGTATATGGTAAATAATCACTGTATATCATAATAAGAAGTTGTATTATATAGAACATTTATTCACCGTACTTTAACATTTTTTTTTGGTCTCAATTCCTGAATAAATTATGTTGCTTGAGTTCTTGTCTATCTCCACCATGTTCTTGTCTATCTCATTATTGGTGCCAAGCAGGTACTGCACTGGTTTAAAGTTTTTTTTTTCTCTGAAAGTAAGCTGGTGAGAGAGAACCTCAGGACAGAAAAACAAAAACAATGAAATGAAAAATGTCACAAAAAAACTCTGCAAAGGTTAGAAGTGCATAATTCTCTGTGGGTCCATATAAGTAGTAATTTGATCAATTGTTAATACAGTATGAAAGTATTGCTTGTAGCTACTTGACAGAGACTCATTATGTCCAGTCATTTGAGACATTGCTTCAGGAGCTTTATCCATTTACTGTTTTTAGCTTTCTTTTACTGGAATCATACTTAATCTTTTAGGCATTACATAAAAAGAAAGAGTGTGCAGAACTGCAGAGTTTGAAAAGGACTAATAATTTCAGAATTTTAATCATTACCTTTTTAATCCTTTTGCACAAATGACGTGTAGTGCAAACAAAACCACTGCACAGCCAGTGCCCACTAATGTGTTTATTGCTATCTGGGCCAAGTTTGACTTCCCCATAAGCAAACAGTCATATTCAGGATTCAACATGCAGTTGAAATCAATTCAAAAACTATCAAAAGCAGCATGAGAAATACCGCATCACTTGTCAACGTTCCGAGGGGAAGAAGTTCCTCAGAGTGACGCCTAAACTCATCTTTGACGGGAGGGAAAAAAAAGGCAAACAGGCGCAGAAACAATTCTGTTCAGACCAGAGAAAGTGATGATAAGAGTGGGCGCAGACGACCTCAATGTGCATCTCACAGTTGAATTCCCCCAGGGTAGAGGGGCTCATCGCCCCTTCTTGTTCCCCCCATCAGCTATACACACGGCGCTGCAATATACACACTGACACACGCGTACACACAGTCTGGGAATGCTGGGGAAAATAGCCCTCATTTATTATTGCCACACTCCCTCGTCTCGTCCCCTCGGTTCACCGGGTGCGCCGCCAAAGCACGTCTTCCACCGCCAATGTCACACAATTACCTCTTAACTGCTCAAACAAATAGAGCGACCCAGAGAGTGACATCAAATCAAAACTGTCACAGGTGATTGAGTCTAGTCATCAAGGCAGCCCGCCCGCTACCTGTCAGGAGAGTGAGGGAATGAAAGGAAAAGGGAGAGAAGAGGGAGAATGTGATAGCAGCTTTATAATAGACCCCTAATAATGTATAAACACCCCCTCTCTCTTTTTTTTTTTTTTTTTTTTACTCCACTCATATTAAAGTTGGGCACCGAGTGCACGGTGCCCTCCTTTTCAGTCGCTCCACTCCCTCTCGGGACTCGGGATGGAGAGAAATGGCTGTGAATGGAGTAATGATAGGGAAAATGATAGAGGGGAGATTGAAATTTCCATCCTCTCTGAACCATGCCGGCTCTGCTCCCAAAAAGACATTGGCTGTTAATGGGGTTAGATCACACGCATGAGAGTTTGAGGCCTGAGTGATGTTAGCTGTTGATACTCTCAAAGAAAAAGGGAAAAAAACTAACACTTTGAAGAGGAAAACTCCCATAAGGTTTGGGAACAGAGTGACAGTCCCCAGATGCCCACCTCTCAAAAAACAGTCAGGCATCACTCTGCAGAGGAAACCACAGGTGAATCCAAACAACAACTGATGGGACTCAGAGTGATACAGAGGACGCAGATAGGCGAATGGTGCATCAGGAGAGAGAAAAAAACCCAGAGAAATAAAGAGCCTGAGCAAAAGGTTGAGCAAGAGCAAGCCAAGGGGACATTAGGGACGTGATGATGTTGTCAGTGTCTGATGTAAATTGGAGAATGACACAGTCAACAGACACGGCTGGCTGCTCGCCGCGGCAACTCGCCGGGGCCGTGACACTGACAAATGGAATATTTCAAAGGACTTAATCAGAGGAAATGGGGTTTGGTCTGCAGGTGACACGAGTCCCGCTCCAGCGCTCACAAAAAGAAAACTGATTGCCTGCCTCAAAACCCCCGCCATCTCTCTATTTCTCTGTTTGTCTGTCTGTCTCTGTCCTGCCTATCTGACTCTCACTGTTTCCCTGTCCTCACTTGCCTCTGTCACTCCAGTACAAGCGGGGGGTTTACCATGAGCATGTAGTGCAATTAGATTCAATCAGAGATAGCCTGTGAATGCTGTGCCAATGAAGCCACTGCAGGACTACACTGTACAGTAGACTATAGATGGTTCTGCAGAAGCTCTGTACAGTTTGTTGACTGTCTGAGTGATGGATTAAGATGCTGTACTCAAAACCACAACACAACATCATATTTACATCATATTTGACTAAGACCAGCTGGTGGCACTATATGTTATGTTAACTGGTTTCCAAAGTCTTAGGATTAATCTTCAGGGGATCATAAATACCTGCACCAAATTTCAGAACAATCTTGTTGATACATTTCATTTCACATTTCCAAAAATTTTAAAATGACTAAATCATAATGATGGTTGAAGGAAAGACAGAGGGACAAGAGTCACCAGACTTCATCCTCATCATGAATAATTTGTACATAATCATTCATCCAAAAGTCAAGATATTTCAGTTTAGAGCAAAGACATCCATCCATTGAGTCATGTTGTTTGCAATACTGAAAACTGACAGTGCAGTATTAGTATTAGAAAGTCAGCACAAAGCCACATGTGGGTACAGCGTTAACATAGTAATAAAGCATGGAAAGTAACATCGTATCCCCACACATTGCACTTTGCTCGTCTCATTGCGCCGCAGGTTACCACACAGAGGCAGATCAACAGTGATAGATCTCCCTGCTTATAACCCGGGGAGAGGTGGGGGGCATCCTGGCCAACCCAGAGGAAGGACAGCGAGAGGAGTGGACACAGCATTAGCAAAAATTAGATGGAAGCAGCAACTCTAGAAACAAAGTTTATTTAACTTTCTGCAAAGTCCTTCATTGTCTAACTCCCTCCAGGGATCAGTAAAGTTGTCTATCTATCTATCTATCTATCTATCTATCTATCTATCTATCTATCTATCTATCTATCTATCTATCTATCTAT
>JBAJHX010000106.1:17241401-17262514 GCA_037176925.1 Amniataba percoides
CTATCTATCTATCTATCTATCTATCTATCTATCTATCTATCTATCTATCTATCTATCTATCTATCTATCTATCTAACACGGCTGGTCTTAAGGATTTTTAAGCTCTGGGACAACATACCAAGACTCTCCTGCTGTTAATTAGCCTTGAACAAAACTGCCACCTGGAAAGTAGCAGCAAAATCCAAAAAAAATGAAATCCATCTCCCGACTCCTTTGTTTCCCAGGGCCGGGCATGGCAGTGCCACCAGAAGCCGCATGCGTGTATGAGATTGGTGATTTGGTGCCTCAAGTCCAGTAGCCCCACGACGGGCATGAATCATGGCAAGGGGCGGCTGCCCTGTCACAGCGGCTACAGATCAATGATAATTACCACCTTGACATGAGTACGCTTATTACTGAACAGGATCAGGGACAGGGGCCCGAGCTGTGGTGGCCGTAGGGCCCGATCGATACTCGGGGAATAATGGCTCTCTGGGGCCCTAGATTGGACTTTGCCACTAAACAAGCCATTACAGCCGCACGCATGACAGCTTAGGTCTAGATATGCGTCCTAACTCTCCTTCTCCTGGAGGCTTCTCTCTTAGAGCCCGCCTCACTATGGCTCCCACATGCCTCAGTACTCAATCTTGTCATGGACTGTTATGGGCAGGCAAGACACATGCCTCTGGCTTTGAGACGTGTTAACCAGAAGTGAGTGATTAGGGGAAGCATGCTGCTACAACACAATGTGCTCCTGTGCAACACGATGGTGAAAGGGGCCTTGCAATGTGACCCGATGATTGCCACTGAGTATAGAGATCAAACACAGCCGCGCCGGTGTGTGTACACATGAACATATCCATACACACACAAACAAAACGCACACAAAAGCGAGCACATCAATGCGTTTAAGCGATGCTGATCCGTCTGTGGCAGCCCTCATCTTCTTTTCTCTTTGATTTTTACCATTTCCCTCCTCCAGATCCCTTGTTTTTTTCCCTCTCCTTTTTTAATCCGGTCATACCTGTAATCGGGCTCTGCGACAGGAAACTTCAGAGAATCAATTAGTCCTCGCCTCATCCGGGAGCCAAGACGATTCCTCTCGACTTGAGCCGCAAACTCCTTCTATCAGGAGTCATTCTGCCTGCCTAACACCCAGACTCCTCTCTCCTGAGCCCGGATAGGTTTGACTCTAAGCCTCTAAAACGTTGACAACCCAAAGCGCCTTTCTCTCGGCAAGCCCTAACCGCCTGCCTCACCCCGGCCCCTTCTCCTCTTTCTAACCGTCGCCGCTGCTAAATAAAGAAGGATTTGTTTTTCCTCCACGGCAGAACTGTGATAATGATGCGGCGCTGTGGCGTTTCATCCACAATTTAATAAACAGACGCTTTTAAGAAGGATCCAAACCATATCTTGCGCCGAGGTTCGATAAGAGTGGATATGATAGGGGAAGCTGGTGACTCCAGGCCTCCCTTTGTCCCGGGGAAGTTAGCCACCAAAGAGGCAGCATTGTGGACGGTGTTTTTCTTAAATGCCGCCACATGGCACAAAAGGAAATGCAAACCTGGGACTCTTCTGCTGGCTACAGCAGGCCCTCGAGTGGAGTCTGGAACAAACAGAACATTGAGGGGTCAGATTTAATCCCTCCGCCCCTGCCTTTTGTATTCAGATTAAAGACTAAGGAGGATTTGCAGGAGCCTGGAGTCTCTTGTTAAAAGACTGTGTTCTCCACTTAACCTGCAATTTACCTGTCACTTAAGCCCGCTGCAGCGATCATCCACACCTCGAGAAGTGAAAGGGGCTGTTATTTTTTGAAGAAAGGCTTCATGTTCACTTGAGCATAATGAATTCCCTGACAGATGCTGATTAAAGCAGCAGTGGTTTGTGAAAGATACTTAACACTTTAGAAATAAACAGAAGTGAGACTGCCATTGGCGTAAACACACACACACACACACTCACACACACACACACACACAGACGACTACTTCTAATAAACAAGAAATCACTTCTTGACCAGTCGGACTGCTCTGATGAGGTTGGATTCGGTGCTTGTTCTCCAGAGTGCCATGAAAGAGATGCCTGCAGGACACGGAGGCGAAACACATTGTGAAGCTCCTCGACTTGATTTGTGTTTGCCAACCCTCCTCATCTGCTCTACTGAAAAATCCCGCTCACGGAAACCTGACCTTCTTTCTCCCTCCATAACCCTCTCACAGAGGCCAAGCGTGATTCATCTCCCCCAAACCAAGTCAGGGGAATGAGTGAAACTGCCGCCATCATTCTAGCCCACCTCATCCATTTCATCCTCTCCTGTGAGTTGTCTTGCCCTCCGCTGGACGGCCATAACGCCCCTCTAAATCTTCCTCCTGAACAGAACTCACGAGGTCCACGGCAGCAGTAAAGTGGACCATTCGTTTTCACAGCACAGCCAAAAGGAGTAATGGGAGTGATGTTGAGACATTATCAGTCACTCACTGGCTGCCAAAGCTCTATGAGCCATTCCTGCCCCCTTTAAATAAAAAAAAAAAAAAAAAAAAGCTTGTGCAGATGCCCACCAAACAACCGCACAGCTCTTGATGGAGCTTTACGCAAGTCTTTGATACGTCCCTTAATCTCTGCTAAACTATCCCACTGGTTTTAACACCCTTACGCATTAGCCTATGTCTTATAACTTAAGAGTTTATCGTTACGTGCTAAATTTAGACGCCCTTTCTTAAGACTCAAGGCAGCTTGGGAGCCGTGTGCATACAGCGTGCAAAATCGGAAACCTTCTGAAACATAACAAAGGAATGCGAAAATGTTCATTGTCTTAGGAATCTGCACCATCTGCAATTTAGCCATAACAGATTAAAACAGTTTGGAGGAACAACCATCTGGAAGGGGGGGATCATTTTTCACGATGCGGACGATCAGAGGAAAGCAAAACTTGCCCAGCAGTGAAGGGCAGGACCAAAAACAAAAGTCGCTCATCTGCCAAAACCTTCTCGATTTCTTCGTGTTAAAGAGGATCACTGTCTGGTGTGCTTTATTTTTAGATCCTTCGCCATCCTCTTTTTACTGTTCCTCATCCCTTTTTTCACGTCCCTCTCACCACCAAGCCAGTTCTGGTGCCCGTGAGACTTGCTGTCTTTATTCTGGAGAAACCCACCTGTCCGCCTGCACATCAGGCCCATCCCCGGTGGGCCTCTGTGTTAAATTCCAACTTAAAACCCATTACAGAGCTATCAGCCCACTCATAATGCTGTCTAACGACCTCATTTCCCTAAGTGTCAGCCCCGCCAGTCACCGGAGGCCCCGTCAGCTCGGCCGCCCATGTCAGAGGGTCCCGAGTGCTCTGAGGCATCACCGCCACCGCTGCCGCACGCACCTCGTCTCAGTCTGTCCTCATCAAAAACAGGATAGAACGCTCAATCTCTGAAAATATGTCAAGGCAAAGTGACTGGGGACACAGGGGGTAAGAGACTTTGGAATGAAAGTGCCGGGTATTTCATTTACCATATCCACTCTATTAGTCAGAGCGGCGCAGTCAATCAGGGCCCCATTTTGATTCGAGGGGAGTCAGGGGAGAGAATTGGGACACGGCAAAATGGCTGACGGTCACGGCGTGGCTATTCCGGCTCAGCCGAAATCAGTTTGAGGAGTTGGCGTGAATAAAATGGATTATTACCGTGCGGATCCAAAAAACGTCGCCGTGTGTCCTTGTTGACCGAGGAGGCGGCACTGAGCATGTGCGGGGGAGGAGAGTGACGAGAGGGGGGCAAGGTTGAGACAGAGAGGGTCGAAGCCGATTGTGCGCATTCATATGCATGTGTGTGTGTTAATGCGTGCGTGTGTGTGTGTGCTGTCTGCTCACTGTCTCCTCCCCGGGTCTACCAACGTACCTTTCTGTGAAATGATTTGGTAAATATGGAAAGGGGCCCCTAGGCCCCACAGGCCCGGCCCCTCTTTAGGAGTGGATAATTGACTCCTTTTCCTCCTTGATAATTCATTGCTTGCATATGCCAGCTAATACATCAGCTGAAAACCGCCCTGGCCCTCATCTCCCTTGACATACACGCGTGCATACACACACACACACTTTGCACCCTGAGGAATGAGCGACTGCAGAGAGACTAAGCATAAAAAATGGGGATGACAAATGGGAGCACTTCTAGATCTATGAATGAATTATGTCTTCTAAATACCTTGAGCAGAGGCAACTGTCAGCCGGCGTCTATACTAATCTGGGACAAAATATGACCAGCTCCGCATTAAAAAGGAGGGAGCAGGGCTGCTAGAGAATGAGGCGAGAAATGAACGAGCAATCAGGCCATTAAAATGTGGTGTCTGATTCAGCTTTGGCGGACATTTGCACATTTATCATAAGATGGAAATATCCTCCCCCTTTTGTCATTTTAATGCGGCCCCTTCCATTGAAATATATTAGGATTATTCCAACAGGACAGAGCTATCATTTGTTTTACAATAGCAGAGTCAGCACTCACAACAGTCATTAGGAATTAGATCGAGCCGGTTGGTGTTTAGAGGGATACTTTGCAAACTGAAAAGAAGGGATAAAATAAATGGCACTTCATTTTCAGGAGGTGGGATACCAAACGGCTGTTCTACCCAACAACAGAGGTGGGACGGAAAGACAAATGGCTTATGCAGGATGCCGGGCCTGTGTACAGGAAGCACCTTGTGCACGAAACACAGCGGGTCACTCACCTGAGCGATGATTATGTTCACAGAGGGGGTCAAAGACACTTTAACCTTGCTATTGTTCTATCTTCTGGTTATCGGGGGTGTGTGGCGTTATTACCTGTGGGAAATGTATTTTTCAGGCGGCGGTTCAGAGGCGACCCGGCTGAGGATCGGGGCCGCAGGAGGATCACTGCATGCCTGTGAAGCGCAGTGAGCTGCAGGCAGGAGGAGGCCCAAGGACGACTCGGTGCGGCTGGACACTTTGAACAAGTGCAGTTAGAGGCCGTGATGCCTTCGAGGTCCAAATACTGTGGATGTGGGAAAGTTTAAATGGAGACAAATAAGAAAAAATTAATATAATTTGCACTGCAGTAAAAAGTTGATTGTGTCACTTACTTTAGAAACATAAATATTATCCTTAGCAGTTAAGTTCTTAATCAACTGAAAACAATTTGATTGAACTTAGTGATGATAACTCCATAGTATGTGTAACAATGACATGTCACATATAAACAGGCTTTTCAAAAATGATATAGTTTTTGCAAAAATCATTTAATCTAATATTTTTTCATAACAATATGTAGTCATTCTCCCTCATTTTTAAAATCCTAAATAAATCCTGAATAAATGAGTAGGCAAACATTTTATTTTCAAAAGTTAAACAACTGATTGTCCATTCTCAGAGTAATGTGCATCGGAGGCTTGAAGTTTCTACATTGCATTTGTATGCACTGAACCATGAATAGCTTCCTTTGGTGCAATAAAAAAAATAGCATCCTGCACATGTTGAACTGAGATTTAAGGTGATTGCAGAGAAACTTTCACCTCCGGGAGCTGAATATGAAAACAGCCTTTAAGTGTAAAACTGTACTCAGAAATCACTCCAGCTCCAAACAACAACATGTGAAGCAACAAAAAGCAAGACACACTTTTTTTTTTTAGTGGAGGGGGGCTTTAAACCTGCACTGGGATTCACACACACTCAGATATGAGAGCGGCCTGTCAAATACAACAGCCCTGCAACAATACTGTTGTTTCTTACTCTGATATGTTGACCGTCTCACTAGGATCGACTAATTTTATCTCACAATTCAACAGCAGCCCAAACTGCAGCCTTTAGTGAACAGTTTCAGTAAAAACAGAACAATGTGAGCTTAATGAATGAAGGATTTATTAATACAGGACTGCACTAGTTCACTTGAACGTATTTTCTTCTGAGACTGACTTCATTGGTTTCATGAAGCGTAAAAAATTTTCGATTGTAATGTTAACGATCTGGAACGACTTTGACTTTTAAATTTCATTTAATACTTAATGCAAGCTAAGGACAACATCAAAACAAAGCATTTAAATGTTTTTTTTGTTTGTTTTTTACCTCGAGATGACCACACATATCCTCGCCTGGTTTGGAAACGCCGTGTGAATGGCGACACTGCCCTCTAGTGGCAGGACGAAGTACTGGGGTCAATGGAAGACAGGGACTTTTTCCATGGTGTTTAAATGTGGAAATAATCAGCTAAATTGCCTTTTAATTGCCTTTTTTATTATCAACACGTGGAAAATATGATTCATTTTAGTGCATTTTTAATCCCTAATAAAGGTGTCCTGAAATACTGAAAATGACATTAAACAAGAGGATGTGTCCTAAAGTAACATTTCCTGGCTGACATCTTACTCTCTTGATTCCAGCCCTTTATTTAAGGCACCAAACTACAGAATGAATGAGTCCGTTTCATTACTTTTCTTCTTCTTTCATCAGCAGCCTTGCTCCTCATGGTCGATAACAGGGCTGATTATCTTCTCTCCACAAGGTGGAGTCATAAGACTGCAGGTAGCGCCATCTAAGTCAATAGATTTTAACTCTTTGGGGTTTATTTTGTATGCAAATCAAATGATGGAGCTCCACGAATAATCATTTATTGAATGCTGCATTCGGTTGCAGTTCATTGTTCGCTCACTGAACACGTCCCTTTTTCTAATGGGAGCTGTCTGCATCAAAGTAATAGCCTCCACCTTTTGAGAATCATTCAGCTCTCACTGACACTGATTATGAGACTTCAGCCTCACCATCATTGTTAAATTCACAAATCATTATTTTAATGTGAAATAAAGATTGCCTCCCAAATTGCAGCTATTTTACGTATTACCAATTGTGAACGACAGCTTTCGCCGACAGTGATGTTTGTAGAATCCTGTGATGATTATGATGAAGAACATAATGGTACCATAATAAGAAACATGAACATAAGTGACACATTGCATCTCTGGTTGTACAAACACAATACTTTTTTTCAAATGCTCTTTGTGGAGTGACTGTTTTGAAATGAATTCACGCTGCCTCCAGGCACACTAAGAATATCTGACTGCGTGTCACTGTAATCTGGTGAAATAGCTTACATTAATGGCAGAAATGGCTTCTGTTATCTTTTCCGTTGGTCATGTTGTGCTGGCCTACAGGTAGCCTGGACCGTCAGTGTGTTTATTGTCACAGCAGTGTGTCTGTGGGTGTTCGAGCAATAGAAGGATCCCCACGGAGAGTTTAAAGTGCTCGAGTCCGGCGAGGAAACAGGCCAGGACTGCTTTCTTTCTGCAGCCACACAGCAGGCCAATATTCACTCCAGCCTCACAAGTTGTACTTTTGTTTTTCTTTTTATTGATCTTTTTTTCTAATCTATCTTTTTTTATTTCTTGGATGTACAAACATATTTGGATGAACTGAGAATAAAAACAGGATGATCGACAGCTGATGATGCAACAGAAC
Source organism: Amniataba percoides (assembly GCA_037176925.1). NCBI lineage: Eukaryota > Metazoa > Chordata > Actinopteri > Centrarchiformes > Terapontidae > Amniataba > Amniataba percoides. Next base: position 17,248,828 of record JBAJHX010000106.1, read on the forward strand.
ATCGGAGGTCTAATATCTTTGAATATTTCATCAAACTGACTTCTCAAACACAACTCTTGACCTAAAATACTCATTCATCCTTAAATATCTACAAACACTGCAAGAATACTATAGTACTTGCTGCTGAAGTGGCAAGAATGAGATGGATTGGTATTTCTTATTTTCATAATGTTGGTTACAACTATATCAGATCGGTCATTTGCTTCTTAGTATGAAACTTTCACCACCTGTGAGCTTAAGAAGGGTTCTGTCATTTGTGTTGGTAAGGACACTAATGGCGCAGGCTCAGCGTTGGACCTCGGCAACCTTTAAGCTCACAAGAGGTGAAAAAAAATGCTTCCTCTAACAATCTGAGGGGGCTGATTTTGCAAATAAACTCCAGTTTCAGCACTTTGTAGCTGCCTTCCATATGCTGTGAACTAGAGATTTGAGATCTGAGAGAATGACTGGATTTCTCTCTGTCAATGACCGCAACACACACAAGCATTATTACCAGTTGCTCCTTACATTTTATACAAGAGCACAAACATCTTTCTCATTATGTCACAGTTTGGCTCCTTTCCCTTTTGCCTTGAATGACTTTCCCAGTTTTAATAGGTCACCGTGTCTCATTCACTTGTGTCATAAGTAAATTTCCCAGTCAAAGTGGAAGTAGATTATAAAAAAATCTTGAATGAAATAATGTTAGTGTAAAAATACAGTAACCTGTAACTCTGCACTAAGTTAATTTCCCTGTGCCATGTTTCAGAGCAACGCGACCTCATTACTTGTTGCGTAAAATGAGCGCAGGTTGCCAAGACATGTCATCCTCTTTAGAGAAACTCAACTGCTCGTGTTTGTGACTCACTGGATAACTGCAGACACCCACGCTGTCTGCTTGTAGCCATTCATAAAGCTTGACCCGCACACAAAATAAACTGCAATAACAGCGGGCTGTGGCTGTTCTGTTATCTATGCCGGTGGTCGACTTGTGTGCGGGGATCACACTGTGTGTCTTGCCATGTTTGTGGAGAGCAGATGTACAATGGTGAGTAAACAGGGCTCTCGCCTTCGCCAGCAGGTGTTGGGTCAGATGCCAAGTGATGGGCAACACGTTATGAGGGAATTGTTTGCTCTGCCGTTGCTGGCTTCCCTCAGATAATGAACGAATTATCTTCACAATCTGTGTGCCTTCCTTATGTATGACATGCGTATGCTATTGTATTTATTGTAGGTTTCTGCACACTGTTTTTGTTGAGCTATTAAACCCTCACCACACATAGAATTGGGTTTTTTTAACAGAAAAACACCAGATTACTGACAATCAAATACAATTTATTCATAAAACTGATAGATCCCCAAAAAATGTACTGAAGTCTGCAGTCACATAATAAAGATGGCACTACAACATGACATACACATTCACCAATTTGTTCTTGAATATGCATCTTGACACAGCTACATGTTATGCATACACACACTCACAGATGCAAGCAACGTTTCAAAATGCTTTTATAACAGGTCTGTAAAAGTGTGTGAAAAAGTGTGGGTGAGATTTACCAGGCTTACACGGGAACGGCTTTCATGACGCATGGAAGTCTGGGAAAACTGGACACACTCATCATCTCTCCCAGCATGTAAGGTGACAAGCACTAACCACAGTCCATCCACAGGATGCAAATGCTGGATAATCTGCCTCACCTGGGTGTTTTACAGCCTAGAAGTATACAAGCGGGTAACATCTCCTGTTCCTGTGTCTGTTCTGGCACACATCCTTGGACAGAGCAATAAACATTCAGAGACATAATACATCGAATAAGTTACAATCAACAGGTTTCGCACAACACGTATGATGTAAACAGCAAAAACTATCAGAAAAAGCTTCATGCTACGTTGACGAAGTGTTCTGAGGTGTGGAAGTGCTCTCCTTGCAGTCAGAGGTCAAGATGGGGTTGTCTCCATTGACACCCACGGCAGACATCCCTGCTCCGTGCAGCTCACCCGCTCCATCCGGACATCCGGGCGGAGCGGCGTCGCCAACCTGACTGGAGCTGGACTTGTGAGAGGAGGTGAGGGAGTTGGTGGGGCTGAGCTGAACAGCCGTGGTGTCCTGCAGCGTGTGCTCGCTCGTCTCCATCTCGAACGCCGCTGTCCCCATCTGCATCAAACCCCACTTCTCCCCTCCTTTAGCCTTGCGGGCCACGTGGGCCGGTGGCCTCCTGCTGACCACGCAGCAGGCCGTGAAGAAGGCGAGGGCTATCAGTAAAAGCAGGGGCCCGATGATGATGGGAGGGTTGCCAGTAGGGATGAAGGTGCCGAAGGCGAACGCTCCCACCAGGGTGATGTTGACGCCAGCCAGCATGATGCACAGGCCGCAGGCGCAGCACAGGGCCGGGGAGGGCATGCTCTGCTGCTGGAGGGCGTGCTGCTTGGGGACCTTCTTGTGAGCAGACGGTCTGGAGGTTTTTTCAGGCAGCGGCATGTCTCATAGAGAGCTGTGTGAGACCCCGAGAAGCTGAGGACCAGGCGACTGAGTGATCGCTGAGCTCATCACTTCATAGAGAGAGATGAAGGTGGAACGTCTGAGGAGGAAAAGCAAACATGTAAGGTTTCCTAGACTGGACAGCCTTTATTTAATTGAAACGTTTTTGTGATCATTGATTTTTGTTGCATTTAGATGCAAAATTCAATTTAAAAAAAAAACGGGGAATATACATTTCCATCATAAATTTATCAAACAAGTTACAGTTAATTGAAATGTAAAGTGTGTAGCAGTGTCACTAAAATGTTGCTAGCCATCATTATAAAATAAAAAAGCAACTCTGAAAACACAAAAGAAAAAACTCACTTTTGCCTTACTGCTGGACATGCTGACAATTAAAGAAGAATTGAATGAGGAAAACTGAATGAAGAAAACCTGAAAACAACCACACAGAAACATGATCATGTTTTGTCCTCCTCATTGTCACTTACCTCAGATCAGACCCATAAACCTTTTTGGTGTTCTGCCGTCTTTTGTCCGTCCATCATGCGGAGCAGCAGCCTCAGAGCTGGACTGTGATCTCTCCCTGCAGCAGGTGAACAGCACAGTGAGCTGCTGCTGCTGCTGCTGCTCACACACCAGAGAAATACTGAAGATTGACCACTGGGGGAGCTACAGGACCCTGAAATAAACTGTCCAATGAAATGACGAGTTTTGCATGCGTGCAGTGACCAAAGACCGGGTGGGTGGTCTTGAACGTTATTATTGCTTCTTGTGCCTTTAAGTCCATTATTAAAGTATGAGGAAAGTGCATTTGTCCATCTGGTCGAAGGTTTCTTTTTTTTTTTATACACTACATTTCACCAACATTTCAGAAGGTAATATTATTTTTAATTATTATTTAACATTAGTTTTTTGACAGATACAATTTTTGCATTCACAACATGGAAGGTATTATAATATGTTTGGTAATGAATTAAATGACCAAACAGTTTAACAGTGAATAAGTAATATTTTACTTAAAGTATCATGATTGAAAATTAGTGTTTCAACCATTTTGATAATTTATGATATTGTATGTCATTATTTCATGCTAAAGCATTTTGTGATTCAAGTTTCACAAATTTGCTACTTTTACTTCTGATGTATTTGAATTTCTCTGAATAATTTTGAGGTTTGGACCATTTGCTGGACAAAACAAAGCACTGTGATGGTATCACATCGGGCTCTGAAGTTTTACAAATGTATTAGTAGATTAAAGATTAGTCCATAAAGATTATAATAATTAGTTGCAGTCCTGTGCAATATAGTTCAAAATGAGCTCCACCTCAACTAACTACAAGAGTAATAGACTACTTTTACATGAATGGATGAGAAATAATAACATAATGACTTAACGTGTGGTAGCAGAACAGTCACAAGGAACATTTTTCTGCAGTACTATTACTGCAACTTCTTATTCAAGTATAGTTTTCTAATTATACTTGCATTCTATAACTTAGGAAACATCTTTTTCATTGTAGAACCTCTAAGAAAGAGTATTTTAACTTAGACAAATGATCACTCATCAGTCTGTGGGCAGGTTTATCACACGCATCCCCTCCCTCCGTCCTCTCAAAAGCTTAACCAGTTAAACCACATTTACTCCTACAGATGAGAAGGCCTTTGGCTTATAACTTCTGAATACTGCAGTGAAGGAGGGAGCAATATTTGGTTTAAATGATGTGACAGAGGAGATGTTTGGGATCTTTTTATTGAGAACACAGCATACCATTGAAAACATGCTCTACCCCGAGAGCATTATGCATAGAACCCCAAAAGATCTTTGACAAAATTCATTGGGACTCCCTAATTGCACACTAATTACTCTATCTCAATTGATGCTTTCATAAGATGATTGGGGGGGGGGGGCTTTTATGATTTATAATGGGAGTATGAGGGCTTTAACATAGCAAGTAGTTGCTTCCTAATGTGTGTATTCACTCTGAACAAATCTCCATCAATTCCTGCCAGCCCATGAAGGCTGTTAGTTGCTATAGGGATGGGGATCCATGGCAACAGTGTGAACTCAGGGGACATGTTGTTGGTTGGGCAACACATAAAGTTAACAGGGTTAGGGGAAACAGAAGTGATAGACTGCCATAAGTGACCCTATTTGAACACAGATGGGGTCCTCAATGAATGAAACAAATAAAAAAATGTAACGCTTTCCTTAAAGAAAGGATCAAAAGTAAGTATCAGCAACTTGATGGACCCAAGAAAATCTAGGACAAAGAAGTCACAAAATGGTCAGTCCATTATCCTTTCCATTGGCACAATCCCAACCAGTCACAGAACCAAAAATACAAAACTGGACAACGTACAAACACTTGTATAAAAATAAATCCCTTCAATCCCAGTGTGGAATCCTCTAAATTACTACAAAGCGTAACATCAACTATTCACAACCCACCTTTAAGTCTCAGTGTCTACGTTCAAGCAAAACAAATGCCATTCTCACATTTCAAGTCATTCAGACTAAATACACTGAGATATCAAATCAATAAGACTATGTGAAACTATGTGAGTTTTTTGGGGATGGGGTTACACTTGTACAGTACAAAACGTGCAAACACCTGGTGCAAAATAAGAGCCTGAGGTAATGCTGTACTCTAATGAAGAGAAAGGTGTGTTACAAACCCTTTTAAAAGATAATTACTGCAGGTTTCAAGTTCACATTGGTGGACCAAACTGGTTCTTTATGATACAATTTTCAATCCTCCTCTCTGATAAACTAAATAAGCGACTTATTGTCAAGTACATCAGTGCTACAGGTAGCTTGTGTTGAAGCGAAAGGTTAAAAATCACAAAACAATTTGATCAAAGGGTCGTCTCTAACTTCCATTTGCATCCCTGCACTTTCTGTATCCTTCGCTAGAATCACTTAAATAAGTAAAATGGAGAAAAGCCCACTACCAGAGATGGACAGTCTCCTCCAAGTGTAGTCCATTTTAACCACTTAAAACCACACGCATCCACACACACCAAATCACATACACTGACATGCTTAAGAAATAAAAAAATAAAAAGTTATCTCATCCCTTTCCCCCAGTAACTTAGAAGCAGTACATAGCATTTAAATAAAAAATAAACCAAATCACAGCTGGACAACACAAAAATTAAAATCCATCAAAATGAGATAATATTGCATTTGGACAGCAACAGCTGCAAACCTGTTCTGAACCTATTGTAATGCTGTGTTGATAATGATATGTACTGAACAGATATTAAATATAAACTGCTGGCATTTGGGGTCTTTGGATATTACTGAATAGAAAATAAATAAATCTGTGAGGTGAACTGTAAAAGTAAAACCAAAGCTATTCTCAAAAGAAACAGTTCTTGTTTAAAAAAAAAAATCAGGCAGCCTTAAACAATTCCTGGACAAATCTCAGGAGTTTCAACTATGTTTTCAATTAGGAAGTGGTAGCCGAGGATTAACTGTCCCCTTGGTGCTCAGACTCTGTCTAGGTGATAAGATTACTGGCCATGGGAGAGAGCTTTAACACCAAGAACAGTTAGTCTCCTCTGACACGATGTGGCTGATCCTACAAGGCTCCCTGTGAACACAAAACGCACGCACATACACACACAAGGAGCAGGCAGAGGTTAAAGCCGTACAGAAAACGTGACGAGGGGGACTCGGGCTTCGTCCTTCAGGCTGCGAGGTCGTCCGATGCCGGGGCGAAGTCCCTGGTGCGCAGGGCGTTGGACTGCGCCCGTCTGCGGGCCAGCCTGGAGTTGGACGGAGGAGAAAGCCTCATGGAGCAAACGATGGCTCCAACGTCTTCCTGCTGCTCATCGTGCTGGGATAGCTGCCGGTTGAAGGCGATGGCTTCGGCTGCAAACTGGGTGAGGTCTTTGGTGCTGCTGTTCCTGGAAGAAGAGGAGGCAGCCGTAGATTTGAGAGACAGCAGATTGTTTTTAGCCACCTGTGGCATCTACAAACATATAAACTTTACTCTTCTATCAAAAAAAAAGTGCCTGCTGCTTTTATCTGGGCAGACGTCCTCTATACATAATCTTAAAATACTGCAAATTTGTTAAGAGCACCAAATAAATTCATTAGACGTGGTTTACAAAGTTGTCATACCTCTGTAGAACATGAGGAGTTGGAAGACCTCTCTCTGGAGCGTTCTGTAAAAAACAAAAATTAATAAGCAAATTTAAAATACACAGCTGTGTGCTTGAGTGCTTATTGTCAGACAATATTTGAGTACCAAGCACAAAATAGCTATTCTGGGGCACAGATGTAATGATACCTACCCCCTGCACCCAACGGTGCTTGAGGACCTGAGCAGCACTGAGGCGCAGAGTTGCATCTCGAACCAACAGCTTGGATATAAGATCCTTGGCTCCCTCCGTGATGTGGGCCCAGTCCTTTTCTGGAAACTCGTACTTGCCCTGCTGGATGCTCTCAAACAGGTGACTCTGAGGACAGACCATTAAACAATGTCCCGTAAAACTGAAGCAGACATTCTCTGTGCTAACATTTGGAATGAAATTGCAGTGTTTGTATGCCAGCGTTTTCCGACATGAAGCTCACATGAGCTGCTAATTATGAGAGAACTTTACTTCACCATATGCTGCTCTCACAGTGTCTCCTGAGCTGAGAGATTACACAGGACTCAGGTGATAATCAGGCAATTCATGATGCAGACATATTAAGCTACACAGCCACACACATTTTATTGCTGGTGGCTTAAAGACTACTCACAGATTGATATGACGAATATAAGAGGCACACAAACTGTGACTGCTGTTATGCAACACAGCCTGACTGCGGCAAACATTATTTATAGCTGATATACTATCTTGTCAGTAGCTACAGCATATGCATACTATGTATGTAACTGCAACATTCATGGTTGGATTCTGTCACAGGAGCCTTGCATAACTTCCCCTCTTTCTCCAATCTTCCTGTAAATTTACTGTCACTTTAGATACCATGTACAAGTGCTGAACTGCAGCAGTTTTAACATCAGAGGCTCACTCTGCTTACAAAAGACACAGTCACAAATTTTGATTACGAATGCATGTCTTTTTCCTTTCTTTTTACTTTAATCATATAACAAAGAATGTTTTAATTATCATTTAACAGACCAATTATTTTCTGTTATGTACCGTACTTGGTCTACAGAATGTCTGCAAATACTGAAAAATGCTCCAAAATGACTATTTAAAATATCTTTTTGTCTAACCAACAGTACAAAACCCACAGACATTAAGATTTTTTTTTTTTAAAGACTTACTGCTGTTGTTTGGTTGTGACACACCAAAACATTCATGTAATAGCTTCCCCAACGACATCCTGTACTTCCTGTGTGCTGTAAACAGTGTCTGAGGTGAACACTTAAAGTAATGTACCTGGCAAGTTCTGCAGGTTTCTCCTCTGTCCCAGCCACAGTCGCTGCCACAGTGGCCGGTGAAGGGGGGGCTGCCGCTCAGCAAAATGTAAAGGATGACCCCAAGACTCCAAAGGTCACAGCGCTTGTCGTAGAAGGAGGCCTCATCTGTGAACACCTCCACTACTTCTGGAGCCATGTACTCTGCTGAGCCACACTGAGAGGGTAAGAAAAAGCAAAAAAGGAAGGATCAATTAACTGTCTCCATCACAATGAGTCAGTTTGTGTGCTATGAATTCAAAACTAGATAGTTACCGGTGTGGTGAGCTCTGGAGTTGTAATGGGTGTACAGGCGCTACTGAGCTTCACTCCACTCCCCAAGTCAAAATCGCAGATCTTTACTGGAGATACCTGAAAGCACCAGAAAGGTAGAAGACAAAAAAGATCATACTGTTACTCTCCATACCGCTAGGAACAACTAATGTCCTTCAGAAAGCTTCCTGTCCTTTGAAAGCCACTTACCTGATCAGTGTATTCACAAAGGATGTTCTCCAGCTTAAGGTCTCTGTGGGCGATGCCTGCAGAGAAGCACAATGTGGATTTTTTTTTTCTTTTTTTGCCATGGTGACGGCTTTTTCCTTTGGACTTTGGTAGCTCTCTGGATGCCGACCTACCTTTTGTGTGCAAGAAGTCAAGAGCTTGGGCAATGTCCCTGACCACCTTACTGGCCTCCAGCTCATCAAAGTGCTTTCGATTCTGGATGTGTGTCAGAATAGAGCCTGAAGAGAGAAAAGATAATCACGTATACTGTAGAAATTAGTCTATGTTTATAGCTAAGTTTATGCGGAGGGCATAATCGTTGAGTTATTTATTTCTTAACTGGTGAGTGAATTTGTTCTTACCTCCACGCAACTTTTCAAATACCAAATAAAAACAGGAGCTGTCTTCAAAGAACTGGATCAATTCCAAAATGTTCCTGAATCAAGACATTTTCCAATAATCACAACCTGTTGCATTCTGTTTTTAATTCAGTTAAATAATTTCTCATCCCCAAATGTACTCACCGGTTTCCTTGACACTGGTAGAGAGTTTCCACTTCTCGAAAGACTCTGCTGCGGCTGTGACCTGCACTCTTTTCTATGATCTTCAGAAAACAAAAGCAGACAGAACACTATTAGTTCCCTGAATAAAAATGTATACACCTAAACACTGTTTTTGTTAACTGCTTTTATCTATCACAACAAGGTGCTACAGAAGAGCATGTGTGCTTAATAACCCTATAAAAATGTATATTATGTATTTATGGAAATCAATTTATCTAAAACCATTCCCACAATTGTTTGTGGCAAATGTAATATTAATCTGGTAAAGTAAAGCACAATTTACATCCTAAAAACTATAAATTACTGAACAACACCCAAAAAAACTGTATTAGCATTGCCTCAGCCACAGTGACAAAATGTCATCTTATGTAGTATTACCTACAAAATCCCCTTACTCACCTTCACAGCAAACTCCTGTCCATTCTGCAAACTTATGCATCCCTGAACCTTTGCATAAGCTCCCTGACCAAGGACCTCATCAGTCAGTTTGTACAGATCTGAGGGAAATGTGAAATATGTGACCGCAGTAGGCATTTGTGTAATGTGTTGAATTTTGCACCATATACTGTAAAATGTGTTTCACAATAATGTCAGTTTCATTACCATCAAAAGTGCCTGTAAAGCTGTCTGTTGCTCTTGTTCTTTTTTTCTTCTTCCTTTTAGCAGCATCTGGGATGTTCACTGGCTGGCTTTTCTCAATTTCTGTAGCAGCACAGAACAATCCACAAGCAAGCGAATCATTTAAAGCTCTACGGACTTTAACAATTTGTTGCTGTGTGCACCAAAAGACCCAGTTGCTGTTACTGAATTATTGAGCTGTTGTACCTGTTGGGACTTGGGAAAGGTGCTGCTTGTCCTTTGAAGCGACACCGTTCTCCTCAATTCCCCCACAGCTTTGCCCCGCTTGGCCCACAGCCAGGGAGTTACCCTGTAACGGAGAGAAGGAGGCCGCATGGGAGGGGGGAGAGAGGGAGGGAAAGTGCGAGAGCCAGTGAGATCAGGTGGTGGTACAGCAGAGAAAACAAAAAAAGGAATACACCGTGAAACAATTTCCTCTGATTTCCAATGTTGACTTTGTTCACAGACTCTGCATACTGCAAAGCTTGATAAAAAAAACAGGACTCCTGGCCCAATGTAATTTATCAGATAACTACAATCCCGCTGATTATCTATCCCTGTGCCTGGCTTCCTGCCAAAACAGTGGCCTGATGAATACGGGAAACACCACGACCTGCCTTATCTCACCCTGGACATTACCAGAAGCACTTTCACAATCACAGTGCATGACTCATGGAGGGGTGATGAAACTTCTACATTTCTGTGCATATAACCTTGATGGTCTGTGGATTACTTTCTGGCAGCATGTTCCAGGAAGTTAAGAGTTTTGAAACCATGACTACTGCTGACACTTCAGATCAGATCATATATGTTTAGATTTTCATGCAAAACATCTGATTTTCATTTATTCTATGTCTTGCATTTCCTACTATTTATTTTCCAGTGTGTGTCTCGCCGCTGTTAAGCAGTGAAATTCCCTGCTGTGAGACTAATAAAGGAAAATCTCAACCTGAATCTTACCTGGAAAGAGTGCTGAAAGGCTTGCAACTCCGTCATCATGCTGTGCCTCACCATATCTGCCAACTGAGAGCACAAACACTGAGTCAGAGACATGAATACTCACAATGACAAGTCCTTACAAAGAATCTGAGCAATGAAAAAAAAAAACCCATTCATCACCAGATGGAAATAAGTTTCTACAACAAGTCTCTTCCTTCTTTCACTCTCTGGAGTCTGACTTTGCTCTAGTTTAGATTATAAGTGACTGAGTAAGAGCAGTCTGTTGTGGTTGAGAAGCTTTAACTTTCTGCCAGGTAAAAGATAAACTACAGTTAGTAAATGCACAGTTAAAGGCGCTGGCATGTAGAAGATATACCATCCAGAGTTACATCAGCTCAAAGTGATGGAGGATACTTAGCTTCATGCCATTAGGAACCTCTTGATACTGCTGCTAACGACAGCCACGTCGGTATTTAACACTAGTACAGTCTCTACACAAACCCATGCGTAATTATCAAGAGGGAACCATGTCTAAAAAAAAACCAATAAGACCATTATACGAGCCAGAGCTGACTGCTGACTTAACAATCCGGCGGTCTGTTGTTATTGTTGTTAGCCTCAGCTAGGTAGCGAGCACCTTTAGCAAGCTTGTCCATCCGCCGGTTTGCGTCTGGAAACCGCTCGGGTCGCGTTATAATGAGAGCGTAAACAAATGCAACAAACCCCTCTCACTTGGCCTGTGTGTCCAAACCAGCGCCAATCCCCCTCGGTCAAAGCTTCTGACAGCTGATGTAAGCGTCCATGGCGGCTAGCTGAGCCCCAGCACTGAAACTGCCGGTGACGTACAGGGCGGGAAAGCACGCAAACACACATCCGCCCCGCCCCTTTTTGAATTCTTCTATCTCCCATTGGTCGAGAACACAGTCACCACTTTTACGTCACTTGGATTGGTTTCGCCGCCACGCCCCCATCCACGTAGAGGGGATTTTTTGAGCATGATGATGACCTTTATTTACATCTGCAAATTATGCAGGTCAGTGTTGAGGAGGAAGTAAGGTAATATTGCAATATACACAATATTACATCATTTTTGGTTTTAGAATTTATGTTTTGTCCTTGTTTTGTCTGGTGAAATGTATCTTTGTCTGTGTTTGCTGTGTACAGAAAACTAAATCCAGTCTTTAAAGCAAATATGTGAGACCAAAAAAAAAAAAAAAAATTAAGTTGTTATTCATTTTGTTTTGAAGAAAAATTACTGACATATTTGCTAAAACTGTCACTGCGTCCTGACAGTAGTACCTGAAACAGATAATGTGTTTTAAAAAATCTGTCTTTACCTGCTGCCTATGAGGTCATTTAACAGGAATCCACCACCTCAGGTAAAAAAACAACACACCAGAGAATCTGAAGGAGGTTCAGTCCCTTCTCCTGCAAAGGCTTCGCCCTACTACACATTTCTCAACTCTGAGCAGACTTAATGGTGGATAAACAACGAATGAACAGCCAACACAGTGTTGTTGTATTTCTCTGGTGCAGTGAAATATATAAATGATCACACATCTGCAAAAAACATTGATCGCTATTAGATATTTTTATGTTCAAACTATAAAAACACTGACATGGAATAAAAAACAAACACTCAAACAAACATTCAACAAAATCAGACTCAAAACCATATATATAAAAGGACGGACATAAACATATACATGCACGGGAGGAAAGAAAAGGCAGTAGAGTACAGAAAAGTCCTATAATGATGGCATCAATAACCATAATTATTGTAAGCAAAAAACCTCTTTGAAGGCACAGTGCCACTGTCTGAAGAAGTGTGGTCAGTTAGGGGACCCTCCCAGTTATGCCTGGAAAAGCACTCATACGAATTTATATAAAACTGTTCTTTGTTTTGAAGCCGATGATTTCTCACGGGGCTCAGATAACGTCAAAATGTAAACTCCTTTGTCCATGTGGTTTTGTTCAATTGCATATCTTCTCTGTCATCTCTTTCTGTAAGAAAAGAAAGCAAAGAAATAATGTTTTACACATAAATTCATATCGTATGAGGAGATGAATGAATGTTACGAGGTGAATTTTACTCTTTCAATTAGAAGAATATCAGTTGTTAAGAAGAAAGAAAGCTATTGTTCCCATAAGACGAACAGCAAAAAGAATTACCTTTGGTTCTAAAGGTGGGACAATATAACAGGGTCTGTTTATGAGATTTATCTTTTCTGTGGTGCGTTGACATAAATGTCTCATCTCTGTTTCTGTATGGGAGGGTAGTTACACAAGCTGAGATTCATAATGATGATAACTGGAGCCTTTTGTTGACGCTCAGAGGAGCCGTTCACCATCTGCTCGTATGTGATGGAGGTCCCTTTGTTGGAAAAAAGCAACAATTATACAAACTCTGTCTGATTATCGGACTGCACAAAGTCTTCTCAACTTGTCTTACGAGGGTTGTTGCTTCAAACCAGACCATTTTCTATAAAGCAGTTAACAGTTAAATTTCTTTCATGATGGAAAGCTGAGGGGAAAAGTGAATGCTGATTCCATCCCTCGTGTCAAATGGAAAATTATGATTATACTAGGGGAAACATGGCTTGTGTGTTGTATGCCCACAGTTTCAACAGACAAAAAAATGCTGCTGCTTTATTTGAGTTGACATAAAGATAAAACTCAACCTCGACCGAGCACGCTGTGCAACAAGGTTATAAATGGACATGATGATATTTTCTGCTTGACAGACAGTTATGAGAGTGACGCTGACAGCCCTCTCAAGGCAAAACGTCCATCTGACGCTCCCCATCCTCACCCTCACACATCTGAGGTCACACTATTGTCTCACCAGGGGCTCCAGTTCAGAGTGATCAATGAGGTTGAACTCTGAGATGAAGTAGTAGTAGTGCTTGTAGCAGGTATTGATGTGGGCCTCTGCTCCCATGCTGCAGATGCTGTCAAAGTGATGGATGTAAACATGCACAAACACCCTGAAGAGACGACTCAGGATCTTCTTGCACACCTGCTGGAAATTCTTGGGGAAAGGTACGCCTAGTGTGAAAAAAGGAGAAAGGTGTTACAGAAATCAAGAGACTCCCACCTAACTATATATATATATATATATATATATATATATGTGTGTGTGTGTGTGTGTGTGTGTGTGTGTGTGTGTGTGTGTGTGTGTG
>JBAJHX010000106.1:17262655-17279241 GCA_037176925.1 Amniataba percoides
ATATATATATATATATATATGTGTGTGTGTGTGTGTGTGTGTGTGTGTGTGTGTGTGTGTGTGTGTATATATATATAATACATTACATTATACATTATAATAAATAATATGGCTTTGATGTCACTGATCAATGAAAATCTGATTAGTATTGATTAGTAAATGGTTCTTAAAAGAAAATAATGTTGGACCTGTAACAATCATCTGTTGCACAAAAATTGCATTGCATTTAGAAAATGGTCTCTGTGCCTTGTGTGAAATGACAAAAGCCTCTTGAGCTGACAAGCTCTCTTTTATATTTGTACCTATTTGACTAAATAGAAATTATGATTATGAAAAAAAGAAAAGAAATTACATTTTTGTGTTAAGGAGTAAAATTTCTGTCTTCACTTCTGTATAAGTTTGGATAAATGGCTGAAAGCTGCCAAACTGAGTTGTGGCAATATGTAAAATTGGCTAAATATACTGCATGTACTATATGGATTGGTGTGTCAGGAAGACACCAAAGCAAAATTGCTTGAAGCTATCCCATCTGTGGAAAGAGCACATTAATGTGGGGCGCTTGAGCCCTCCTGACAGGCTGTGTGGTTAGGAATCACTGTGAAGGAGCCCAATTTCCACATTGTAAAATTCCTTTATAGATCACATTTCTGTCTCAGGGAAACACTCCGGACAAATTGCCAGTTTATTAAAAGCTAGCCAGAGCTCCCAGCACAGAGAAAGTAATGCAAAATCCACACAGAGGTCCCTGATTGGTTCAAACACAGTGCCATGTTGGTTTTAGTGCAAACTTCTGAGCCTCTGTGTTTACTTTAAGCTCATTCCTTCATCGCACACCTCTAATAAATGTTGACCATCATATGCTGGTGCTGAGATAAAGTAACACCACAGTCACCCGTTCAATTGCATCTAAATGTCAAACATACTGTTTAATTAACCTCTGCTTGAACTTTACTGTCCCATTTGAGATGTTAATGAAGGGAAAGAGCAATGCACTCTGGGCTGACACTTGAGCACTGATGAAGCACAACATCAGAGCAGGCAGCAATCAATCACAGATTAGATTTCACACTCAATAGTAGCCTGACGCCCTCATTTGTAGACTCCTCACACACCTACTCTGGTGGGGAAGATGTCCTCGTTATTGATGAGCGACTCTATCCAGTCCATCAGCAGGTTCATGTACTTCAGAGCGGGCAGCTTGGTGGGTCTCTTGTAGTCGTCCCCGTCCTGCCACCTGTACTCGTACCTCAGGCCACCGGACATGATGGGACACGTGCGCTCGGTGCAGAACTCGCTCATCGTGCCATAGATCAAGTTGATCCTGTTAAAGAAATCCACCACATGAACGGCGATCCAGTCGTTGATGTTCTCTCCCTCCGGCAGCTGGACCACCTTCCTCAGGTCCAGGCCGGACTTGAGCGAGGCCTGGGCCTTCTTGTAGAGTTCGAAGCGCTGGGTGCCCGGCTCGAACCGCTTCCTCGGCCTGAACGTTTTGTCTTTGCTGAACACTTGTCCAAGACACAACGCCATTGGCTCAGTCGTTTCCCCTGAGATAAGGGGAGAATAAGCTCTCCGGAATAATAATTAGTTTTGGGTTTGATAAGGAGTGACCTTCCTGAGGGATGCAATCAGGCTGGTTCCAGCTTGGAAATCAGGTCACAGGGGTTCAGTGTCTGTCATGTAAAGATTGCAGGGAGCTCTTGTTTTTTGGATGGCGGGATGTTCTCTGTGAAGCAGAACAACAAGAGAAATCAGAGGCTTACTCCTTTCCTGTCAATCCACTGCTTTATGTCAGAATGACCAAATAAACCAAAACATGAAAGGTAAAACAACAAAACCATACACATCATTATCAGTTTGTTTTACAAAAAAATGCATCACTAGACAGGCATCAAGATTCACAAGCCAAATATTTTCAAATCCTAGATCATTAAAATGACTCATTTGAGCCAAAGTACATACCGCACAAAAAAATGAAGAAGAAAAAAAAACTTATCCTCAACTAGTGTGAGTTCATCCCAAAAGTGTCTCTATTGCCTCAACTGCTTTGTGTGACCTTTTTGTGAGATTTTAAGTAGCGCCCGTTGGTAAAAGTAACCGTAGTTTAAGTCACTTGTGACCAAATCCAGGCCACTTGGGTCAGGCATGATTGAGAAAATTACTGGCATGCTGCAACTCACTAAAGATAAAACAATCGTGGGGAGTGTTGTGAGGGAAAATGTCCACAGCACAACGCTCGCTTTACTCCGACACAGCACTGTGACTCTCATCTAGAACACTGTTGTATGAAAGTGGATGCTCCGGCAACAAAACTGTAGGCTTGGAGTAAAAACAGTGAACGTGACAACTGATAAAAAAAACGCAGACTGACAGTTCCACCTCTGGGAAATGAGTTTTGGGACATGAAACTGATTGGAACATGAAACAGATCGGATCATTTTCTTCCTGATAGTTATTAACCATCTGGCAAACAACTCGCGCTGATTAGGAGCATGACCTCACTACACGGCGACGTGATTCAATGTCTTAATTGTTATGATAATAAAACATAAATGTTAGCATCTGAATATTAAATGAGAAGGTAACTGTAGGAAAACACTGTGAACAGTTCATAAGAAATAAGGTTTAAGTATTGAAAGGGTTACATTTTACTGTATTACATTCCAGTGAGTTGTGTGTTTCTACTCAGCACTCTGCTGCTTCCACAGATGTGACACTGCAATCACATTCAAGTGACCGTGGTTGCAACATGATATTATATCCGCATTTGTGTCCCATTTTGAGCTGCCGGTCGCAACGTTTCCTGTGGTTGTTTCTCTTTGACTCAGATTAGCAGAAGTTTCTGCTTCTCACGTCATAGACCAAACGCTGATATGGTTTGTTGTGAACTTTTGTTGATCGAACGTCAGAAAACCTTCAGACTCCTCACACATCTGTTAAGCATATTATTTTTATGGGTTCTGTCCACTCAACAATTTGAGCAAAACACAGTGGTTTCCAATGCAGGCAGCATCTGATACATGAGAGGGGTACTTATTCTTTCCACTAGTTTTCACAGTCACAGAACTCACCGCTGGGGGAGCGTGAATGAATACGTGGTCATGAGATAGCTCTGAATGTGTCCATAACAAAAGGGCTTCTGAGGCAAGTTCATAGTTGCAGTGTTTCATTCAGTGCTCGATTTGGGGAGAGACACAGTTCCAGCCAAACATCACATTTAGACGCTTATTTACTGAAGACAGGAAGGGTTTGTGCAGTATCATGTGGAAGAGAGTGTCTTGACATTTTTTTTTTACTTTACACCTCCTTGCGTGCAAAGAAAGGAAGCGTCTGGAGGGAGATAAAAAGCAAAAGATTACAGAATGGAAAAAGCTGTCTGCACTGTACCTGGCTGAAATCCTACAGCGGAGTGCCTGGAATGTGCTGGAAAGTCGTGGGAAGTTCAGGGAGGATTCGGACGCAGGACCTCTTGACTTTAAACTCCCTGTGGAGGACAGATCCAGCTGCTCTGTCCCCCTCCGAGCTCCTCTGGATCCTCTCCTTCTCTGCCGGCCACTAACAGACCGAGAGGCTCCAACTTCACTCAGCAGCACAGACAACACGGTGAAGAGGGAAAAAAGTTGTTTGGCTTTTCTTCCTGTGGATGATGTCACATCCTGACTTTGTCTGCTGGCCGCTGCTGTCTAAGTGTGTGTGTGTGTGTGTGCCTGTGTCTGTATGTGGGTGTGTGTGTGGAGGACCTATAAATTGAAAGGGTAGAAGGGCTGGAGAGGGCCTTTTCCAAACCCCCTCTCAGCCCTCCCTCTTTTCCATTTTTTTCCCTTTCTTCTCATCCTGCAGGCAGAGCAGCCAGCCTACTTGTCCCAACAAGGCCCAGCCCTCTGGTAAAGGTCCTGAGAAAACAACCCCTCCTCTTAAGCCACATATAGAGAAGAATGATCCCACAAACATTTCTGGATGTTTGGCAGTCCATGCCACTCTTTTTTTTTACGAAGTCTCAATAACATATCATTTAAATTCTTGGCCTTTTAAAGATATTGTTGGTGAACTCAGCTTACCCTTAAATAGAGAAAGTGCTACTCACTAAAAAATGCTTCATTCAAAACATTGATGAATAAATCTGCATTCAAGGCATGAACAAACAGGGCATGCTTGGCTGAAATGGTTTTTCCCAGAGGCCTTGGGGGCTGAGTGTTCTTGTGATAGCTGCTCCAACTGTTCCCTTTTGTCTTGGAGGTGAATAGGTGCCACTAAAATGACGAGGGTGTCTGTTTCTCTGCTGTGTAATTGCACCCAACCTGCAAAATGAAGCTGCCCAGACTCTTGGGAATATAAGACAGGTTTAATATGAAGCTGTAGACATTTGCACATGTGGTTGGTAGATAGCGGTTTCTTAGTAAAGGAGCTAGAGCTAGATTTATGTTTACAGTTAGTCTTCACCTTCCTTCTAACAATTAAAATTAAGTTTCAGTGTGTTTTATTGAACTACAATTTTGGCATCCTCTCTAGTTGCAAGTATACTAAGATATAAATGAGATTGAATTACCTCTCTGGCATTTATCACAAAACATCTGATGTTGCTCCACTGGAAGAAATCTGATGCTCCATCTCGCACTTGCAGTGGTTCCTGTTTTTGTGTGTGTACATGCATGTCCAGTTTGTACAGTATACGTATATATGTGTGTTTGTGCATGATGGGATTCATCTTGATTCATTTCTGCAAACTGAAAAGCCACATAGAAGAAAGAGGAACTGAGTTGCAGTAACCCAGTGTGTCCACTTGGGGGCCCCATACTTATGTTATTTCAATCATGACACTTCCTACATTCAGGCTTGACAGTGAGTTATTGATGAAAGCAGTTCCACCTTTTTCAGTGCAACAGGTGACTTTCTTTAGGAATGTCAATGTCAAAATCATCTAAATTATGAGACTGCGAGACTAAAATGTTTCATTGTTGTTGTGGTTTGGGTTTAAATGCCGTTTTGATGCTGTTTAGTGTTTCTCAATAAATATAAGGAAATTATTGAGCCCACCATGGGGAAATTAACATTTTCACTCTATTGTTGTTTGATACACAAACAATTACATGTCATCCAACCAAAACCTAAAGACTGAACTAAAGCTAGTGTCCAACTTATGCATATACTGTACATATTCACAGTGCTATTCAAAAGCTCCCAGCAGTTACGACACTCAGGAAACAATGAGTGAGTCACAGGGACGCACAAGTTCAGTGCAGCAGATTATACCTGCTGCTGCCCTCTGCTCTAGTTTTTCTCCCGGAGCATTAATGTCATCACCATGAAATGTGACACAGGAGGAAGTGGAACCTGTCGGGCCTATGTTTCACCTTTGATCTTCACTCGGCGTAGTACTAACAAAAACCACACTGCCTGTCACTTCGGGCCCTCAAACCAGAAGCACACATTCTCCACAAAGAGGCCAAACAGACACAGAGTTTGATGAAACGGCAGTATACCTGTTGTATAACTCAGTTTGAAGGTATTTTGAATTGTTGTATTCAATAAATAAATATTACTAGTTAGTAATAATTAATACATATTTTACCTGAATCACAGAATCAGACACATTTAAAGCATTTTACTGCCAATTAAACTTTTATCTGAGTCCTTATAAAGAAAATGTTTTCATATATCTTTGCATTGGACTTTGCACCTTTAAAACTTGCTGGAGGCCTGGAATGATGTATTAGAGGACATTTACATCAGCAGGTGGACAGTTTACTACTTTAGATGATTTATGATCACGCCCGCAGATCAGGTGTCGAGCACATTGTGCTACAACTTCGCTGCAGGCTCAATCCTCCCTTCTCTCAGTAATGAATCACCATAGATGAAGGTCACCGCCAGGAAACCCACAAGATGAGTGTATCCATGCACCTCAGTTTAACAGGGTCCCAAAGTGGGATTACTTTGAGTGACCAGCACCGCATCCTTTTCTTTTTTTAATGTTGAGTAGACTGACACATACGTGAGCAGAGATACGGTTTGTACAGCGCATGTAAAACATCTCGCCTCCGCTGTTTGACAGACTTGTGCAAGCAGCAGACTGGTATCTTTACTGGGGATCAGATTCTGTCATTCATTGATCTGAGGCTTGAATAAACCAGAACGCTCACAGTGCTGTGTAAATGATGTCGCTTTCATCCTGAAGTGTGCCTGCTGAAAGATTAAAGGTGTTTAAGAAATACAAGGTGCAGACAAGTAGTGAGGTGTGCATTTGAATAAATAAATAAATAAATAAAGATCATGAATAGATGTGTTTTTTCCCATTATGTTAGTTTAGTTTTTCACACACACATTATTTGATGGTACTTTGATGCCAGCTGGACTCCTGCCTCTTTGCTCTGTTTGCACCAAAAGTAAAATAGGAGATAATTCTTGGACTTTCACTTTTTTTTTTGCAGGAATGTGTGTTTTGTGTGTGTCTACTGTATTAAGTTTATTAAAATCCAGAGGACAGTATAAACCCTCCAGAGTTTAAATGACCCCACTCCCATGAAAAGATGCTTTGATATTAACACTTTCACATGCCTCAGAGCATCAGTCACAGCCAGGATGAAGTTTTTTTTTTGGATACAGTCGGTTGATTACGTCCTTATTAGGCGACCATCTCGCGGCGGTGACTCCACCTTTCCGCGGCTCCACCAGAGGGCTGGGCCGGGTCGCGCCGAAGATTTAATCGCAGAAAGGAAGAGGAAGCGGAGCAAACTTCAGACACGCGTCGGCCGACAGAGACCAGCCTGCCCTCGACAGTCTGCGCAGGTTTGTTGTCTCACACACGCGGTTTTTACGGGGTCTGTCAGAGGGGCCATTTACGGCGGCGTTAATGAGCTTTGGGTTTAATTTCAGGTGCGGTTGTTTTCCGGTGAAGGGGGGGGGGGGCGCCTTTCCACCCAGCGTCAAATTCAAGTTGTACTCATTTAGACGGTGAAATTGTTGTTTTGTCTTTTACTTATTTAAATTTTTCCTCCATTCATATAAAAAATGTAAAAAATTAGTTTGTTTTTAATTCATTTAAAGTGAGGCGTGTGTCACCTCTGACCTTGTAACCGGTATGCATGTATGTGTGTAAGTGTGTGTGTGTGTATGTGTGTTTGTATGTGTGTGTCCCTTTTGATAACTCGTTTGCATCACGATCAGCCCCATTGATGCAGGTGGTCCAGGATCCTCTCATCATTCACACCTGTGCTGCCCACAAACACTCACTGACCATTGTCACTGTGCACTTTGAAGGCAGCTCTTTGTTCTGTTGTTGTTGTTTATTGATCATAGCTGTCACGGATGTTGCATAGAGGCGATAAACGGTGCTCCCATGCGTGAGTCTGAGTTAAAGCTCAAATGGTTGTGGCCCAGTCGTGAAAGTGAAACTAAGCTGTGTTCATTTTTATCCAAAGATGAGTGAAAAAGTGGAAAATTTGAGTGTTTGTGTTTTTGTTTTTTTGTTTTTTTTATTGGGCCGTGGTTAGACTGTGTCAGAGGTCATTCGGTGGGCTGTCACATGGTTGAAGTTTGTCTGGTTAAAAAGAAAATGGTAACAAAGCAAAGATTTTTATCAGGAATTATACTAAAAGTTGGTCTGATCTGATCATTGGCACGCCCAGAAATATTTCTCTCTGCACGCTTCAACCATCAGACATCCAGACGGTGCAAATGACTGGAGCGGTCAGCTGATGATAAGTTAGTGATGTTGTTGATGGTATCGCAGTGTTGTTGTAACACACTGTCAGATCAGGCTTCACGTGACTCTCAACCCATTTGACTCATTTTAGCAAGAAGTGTTTGATATGATTCTGATTACATGAGTAATTATTAGCATTCTGACGTGTTGTTTAAAGACTTTGTTTTTTTAATATATTTGCTCTGATTTTTGTCACGTGCATCGATTATTGCCTGCAACCCAATCGGCCATGTCAGGCTCTCCCTTCATCCCTCTGCTAGAAATACAGAACCACGACCAACCACACCTTGTTTGTGCAATGTGCAATGGGGAAGGGATACTGTGAAGCCAAATTTGTGGGATTTTAACTGCATTCATATGCATCATTTGATCTTTGAACATGCACGTGACCAAATTGAAAGGGGAGAAAGAATTTATTTAATACTTCGTTGTAATGTGCTAGTAACTGTTTTCACATTGAGAAAGATTTTCAAAGGAACTGCATCTTTTTGTGTTTTCAAAAAGACGTGAAAATGCCAGCATCTCCTCGTTGCATGGGCTTCGAGAGCTGGCCCTCGCTCACGCTTTTCTCCTCAGATGATGGTCTCCTGTAGCACTTTATGGATCACTAACTGTGTGTGGACATGTAAACACTGGCCGTAACCAACGACTGTGGGATTGAGACAAAGGGCTTCAAGGTCGGCCGCCCAGGTGAAGGCGTTGATAGTAATGTAATGTAAACACTACGCTGCATTGTGACTGCTAACACACCAGTGTTGCATGTTGTTATCTGTCCATCAGCCCCCAATGTCAACACACACCCTGAAGGACTCACACGTACTGTAAGACAAGAGCAGAGCTGATATATAAATGTGAAAGCTGTGGTTAAGGGGCTTTTCAGACCAGGTTTTCCCCCAGAAATTGTTGGCTTGGTGTTTATGCAGCAGTCATGCTTCACACGGTTGACCACAGTCTCCTCTTATTTGGTCGCTGAGTGGATGTAGTGAAGCGCTTTGCTACGTAGAGGAAAATGTTAATCATGCTCTTTTCCTTTACCACATATTCCAAACCAGACTGGTGTTTAAGGGATCCTTGTCAAAACACTGTTACTTCTCAGTGACTTAGTTCACCGAGGCACAGAGCAACTCTGACTTTGTGCAAAGTCTTTTTCAGCATTCCCCCACGGGATGTTTGAACATTGATCTTTTTAACCTGATATGGGTAATGGTGGCTTCATGATGATGCCCTCTGGCAAACTATAAAACTGTCACTCTTTGGAACTGTGGCTGGTTTATTTGGGGCCAATTTTAACTTTGACTGGTAAATACATTTGAAATTGGTCAGAGAGACCGCATTTAAATTTGCATGATTGTGATGTCTAAAAATAATGAGCCAGAAATTTGCAAGCACCTCTGGTCATTATTTACATCTGTTCATGACTGAGTATTTCCCCTCATGTTAACAGTTACAACTGCTTTAAGTGAGACCAACAAGTCTGCAGATTTTAAGCTCTAAACTGCAGCTGCTGTTCAAACTGTTTCATCTTTGACTCTCTTTTGACAACACACTCCCTTCCTAATATCTCAAGAGACAGTTTGTAATTCATGCCTTATTTGTGTGTGTGTTCTGCATGCTGTACTCCTTCCTGTGGGTGGAAAAGCTGCCATACCTGACATGTAGCATTTCACTTGACGAAATGTTTTGACTGACAGCTTACAGCACTGTATGTAACAAGCATGTTTTAATCATTAGTTATCGCCAATATGGGAACAGATTGTTACGTAATTTTAAAAAAAAAAGAAGAAAAAAGTGAAATCTATTGTAACTCCCTGTTAGACTGATTTTCTATGTGAATGACTCAGGAGCTACAATATTTGCACGGCCCAAAACAATTCAAACCTACAATGAGAAAACAAGCATTTTAAAAGTTTCTTGCTTGTCTTGCAGACTTGACGAGCACGAATCTGCACCATGAAGTAGTTTTTTGGCATCCTTCTGATCAATTTATAGCAGTTAAGTCACAGCAAAATCTGACGTCAGTAAAGAATGGACTTGCAGCTCGACACAGGAAACACATCTTATAACATTGCACCCAGTTCACTCACCTTGAGCATTTTCATCCAGCCAATGTGGCTCCGATGACATTGCTGAGCCTCTTAGTGAAAGCTAGACAAACAGTGATAAGCTGGCTATCGACCTAACAGTGTTTTTGTTTTGCTTTGTTTTGTTTTTTAAAACAACTTCATTCAAAAGTAAACTATCAACATGATACCAGTCAATCGTGTTCAATTTGATGCATGTCCCGTCACTGTTTTGGCTGATGTGGCCTTTGGAGGAGGATTACTGCAGGTGACTTAAGAAGCATCTTTTCTGAATATTGAATACAGAAACCTTCAAGGGGGCAGTAAAAGAAACTTTTAATTGTACCGGACACTTTTTTTTTTTTTTTTTTTAGTTTTAGACAGTGTTAAATTCACTGTCTCAAATCTTCTAATAATAAATCTTCTCTTGGATAACTTTCAAACTCACTGACCCCTCTCAGCCTTCTGGATGCCAGAAAGGTTAGTCTGGAGAGAGTAGTGTCAAGTTGTCTGTTAACATTGGGCCACAGCTTCCTTGGTTAAAAGCAGAAGATGTGACGTGTTGACATTGAACAGGGTGTGGCCACAATTTCAACATGCTTAAGCTTGAACCCACATGCACTGTAGCAGCAGGATTTTTTCTCTTTTTTCCTTTTTTTTTTTTTTTGCACTGCTTCATGTGCTTCATTGTGGTTTTACTATTTTGTATAAGCCCCTAAGTGGCTGTAACAGTTACAGTTACTTAACTTTGGTAAGCCCAGTCTATGCACAAACATAGTACACAGTATGTCAAAACAGTTCGACTTGAAATGACACATGCATTGATCTGTCACTCTCACACACACTTCCCAAATATATATATTCCCAAATATTAAGTTTTAGCTAGGTTTTTTTTAAAAATTATCCTTCAGTTTAGTACTAGGGCACAATAACTTACTTACTTTTGTTTTGTCTGCAACTGCAACTGTTTCATTTAGGAAGTTTAGCCTTTTAATTTCTACTACTTTCCCTGTTGTTTTGTACTTTTATCTTTTTGTGCTGTCCTGCATAGCCATGAAGATGTTACGATGACTTGCTGTTACGTCATCAGTTTTTGGAAAATTAGAGCAAAGGTCAGATTCGTAAAATGGTTATTACAGAGTCAGCTTCTCAGACGTAATGGGCATAGCTGGCTGTTGTTTCTTCCCTACTGTGTCATATCAGAAAATGACAGTTGTGTACTACAGTTTTTCAAGCTTTACATGTTTGCATGGTTGAAACTGTCAAGTGGAAGTGCTTGTCATAGTAGCATCTCAGGTATTCTTGACAGACATGGTGTGTGCCATTCCAGTCGTAGTTAAGTCTTGCGTAATTACAACATGTCTACCGGGCCTTTTTTTTTTTTAAACACCTGCCTCAAGTCTTAAGTTGTTATGCTGATGAGTTTTAGCATGTTCTCCCATGAGATTCCTCCAAGGACACGCCCTTGAGAGGACAAGAGAAAACAACAAAGCAATGCAAGAAAGGGAAGGGGGGGGAATGGAACTTTTTGCACAAATGAGGGAATCCTTCTCAATGGTAACTGATGATGAAGTGCACTAATATTATTAGTTAAAGCTACTAAATTGAAATGGGGGCCTGTCTTTGAACTGTAAGTGCAGGAAAGTCCTCTACATTTGATGTCAACATTCAGCAGGTTGCTTCACAAAATATGTAGTTGTTTAAGTATTTCAGATGATGCTTTGCTTTGTAACAGAGCTCCTGTGTAAATCCTCAATTTTTCTGTCCTCATGGTTTTGGTTGGAGGCCTGTCTCAGATTACTAAACTGGCAGGATACTTGATACAAGGCTCCAGTCAGAACTTGTGCATTTTCGCCCAGTCTTGGCTTTGCACCCAAATGTACGTCTTGCAAGTTGGAGCTTTATTTTGTTGGCATACATCTGCAGAGCTCATTACGAATACGAACAACTTTATTAAAAGTGTCCTTCAGGGTTAATAAGATTGTTCGTAACGAGCTCTGCATACATCTTGTTTTACAAACATCATGTTAGGCAGAGCTATTTGGAGGGGAAAACCAAGGTGAACAGTAAAATTACCACCCACAGTGCCCGTTGCTCCTTGGGTAAACTTTGAACTACACTTTGTGTTTGTTGTGTGTCATCAGTTCCCTGTTTAAGGAAAAGATCATCTGATAACGTGACTAAACTGTTGGTTTATTAGTTGTATGAACAATCAGGTTCCTGTTTGACTTGTCATGATATGATGTTATTGAAACAGATGGAAAATAAGTCCAGGTCCAGTCCAAAAATAAATCAGTCATTTTGATTTATTTTTGGACTGGACTGGACACATTTTATGTGCAGCCTAAACAGACCCAATCTACCATACCTAATGAGTTTTAGTGTAACTTTGGTGGGCTCTGTTATTGTTTTTTATGTATTATCATGTTCCCTCTCCTTGTTTCTACATTATCTACATTAGCTTTGAGCTCATTCACAGGGAAGCAGTCCACCATTGTGGTATATGGAAAGTTTCAGAAATCTGAGTCGCCAGAGGGTGAGACCAGCACAGGAGACAGAGAAGGAGGGAGGGGCATGAGGTGAATGAGACCAGTGTTGAACAGTCGGCTTCCAGGTAGAGATGAAACTGCTTCCCCACCACCACCTGCACACACACCCACCCTAACCCAAAGACAATGAAAGAATGATGGTGTAAATATGTCAGTCTCGAGGCAAGTTCAGCAACTTTACTGAGAGGGGTGGGGGTGGGGGGAGTATGTAACAGTTACTATGAATGAAGTATATGGTTATTTAAGTGTGTTTCCTTAAATAATTTTTTGGATGGCTGTATTGTGTTTGGTTATGATAAAGTCACTGGTACTCTTTTTTTTTTTTTTTTTTATCATACCACAGATCTGCCATGCATGGCTGGAAGCAAATGGGCACATTCAGATTTAAAAAGGTTGTGAGTTCTGGATTTCCTTTAGATAAGCAGAGAACATTAAAAACATTTTTAACTTTGATTTATGTAGATTACAGAATAGAGATGGTTTATTCTGAGAAATTTAAAAAGGTATTTCAACTGGGAAAGTTTGCCACAGATTAAAGATTTTGAAGGATGCATAAGAAGTGGGTACAGAGTTACTGGAACTTATGTGTGCATGTAATCAGCCTTTATAATAAATGTTTTTGCTGTTAAGTGTCCAAATGACGGCAACAAGACTTAAATCCAAAGTTTAATACAGGAGGTGGTTATTGATATTCCAGTGTCGTATTTTGAATAAAAGCAACTTGAATGTTAGTCAGCATAGAACGAGAGCATCTCGCATTTCAATTCACTCAAATTTTATCTGTACTATTATCTTGAGACACAGTTATGTCAGACACATCTTGACTGAGAAGACCTGGTTCTAAGGTGACTGCTGTCCTCTGTGCCAGGAGGAGCACACTGACTAATGGCTTTGTTTTCTCCTGTGTGAGTTGATAATCCTTCTGGCTTGATTGGAATGTGTGTTATTGTTTTTGCTGTATGAGGCTATTAATCATTTCGCTGACTATATCTATTCCAACTTGGCATTTACTCAATTTTTAGATTAAAGTTGTCGCTATTAACGTTGTGAGCATAGGCGGAGCAGAAATGATAATACAGCCTGTTAATGTGCTTGTTAAACTAATGACCTGAAATACTCCAACCTTAACTTTTCACTACCATTTTTGCAGGCGGTGATAAGTCTGAAGGCAATGCTTCAACTTCTGTACACAGTCTGGTCTCTCAGTGCATAATAATTTCTTGCTCGTCCCTGTACGTGATGTACAGTGGACATTTTTCACATTGCTGCAGAGTCCTGGTCACTGTACACATCTCAGGTCCAGTTATGCAAAGTCTGACTCCACACCAGTGTGTGACAAGCTGATGGAAATTCTGGGAGTCTTGTGCTCACGGCTGTAATGCATCTGCTGCACACACAGTCCTGCATTTACACTTTCCAAGTCAAGATCATCAATTGGGATTATATTATATTTAATGGTCATAATTAAAGTCCATCAGCGGTATGTCAGACACTCTTGAAATGTCCATCCGGTACAGTTTGGTTGTTTTGATGTTGCTGTTATGTAATGTTGCTGTTGCTTTATCAAGATAAGGTTATAGATGTGCAGTTATTCAGAACCTGGTGGAGGTGATTTCTTGTCTGGCACTGTGCCTGGAAACAAGGTCTATCCTCAACTTATGTACCCTCTGTAATTTTGTTTATTTTTAAGTTGTAATGCAGTACGGTCACCCCTCAGTGGATAACAAAAGCAAAAAATATGAAGCAAAAACAATCTTTATGATTTTTTTTTTATTGCATTGAAAAGTTTCACTGGTAGAGAAACTTGTTTTTATTTCCTGCCCAGCAGTTATGAAATACGGATTTTGGTCAAAAAGAGGAAGTTTGAATCATTCATTATCTTTTGGTAACTACATCCGGCTGTCGTAAGGGGGGGTTCTGGCAAGTCGGTCATCCTTAAATTAATGGCTACTTATCTGTAAGTATTACACTGTGTGTAATTGTGAACACATAGACTTGGTCTTTCAATTGTTTAAATTTGAAATGTATTTTATGCCACCCAGGAAAATGAAAAAGACTGAACGAAAGTCTGATCATTCATACATTTTGTTATTGTATATTTTCATTAATTGAGCACAATTTCCTTTTGGATTGTGATTTTTCACATCACTAAAAAGGCACCTAATATCTCAAAGTTGAGATTATTCCTTATGTATGGTTTGATGGATCCTCTTTTAGTCACACTGGCTCATTCTGAAAGTCTAAATGAGGGAAGTCAACCATATCAGCAGCCGGAGAGTCGACTACTTTTGTAAACAACCAAAATTGGCATTTCCGTGTCCCTCTGTCTTCACGTTGCTTATTTTGCTAAGGTAAAAAGGGGCGTCGGTTTCATGGGACAAGATGACTATCATATTTGAAATGGCTCTGTTAGCGGCTCCAGCAGAGGAGGATGATCTATTTTGTTATCAGGTGTGTTTCGGTATTTGGACGAGGGGCGGAAATGCATAAGAATGCTTCCACCAGCACCCCCGAGCAACAGAGTGACAGGTAAAACCAGCCCAGTCAATCAGATACAGTGTGACACCAGACAGGGCTTTTTACACTGACACGATGACGTATGTAAGTCTTTTAGATGTCTCATTTTGAACGGCCAGGTTCAGCTGTTATTTACATTACAAAAACCATTAGATCAAAACATCAATGTGAACATTTTAATACCAGTTACAGTGTCAGAGTTCTTGTTTGCATATTATTTAAGCATATTCCCAAGTTCAACGTTGTAGCTTTGCAGTTATTATTTTTTTTTTACTTTGGTTTAAAAGAGCACTGTCTGCTAAATTGATTACAAATGTGTCGCTTCAACTCAGAAATGATAAATACTTAAGCCATTGTGTATAATTTTATCAGTCTGCTATAATATCACAAATCTGAAGAAATTATGAATGACACAGGGTTTCCCCATTCATCCCTCTTAGTAGTGACTGTTTATCTGCTGCCATGGAAAAAAAAATCCATAAGCAGAGAAAAAGGAAAAACAAATTAATAATAATAATAGTTGTTGTTGTCATTTATTATATGTTGTCCCTCCATGGAACTGCAAGGTGTGCCAGCAAGATCAGAGTAAGTGATTTCCTATCGAGCAGAGCGAAACCTCCTTACGCAACTATTTTAAGCATTATCGTATGAGTCAAGTCGTCTTCCTCCTCCTCCTCTTCAGCAGTCATTTCTGTCTGCCATTAGCCGAGCAGTCCAACCCTGAGTAAACACTAAGGTTTAATGGCTATTTATGATGCTGCCTTGCTGTGCTTAATTTTTATCTGGTAGGCTATCATGTTACTTGTTGTTGTTGCCAGTAAACCGGACATGTATTGGATGATTTGCGATTATATGAAGAGAGGATGTTGTGGATATGTGCCAAATAATAAGCAGAATTATAACTGCAAGTGGTGCACTAGCTTACATAGACAAATATAAAACAAATTTAAATTTGGCTACCAAATGAAAAGGGGGGAGATTACTGCTACTTCTGACTTGTTTCATGCATGTTAACCATAACCATAACCACACAGAGAAATGAACGCTAGTTTTGCTCAATGGGTGTCGGCCTGGGTAGAAAGCCAATAAAGGCGTAACAATGCCCCCCTTCATGATAACAGAGTGTCCACTGATTTCTCGCCCGATGCCTGTGAATAATATTATCAGCCCACCCCGGAGAGAAAACTTCCAGGGCGCCTCCGGAGTCGTGTGTTTGGGAGGCTTAAGGGCGTGAACAGGAGCGTTGAAAAATGAGGGAGAAACCCAAGACTCGTTGAAGTCAGGGCGGCGGCCTAAGAAGAAAGTCGCATTTTGTCTCAGTTGTGTGGCGTGGGTTTAAATAAGGGCCGTCGCTCTCTCACCCCAGTTGTACTCTCTGCGCCGCTGGCTTGCACACAGTGCTTGCTCTCTCTTTCTCTCTCTCTCTCTCTCTCTCTTTTTCTGTGGCACGGCCTCTTTCCCTCCCTCTCCTTCTGTGAGCTAGTTATTCATCCAGTGTGTGAGTCAGGGAGGGTGGGGATTTGGAAGACTGCTGTACCAGTCACACTTTGTCAGTTTACTCTCTCATTCCCTTACCCCATCTCTCACTCGCTCTCTCTTTCTCCCTCTCTCTCTCCTTCTCTCTACCTCTGTCCACACTGCCGTTTTCTCTTTTTGCCACTGCTGCCACCCCAGCCTGCCTGCCTGCCTGCCTGCCTGCCTGCCTGCCTGCCTGCCTGCCTGCCCTTAAAGTTTACGGAGAGGGATTGCCGTGCTGCC
>JBAJHX010000106.1:17279341-17301298 GCA_037176925.1 Amniataba percoides
GCCGTTTTCTCTTTTTGCCACTGCTGCCACCCCAGCCTGCCTGCCTGCCTGCCTGCCTGCCTGCCTGCCTGCCTGCCCTTAAAGTTTACGGAGAGGGATTGCCGTGCTGCCAAAGAGGAATCCATATCAGCTTTTGATGATTTAAGGGGAAAATTATAGTCTGGAGAAGGTAAGTTACTCTGCCTCGTAGGTGAACTAACCACCGGTGTGTGTAGAGTCTGCCCACATGTTGAGCAGCTCAGGGATTTGGGTTTTGGCTTTTAAGGATCTCTGTTCTGTTTTAAAATAATGAATACTTCCCTGTTCTTCCCTGGGTTACTGGTTGCTCCTCCTGTGTTTTTTTTTTTTAAATCTCTGCTCCATTTTGTTCATCATTAACTCCTACCTCGTGAGCATGAGATCCCTTTTTCCATCCCTATGATTCATTGACATGGCTCTCATAGGAAATGGTCCCCCTCCCTTTCCACTGTCTGTGTCTACATGGTAGATGTAAACCAGCTACCTCCCTGTCAAGATAAGATTGAACATTGAACATTGAAAATTGAGTGGTTGTGGTGGGACTTAAAACTTGAAGATGGAAACTTTTTTTTATTTTTTTAACTACTGAACAATTTTAGTTTAGTTAAGTCACAAAAAGGCACTGTTGTAGATAAGGGCTGTAAATACTGAACATTTCTCTTGTGAAGGAAAAAGAGGTCATTGTTTAAAGGTAGATTGTCGCTTAAGTGGTCATGTGTCTACAGCTAAATTGCTTCCTCTGTCATGGGAATAACAGCATACACTTTTTGGACCCCTCGCACAGTTATGAGGAAGCTCTTGTCCTCTTGTGGATTTACTGCCATCATTGCTGACACAGCTGAACAACAGTGACCATTGAACAATGGAGTTTATGTTATTCGTCTAAACTCTGAGCTAACACACAACCCTTTAACTGGTGGGGATTAGAAACCCGTTAGATGCTGTTTATGTTTGAGTTTAATGGTGATTAAATGTGAGAAGTAGTGCAGAATTTTCAAAGCAGTGAGGTGCAGTGACTGCTGTCAGCAGTTAAAATGCGCTTTGTCAGTAAGTTTTGTGATTTCACTGAGCTGGAATGGAAGGGGCTTCATTTTCATTTTTCTTTTTAAACTTTTATCTTCATCTGGGACTGAGGATACAGAAGTGTATTGTTTGCCTTTTCCTCTTAGTGATCATAGGACAATCCCCCTGACTCGCACAATCAGTTTTATTATTGGTCTGTATATATAAAAACCAAACAAAAAAACCCTCTCAAGTGAGTCACATTTTGCATGTTCACACATTAGTTTGAACATGAAAACTGGGAGATTTAGATAACATGTATTTAAAAAAGCAAATCCTACATATTTCAATGTAGAATTTGTTAATGATTTGCTTTGTTTCTCTGCAATATGATCTGACTGAACTCAGAAAAGTGGCTCCTGGTGCCAACAAACTAAATCAGTTTTCTTTCATTTGCAAACCTACAACAAACTGAAATGCAAAATATTACCAAGTTAAATCAGAGTTTTGGCTTCTGACTATTTTGACCCGAAACAAACTGAAAATGAAATGTTCAGCCATGTGATGTGGTCAGACTGCCACTACACAATTCAAAGTCACTGTATAAATATAAACATTACAACTAACCTGACCAGATTGACATCTGGTCAATTTACCTGTTCAGCATTTTTCCTCAGAACAAGACTCTACACCACAGACATGATGATACTCTTGTTGAAATGTGAGGCGCCTCACCATCGGTTCAAAAACAGCCACAGCGTTTTGTGTAAGAGTTTTCTGAAATGTCTTATATCTGACCTGTTATCACCAAACATGTAAATGGTGGTGTTGTATAACACTCGGGCCTGCACGAAGACACAACTCGCGTCGAAGTTTTCACCATGTCAACGGAAGGAAGTTAGTCAGTATCTGTTAGTGCAGCTGTCACAAATTGGCCCGGAATGCTGGACTCAGTCACCTGAGAGCTCAACAAGGAGATCGACCTGAAAGATACTGGGGTGTTGACATTGCCTTGTGGTTAACAATTGAAAACTGCAGGGGGTATCTACAAAAAGAGGAATGTCCAGTGTGTGAGATAGTATCTGTTTTTACTGGAGGACTGTGCTGTTCACCATCAACTTTGACACAATGACAGCATAAAATATATAATTATTCCATTTTTAATATGAAATTTAAACACATAGCAGGGCTATTATGTGTTGAGCTAATAGATTTGTGTTAGGGCAACAGCTCTATCAATCTTTTACATTTTTTACATTCAGTTCTTTTAGTGATGTAAGATAATGTGACCTGAAGTATTCAGTCAAGTTTTTACAGACTGAAATATGCTTGAAAACAACTGCCCCGTATCTGATTTCCTACATGTCCTTGCAAGTTTCATTTCTCATTTCTTATCCTGTGACTCTGAGAGACAGTGTTCTAAAAACGGATCCCGAAAGCAGGTTTACATCCCTAAACTTTGATCCAGCTCATTGTTACCGAGTTGCTCAGCAGTCTGCACACTGGATCCCTTCTTGTAGGTTTCCTGAGCAGAACCTGCATGAGCTCTGCTCCCTGCCCTTATTTCCACAGTGTGAAATTATTAGCTTTTAATTATATTGGCTTAAGGAGGGCTGTTTTTTAGTCCTCAGGCAGTGAAAACCCAGAGCATTGTAGATTGTACTTCAAACAATAGCTCCCTCTGGGTTCAGTGTAGTGAGTACAGACCGCACCCTGCATGTCCTCTACTTTGTGAATGCACTTTACAGTTTACACTTGATAGGGTAAGCCTTTGTCAACAGAAAAAAAAAACCAAACAAAAAAAACGCAGGTCTGGAAACCATAGCAACATTCCTGCGTGAATAGTGCATGTCTTGGCACTTTCCATTGACGAAATACCTCTCAGCATACCTGTAGTTGAACTGATGGATTCATTTTGCAGTGGCAGCTGTCCATTAAATGCGGATGCCACATAAGAAGGAACATTTGTTGTTTAAGGCACTTTGATATCAAGGTTGAGGTTTTGCACTTGGTGTTTTTAGTTCAGTGACCCAGAACTTTCACCTTTTTTATGCCTCCAATTTTTTTTTCTTTTATCCCAGTTGGGTTCATTTGAGGGGAGCAGTTTGAGTATTGTGTCTCAACTTCTGGCACGACTCCTGCAAACAAACAGCCAGTGGAACGCCGCCTTACCCTGCGATGAGGGATGCCCTCCCAGTTCCCTGTAGCACCTCCTCTTTGTATCAGGCCATGTCTGATGAGTGGTTGGAGCTGGGGCAAAGCATCCTGGGATTTTTGTTGGGAGGGTTTGTTTGTTGAGGGATGAGCAGCTCTGTCTCAGTAATTGCATTTCAGCACTGCTGAATCAGGAAATGTCACAAAATGCTCCTCCTTGAAGGCATTTGTTGGTCACGGGTGATCCCCAGTAGAGACCCAAGCAATGAATAAGACATTCAGTTTTTCCTCTGTAAATGTCACTCTATTGGAAAGTTTAACCACTTTTCGGTCATACGGTTCAATAGAAAATTAATAAGAAGAGATGGAGGAGGAGACTGGTAAATTCACACATTCAGTAAGGCTACATCTGGATTGAGACATGTCCAAGATGTGGAAAAACACAACACATAACACTGGCCTTTGAATTACTGTCATGGGAGTGGTGGAAGGATTGCTGCTGCATTTGGCTTTTACAAGTTAAAACAGATGATCAACTTTCTTTTTTTCATTTTTTGCAGATAATTGGGACATAATACAAGCTGGCAAACATGCTTCAAGGGATTTGGGAGATTGGCTCACATGCCATGGATATCTATGACTACCTCTTGGCGGGAATTGGTAAGTAGTTTACCTGGCTGGAAAAAAAGAAATCCCTTTGTTTATTTTATTTGTTTAATGTACATTTGTCTTTTATCCCCCCTCCCCCACCCACCCCCCACGTAGATCCACGGCTGAAGGAGTATCCACTGATGCAGAGTCCTGTTCCCATGTCCGTAACGTTGCTGTGCTACCTGTTCTTCGTGCTGTACCTTGGACCTCGAATAATGGCCAATCGCAAGCCCTTCCAGCTAAAAGAAGCCATGATAGTCTACAACTTCCTGCTAGTTGCACTGTCGATATTCATTGTGTATGAGGTAAGATACTATTATTTAAAGGCTGCAACATTTAAAAGACTTCTTCATGCCTGTACGGTGGAGTTCTTGGACCAGCCTTTGTTTAAATTGTGTAGACTTGGTTGAATTATTTTGTTCTGTCATTTACCACTTGATGACTCAAAACTGTATTTTAAATTTTTATGTTAACTTTGTTTGTTACTTAGTTCTTGATGTCTGGTTGGGCCACAACATATACCTGGCGATGCGACGCAGTTGATACGTCTGACAGTCCTCAAGCACTACGAGTAAGTCCCCTCTTAACTATTCAAGTCAGAAACAACTCTCAATTTATTCAAAGAGAAGTTATCGTTTGATGGCGTACTGATCACGTACTTGTCGGTAACAAGTTCTCGCTCTCCTCACCAGATGGTGCGGGTAGCCTGGCTGTTCTGGTTCTCCAAGATTATTGAGCTCATGGACACAGTAAGTTCAGTCATTTTTTTCTCTTTTCTTTTTCTTTATTTTTCAAATTTTTGGTAGTTTGACTTTAACTAATGAGTATTTTCTTTCTGTCAGATTTTCTTCGTTTTGAGGAAAAAACACGGCCAGATCACCTTCCTACACATCTTTCACCACTCCTTCATGCCCTGGACCTGGTGGTGGGGAGTTGCCTATGCTCCTGGTGGGTAGACATAAATTTAATCTTCATTTGTCAGAGATAACGATTAAATGATTAATGGAGGAACAATAGCAGGTGGGAGGGAATGGCTTCGTTGCTTCATCCTGCTAGCAAACCTTTACACATGTTGACCTTTATGATTAGCTGTGTCCTCCATTTGCTCTCTGCTTTCTCCAAGAAATGTTGTGCAGGCTACCTGTCAAGAACTAACTTCTGTTTTGTAAATAATTAACCAAGATTCTGAGTGAAACCTCAATGACCTCTACTTTGGTGGGGTTTTTTTTCTTTTTGATAATGCTGGTCTGAGTCAGCCTAATGTTATAAATTAATACCCCAGGTGGAATGGGCTCTTTCCATGCCATGGTGAATTCTTCCGTCCATATCATCATGTATTTCTACTATGGCCTTGCTGCTGCTGGACCACGCTTCCAGAAGTTTTTGTGGTGGAAGAAATACATGACTGCTATCCAGCTGGTTTGTATACCCCACACTTTTTCTGTGTTTGCTTCATCATTAATGAGAATTAATGACATTGCTCGAAAGGCGCCAGGAAAACTTCCTGTTATTGCCATTATTTATAGCAAGTGCTTGGCTGACTTCTGATTTTACTCTCAACAGATCCAGTTTGTTCTGGTGTCTCTGCACGCTACCCAGTATTACTTCATGGACAGCTGCGACTACCAGTTCCCAATGATCCTCCACCTCATCTGGATGTACGGAACCTTCTTCTTTGTGCTCTTCTCTAACTTCTGGGTCCAGGCTTACGTGAAGGGCAAGAGGTTGCCAAAACAGGGCTGTCAGCAGCGTCCCAACGGCACGGCTGTCTACACCAACGGCAAACATCACGAAAACGGTAATGGCATCACCCACGGGACCACCAACGGCACCAGCAACGGCTCCGCTCGCCACGAGAACGGCAGCTCTCACATGGGCAAGATGAAGAAGGCCTAGGATCCCCTCCCTCGATCCCTCAAACGCCCAAGAAGTATGACCCAGTGAACCTGTTAGAACTAATATGGATTCCAAAGATAATTTTGGTTGTGTTTCTTTTCCTGTTTTTAGTTTTTATATGCAAAACATGGGGAAATGACGTGGTCAATGATTTCCACAGTTGGGGTTCCACATTTGGTTGGTTTGTTCGTTCATTCATTTTTTGAGTTGGGAAACCACTTATGGAACTCGATATATGAAGAGAAGATGTTTTTATCCAAAATGTTATCTTCACTGATGTTGCAACAACCTTTCTAGTTCAGTATCGCAACACCCCACTTGCCTTCACTGTTTATTACTACTTATCTGACCCCCATGTGCTCCTGACCCTCCTGTGGACAGATGACTGTACAGTTTCTATCACACTTGAAAATACTTTTTGTAAATAGTTTTACAACACCAAAAAAAAAAAAAACTAATTGTATTGGTATGCTTTAGACTTTCTAAATTTTGTTATATTGTGTATTTAAAATTAAAATGCCAATAAATTCAACTTTAAATGATGTTTTGTTATACTTTTTGTGCATCTGTATTTTCATTTAAAGAATAAGTGCCTGATGTTTGAAAAGCCTTTTAGGTATAGTTTCCTCTTTGGGGGAAAGCTGACATTGTACAGCATTGGAACAAAGGGAAAGTATTTGCATTGCTTGCTTGTGCCTCTTGTCTTGGCTATCCCAAGTATTTGGTGCAAGTAGGAGTTGAACAACAGCCCCATTCTGCTTTTGTTTAAAAAGATTCAGGCAGAGAGAGCGTCCTGCAGACCGGATCTCCACCCACACGACTCGGCCACCAGCTGTTTCATCAGAAATGGGGTCATACTTTCATTAGTTCTCATTAAAAATGTCTCTTAAGTCCATTCAGTCTGTAGATGGGTGGGAGATAAATACAAAAAAATCATTTGGAGGGGCTAAATAATCAAACAACCCTTTTTTTTCTTTTTTTTTTTTAAGAGACACATCTTTCATTGATCATTTGTAAAATACTGGATAGTTTTATGGCCTCAGGTTTCTAAAAAAAAAAAATTTGACTGGCAGTCAAGTGTTAATTAACTTTGTTGCTGATATTTGCAGATAATTTGCAAAGTTGTCACTGTATAAGTACAATATTTACTGAAATGGAGTGATGATTCTGTTAAAAGCATCATAAAATGGCAGTTTCAAGTAAAGTACAAGTATTCAAAAGCATACCTTTGTCAAGCAGAGATTCCTGGATGAACAGGCAGTAACTAATTTATTGTTGCAAGTTTATTCTAGGCTGACATAACATTTCATGAGCAATCCATTAAAATACATCCAGTATGAAAACATTCTTTAGGCATTCATTCATCAAATTGCTACAGATCTACTTCATACAGTACTTCATGTCATTCTTTTTTTCTCTTTGCTTTAAGGTTGCAGGGCTGAATCCAGCTCCTACTTTAAAGGTATTCTCCATATTGGAATTGGTACATGTGACATGAATGATATCAAGCTACGAAGCTGCTACTACTGTACGGTGCAGTACTGCACTCTGATATGATGGTCCATCCTAGGTTTCATGCGTACCCAGATTGTCTTGCTGCAGGGCAGGGTGAGATCAGAAAACCACTAAGAGTCAGACCATTTCTCTCTACTCGTGAGTGGATGAGATGAATGCAGACCTTGGATGTGGTCTGGTTCGCCCTTTGGATGCTTTTATTGCCCCGAAACCGATGGCAGCACTGATGAGAAGTGCTGGAAACAGAGCTGTGGTCAGGGATAAAAATATGAAACAGTGGTGTGTGTGTGTGCACTCTAAGTGATGTTCTCCAGAATGTAAAAGATAAGTTCCATCACAATGGGCTCGTCGCCCCTCTTGCGCCCCCTGCTGTGTATGACAGGAATCAGCACGCTATCCAGGGCGTTGAGGTACTGAGCTGGGAGAGGCTGACCATTGCTTCCTGCCACAAATCCCACCTGAAATTACAAAACAAACCACTAATTAGTTTTAATATCGTCACACCCAGGAGTTTGTGTTATAAACTTTACAACTATCCAATGTGTGATCCCTATTACACGTTCTCCCCACAAGAGATGGAGCAATATGTGATTTTACAATGACAGGATTGCTACATAAAGAAGAGATTAATCATTTCTAGTATATATAAACATAC
Organism: Amniataba percoides; assembly: GCA_037176925.1. Lineage (NCBI taxonomy): Eukaryota > Metazoa > Chordata > Actinopteri > Centrarchiformes > Terapontidae > Amniataba > Amniataba percoides. The sequence continues at coordinate 17,287,233 of JBAJHX010000106.1, forward strand.
TGTCAGTGTGCTCTGCTGAGATTGCATTTCATTGTGCAATCCTGTATTTTATCTAATAATTGTAAAACCTTGAGCCTTGAATCTACAAACACGTTATCTTTCAGTAATCTTGTTTAGACATATAAACCTAATTTTCATTATTTATAGTCCATAGTTAATACAGTTTAACTGTATCTCTATTTCTCTGTTAACCCATTTTCATATTTAAATCAATAGATTAATTGACCTTTAAAGCATTTAAATATGTGATTTAAAGGTAACTAATTTCCAACCTTTTTGAAGGTTTTTTATCACACAAAAAATACACATTTCTGTAGCCTAATTGTTTTTATGTGTCACATTTCTGGCTTAACTTAATTCTGAACAAGTATGGGGTTTGTGCATTTTGGCTTTGTAGGTTAGTATTCATGATACCACCTTCTTATAGGGGACAGAAATATATCTGATTCAAATATATCTGGTTTCCATGGCCTGTTCCAGACTGATCTATCAGTTGCAGTTTGTTGTTATGACTCAGCTCACTGATACCAAATATCAAACATTATTTCTGACCTCTTGAGATTCAAAAGCGACACGCAGCCCCAGTTTGGCCATCCCGTCCTCTTTTAACAGTTTGAGGTGTGGACACAGTGCCAAGCAAAAGGCCCGGGCGATGCGCTCCGTTAACCGGTTGTGTTCAGCAGAGTCACTCGCTCCTCCTTTGGGATGATCCCCCTTCTGCAGGAAGAACACCTGAACAAAACACACACATGCATGTAAAGGGAAGAGGAGACGTTTCAGACGGACTTGTGTGACAGATATTTTAAACAGGTTGTCTTATGTACTTCTGTCCAGCGGATGATCTTCCCATTTTCTTTGTATTCTGACTTCTGGAACATTTTCATACTGCTGATGGACTCCATGGATTTCCCATCGATGGGGCTTATAACTCTGGGGAACACAAACATTACTTCCATTTATTTACAACATAAAGCAGAAAAGAATAATGATTTTGAATGAAAATGTTCAAAACCTTTTCAACATGACTAGCATATTTTTATCTTTGAGGATAAAAGCTTCACTCTCAACCTGCCAAATGAACTTCAGACATGTGGACAGACTCACCCCTTATTCACAGTGCATTTCTCCTCCACCCACTGTACACAAACAAGCTCCTGGCTCTCTGATTGGTCAAGCCGTCCACAGGTGACGGTGTAGTCTTTCATCTCCCTTAGTGACCGGCGGAGTTCCGCCATGGTTTCCACGGTGATCTGCACCATTAGCCCATCTGGGGAGAGGGGACAGCAGGAGAAACACACAAACAGACACCAATGGGGAAACATACACACACACACTCACATGCATCAACATGTACACACGCCTAGACAAACAGTCTGTTAAAATGTACACAGACACACACATACAAAGATCAGCACATTCTGAATAAACCAGTTTTGAAGCAGGAGTGTTAACATGCACTGCTTAAAACAAATGCCAACAATGAATCTCCTGCACGCGAGCAGGAACAAGTCAAGGTGAGCCTGACTCCCCTGTGAGTGGACCTCCTACCTTCCACGATACTGGACTTGGCGAGGTATCCTGCAGATGCCTTCAGTGCACTGCTGAATATAAAAAAGCAGGATCCAGTGACTGCAATATAAGAAAAAACACAGGAAAGGAAACCATTTCAGAGGCAAACTCTGTGGGCAAAATCCTGATATATTCACTCCTCACAGTGCCAATAAAAAAAAACAAAAAAGCAATCATATAGTGCCATCTACTGGTCTGTAAGGGAAAATTAACTTCTTCAGTTCAGTGGACCATTTGAGCCCTTTTTACTTCTGTTATATTGTTAATATATATATATATATATATATATATATATACATATATATATATATATATTGTAAGTATATATATTGTAAGTGTATATTGTACAGATCAGGGTGCCCTGATCTATTTTCTTTCCTGTGCACCAAATGAAAGATTATATGAAAGATTATATCTTACTTCCATCCTTGTCGCGACCCCTATTTCTGCTTGCAGCGAATGCCCTCAACTACTATTTGATGATATCACATTAAGTCTACACTCTGAGTCTTGATGTCCCTCACAGCACGCCGTGTCGTGGCCCACCTTTACGTGGCTGACTGTGGATGCTGATGGCCTGGGTCTGGTACTGGCCATCGTCCCCTTGCACGCAAATGAGGTGGGAGTCTGCCGTCTCGTTAAAGCACGCCCCGATGGCCAGCACGTGCTCATTGGACTTATTCAGAGCCCTCATTAGCTGACAGATAGGAAGAGAAGTAAGACTGCTGATGAAAAATGCATACATCAGACATTTGAGTTAACTCTGAGAGGCATGTAAAGGCTTCCTCTCACCTCATTATACCCAGTGGTTGGTATCTTTATGAGGGTCCTCTGAGCCTCTAGATCCACAGTGAGCCCCGGTACCATTGGTAGGCTGTAACGATAATTCCTAAAGTCCTGGAACAAGTTGGAGAAACACCCTCAACTGTAGGAAGTTTGGTTGAAGATACGACACCAGATTTCCTGTCAATTATCGGGAAATGTGGTTTTGTAACACCAAGCAGAAGTCATGTGTCTACTCACCACTAGCAATCGCATTATGGTGTGACCTATTTCCCCAAACAATGGCTTCCTGAAACGCACACTGTACAAAGGGCACGGGTAAACTAGAAACGAGAAAAAAAGTGGGTAACCGTGGGTAACCATATGTAGCAGTGTAAGTGCAGCATTTCAGACCAGGGCCTGGCTTACATCTGTATTCAGCACCCAATCGCAGCATGAGCCGCAAGGGGAAGGCTTTGGCCCAGGCCACCTCTGCTCTGTGGACCAGCAGGCCAAAGAGGTAGGGCTGGTTTGGCAGAGGTAGACCTTGAAGCGACTGGAGGGTGGAGCGAATATACAGGAATCCCGCATGCTCCTCGCTACCCAGAAAACTGCTGCCGAACAAGGACAGCGACAGGTGTTTTACAACCTTTCCTACAGAAATGCAGAGCAACAGGACAGGTGTAATTACAGGATGAAAAACAGTCTGACGGTAAACAATTTCTGAAGTCCGTAAGTGGACAAAACTAAGAATAACACATCACCGCTACTGTATGTCCATTTGAAAGGGGCTGCATGTAACATGTCTTGTGTGTGGCGCTGACCTGTGAGGGTGTCCCTGTACAGCTGGATGAAGTGGCTGAAAATGTCTTTGGGGAAACTTTTCTCCTCAGGCAGGCACTGCAGCAGCACCACCACCTCCACCTGGCCCACGGCGTGCATCCCCTTTGTCGTCACGCACCAGCACTTCCTGTTGACGTCTGTCACACAATCAAGGCACAACCTCAGAGGTCTACAAGTCCGACTAAACTCACATTCATAATTTCTTTTTTGTGGTCATAATATCTTTTAAGTGTATCGATATATATATATTTTTATTATTAAAAGGAACAAAAAGGTCTACCTATCTGTTAATCTATCTATGAGGACGTACTGTGCAACACTAAGGAGGACCATCATGAAAAAACTTAACATAAATTTCTTCATATAGAGTAGGGTAAGTGATTTACTGTGTACATATGTAGCTGCACCAGACAAAAAAATACTACTTAATTTCAGTCTTAAAAAGAATATGCATTGCAAAATAGACAGTGGAGGAATGTGAGGTATGACCTATAAAACGAGAAATGAGTTAATGCTCTTAATTCTCCAAGCAGCACTTTTATCTATTTATTTATTTATTTATTTATTTATTTTTTGCAGCAGCCTTGTAAATGATTTTACTGTATGTTTCAAGTTGTTGTTGTTTCTGTACATGTTCTCATGTGTAATGGGAAACAGGAAAAAGAAACCTACAATTAACCAATTTGACCATAGCAAGTAGGTTTGCATTGAGGACAAACACCAGAGGCTTCGGCCGGCCGCTCTCCAGCTCCTGGATGAGCAGCATCTCGGAGGGCTGCTCCTCCACGGTGTAATCTGAGGAGCAGAACATAGTAACGCTGCTATTAGACCGTGGCGTCCTCTACAGCTGCTCCCAAACCACTTAACAGTCGTAGGACATTGTACTTGTATCCACTGTAACCAAATAAAAGAGCCAACTTCATGAAAGATACATGTTTGAAAATGAACTCATAGCTGTGAGGATTAATGACCACGTCTAAGCTTGACTCTAAAAAAGTTACAAGGGCAGGTGTTTTTTATTAATGCTATTATTTGGAAACACCTGTTTAAGCAGGCGGGGTCCACATTATCATTTACAATAATAGCACCAGGAGCAGTTGTGACTTTTAAGTAGGAAGGGAGCTATTAGTATAACAGCTGAATGATGTTGAATAGAAATGTAAGAGGATGTTTATACCTACCTGTGTGATGTGGACAGAAACACAGAGGTGGTGCAATATGTTGTCGAGCATGCGAGTGATTAGTTTCATTCAGAAGGGACAAGCAAAGTGTTCATTTGTGTTATTCAGTTCATTAAGCTTTATTCTGAAATAGCTGTTGTCACTTAGTTTTGGTGCTTCAGTTTGCCCTTCCTTTTGTCACTACTGAACTGTCAGCTCCTCACCATCTGAGAGCACATTTTCACCTCGCCTCATGCTGCTTGACTTGCAGGGTGGTCCCTTGTGGTCCAATCTTTACACCATGCAAGACATTAGAATGCCAAAAAACATGCAAGGCACATTTCATGGTGAGATAACACTGACGTCTGCACAACCACAAACACTGTGTCCACAAAGTGAATTCAAATTCTGGGTCTTACCCCCTTTGACTCCCGTGGAGGTGAGGATGGGTGGCAGACCGTCCAGGGGGATGAGGTTGACAGAGCTGCTCACTAAAGCTGTGGTGCCCCAGCCGTAAGGACCGCAGGCCTCCTAGAGGAAGAGTGAGCCAGATGAAAGTTGTATAAACTATCTGACATATAAAAACGCCTAAAGACAACACTGAGGGTTCAGATTAATTCTCCTCTGAGTTACAGAACCACAAATGCTCTCTCTGACGAGCTTGGGGTGACCCTACATTGATGTTCGTCCCGTGCGGCTTCAGCGCTCTCCTGATCTGCGGTGAACCCACAGGACTTCTAACCGGCCCACCCAGCGCTCGTCTCATCAGCGGTGAGAACCCTCTGACCGGCGTGGTGGGAGCAGACTCTGACTGCTTATTGAGAATTTCATCTGCAAACCACACCCTCCTCTTCCCCCTTGGAGGCGTCCCTGAGGTGAAGATGTAAGAAAGATTTTTTTTACAAAAAAAGAAGAAAAAAAACTACTGTGAACTCAACAATAAAGAAATCTGTGCTCACTTTTGATGAGGGTTGAATGACAGGAAATACAAACACGTCCCTCCTTGCCGTCCAGATGTGTCAGTCTGAACTTCAGACTGGAGCAAAGTGCACAAAAGACCTGTAAATACAAACAGATCAAGTTACTTGGTATCAAGTTACTTGAGGAGATCCGATGCTATTCAAACTTGATATCTTTCCTCACCTTCCCACAAGCACGGCAATGGTGCCTCCTCTTAGTGAAGGTAAACTTGACCCCACACTTCATGCAGACCTGCGCCTGAGCATCAGGGACCCACACTGGAGCTACCTCCCCGAGCGCAGAGCCTCGATCCTTGGACAGAATACCGACGGGGCTCGACTGGATCTCATTGTCAGGATCTATGAGGGAAGCCGCACAGTCTCCCATCGCTCCCTCCCCGCTGGCTTCCTGGGCCTTGCTGCGGTCTATCTCATCTCCTCCATCAGGTCTGACCATCTTAAACTGGCCCTGGAGGTTACTGGACCCCCTGCCGTGCGTCTCCTCAGGCGAGAGAGCAGAGGGCTCTGGAGTCGCCTCGGAGCTGCAGGACTGCTCCTGCTGCTCCAGCCTGCTCTCCTCCACCTCCTTCTCCTCGATCACAGAGTCCTCCTTTGACGGGAGAGGCTGACTCGGCCTTTTCTCCTCTGCCGGCTCCTCTTCCTCCGCTGCCTCTGGCCATGCAGCCTCAGCGGGGCTCAGCACCAAGGGGCTGGAAGACTCCCCGAAACAACTCTCCCCCCAGGTGGAGATGGAGGTCACAGTGCAGCTGCCCTCCTCCAGCTGGGAGGGCGAGGCGGTTTTGTCCAGATGTTGAGACGGCTTCTGCTCGCATGGCTCAAAACTGCCTCTGACCGTTGCATCTGAAGAGGTCTTAGACGGAGACTCTGGTCGTATTTGGCCACAGCCCAGTCCAGGTTTGGACACGTCCCCATCTTTGAGCACCAGCAGGCAGGGTCTGTTCAGCCAGTGGTGCTTGGTGTCCTGGAGAGAGGGATTGTCTCCCTCATCTGTTTCAGAGGGGGAGGGAAGGAGGGGGAGGGCATGGTGATATCATCAATACTCAACATCTCTATCTCCATTTCTGTCAAGCACACACACACACACACACACACACTTACAGGGCATGCAGGCTCATCAATAACAACTCATTAGGTGGGAAAAGCAATGTTCACATGTGCTAAGTGGCCATTTATTTCATCACCCCCAACACACCTCACAGCTTTCAATCACCACTAAAGGCAGCATTAGCACTCAGGTGCCCTTGAGAGGTGTGTCTGAGCTGGTCACAGAACAGATCACATGGTTTAAAAAAAAGAAAATAAAAGAATAAGAGGTTTATTGTGAACTAAATATTGGCATAAATCCAATATCTGTGGAGAGAAATAGGGGGTGCTACACAACTGAGAACACAGATCAACAGTGGTTCTGTTTGATTGGCTCTGATTGTCCAAATATAACCATTTACAGATGTTGTGTGTGTGTGTGTGTGTGTGTGTGTGTGTGTGTGTGTGTGCGTTCCTTTTGACGACAGACTGCAAAATGCTGTATTTTTGAGTTTGGATCCAAGTTTCCCCGCTGAGTGTGCGCACCACGTCCCAGCCTTCAGCCAAAATGATCCGTTTGCTCCATCCGTAATCTCCACAGAAGAGATTTCTTTTTACGACGATCACCTCCTCTGAATCACGGCCAGTCGCGCGCACCTTACTCGCGCAGTAACCGTGACTGTGGATCACCATCCTCATGTGTCCACAGCTGCTGTTTCACTGAGCCGTAGCAGCCGGTGATTCATGAACAGTTGTGACTCAGGATTAGTGAGTATTTCAGCTGATACGATGAGGTTTGGCACAAAAAAACTGTAAAGGAATATTTGGTGGGAAAGATTTGATGCCATTGATGAGGTGAAATGAGATGTTGAACTAAGTAGCTTTCCGGATTAAACTGCATTGCAGCTGCTACAAAATAAATAAAAAAAAAGAGAGAGAGATGGGCGGGAGGAGAGTGAAGGTTTCCAGAAACTGTCGGTGACGCATCCACGTGCAAATGTTTAATCCGCTCGCGGGGCAGCGAGGCCGGCGGCAATGCGACACCCGCATCCCGCACCCCGTTACATCAGGACACTTCACCGAGGAGGGGGGGTTACTTACCGACACAGTACACACACACACACACACAGGGGCGCGCGCTTCAGATGATGCGGACTGCGCGCGCGGCCAAATGCTGGATCAGCGCTTTTCTGTGATCAACACAAGCGCGCAGCATCATCATCACCCTCCTCCTCCTCCTCCTCCTCCTGTATGAATGGATGAGGGGGGGGGGGGGTTGAAGCATCCCGCTGCCGTCAACGCGTCTCATACCTTCGGTTATGGCTCCCAGCAGGCTTTCGTTCTCGTCATCCCGCGCAGAGAAGAACTTCAGCATTTTTCAGATCCCGTTACATCTGAGTGCCGAGGAAGGGGGAGAAAACACACACACACACAGAGACAGAAACACACACACACGCACGGATCCAAGCAGCAGTGACTTGCTCACAAGCAGGAGGATGGGATGATTTCGCCTCTCTGCCCACCCCCTCTCTCTCTCTCTCTCTCTCTCTTTTTCTCTCTCTCTCTCCCTGTGTGATCTCCCTCCTCCCCTGTGTCTCTCTGCAGCTCTTTGAAGAAACTCAAGAGGTGTGCAGAAAACACCCCCCCACCCCCATCAGTTCGCCATCCACACACAGCCTGCAGGACAAACACATCAGAAAGCTGTGATGCCAAATACAGAGAGCCTGCACGCCTGCTTACATGCCTGTCTGTCTGCCTGTCTGTCTGTCTGTCTGTCTGTGCACAGGACCTGTCACACTGGAGGAAAGATCTCTGGTTTCAGCATCAGTGAGCCGGCAGAGCAGCAGCATCATCGTCCAGTCTCCAGTTTGGATGGGAAACATCAGCATTCACAAGATCTTGACAATGACCACAGCACCATCTAAAAAATGTTAATCACCTTTATTTTTGTTTCATAAACAAAAAGTCTTAAGACTAGCTTCAATGACCACTGTAATCCTGACCACGACTGACAATGTGGGGGAGGGGATTTAACTGTTTAACAGAAAGGGAATCATTTCTTTTTTTTTGTTTGTTTTTTTAATAAGCACACAAGCCAGTCTGACTCGGACATCCACGGGCCATCGTGATATAGAAAAGTCTCTGGTTCGTGGGGGAGAAAAGGGAGGGTAGTGTCTCATGTTTCTGGATGACTAGACTTAAAAACACCAGAGAAGGTTTCCCGCTTGGCTGCAGTCCAGTCCCGCGTGCGTGCGAACTTCACGCACATCAGTTCGCCTCGTTCTTCGACGCTTCATCAAAGTTCTCCACCAGATCTGCAGAACAGCACGGACACATTGTGAATTATTCATTGCTCTGGGAGAAAACAGCTTTGAATCAGGAGAGTGAGACGAAATGTGTGTCGCTGTCTGACTTTTCTAAATCTAAAAAGGTCCATACCTGGAACATCGTCATCCTCTTCCTCGATGTCTTCTGCCTTTGGAGCCTTGCTGTCAAGCGCTGAGATGAAACATACAACAAAAATAAGGTAAGTGTGGTGAGGAGTTTTATTGTCAACAAATCCTATGAAAAGAGCAAAAACCCAAATGGTTCAAGTGTTTTCTGTGTGGCCAAAGTCAGATGTATCTTTTCCCTCTGTGGCACTAACACAATGCTTCATTAACACAGGCTCTGATATTTAATCCCACATTCATCGTCCTGCTGCCACAAATACTCACTAATGCATTAAATGTGTAGTAATTCACAGCTGATAATAGTCCTCAACAGATACAATGCTTGAATCTGTGTAAAGTTCATAAAACTAGACTTTTTTTTTTTACACCTTTACTATATGTATTCAGGAGGAACAAATGAGCATGAGGCTGAGAGCCACAGTGAGGGTGGATATATTGGAAAGTACTGAGACGTTCAAACAAACTGTTTTGTATCTGAGGGCATCACCGCCTGGCCACAACCTGTTTTTACACCAAAAGCTCACACAGAACTTTAAATCCTTCACAACACCAGCCCCTGTTTTCTCCGCATACCATTTCCATGAGAGGAAGTCAGTCTCTACTTGCATTAGATATTTTTATAGATCCCTAACAGGTTGCACTTTAAAAACGCTATAATCAAGCTGCACTTGGCAAGACACCAAAATATTAACAGTCTACTTAACAGTGAAAACTCCAGCACGATGTCCCTCTTTTATCCTTTTGTCACAAACTACCAGGTGTGCTAAACACCATAATCCTGAATGTAAAATGATTTCTGAGTGTTTTTTCACCACTTGCTTCAGAGTTTTCCAAGTACGGCTTTAAATCAGGACTCATTAAACATCTGGGACACAAAAAGAGACCATGAACTGTCACAGGTCTGAGAGGTCCGGGCGCACCCACCTTGCCGAGGGAACTGTTCCGCCAGTTTGCGCAGGCTGCTGAGGCTGTCTGCTCCCAGCTGACTGAGGATGCCGGGAAGCATCTCTGTCAGCTGCTTGGTCTCAGCGTGGCCCGTGATGGCGAAGGTGTTGGCGGACAGAGAGGCCTGAACTTTGGGGTTGTTGAAGTGGATCACAGTACCGTCGTCCTTGATCATGTTCACCTGAGGAGAGACGACCGCTCGGTTACGGCTAAACGCTCTGGTGCCACAAGGATCTGAAAGTTATTCTGAGCACTGAGCAAATGTATGCAAATGACTTATGAGATAAATGTGAGAACGTTACTGAAGTCTGGTCGACGTGGCAACATGAGGACGCGTTCAGGCTCGCGTCAGAGCAGTTAACACAATTATATTTAAGATAACATTCAGGGTTTTCTTTCACAGAGGATCCATACTAATTTACCTCCTCAATTCCAGCGATATTGTTGACAGCCAACTTCTTTAGTGAACTCTGAAGCTTCTTGTCATCAGCTGTTGCGGTTCTGTGTACCACCTTCTTCTTCCTGCGTGCAGATCCCTAAAAAAAAAAAAAAGGCACAATCTGAGTCAGTCAAACAATATGTCCCACAATGCATTCGTCACATGCTGAAATATTTTAACCAAAGTGTGAAAATCATTTATTATAAACTAATCTCTAAATATTTTCTTGAATAGTTGTTTACTCTAAAAAGAAGTAGCAAACAGCACTGATAACAACTCCAAATAGCTTATTCTGACCAAGTAAATTTGGATCACAGACACTGAATTTATGTTGCTATATTGTAAATGCATCATAACAACCTTAAAATAACAAATCCAACCCTGAATTTGAGTAAGAGCCATTGACACTCTCACAAACAAAACTTATAAACAGTCATGTAAACACCACTTTTTTATGACAAAATGTAAGCTTAGATAGTTCATTTTACACAAAGACAAGCAGCACGTTGAACCACACATACACACACACACACACACACACACACACACACACGCACGCACACACCTCCCTTATCAAACTGCTTCCTGGGTATCAACTCACCTTTCCTCCTATCCGGACCTGGGCTTGAAGTTTGGCCAATTTCTCTTGATTCATGTTGTCACCTGCGACGGGAGACAATGGCAGATAACGTTGAAGACACACAAATGCCTGTGTGTGTGTGTGTGTGTGTGTGTGTGTGTGCAAATAGCAAAACACAACATCAGCTGCACAACATCTGGAGCCACTTTCTGAAAACTCACTAAAACAAACACACAGACGCTAATAAGAAACACACAAAAATACAGAGACACTGATGCAACACCAGCTAAAGCTTCTGTTAGTTTGTGTGTGTGTGTGTGTTTAGCAGCTGCAGAGAGAGATGAAAACACAACACAGGGGCCTGCAGACTGGACACACAGCTTGTCACCGCCCCGCTCAGCCGGGCGGCGCCGCTCCGGCCCACACGCCAAACGCCCCGCACGCCCCGCACGCCTCACGCACACACGCACTCGTCGGTCCAGACCTGCTCGGATGTCCACAGAAACATGCGGTACCGAAAGATGGAGGTTATGAGGAAGAGATTACGTCACACACCAGACGGGGTTTTCTTCTTCTTCGTTTCCGAGCAGCTGGAGGGATTTTTTTTATAGCGCCGCACTGACACCCACAGGACACTCTGGGAATTACAACAACAGTGACTGCACCACCTGAGACATCACAGATAATGAAGAACCTCTACCTGAAATTATTATTGACAGATTTACTTTGTCTGAATATAAAAAACAAAGAAAAAAGAATCTGATTAGGGATGATTCTTTTTTTTTTTTTTTTTTATCAAGTTGATTTGCTCTCTGAAAAAAAGCTGTTAGTTCACTCTTTCTGCGCTCATTGCTCCTCTAATCCAGGTGGAGGCGCTGTAGGACAAACTCCACTGCTCCACACTTCAACTCCTGTTTCCATGTCAGCTGTGGAGCTGTGCTTAATATTCCAAACATTTCATAGTTATTTAAAATGGTAGATGATTCATGCAGTGTAGGTAAATACTGCAAAGAAAGTGAATGAGAACACATTTCAGTGACAAAAATGACAAACAATGTTTAATACTTTTATACTTTAATGAGAAGACTCACAAGCAGGCTGTTGTATCTTAATATGCAGAACTGTATACCATTTTTAAAAACAGGTTAACAATGAAACATGAAAACCTGAATCATCTTCTCACAAACTGATTGTTGATATATGGAGCAGAACAAGAAGTTTTTCTAGACTATAATGTTTCAGACAGCACTCCACTTTCACAGTGTGGCATTTATTTTCACACTCTGGCATTAAATGTATGCTCACAAACGTTTTGACCTTTTAGGAGTCATAACTGATCAGATTTTTCTGCTATGAAAACTTACTGTCATAGTTCGTATTGTAATGTATTGTGGTGCAACGCAATACATTTATAACACGCCCAATGAATCTGTGTGAACCAGATCCAGTTATATTGGTTCATTATTGTCAGAAAAAGCCAAAATTTTGTATAATTTGGTGATTTCCATTTTACCCCACTTTAATTTGAACTGAAACAGTGTTTATTTTTCTTTTATACTGACTAACTGAAAGAGCTCTCAGGAAAATTAAACTTAGGCCAAGAGTCATCCTCTGTGAAAAATAAATGTGTTGTGCATTGATGTGTCATTTTCCCACAAGTACAAATAAAAGAGTGTTCGTGTGTTTACAAGCGAGGCTGATGTGAAGGCATCAACTGTGTTCTCATGTCTTACTGCAGCTTCAACACTCAAACGTTAGTCTCTTGGTCCCATGACAAACTAACCAGCTGGCTTTCTTTGTCCTACAGCGCCTCCACCTGGATGAGATCAGCAATCGCCATCAATCACACCACTGCAATAGAGCTGCTGTGCTGTATCACTGAAACACATTTTTAATATGACATATTCTTTTATGGACTCATTGTAGAGACACTCAGTATAGAGCATCTCCATCTACATTTGTATTTTACAAATCTAAAGTTGACAATAGATTGAAATACATAATAAACAAGATGATGCAAAATTGTATAATCCAACATTTAACCCTGAAAATGCTTTATCAATAAAATTTAAAAAAAGACTTGTGGTAAGGTTTTGCTACGTTAAATGTAAAAGTTTCTCATAATCTCACATCCAAAATGCCTGATGCAGCAAAAACACTTGACAAACGTCTGAAGATCAACTCTTGTACCGAAACACTGACATTTGTCTTTCAACAAGAAAATTCTCTCTTTCAAGTAGCTTTTATGTGTCATTGGTAGCCTATTTATTGTTATTTTTTCTGAATTAAGAGTCTTGGTCAGAGGTTTCCCCCTCTGTTTAAAACCTATCTCCTGACAGAAGTTTGATCACTAAATGAGGTGTCCAGACATTTGATATTGTTGATATTTACTGTTACAAATTATAGGAAAATCTAGAAGCTCTATTTAGAAGAAGAATTTCAATTGATCATAGTTCGTAGTAGTAGTTCTTGATGAATTCTCAGATACTTCATAATAAAACTGGGGTTAAAGGCCTTTATACAGATCTCAATAAACACTGTCCAGTGAAAATATTAATGTAAATTTAGTTGACTTTTTGTATAATGACGAATAACCAGATCTCTAATGTGGAACCTAAAAATTTTTGGGGGGTTTTCTATAAGTGTTTTTCCATCTATGTGTCTGCCTATTATGTTCAACCTCAATGTTTATTTGTTTGCTCCAGTGTAACACAGTTTCCATTTTGTGAACACTTTAATTGTAGGACAGCTCTTAAAGACGTAAGCAGTGTGTCACCTAAAAGTTAAATGTAATTAAACCCTCAGAGCAGCAGCAGGAGCTGTGATTAGCAACAGTTCTACTGACACATAACAGCTGGCCCTGGTTTCATGGTGTAGTTTCGATGCCAATTTAATTAAGCAACTCATATTACTTTTTAAAAATATATATCATGACTGATTAATTATAATTGATATAATTGATTGTAATTGAATAATTATAATAGATCATAAATGAACGTTGAAAAAGTCTATAATTATCCCAGTGCCATGCTTCAGACTCCACAGAGACAGAGACAGACAGACTTGTTCTTCAAAAGATGATTTGGGTAGAGAACAAATGATAATCACCCACTGTAACATTTATAGTAGCATTCAGTGCTGTGTAATTTGTTTTTCCATTTCCACCTTTATTACACAGTTCAGCAGAACATTACATTTACAGTAATTACTTACAAGCACTCCTGAAAACACAATGTAGATAGATAGATAGATAGATAGATAGATAGATAGATAGATAGATAGATAGATAGATAGATAGACAGACAGACAGAC
>JBAJHX010000106.1:17307784-17352789 GCA_037176925.1 Amniataba percoides
GTTGTGTCAAATGTCCTCTTCACTCTCCAGTGCTCTTTCTTTCAACGATTCAAACTAATTGGAAAAGAGAGTGTCACAATCTACAGTCGGACTGCAGCTATGAATATGTGACCAGAAGTGCACATTTTCAGTCCTAATTCTTGTAGATATTTCATAATTTGTGAAAACAACATATTTTACCACATTAAGTCCAAGAAGACCAGGATAAGAATCATCAGTGTTTGAGCATGTGGTGAAATATCTTTTTTTCTCTTACTGATATTTCCCAATGTTTTGAAGTATTATTATTAAGGAGCTGAGGTTAATGATACACTTGATCCTTGTAAACCAGCAAATAAATAAAGCCAACGAAAACATGTTTAAATATATCTTGCCTCCAAATTTGAAGTTTTTTTCATTTAATTTTTATACCAGTGTAATTTATGGCATGCTATTGAATGTACAAAAAATACAATATAAACTGTATAAATTCTACAGGACCCCACGGTGAGAGATGTAACAAGTGGCATCAGTTTCATGTAAAAAAGAAAAAAAAACTTTTACAAGAAAATAGCTTTTTGTCTGCAAAAAAAGCTCTCCTTTTTCATTCCTAATGGATTTTTTTTTAAAGTCTGCTATTGAGTCACAGCTGTGTCTGTTCTTATTGTAAAAACAGAATATCATGTCCTCCTTCTTCCCAGCTTTCTCACATTGCCAAGTGGTCACTAATTATCCGACAAGGTGACTCCTGACGAAATTTTCTCCCAGGTGACATTACACCTTCAAGTGTGGTGTCACACAGTATCTGCTGTGTGCTGTGATGACCTGCAGCAGAGCGGTTGGTTACAATGCAAGGCAAGCACAGGCATGGGAGTGCAATCACATGCTTTTGTTGGCTGCATCAAATGGGGCTGCTGTAATAGACTGACTGCCTCAGTGGGGTTCAGAAGGAGCCGGGAGTAGATTGAGCGAGATGGGAAAATAACCCATAATGCAGGCTTTTTGCCAGCAGCACTGTCACTTCCTCCTTCGCATCTCAGTCTAATCAGAAAAAAAAACCTCTCCTGTGGCAAGAGTCAGAGGTAGGAAAAGTACTCTTCCCCTGTTCTCGCTTATCTTGTCCCTCTCATCATTTCTTTCTGCTGCCTGTCGCCCAGTATCTGTCACCCTGACCCTCGCCCTGACCAATTTCCCTCATTTGTAAATTGTCAGTGGAGCAGAGTCAGGTGCCACAGCTGCAAATATGTCAGAGCTGTTTATTAAGCCAAAAAGGGGCAGCTGATGAAAGTGGTTAGAAAACAGGAACTCTTCACTAGGTTAGATCCTTCACCCTTTCATTCGTGTTTAGACACAACACAGATTTGATCCTAACAGGTCACGGTGTTTGGTAGCAACAAAAACGTCCAATAGTAACAACTGAGGATAAGACAGCGGACATCAGTTCCTGTCCTCCCAGGTGATAAACTCACACAAACAGACAAACAGACATCAGTGAAACTAGAAAGAGATTTTAAATGATTTCTGTAATTAATTTACACTCCCACAGAGACTGTCTGAAAATCCAACCTTTGTAAATCCAAAAGAATTAGAAAAAAGCAAAACCGAGGTCTGTCATGAAATCATTATGTTTCGAATGAAGCAGGTCGGGTTTGTGATGCAACTATCTGGAGCTTCAATGAAGAGATCAGAGTACATCTCAAAACTGCTGCTGCTGCTGTACTGTTTTTAACTAACTCATTAATCTTGGCTTGCCGATTCTGGACTGCTAAAAGCTTAACTTTGAACCTGGCAACATGAAATGAAGGTTATCTCAGTAGTTTTTCTTTTTATTTAGTATCCTTTGCTCCCTCAGGGGACATGCATGTCTGAACTTGTTGAGAAATCAAAGAGAAAATTACAATTGCCAATCTTGTGGTGGCCTTAGAGGAAAAAGAGGATCTCCAAAGTAGAATTTATTAAATACTATTCTGATACTAAGGCATTCCAAGAGATAGCATCTCCATGTAGAAATATTTCAGTCTGGACCAAAAGTGGTGGATCGCACAACCAGCTGGCACTGTGTCCACATAAAATAACACCACAAACTGTACTCCCTTCCAGTTTTTAACATCTAAAGAGCATTTTCTCAAAAAGATGTTTGACAATGTCCCATCAGACTCGTTATCTTAAAATCAGCATTTAGCAAGGAAAGTGCTCAGTCAGTTAGCATACCATCAGGTTTGGATTTCCAACTGTAAAAAAGAACCAGATATATAAAACACATAGCTGTTGTTTCCCAAATTCATTGTAATAAAAGTCAAAAAGCCAACATATTCACACACACATTCACACATATACACACACACACACACACACACACACACATATATATATAACATAAGAAGTTGACATAAGGTGATAAAACACTGGTTTTATGATGATTATGGGTAACATTATTGTAAATCGAGTTTTTATGTCAGCTTAAGTACTGTACAAAACAAATTAATAGTGTTATACCTCATAATATGCATTTGGTCTCCTCTGCTTTTATCCAGTGCAGTGATAAAATTCTCCATATGTTCTGTCTCAAAGGATAAGACTTCCTGGTCCTCCTGGGGTGGCCTCTTGGTTAAAGATGCATTTCATGTACCACCCGGCTCAATTTCGTCTTGGGACCTTTGTTAATGTCGCCTCCTCTCCACATCTCTCGCCTGACATTTCCTGCCCTTCTTCCAAATCAACTGTCAAACAATGGCGACCAATAACCACAATCATTTTAAGCATGTGGACAAACATATGCAAATCAAAGCCAAAATATAAACCTGCCTGCAAAACAAACCATTTCTTTCCATCAGCTTTTCTCCTTCTTTCTTCCCTGTGCTACATGCAATAATACAATACACAGCTGGTGACAACAGAAACAGCTCATGTGTCCTCTCACATGTTCATTCAGTTTTGATGACTATTTTATTTAAAGTGCAATGTTGATATAACTTAACATTAAATTGCAGCAGCGTTAAGAGAAAAGAAGAGATCTTAAAAATGGTCAGATGTTTGACCCTGATCTTTATACACCTTATGAATACAGATAAAGAACGCAGCAGCATTAATAAGGCCCCAAGGCCAAAAGAGAGTCTTGAGTCATCCAATCTGTTTCTAAACCGTACACAGTGTTTTCAATCGTCTTTTTGATCAAGTTTTGAAGCCAGAAATGCGATTTCAGTTTCACTTGGTATACATTTTTAAACTGCTGCACCTCTATCTTGAGTTACACTTTGTCCTACACATATGAAATTTATCAAGAGCCGGGTTTTGTGATTATTGGTTTTAAGGTGAGGAGCTTCAATAGAAAATGCTGAGACACGTGAGGCCACCAGATGTCAGTGCAGACTCATAACATTCAGTCCTGTGTTTCCATGTAAATAAAGCTTCAGTTTAACTGCTCGTTTAATTGGATTCTGGCTCTAAAAAAGACTCAGCTTTGTCAGATTAACTGGTAATGCATTATGAATCAGAGAGATCGCTCATCAACTGCTATCTCACGAACATTTTAGCTCCATAGGATCAAGGTCATTTTCAGGCCTGCTGATAACAGCTCACAATTACTTTACAGCCTGCTATCAGGAACAGAGCAGATCTGTAACTTAGCCAGTTCAAGACGCTGTGCTTCGGTGTGATATGTGTCACAATGCAAACTGCAGCTGAGGAGATAAAAGTGTGAGTTTATCCTGCCGTTCTATTTATAAAGGTGACACAGTCAAACACGCAGGGATGTCTTGGGGTATTAAACACACATTGGTAATGGAAATTAAGAATTTGGGGATAAGACTGAGATTTATTCTTGAAGAAAAAAACGAGATTTATTATGTTTCGTACGGTCTCCGATGGTGTGTGAGAACAATCATCCCTAAAACTGCTGTAAACCTGCATTAAAACACGTCTGTCTGCAAGCCAAATTATTGAACTGCACTAATGATGCAACAGCTAATCTATGATATATTGGTCGGTGCTGCTGCAGTGCTGTGGAAGCTGCTATAAGACTATTTGTAACGCAATACCTGCCCTTTCAGTCAATCAATTTATTTAATTTATGTGCAATTATTATTGTGTGCTTCTTTGCTTTTTGTGGATGTGATGGATGGGAGAGTGGGAGTTGATTGATTGATTGGTATAGCTATTTTAATGAATACTGCAGCGAATGTTATAATGATCTAAAAATGTAAAATGGGACACATTGTGCTCATTAATGCTGTATAAAAACAAAATGAATTATAAAATTACTATTTAATATTAAGTGAAAATGTAGTTTGTATAAAACTGTTACACTGTTGTTTCACTTACAGTACACTGTTTATATTAAGGCGCTAAAGCTAAAACAAATTCAATAAATGGTCAATCATTTTCAGAAATACGTTTCTTAGGCAAATATGTAGCTAAACCCTGCAGATGGTTTTCTTAACTTAGCATGAGGAGGCGGACTTTGTTGACTGTGGGCCGAGCCAGGCTAGCTGTTTCCCTCCGTATTCAGTCTTTATGCTAAGCTAAGCTAAACAGCCACTGAGTCTAGCTTCATAATTGCCATATGGGCTTGAGAGTGGCATCGATCTAACTCTCAGTTCATGGCAAAATGTCAAACTACTCCTTTGAATATGTTTAGATCAAAACATGTTTAAATTTGGTTAAATAACTTTCATCAGCTTTGAAAAAAACAACTGAAACTAATACCACTGAAATAAAGATTTTCACACAAAAAGCCTAAATATATAGATCTCAATTTTGCACAAAAAAATCTTGTAACACCCCTCTGGCTCCAAACACCTCAGTATCATTGTTTGCCTTCTCGGATTTCCAAGGTCAATGCAAATCACGATGTTGCCTCGAGTATGCATTGAAGACAGCGACAGCAGGCTAATGTGCAGCCAGCTTGTCCTCTGAAGCCTTTAAAATCCAACCTTTCTACCTGAAGCACTGGTAATTGGTGTGCAGAGCACACAGGGCAGATCTCAGGAGCAGCCGGTAGACTTAGCATGACACCCGAGTACTGCGTGAGCTTTTCTCAGAGCATCTGAGAGCATTGCCACATTAAGATTCACCAGAGTACAGGCTCTCGTGGTTAAGTCTGAATGAACACAGGGACAAGCAGCAGTCAATAGCTTTTTTTTTTTTTTTTTTGCAGCCACCTCTGCAGGACGGCACATCTCGAATTCCACAATAGTCTTGCTGAGATGCGGTTGGATAGCACAGAATAATCCCTTGCTAACAACCAGCTCCATGCTGAAGAGGCTGAAACCAGTGGGTCAGGACTGAAGAGGCTGCTGGGGACACTTTGATGAAATCATTTGTATCAGTATTACGGAGGCTGACTGGCTCAGTAGTCAGGGGGAATGCCTTTGAGAGCTTGTTCTGACATTTGGCTTTATAACAGGACAAAGCATTGCCTAGAGTATCAGACACATGGGCTTTTCTTAGGGACCATCTGTTACAGCAAGAGAACCAGATAATATCTTATTAACAAGCCCTGTGATCTGGAGTGAGTGCCGATATGATTTAGACATTTACAGAAGCGTAGCATTAGAGTCTGGGCCATGTGCATAAGCAGCCTCATGATTTTAAATTGTTATGAAAAGCAATTTTCAGGTGACCCTCCACACCTGTAGATCCTGTAAATTTGTATTCCCACATCCTTGAACATTTGCAGATAATTTTAAATGCATTGAATGTATTGTAAACAAAATCACAACAAATAACTAAACTGTGTAAAACTTGTAATTATTTCATTGCTCACTGTTGAGTTACATGTTTACATCTGGTGGTAGTCTACATGCTGTGGAATACATTTCATAAATTCCAGGATTGACAGCAGCAGCCCAGATGTCACCAGTCATCAAGCAACAATGGACCTGCTCATGCATCTCTTTACATCATCACTACACATTAATATTTCAGTGTCCTCATAAATGTGTAATGAAGCACTTTGTCAAAAATGGCAAACATTCACTGCTTTAAGCTTCTCCAATGAGACTATTTGTTGCTTTCCATGTTTTATATAACTATATAAAACTGAACCTCTATAGAGACCTTTTCCTATATGCTCTGAAAAAATGGTAGACATCGTCTTCACAAGTAATCAAAAAATAAAAAATATAAATATATAAAATGACTGAATTATAAATATAAATTGATAGTCTTAAACTGAAGTGAATTGCAGTCTTAAACTGAACAATACATTAATTAACGGACCAAAACACAATTGTAAAAGAGCAAATGTATCTTCAGAGCACTACATCACATCATTTGAAAACCACATCATTTGCTTCATTGTTTGCTTGCCCTGGTGACCACCAGTTAGTTAGATAATGGAGGGCGTTGTGATGTGTCTTTATATCTACAACTTAAAAATATGACAAAGTCTGGATTCTGATTTGTGGAGAATTCATTTAGTTTTCCTCTCCAGAGAAGTTCATCCACCAGTTTTCCTGTCGAAGTGTCCTTGGGCAAGACACTGAACTCCAAATTGCTCCCAAAGGCTGTGTCACCACCGTGTGTGTGTGTGTGTCTGTGGATGAGTGAATTGTATGTAGTGTAATGCGCTTTGAATGGTTGGAAGATTAATCTGTGGTTTTCTGCACTACTTTTTCTTTGTCGTTGCTGTTGTTGTCTGCATTTTGAATATTGTCTTGTTGAAAAGAGACACATATAAATAAAAGGTTAAAAATTGTAAAGAGAGTAGCTCGAAAAGATCAATAAAAATTATCTTTAAAACCCCTACAATGTTTAATTTGTGTGTGATTATAGAGTATAAACTCCTCACATCATCAAAACTGTCACACTGTCAGAAACAATAAGGACATGACCTCAATGAATGAGTACTCTGTTTTATGACAATGAGTCAGTTATACTGCAGTTATTGCAGTGGTGTACCGTCTCTTTGCCTGTCTCCTCTCTGACAGCTCGAGTGCTATTAAAGAAGCTCTAGCCAAGCTCCATGGCTTTGATTCCAGTATGAAATTCATCCTATTATAGTTACACTTCCAAAACATTGTTGAGGCTTTGTGCTGCTATTATGCAATGATCCCATTCTGCCAAGCTGCTTAGGCAGTAGGCTAACAGCACAACAGTTGCCTGTTGTCCTACTGCTGTCTCGTGCATTCATATCAGCCTGAGAGGCACGCTGGAAACTGTCCACACACATATTCTACACCTCTGGGGATCATCACTGGAGTGAATCTCACGATCCAGCTGGAACTGGAGCGTAGGAGCTGTTCATGCTGCTGAGGACAGCAGCGGGCTTCCAGTCCGGCTGGTAAAAGTGGATGTTGAGGGTTCGAGCCCAGTTTGCGAAAACCGTCTTCTCCGTGATGAACCGGTGGTGGCTCCCTCGTCGGCTTCTCTCGTGGGAGAGATACATGGAGCACTCACGGGGCCCCGAGGGCTCGTAGTAATGATACGGCACCGAGGGATGGGTGGAGGATCTACATGGCAAGCGGAGAGAGGAAGGGAGAGGGGTAAAGTATGAAAAGGCATGAAAGTCAAAGTGTGAGGGAGGGATGTGGAAATAGAGTGGAGATAATTATGAGAGGAGGGTGGAGGAAAGGGGGAGAGGAAGTGAGTCACAGTGGGGAAGAAAATGGAGACGTGAACAAAGAAAAACTGAAAGATCAGAAGAATCTGAGCTCACAGATGTGTTCATTATACACTGTCTTACTCCTCTGATACTCACGGTCACAGCAAGCTCAGTGGAAGACCAAACAACATGAGACTGACTTCAATCTGGCCTGCATTTCTCTATGAATATCTAAATGTGTGGAGTCATATGAAAACAACATTAGCAAAATTATTCTCCTATTTCCAGTGACCCTGAATGTTGAGCAGACCTATTACAGCTGTACTTTGCATTTTCATTGTTTATTGTAAAATGTCAAGATGAACATTTTCGCTGTTATCGAAATCACAGTCATGCACTAGTCTGGCAGCATGGCAGTGAAAGACTCTTGAAATCGTCACTGCAGGGAGGAACTGGTATATCGTCATTCCAAGTTGAAGGCATCATTAAAGATGTACTAGACAAGATCTTTGTGTAGGAACACACCCACATTGTCAGCACACAGTATATCACAGAGTGGAGCTGCAACAGACAAGAGCATCCCGTTTGCTTTATATACTATTTGCCCTACTTGCTCAAACAGGAAGTGACAACCTGAAAACTTCAGGCCCAAGGATAAGGAACCTCTATGGTGTCTTGGATGTATAATTTAACAGATGAAACGAGTGAGCAACAGTGCAAAATGTTTGTGCATAATGATACAATTTTAGAGTCTTTTGAATCCATTTTTGTAATATTGTTATTTGGTATTTATTTTCTATTTTGGGGGGGTTTGAGTTTGCCTGGCATATTAAGTCATTTCTCCATGTGAGTGATTAAAGTAATATAAAATAAATTTGTGATCTTCTTTTTCTAATTGCTGAAAATTAGAACATGACATTAAAGTCAAATGCTGGAAATTAGAACATGAAATTAAAAGTTACATGAAAGGCTCTAATATATAACAAGAAAAGATCATATTTTTTTCATCTAATTAAAACTTAGCACGCATTAAAATGAAAAACATAACATAGTATTTTTGACCTGAAAACCCAAGGACACAATATTCTTGCGGCTGATGTGGTTTGAGTCGTGTGGATACCGTTGCCAGGAAACTGATGATAAAAACGGGCAATACCCTGTTTCTTTTTCAAAGATGCAATGATTTTGTGTCTTCTGCTTTTCAATGTCAAACATTATAAATAGAAATAATAGAGAAAAAACTCTCACAAGCATCATACATCAAAATTCATGAACTCCAAGCGCTGACCTATAGAGTCTCACTGAGGAATATTCAAATAGTCTCCTTTAAAACACACCGAACAGACCAATAAGAAACACAAAATGACTGCTAAACAGTCAGCGCTATTCTAGTTAATCTCATCACAGGATTGAATGACAATGGCTGGATGTCCTGGAGTTTAATGCTTGTTATGCTCTTAGTTGAAGTACATTGTAGTTAATGTGACTTTAGAATATATATTTTGTGTTTATGTGACCTTACATTATGTATTTGCTTTATAGGGTTTCTTTTCAGAGTAAAAGTCAAGACAAAACCCACACTACCTTTCCACCACTAAGCTGCAGCTGTGAACATAGTGGAGCACTGACCAGCAAAAGAGCCAGATGTTTCCCTCAGAATTTGGTGGAGGCCAAAAACAGAGATAAAAAGAAAATATTTGACTTGCATTCACCAGGTGGTCAGACCCCAGGTGAATGTTAATGCTAATGTTGCTCCTTATGTGTAAATATGCTAATAGGTTTGCGATGTGAACTTATAAAAAGCAGTGATATGTTAGTGTTGTCTTCTCAGCTTGTTTCCACTGCCCAAATCAAGTAATGGTAACAGCACTGACTTTAAATCTCTAAAGGTCTGAATAGTTACATTTTTGGATCCAAAAAATAATCTGATCCCACCTGCAGAAATCAGGTGGCACCATGCCAAACACGTTGATCCTGTCACACACCTCCAGGGCTATGGCCATGGTGAACCAGCCGGTACTCAGCCAGGAGTTGGAACTCTTCCTAGAAGACGAGACATGATCACTATTTTTTGTACATCCATATTCATATAGCGTAAATGTATTAGCAGTACCGGCTCCTTCCAAGAGACTGACTGATCAATGGAGACAAGAATAAATCTGTGAACCTGTAATTCTAGATTTTACCTGAACAATAATCTTTTCAGAGATAAGTACAGATGAGGGCAATAAGGCAGAATGAAGAAAGCCTGTCTTTGTTTCTGTTCTTTGTACACAACAATAAAGAAAATGGCCATGAGTAAGACATTTATTCTGTCACTGACTGTGCTTGCATGAAGGCTGAAGTGATTGGATTCTCTATTCAAATGTGACATCCTCTTATCTTCCTGTGAGCTTACTGTTCACATGCAAATTAGTCTATGAATGGCTGGACTGCCGTTGACAAAATGCTGTTATCTATTTGGTTCGTATTTTGTAAGCTCAAATTCAGTCAGCCATTGTTTAAAAGTACAGGTGCCTCGTATCTTGTGCGAAAACAGCCATGTAACTGTTGAATCTATAATGAATAAATCTGTTGAATCCTCAGCTTGAAAAGACAGAAATTTATCTTGGTGCAATTAGTTCTGTTTTTTTTTTCTTTACAAATGAACCGCTTCTTCTACCTCTGCAGGGTGGTATTATACAGTATACTGTATACATTACATTTACGTTTGCTATCAGTGTATGGTATTTCCTTGCAATGTATTAGTTCTGCATCATGACCACAAAAATCCTGATACAATTCTTAAATTTGGAAAAGAGATTGTGTACCAAAACTAACCTCTGTCAGAAGAACAGCAAGTAGTAATAATCAAACTAATTTTGCACTAAAGCAAGAACAGCTTGGCAGCTTCTCGGTGTGAAGATCCTGATGATGTTAAGCAGAGCTGCAGGATGAGGGTCGGCAGGGTCTGTTAGGACTCGACATGCAGCCACTCTCCATCATCACTGCCTCACAAAGAAGTTCAGATGCTACATGAGTGTTATGTATCTGATTTTTTTAATGTTTGATTTGAAACTCCAGTTTTTAATCAGATTTTCAATAAATAATTTGTCAGTTGTCCAAGACACTGATTTATTCTTACTCACTGTTGTTTTCTGCTTGTAATGAGCGAGGAAACATAATGCCTCTGGAAGAATGCAAGCGACATCGAGTCACTTCTGTGAACATCTTACTACAGTGCATGGTAGCGCTAAGAGAGTACTTCGAAATATTCTCCTTAAGCCTGGCATTAGTGGGACAACTGTGAACTTGGCATAATTCAAATCCCTTTAAATCCATTCAGATATAAAAGACAAGTTTTAATCTAAATCTTACTAATAATACTATGAGTGTTTACAGCTCCTGTTTATTCTTTCGTGAGCTAGTCATAAGCTGACATAAGCTGAAGGCATTTTTTTGTGTTTGCCCCTCTTTTGTTTTTCACAGTTATTTTCATGCACACAGACTTGATGTTTGTCTTGGTTGTGTCACTCCAAAACAAAACTCACAAAGACAGGACAGATTCTGTGAACACTCACCTATCAAGCCCTGTTTCCTTTTTAAATAGTTCATCGAACTTCAGCATTTTGAGCCTGGAAATTATGTAGACTTTAAGTTTCGGCAGTAGCTGGTTTAGAAGCCTGAGGCTGTTGTAAACGTGGCCTTTTCCGTCCCGTCTCATGCAGCTGCTGGGTCCCCAGAAGATGAACACTGTGTCTTGACTTGCGTTGAGCAGCTGCTGCCGGCTCCGCAGCACCCGCTGCAGACTGGAGTGAGCCACCACTCGTAGGCTTGTACGACGCCCAACATCCCACTGATAGCCTTTGCTGGGAGCGTCATTCATACGGATCACACACTCAGAGCGGTCAATTTCATCACCTCTCTTGCTCCCAGTTAGCTGTCCAGAGCTGGTCACCAGCGCACAAGTCCGGCAGTGCATCTTCAGAGGCTGTAGAGGAGTAAGGTTAAAGGTCAGAAATAGTTGCAGCTTCACTTAGAGAATATTGAAGATAGACTGTGAAACAGTCATGTTAACTTAGAGTGTATTCTCATTAAATACATGAATGAAATGGGATATTATTAGCTGGTTATAAACCAAAAACATGGGACAACTACCTGCTAAGTGCACTGAAAGAAACATTACATAATTACTAAAATAATAATTCTGAGGGGAATATGAATATCAAAAAAGTGGATATGCATACTATGGATGCTGAGCTTGACCTTGTGGAGGAAAAACACAACCGCTGCTGACCCTGAAGGAGTTCAGCACAATCTGTTCAAACAGCAGACACAGACACAGCAGCATGACAAGGGCGTGTTCCTCAAGCATGACATAAAGCATCTCTGATTAAGTAAAGTAGGCAAAACTTTTCAATTGAAAACCAGGCTTTTTTTTAGATTTATATCCAGCTTAATGCAGTTTTTCATCATGCTTACAGACACAATGATGACGGAATAGGACTTGAATAAAGTGTAACTGGTGCAGAATCAAGCAGCTCGACTGGCAATGGGCTGTTCTCTCAGGTATCCTATTATTCAAATGCACTGCAGATTATCGTGGTTGACAGCAGAGCAGAGGCTATTCTGCGCAGGACTGAGATTTTGTAGGATTTCATGAATACACATAAGCCTGCACATTTATTCAGTCAAATGCAACCTCACAGAAAAATTTGCCTCCATAAAATAAGAGTGCAGGTACACTTATAGTCAGAACATTGTACCTTACACAGAGTCCAGTTCACTTAGAAGACTATTCACGTGCATGTAAGATTTCTAAGAGTTAGAATGTATTGCGGGGCTGTTGTACTGCTTTGCATTATTCTGACCCAGCTTTCGTGTTGTTGTGTCCAACCAGCTTTTCAAAGTTAAAAAATGGGCAAGCTCGGATTGAATGATCTACCAGCAAGAACCCAGAGACTCTTCACATGAATTATTCCCAGCCTTAATAGAGAGCTACATTGGCATTCTGAACTGTGCTCTGAGCTTCACACTCCATCAGGTTCTGAGGTGGGAATGTGTGTGTTCGTCTGTGTGTGTCCGTCTGTGTGTGTATGTGTGCATGCATACAGGTGATATTACCAGCGCCACAGGCTGTGCTCCTCCAACTGCTATATTTATAATACTCTCTCACTATCTCTGCAACCCCACACTGCATTATTGCCTTGTGTATGTGTGTGTTTGTGTGGTTCTGCCTCTGTGTATGTGTGTCTAGGTGGATGTAGTGTGGGTGGCATCTGTGAATGCCCTTAAACCTGTCTGCACAGTTTGATGTGGCCCCAGATACGTAATACAATCACGTTTCTCTGGCAGAAGTCTGCAACTGTCTAAAAAGTATCTAGGTCCAAAACCTGTTGTAATCCCACAAAACACACACTGATACACATAACTGCAGCATCTATGCATTGAGAAACAGGTATTTCCATTCCCCAACACATTGCCCAAAACAAACTATTTGCTGTTGGAGTGTGTTTGCACTCTCTGTAAGCAGACCCCCCTCCCTCACTAACATGTAGGCTGGAGCAAATTACACGCTTGACTGCACAATCACACCCTCCCTGCCTTAGCCGGGAAAAATCACAGCTCTGAGCTGTTTCTTTTTCTCCATACAACAGGCCGAGTTCATTTTCCCCTCAAAACTGTCCAAACAATTACTCACAAGGATTTTTTAATCACATTTTAAAGTCAGGCAATGTGTAAAACTAGTAAAAGAAAATTGAAGATTGAATGGTCGGTGTTGGAGTTTTAAGTGTCCGTGAAATAATAAAAGTGTTCTTGACAGTGATGCTGGAGCTCTGGTGCCAGCTCCCCTAACTTCTGACAGCTTGATAAAGCTGGGAAATAGCCACTCACAGACCATGCATCACATTGAGAAAAGCTTTGAGATGGAGAATTAGATGGAAAATATTTCAGATGGCAGGCAGCTTAAGATGCAACCCACGGATTACTGAATAAATTCATAAATGAATGAAACCAATGTATTTAATATTAAAAGTATTTTTACTCAAAATCCACCTTGAACTGACACAGTAGTCCTTTAATTTGTGAACCGACTAGCACTTGAACACTTGCTGAATCCCCCACATTCACTCAGTCGGCACTTCAGTATGCAGATAGAGGGATGCCTGCCTTTATCAATAATGAATAACCTACAATATACTTTCCGGGATAAATACAATCTAAAAAGGCATTGGATTCAACCTTGTGAACTGTTGTTATGCTGACTGGATGAAAGACAGCTGTGGTGAGACATCCTGTGTCATCACCATCCACACATACATTCCTCAGATATTCAGCAGATTTGAACAGTCTCAAAACATTAACTGCTAATGTGAACTGTCTTCCTCTAGAGGCAATATCAGGCTGAGGGAGGCTGCTAACCAACGCAAGAGCTGATTGATGCTGTCAGGTCTGATGTTTCATCCAAGAGATGAGAGATTTTGACAAAGCTTCAGAGCTCCGTAACTCAGCTGCAAACAAAAGAATCCAAAAATGAACGGATTCCACACTGACGACATTTTATAGTCAGAGACTATCTTTATAGTCTCTGACTATAACTCTGCAGCACGCAGAAAATACATGCCTACAAGGCCATGTGGATGATCAGGAAAAAACAGTCTACATGTCAAAACATATCAGTGGTAGGGTCCCAGAAAAATGTCCCACAAAAACTTTTTTTTATGGAATTGTTTTGATCGAGGTTTTTTGAGAGGACAGTTTTGCACAAGCCTGAAGTTGATATCACACACCACGTCTTTGCATGTTTTATTTTTGATTTACACTAAATATGTCAGCAATATACTATAAATGAAAAATGTGTGGTGTGAAGAAATGTGATCAAATTTCAGCTCATCTCCTACAGCTCAGTGTAGGCACAGGAAATGCATCTCTGTAACAGAGATATTAGGATACATCGAAAGTTAATCATTCAAGATTTGAGTCAAATGCCGGAGGCACTGCCATACCTCCTCATAAAGGCATCCACTTTGAAGCAGACAAAACTGTTCCTGATTTGAATGGTAGATATATTATGAGTGCCTCTGGAAAACCCTTGAACAAACTTGTTAAATTGGCAGGTATTTATTGTATGCTCCAAGCTGGCGTGATGATATTTCTCCTTACATATGCACTCTTGATTTCTCGATTTTACAATAGATTCTGAATTGGATCTGTTAACAACCAGATCCACTCATACATCAAAAGCTGCCACTGCACAGTAAAGGCATGCATAACCCCTGGAGATTCTTTTTTTAACCTGTGCATCATACATTCATATTTTTTTCATGACATTAATTAGGTTATATATCATAACATCGTATGATCTTATCCTACATCTCCTTTTCCGTTTTTTTACACTCAGTGTCTTCCTAGATATGTCTTAGGCTCATATGAAAAACTTTAAAAGCAGATTTACATGGCCAAATTATAAGCTATTTTGCAAATAGGACAAAATGTACATGGTTTTTGAGTTTTTTTCCATGTTTATTTGTGTATGCTGTAGAACTTCTTTTGTATATACCTTGGAAAATCCAATAAAGAGAATGTTAAGAAAAGAGAACGCCTTGGCAGTTAAGAGTATAGCTCTGGTTCCAGTCCTAGTCAATTACCACCCACACACTGACTCCAAACTCATCAGTATGATCCTGTTTATTCACTTCCCAGGGGGACCCAGGATCATAATTGCTTTCAGAGCAAACCCCATCAGTCAGCCTCTAATATCACACCAGAGCCTCCAATGTGTCTCTGAACCATCAGCCTCTGCCCTGCACCCTTTTTCAGTTTAGGGGTCCTGGCAAGGCTGAGCTATTTTGAGGTCACAGAGGAGATGTTATAGCAAAACAATGGATAACTATGAATTCAAAGAGTAAGGCTTGTGTTATTCGATGTGTTAACTAATCCCCTGAAAAGAACACGGCTTTGTCTGACATCACTCCTAATTTACCATATAATATTCTTTATTTGATTTTTTGAGTGTCAGAATTCAGAGAGTGACATTTAAGCACAGCATAAAGTCAGATGTGACCAAAATGGAACAATAGTCTCGTCATGTCTGTTAAGTTGTCATGTCTGTCATGTTTCTGTTTCCTGTTCCGGTGTGGGTTTTATTTTGAAAGATGAATCTTTCCTCTCGTTTCAGGTCCCTTAGTGACTGTCTGCCACAGCCTGATTGTCTCTTCCTGTTGCCCATTACCTTATGTGTATATATTGTCTGCATTTCCCCTGTCTTGTTGCCAGATCGTTGACCTTATTCATGCATTCATTCTGTCAAGAATGAACTGATCCAGCCATCGAGCCACGACAATCTATCCAAGCCTACTGTAAGATCTTTATTAAAGCTCCTTTTGAACAGTGGTGTCCATGGCATTGACACTAAATTTTGCAGCGGCAATTCTGCTAAATGACCAACTTTTCCATATATCCAGAGACAAAAGGAAAAATAAAAGAAAGAATAATAAAATCCAACCCAGCAATATGGAATGTAGACAGTCAAAAACAGAAATCTACCACAAGCTAAAATGAGACTAATTTAATAATAATAAACATCATCTGACAAAGTGTTATGCATACAATTGAATAATTACATACTAAAACCTAAGGTAAGTTACTTCCATTGCCATTTTCTGATGTGATTATTCATTAGTGTCATACATCTTAATTTACAGCTCACTAAGGAGTAAACTATGAGTTATCTATTATCTAGGGAAGCGAGCGCTGTATTTGCTTACACTGCCACAAATTATTTAGGTGTTGATCATTATCAGGACTGCAATTGTACACTTTCCAAAGTGCACAAAATTAGGCTAATGGCTCAACTGAGAGCAGAGGTGGATTAAGTGCCACCTGTTGTGTGGTGTGAGGGTTTTATGATCAGCGGCGCTTTCTTTTCTCAGACACCAATTAATTACAACAAAATCCTCCTGACAGTTGACATCTCATTAAGCCCCTCCTGGTGACACACATTCACAAGTCACAATCCAAAACTTGCTCTGTTCTCAATTTCAGGGAATAAAGGCGAGATAATCAACTCGCCTGTCTTCCTCGTCTCCATTCAGTCGACCTCAGATAGGGAGAAGGGGGCGGTTGCATCTCAGAAGACGTAGCCTCATTAGCGGCAGAGATCTGATCACAATGTGGGCACAGCTGAGATAACGAGAACTTATTTTAATACCATGTATGCAAGAACCCATGGATGGGATTTCATTATCTATACAATGTATCTGGATACAGATCACATGTTAGTACCAGAGGTAAATAGGGCCTTAAGGTATATGAGCATGACTACAAATCGGGCTACACAGCTTTGAGGACGGCACCTGGTAATTTAATCGGTTTTGCCAGCGATGCTCTCCTGCTTTGAGTGGAATTAAAATGTGCATATCATTGGAATTTATCCATCAAGTAAGCTGTGCATTAACATACACCTACGGTTGAAGACAGCTGAAATTGTATGTTAGGAAGGGGTCAGTGTAGAGAGAAGATTTTTTTTTTTGCATAACTGACACCCTTTTCTCCAAGGCTGACTACATTAAAGGCTGTCAGAGCACAGAGAGGTATCACCCATAATAAGTAGGTACATCATAAAATGGCACAGACACACAGTCCACATTCATGCTCTCGCAAAGGCTTTGTGATTAGACCGTATAAAGGCCAATGTAGATTGATTCTGCTGACAGTTCTTCAAAGGTCAACATCTCTTTAACTGGAATCGGCAAAACATCAGAGAGGATGAGAAGATTGGGAGCGAGGCAGAAGAATGGAGCGGCTGTCTATTTAGGTGCTCAGATTCAAATGTGTGCACGGACGTGTGTATTTGAAAGAGTCTATTCAACGCTGCAGCTCTAATTACTGTGGATTGTCAAAGAAAAGAAAAACATACTAGAGGAGGACATCTCACCAAAACCTGCAGACATTGCAGAAGGCAGAGTGGGGCATAATGAACACTGAGACTCGTAGCCTTAAATATCCCACGCAATGTGCAACTTTGAAGTCTGATCTCACAGTATATAGATTTGACACTGCTGTTTTGGTGCTCTCATATCACCATTAAGCACTGAAAGGACAGTAGGAGAAGCCAAACTTCAAGCTTTTAACAGGCTGACCCATGAAGCAGCACTGTCTCTGTGATTTATGTGTGCTGGGTGTTTTTCAACCTCTTGGGTGAGACATAAATGAGCAAAACAGCCACAGACCACCACCCACCTTGGTGAAATCACACATCATGCAAAGAAGTTATGCGCATAAGTGAATACTGGCCATAAACAGGGTCTAGCAGGCACATTAGTTAGAGCTCCTCTCGTATTTTGAGGCTTCCCTGGCTCTGGTGAGGGCATCAAATTTTAACAACGCGTCTGGACATTTGCATTGGGTTTTCTGCACCAATGCTGTGTGAATGTCTGTGAGCTTGTATGTGTGTGTCTGGATGGGCGTGCGCGTGCGTGTGTCAAAGCCAACATTCCCTTCAGTAGCGGCATCAGACCTCAGATGACCCTGAAGGCCGCAGCGCAGACATATCCACCCACTCCACAGAGCCTACAGCAGGTCTGCTTTGGTTAGTCATTCCCCGGCTCTGTCTGAGGTTGCAGCAGCAGAGCTGGGAGCCCCCATGGGAGAGAGGGGCAGAGTGACACTGAGCAGTATGAAAATGTCGCAGTGTGGATTCATCATGAATCAGCTGTCAACCAGAAGGAGGTGGATGGCAAGGAAAGACTGTGAATAGTAAAGTGCCTACACTGCAAAAAAAAAAAAGAAAAAAGAAAGGGCCGAACTGAAGCAGCTGGCTCTCATTTCTTTTAAGAATTTGTAGATGAGCATTTCCTCTTTGCTGACTTTAAAGGGATCTGATGAGGGCTGCAACATCTCAGAGGAGCCCTGAACTTAGAATCTGGCGAAGTCAGAAAGACAGACGGGCCTGGGAAGCCTAAACCTCCCTCCAAACTAACATCCCTCTCATGCCGCTGCTCATTAATCACTGAAAGGTGAACTGTAACCAGCCTCTGCAAATCCTCTCCTGCCCAGTGCTGCCTGAGCGATGCAATGTCCTTTCCACTTCGCTGTGCTTCGCTGCGCATCTTTCTCATTGAGGGGAGACACGATGCTGTCTGAATGATCCATCCATCTGAGCCATCTGTAACACTGTGCTGGGTCTGAGTGATATGATAGGCCTCCGCACTACAATAACAGTGACTGCTGAGCTTATAGGACCAAAAGATTTCAGCCGTGATGTCTTGAGTAGTAGTCGCAGTGGAAATCCATCATGTCTTAAGTGCTTTTGTCGCTAAATATTTAATGGTGGACGCATTAATTATGAATCAAGAAACCGAGTAAACTACAGAGAGAATTTAGAGATAGCCCTACCACAGCAAATTCCGCTTTTGAGTTCAGAGAACTAAAGAGATTAATTGATATTATTACCGAGGGCAGTGAAGCTCTAATAAACCCCAATGTTATGTTCTTTTCTTATTCTGAAGCTTTTCCTCGTTAACAGAAATTGCTATGCAATTTCAGTCACCACATCTGGAGCACTGTACTGTTGTACTGCCAAAAACACCGCTCTGCCTTGAAAACAAGCAAATGTGAAGAAATGTGCCAATAGTCAGTGTGTCACACAAACTGAAGCAGATTCCATCAGATTCAGCAGTGAGGACGGTGAAGGACACACACGAAAAAAACACGCAGAATAGGATTTGTCAGTTCTCCCTGAAACCAGGGCAACACCCGAAGCTTCAATCAGGCATTTTCAGTGCATACCTGAACTCTACATTTACATGCCAGTCTCTCTGCTCTCTACCTGGATGACAGCAGAATACAGATTAGGTGCAGTTTGTATTAAAAAGTGCCGGAGCAGCCAATTTTCCATCTGAGGGCTCTATGTGCTCGACACATGTGTCACAATATAAGTAACACACAAATATGTCAGAAGAAATTCAAATTCCTTGCTTGCAGAATGACATTATAAAGGAGCCTGTGTTATGCAGCGACTGAATCAGTGCATCACCGAAAGTGTGTCCACGCATCCTGGACAGACATTTAAAGTGATTTTTCCTCTCCTCTGTCTGCAATTTTTTCTCCTTCGTCTGACACAACAAATTCCCTGCCGCCCTTCCTTGTCTCTCACACCTCCGCTGCTGGCCTCCACATGCTCCACAGCCTGCCAGAAATGTTATTGCCCCCTTAATCCCACTCCCCTCTCCATGCAGGCACCTCATGCACTGACAGGAACGCGATCACTCACCGCAGACAGAGCCATTGTTTCTGTTGGAACGAAGATCAGAGCCGGGGGTTTAACCTACAGAGTGCCTCTGTCACGGTGGGTGAATATTGTAGTCTATTGCAACTTCTTTTCCCCCCCTTTCCTTTGTAACTTGGCTCTTATTTTTCAAAGAAGGAAACTAAAAAATAAAAAATAAGATGCCAGGGACCCTTTTAAATGAAATAAGTTATCCTTCCTCCCTTTGTTAGTTTTACATGAACAGGACATTGCATAATAGTTTGGCTCTGAAATTACACAAATGTTTTAATGGACCAGTTGCAGCATCATCGCCGTCTATGAGATGGCACAAGGAGGCAGATCCTCCCAGTGCACAGATGGAAAATATTTACCTTATGATCCATGACTCCTGTGTAGCCCTCAAGTGTTGAAGTTGGGTTGAGCCTCTGTGGTTTTTTGGCGGATGGAGCAGGTGCATCCAGACGGTGGGACGATGACGACACGGATGAGGGGGGCGACCTGTCACCGGGGCTGCTGTTGTAGACCAACATAAAGCCGGTAACCATGGTGACGATGATGATGCCACTAACCCCTTGGCACTGGGGAAGACACGTGGAAAGTCACAAGTTAAACCACAAAAGCAACAGGGATTTAGAGGAAGGAGAAAAACACAAAAACACAAGCAATCCGATTTTTTTTTTTTTTTTTTTTTTGGTAATTGGTTAATTAAATGTCAACTTACAAAGCAGAGGCAACACAACAACTGGACAGTTCAAGGGCTGCAAAGGAAATGTCAGCTGTGCCACTCAAATGCGCTGCCAACAGGGCAACATGTTTTTAAGGAGAGGTGCAGAAACAGCACAGGGCTGGATTCAAACATGTTTCCCCCACCCACTCCAGGAAAACAAAAAAACAAAACAAAAAAACCCCAAGTCTTTAGATGGGTGACCTGGTGTAGGATCATCTGACAGGAATTATATCCATTTCAGCTTCTCTACAAATATGAAAATAAAATATTCCAAAGTGCAATCAGGGCACAGTGGACTGGATAATAACATCACTTACTTCTGAGCATCAAAAAACACTATACACACACACACACACACACACACACACACACACACAAACATTACAGGGACGCTTCCTGCAGGTCTCATTCATAATTACCACTCTTATCTTCATCTTCATTTCCCCTCGTTTCCAAGCGCAGATCGAGCCTTCATCCTATCGGGGCCAAAGCTCTCTCTGTCTCTCTCTCTCTCTCTGTCTGTCTGTCTGTCTCTCGCTCACAGAGACTCGGGACTCTTCAGCATGCAACACTTGAGCGGCAGCATCACTGGGATCAGCTCGCAGCGCAAGAAAAACGACGCTCCACTACTCTTTTCCCATGCTCTCCTCCACAGGGACGCCCTCACTCAACGCTGCGCTCCTCATGGTCCTAAACAGCCTCCTTCTTCTCTCCATCATCATCATCATCACCTCTCCTGCTTGCCTCCGTTTCAGGGTTCACTGGGGGTTCACGGGATTACACACACACACAAACTTCATTGTCATGTACAGCAGGCAGTAATACTCCTGATCAGGGGGCTCAGATCTGTGTTTACAGTGGCATTATTGCAAACTGTATGCTTCTGTCCACACCACTTTATTGGCACGGTCATTAAAAGGCCATTATTCTCCACACACATTGTGAAATAGCTCATTTACTCACAACAGTAATGTCTTTCTTTTTCCACCGCAGCTATGAGATGCGAAATTACAGGAATTTACCTTTTCCTTTGCTGTTCAACACAACCAAAAGCGTCTCTCTGTATTTTCTGTTTCCCATATTTGTTACTGTAATGTGCTCACCGTATTGCGACTGCAGGTGCTCAGTGACAGAGAATGGCTTTGCTGAAAAATTCCTGTCAGGTATTTGTGTTGAGAAATGAAATACAGAAACACAATTTCAGGTGACTAACTCACCCTGACACAATTTCTTA
Source organism: Amniataba percoides (assembly GCA_037176925.1). Lineage (NCBI taxonomy): Eukaryota > Metazoa > Chordata > Actinopteri > Centrarchiformes > Terapontidae > Amniataba > Amniataba percoides. The sequence goes on from JBAJHX010000106.1 coordinate 17,329,518, forward strand.
AATCCCAAAGATAAAACGATTTTTCATTTTGGTAGCAGTGATTCACTTGCTGATGATATTTTTTTCAAATGTCAGCATGAGTTGAACATTTTGAGCGAGTGGCAGCCTTTTGTAGATCAGATTAAGTCATGCGCTGCGCAGCTTTAAACTGATATACAGTTGCCTATTCTGAATAGTAACAGTGCAGAATGCATTTCATTTAGTTGTCTTATCCTGTTTCTTTTGTAGTCTTGCTACTTCCCCTTGAAAGTTTTGATACGATTAAAGTAGCCTACTTCTTCAGAGGGTCTTACTGAGATGATGATACAGAATATACTGACAACTAATCCATATCTTGCACAGTGTATCACCATTCTTTTCTCATCTGAGTAGATTTTGGGACATCCCATTTAAGGGCAGGGAACAATTTTTCTCATTTGTCACGCCAACCTGAGCAGCTAAAGCTCCTCGCGGGAGGCAGATTCGCTGGAGGCTGTAATCTAGTCAGGAGGAGCTGGAAAGCAGGGAATGAGTCTTTTTATAGACACCCTCTGAGCAGGCGTCATTGTGTTCATTTTCTAATGTGTTGTTCTTGTCATTCCTCAGCAAGTCTCACTTCACAAACTGAAATGTGTCTGTTGGCTTTGTGGCAATTGGTGAGTGATTTATCTGAGAAACAAGAGAGAATATCGCGGTCAGAACAGATGGTGCAAGGAAATTCAGGGTAGCCTACTTAAAAGCTGCAGTGGAAACAGCATGCCTTCCCTTTTATGTTTCTGGCCCAGATTTACACAAGTTAAAACAATTGCCTTTTTAGACTAATTAGCTTTCAATCTGACAGCCAGATATGGTGATTCATAGAGAACATGCTGTGATACAACTGGACACAAGACAACGCAACATATAACAATGCAATGAAATATATGATCAGGTAGTGACTCCCAGCCTAAGGCTCAGTACATTTAACAGAGTCACAAGCTAAACCTCAACGCACAAGATTTTAAAAATGTAGGAAAGGAGAAGATAAATTACTTCTTACTTGTCCCAAAACAATTTCTCTTTGTGAAATATTAGAGTTTTACCTCATTAGAAATGAAACAGTGTAAGAAGGGAATGGCACTCTTTTGTTGAAATTCCCACAGTTCCTAGAAATATGAGAAGGGTCCTCGAATAGGCAGCGCTAATCACAAACATATTCAAATAAATGTAATAGCACTGTAAAAGAAAGTGAATATTTAACTGATATACACATGCATATACAGTTTACATACATACTGTACATCAGAAGAGTTAAATGAAAGAGATATGAACATCGAAACAAATTACATTCAGCTCTTAGTGGGAGACACAAGAGAAGAAGAAAAGAAACAAAATTTCTATTCAATTCTTAAGTGAATGTTCAACCAAGAATTGATGTTGAAAAAAAGACAGACCTACAGCTAGAGGGGTGCAATTGTTCCAAGGTTTGGGGGTCCTGTGCACAGTGTTTTGATCACCCTTGGCCTTTAATTTCTGCTAAAAACCATTATCTACTGATCCAAGCTTCTGAGGACAACCGCTCTGAAATAGAAGCTATTATAGAGCCAGGTCATTTGTTGGTTTGACAGCGATCAATACAGTTTTAAACTCAGTCTTACATAAAAATGGCCACTCGTGTGAGGATGAGGATAACACTGCCGTTCCTTTAAGCTCTTGTTACAGAGAATAGTCTAATATCCATTGACTCAATGCACACAAATATCAGTATTGGGTCACACATCTTTATATAAAACTGTGATGCTGGAAACTTCTGTTGGACAAATGAATATTTCCCAAAGAAATATGCACAATGTCACATTCACCCTTTTGTTTTTTATTTCTTTTCCCATTTTTCTGCCTCTGCTGTGTTTTCTTCAACACCATATGGTCATATCATTGGGAGAATAATTTTAATCACCAAATTATCTGTATCGCTGAGAAGCGGTGCCTCACGATGCACGTCGTCATTGTGAATGCAGAGGATTAGGTGTCTGGCAGTCTGTGTGTTTTGATTAGAGGTGTCCCTGAGGTCTCAAATGCTTCTCAAAACGCAACTCTGGGGAGCACACACACAGTGCGCACACAAACACACGCAAGGGCAAGGAGAATGTCTGTGGAACATAACCTTTTTTAATTAACTCGAACCTCCTTTCCAGTGAGGCGCCAGACGGCTGTCTGTCTACGCTGAGCCAAATACAATACAAATGTGAAATAATCGGCTCTGTTTGCACCTGTTTGCTGTGCCAGGAGCAGTTTGTTGTTACTCATTAAATTGTCCCCAACTTGAAGAGTGGATGCCTCCAGGTGTCAGTAAAGAAACTAAACTAAGACTTAAAGTCAAGGGACTCTGAGTACATTTACAACTTACAAATCTGCACACGTTGAAGTGCTGTTACAGTTGCACGACATACTCTGTTATATCATGCTGCCAGATGCTCTGTGATGGTGGACGTGGAATTGTCTTGCTGTCTGTGCTGCAAAAAAAAAAAAAAAAAAAAAAACTCAAAAAGAGCAATTAGACCAATGCATGACTCTTACAGTGTGAATATAAATGTTTTTAATGCATTTTGACAGACTTATTGTAAGCAAAAAAGAGCACTAACTGGGCTAATTTCTATCAACATTAATAATAAACAGCATGTATCAATGAAACACCAATATAAATCTCTAATGCAGGTGTAGAAAACAAAGGAGGTGGTGCTGTGAAATGTTATTATATCCTCCAATACAGACCAATACTGTGCAACTGTGCACCTTGGCCATGACACAAATTTAAAAAGAGACCATCGGGAGATAGATACAAGCTTTATGTCCTCCATTTTCAGCCCCAGATAGTGATAAAACATCTTGATTCTCTTTGCAAATTGTCTCTGCTTACAGGCAGATCATTGACTCATCGCCTGGCATCCCCACCAATCACAGATGCAATTTCCTGTTACCCAGTGTGCTATATATGTTTCACAGAATTGTTGTGTTTATCCAATTGATTGAGGAAAAAAAGACTTCCAATCACCCAGTGCACTGTGTATCTCTGTTTCTCGTTTCAGCAGTGATGCCTCTGCTGTACAGCATTACTGAATCACTTCCTTCATGGCAGGACTTGGGGGATTTCAGTTTTTAGGAGTCAGAGGGGTTGATTGCAACTGCAGAAATTGTAGCCACAGAATGAGAAAGAAAAAGGGTGATTGTGCTGAGAGCATCTCCTTCTGCCTCCGATTATGAAAAACACTCACTCACTATCTGAACTGCAAAAGGACAACTGCCGCAGAGAAAGAGATTACCTTTTGTTCCAGAAAGTGGAGAGAGGCTGCAGACCAAACTGGCACAAAATGTGACTATATCTGCTGTGCACCCTCTCGATTATGTAATTAGCGAGCTGTTGGCATCCATCATTTCCACTGAATGACAAGCAGATGGGCTGGCAACTCTGGAAAATATTCTTAGGGGGTGACACAATTCACCTATGAAATGTCTCACTGTCCTTTTCAGCCCTTGCGGGATTAGTGAACCTTGATACTGCTAGCAATTAACAAATGCTTTGCTTGACATTGTAATGTGCGATAACAACGCTGTAGGCCATAGTTCATTCAAAAAGTGAAAATGAGTTGAGAGAACATAGATTAACTTACTTAATTAACTTACTAACCTACTATTACCTGTAGGTTTGCACATATGAAGACACAATATGCAAACACTATTCACTTTCTAAAATGTAGAAATGCACACAACAGGAGACAGCATGTTTCCAACTGAGCTATAAAAATCCAGGGTCCATCTGGCTGTGGTATCCATCTATTTATAGCATCAAAACTGCATCGATGAACAGAAGTTTAAAAGATACATTGCAAATTCCCTGACACAGGACTGAGAAACAATCTCTGGTATTACGCACTGCTGTTTCACAATGATCTGAATCTGTGGGAACAGCTCTCGGCCGTAAAAGGGTTGAAAATCACAGTCACAGACTTGTGTCACTAAGACAAATTGTTCTACATTCAGCGCACTGCACTTGGCAATACCATGATTCTGATTCTCCCTGTGTGCGACTGGCAGCGATCCTGCCACATCAACATATGATCTGTCCCAGGGAAGTCAATCCTTTCTTAATGACAGGCCTTTGGCAACCTGAGCTCTCATTACTTTCATCCACAGAGCACTAACAGAGACATTGCTTGAGTGTGTTATACAAATTACCTTCCTCATTTCTAATTCAATCTTACATTAAATGCATGAAATATTAACGTTTTCGACATTCTGTCATTAAAAGGGGATAATGTTTTGCAATGAGCAATTATTATTCAGGTAACATCCAGGTTATATCCCTTTGGCTGCAGCTGTCACAGATAAAACCTCTTTCTTTCTTGATCTTTCTTTGTTAATACCATATGAAAATCTCACCCTGTAGCTCTTGGATCGCCCAGTTCCCAGTCTCTGCTGCCACTTCCTGGTCATAGCGACTATTAGTGGACCCATAAAACCTATCATCAGTGCGTGTGTGTGTGCGACTGAGTGCAAATATGGAAAGCACATACTTAGACGTTATTGTTCAGCACAATTCTTTCACTATAAGTGCTTTAATGGGAAAATGTTCTCTTTCATGACCTACATTTATTTCGCAGACAGAGAACTTACCTGGAAAACATATAGGCCTAGTTACAGCAATTGGAGCGGATGTAACTATATCTATAAGGTTGTGCAATAAACACAGATATTCATGTACTTCATGATAAACTACTGCCCAGGGGTGAGACAAGAAATAAAATTGGACATCATGAAGCCCTTGATGCATCCTTCTTCAGCAGATATGCACCCTCCTTGGGCAGCATATGTAAAGAGCAACAGACCTCAATGCCATTGTTCAACTTCAAGTGAGGAGGGGGCAGACAGAAAGAGAGAAAAATATTTGCAATGTCACAGAAAACCCAGCTGAGGTCAGTGTTTCTCCACAGGACGCCTCCTCGGTGTGTACAGAGATATCACTAAAAATACTACCTGTGCAATGTTGGCTCTATTATTAATGAACCACCAAGGCTCCCTCCCCTCCAAAAAAAACAAAAAAAACAAACAAACCTGGAAATCACTACTTGCAGACACAGGCAATAAACTAACCCCACCTTGATCTCAAACGTGACACAAAGCCTGCACACGGCAACATGCACAGAAATAAGACGAGTGTTTTGACTCCCTTCATAACAAAGGGACGCTCAGCGGCGGCGGAGGGGTGGTGCGGCCCCTTTAAGGCCGTTTTGGAATAATTAATGACGTCGCGCTGTAAACACGACTGACGCTCAGCTGCGTGGCCGGAGCATCCTCTCAGCAGCCCGACGGACCCCCCTCCAGGCTCCGCCGTGTTTATTTCTCGACGGGACCGCTGGAAAGGCGTTCAGCAGAGAAGGAAAACCGACAACAACCCCGCGACGGTGCACCTCGACTCTCATATGCGGTCGCCCGAAACTGAGACGACGGTGCCGCATCTGTCCTCCAACGACGTGCCATGGCTAGAAAGACGGACATCCCCTCCTCTTACTATGGTGAGTCGTCTTTGTTGTAAAACGCCAAGATATTTTTCTCCCCCCCCGCCCTCCCCTCCAAATCCTTGCGTGGTGTCATGACAGTGAGGTAAAACGATGCTTTTCTTCAGCCTGGATGGTGTCTGACCCCCCTCCTCCTCTATTTTCCGTGATTCACGGCGCCGTTAGCTAGCTGAAATTTTGTCAGTTGGTAACTATTTAAAGGCTGTTTAACGGTCGGTACACGCAGCAACGGGAGAAAAACGTCTTTAACGGCCGTTTGACATCTCCATGTTTTCCTCACCTTTACCTGGTTAACTCCAGCCACACGGCGCTAATTGCGGTTAACCAGCTGTGAAAGTCCTCAAAAATTATTAGGAGACTGTTAACAACAATGAATCTTTTCACTTTTCCTCCTCAGCTCCGTCTTTTGTTTTTAAAACGCAGAGCTGTTTTTTGTTGATTTTCCTTCAGGAGCAGCTACAGAACCGTGACAGCAGCCGACGACCATTAATCGATTAATCTTTTTTGATGTCTCGATTAATCGTTTGGTCTGGCTGTAAACAGACAGAAAATAATGTCTGAAGAAAAACGCATGTCACTGTTAGCCAAAGTCTCCAACAGTACGCCGAGTTTAAGACAAAGGAAAGCAGCTAACTAGCCTATCCTTAACATGGAGAAGAAAGAATGAAGGGATGTTTTTGGCTGCTCTGCTTCAGTGACTAAATCAGTCACAGTTGCTGATTAATTCAATGTCAATGTGAATCGACCACAGTTTGGATATAGATGCCTCTTGCTGAAATTTTAACAACTCAAACATCATCAGATATGCAGAGATGAACATCGCAGTGTCACGTTTTATAAGTCTTTCCTATGCTTCCTCCAACACTGGCTCCATTTATATAGTTACATGGTCCTTAGGTAACTCATGTGATGTGTGTTTTTTTTGCCTTGTGTTGTTTGCATGTGTAAAAAAAAGAAAAAGAACCACAGTGGGAGACTGTCAACAACATCAAGTCTTATCTCCGCTTTCCTCCTCCTCCTCCTCTCGCCCACATCGAGCATAATTGTGAATTGTAATAACTGCAGTCCACCTAGTGCAGTTAGCAAGGAAGGTTAAAAGCGATGTACTCCGTTAACAGTTTTCATAACAAAGGATTTATTGTCTCCAAGTGGCATTTTTGCTGCTCCAGGCGTATGGATATATTTAATCCGTGGGCAGATTTTCTGTCCATTATCCTGCCTTAGTAATCATGGTGTTTATCACTGCAATATAATCCTTTATCACCACCAGATGCCCCACAGTGTCTTCCCTCTGAAACAAAGAGTCACTTTTTTGGTTTGGTTCTACTTTTACTTGTGGTCTTTTGAGGTTTGATGCTAGTCTTAATGCATCCACAGCTAAAAAATTTTATTTTGTGTTTGGCTGCCCTTCATTTAATCATTGTGAAAGGAAGCTTCTTTCACATTTGTATTGTTACTGTGAGGGTGCACCTCTTTTACAGTGTCACGGGAAACCAATTTGCCGTTGAAACACAGATGAAGTGATCCACCGCACTGACAGGGCAACCAATTGTTCCTTATCATAAAACATTTCTCTACCAAAACATAATGAAAATAAACAGACTCCACATAAAATGTAATTTCAGATTCACCAAAAGCCAAATGTAGACTAAATACATGTGCCAGCTAATCAGTCCAACCCCAGCTGTAACACAGAACTTAATGTAATGATTAACTTATTCATATCGCACTTTTCTGTGTCAGCACAGTGTTGAACGTCATTATCAGTAACAGATGCACCATATCATCCATCTCTGTCCAAGTTTTGTGTCCTAATTACACTAAAGATGGGGCTTGATTCTTCTGTGCAGTAGCTAAGCAGTCAAGCTTGCTGCAAAAGGCTCTTGGTGGAGAGAAGCCACTGTGTCTTCCTGTTATTTCCCCACACGCTGACCCTGTGTGTTCCTCAGACCTCATGACCACAGCACTCTGCCAATCATGACTGCAGCCTGTCAGCTGTGGTTGATTCTCACTGCTCCCCGCAGACATGCAGCTCACCACTGGGGCCTTCAAACCCTATCTCTGCCTGTTCAAAAGTTCAAGCTCACACTTTACAGTGTAGCATAAACCTGATGTTAGAGATAATGGATAAAGTGTTGAAAGCAAACACCTTAGTGCATATTTGGAGCCTGTATATCATTATTATTTATACAGTGATATGCATATATCCATATGCATGTGGTATACTTGTGTTATGGTCTATTTCAACATAAGAGGTACTTTCCAAAGAAATTAGATAGAATACAGTGAGATAGTGCAATTAAGGAACATAATTTTGCTGTAACAGGCACTAGATGGTGGAGCATGGGATTGAGTTATAGTGCCTCCCTGTGTTTAGGTCAGCTGCTTTATGTTATTGGCTCCCTGATGCATCAGCCAACTTGACGAAAGAGCAATTCAGAGTGTCTTGGTCTCACAACTGAGAAATTTTACATCAGCATACGCTTCCTCCACAACTAATTTTTCACACGCTGCATTTTGTTAGATGTGGACTAAACCGCAAGTGTGCAGTAAAGAAAATCACATTGGCTGTCGCTGGTAATGTACCCAAAATGTCTTTTAATGCTTTATTTCTTTTATTCCAAGAGATAAAGTGGACGATTGTGTTTATTATTTCCAGTTCAGCTCATCTGATAGATCTCGTCCGACCAGCTGAACCGTGCGCGAAGTAAATTATGATGTGAGCTCTGCAAGCAAAGAGAAAGAGTTTCTTTCTGGACTTGCCACATTGCAGTGATGCTCAATTGTTACCCAGAAAGAAACCAAAGAAGCAGAGAAATGCTTTTTATTATTAACAGTAGCCACAAGACATGTTGTGTGGAAGAAGTGTTAGTGTTCACACTTCTTTTTTTCTCCTCAACAGGAAACCCTCCTACTCTCTTGAAATATATCAGTATGCATTGCTGGAAAATGTGGGAAACCACAGAGTGAAGCAGGGGTAGATGAGACAGGACAAAGGACTATCTTGATGCTATTTTACAATGACACTCAATCATCACCTAGCCCTAATTTAAAGTTGGATTTTTTTTTCTTTAATGAACATAAATTGCACGTCCCCTTATAAGAAGCAGGAACAACACTTGAAAAAACATAATTAATCCTCCCCTCTCCCTTTTTTTGGCAGCTGGTCGTACAACCTGCTATCCCATCATTTGTGTTCAGCAGGTCCCCACTTGCACTACATCCCAGATTCAAATGTACTCTCGTGACTTGTGTATTATATAACATTTCTAACTATGCAGCAAGTGTTCCGCGGATTTATGCTGTACTGCTGAAATGTTCAGCCAGTCAGAAAAGTAGAAAAATAGCTCATAATCATTCTGTGACAGGTTTGTAAGTAACAATTTAGATATGACTTCCATTCACCACAGAAAGTGTTGAGTTGGGCGCACTGTTAATTAACAAATTTCTCGCATGGGCAGCTTCCCTAGACGCTGCATTTTTATACAGAGTCAATGCAGAGTCTTGATAGAAAGCTGAGAGGCTTGGTTTGGATTCAAACGTCCGCAGCCTCTTCCTGTGAAATTGCAGTCAGAGAAGGTTGTGACTCAAATGGCCCATTTTGTACCCAGGACTAAGTGCTATTATGGGCTTTTTAGGTGTCACTGTCCTCTGCAAATACTCATCTCGAATGAAGACCGATGCTCACTCCATAGTGCTCCTACGCATTTTATTAGTCTTCATGGCATTCCTGCTCATTATTTTTAACAAGGTTATAGTCTTCTGCTACTAATTTCATGTGTCTTTTCTCAAGAGATAGTTGTGTCAGTGCCTGGAAGTTTGAAGTATATTATTCACACTAATGATAGGGTGAGTCAGTAAATAATTTCAGAGATTCACTTCTGCACAGTGGCAAGCACTGGACAGTTATTTGTTTGTGTCTGTGAAAATAGGAAGTTTAAGAGACAAAGAGGCTTTCTAGGCAACAGCAAGGAGACTTTAAATTTCCAATTTACAGGACAAATATAGTCTGTTTGTTTATGACTAGAAGGGTAAATGACATTGACAGTGATTTATGAAACACAACCCAAAGAGAGACAGAAAATGAGCAAGAAACACGGCTACATTCATGCAAGACACGTAGACACATTTGAGTCCGGGTCGCACAGTGAGACTTGAAATTACTTTTGATTGGTCTAATGTGCTAAATGATGCAGCTAGCTTTATCAAAACAAATTAATCATTATCCTTAGAATAAAAGAGACATGATGTTCTGATGTTGTTACATGCTTTTTGAAGGCCAAGGTGAAGTTTTGCTTAGATATGTCAGGGTTTTAGTGGCTTTGACACTGATCTGAGTGTGATAGGTGCAGACTGCTCAAAGCCAGGTTAAGAGCATTTCCTGAGAACACAGACAGTAAAGTTGATATTAATATTCACAGAATTAAGATTCTGGCCCTCCCTTAGGGTGTAGAAACAAATGATAGTCCTACTTAAAAGAGAATATCACTTGGTTTAGGAAATCTGATTTGAATAACTAGTGGCATGCAGTCATTAAATCACTTAACTACATCAGCATTTCCTGCTGCTTCTAGCAAGGAAAGAATCAAGATTAGAAGTGTGTGATGTGCTGTCATACGTATTTGCAGCAATACAGTACATCACTGACAGTGGGTGAGAAAATGACTTGTGTATTTGAAATTCATTTGTGTAAAGTATTACTTCCACATGACCTTCAACTGTTTACTATCCTTTTGTCAGAGTAAAGTTTGTTATGGCGAATATGTTCACCATGAAATAACAAAATAGCCATTTCACCCTTCCTGTGATCAGGAGTCTGGACCCAGTTGCCTTCTGCCTAACATAAACATTTTTTGCGTGTGTAATTAGTCATTTAGTCTGTTACAGAGTCCTGGAAGTTTTATTTTCCTAAATCATGCAAATAAATCTGCCTACAGGGTGAGATTATTTACTGTAATCTCTTTTCAGTGCAAGAGTGGCTATGAAGTGAAAAAGTGTAATTAGTTGTGGAAGTATCTTTCATACAGATTATGAGACTAAAGGATATTGTGTGTACACTGGTAAAGGTATGTAGATGTGTGTACACACACACACACATATATATATAAGATATATATATCTCCAGGCTGAAGCCGGTTGAGCCTGTCACAGATCTACAGTAGCAGTAGTCTCGTTTCACAGGAACAAGGCTGCCACTGACATGCCTGGAGGCTCCCACAGAAGTAACCAAGGTCACAAAGCTCCAGCCACAATACTGCTACTTCTCTGCTCTGAGCAGCAGGCAAGCTGTCAGTGTCTGACACACTCACATGCTAACTCCCCTCTCGGGGGTTGAATCCCAACCCGGATCCCACTATTCTCAGCATTTGAGGGGATGTCAGCTTGCACTGTATCTTGGCCTCACTCTGAAAATATGCACAGTAAACACTGTTCATGCACTGATAGGACTTAACCCGGTGGACTACCGTACCAGATATGCCAAGAGCTCAGTCTTCAACTATCTACTAATAGTTGAGAGTGTCCCAAGGGACTGTGCTAAGTAAACTTAAACCAGAGATCTGGATGTTGTTGTCTTGTTTCAATAAGGAAACAAGCACTTTAAAGGTTGTGCTGTTCTCCAGAGAGGGAAAATAGGAGCAAGGCTGGAAAGATGTTTTTGGATAAAGAGCGACAGGCCGATAGGAGAAAATGCTGGGCAGTAAAAAGTGATGGTGCTACACAGTGTGTGTTTGTGTGTATTATCGCTTCACATTTTTAATATTATGGAAAGGGGGAGCCATCTGGAGCTTTTTAACTTCTATGATTCTTTCACAGAAGCGCTCCAAATCTATCCTTTCTTCTCTATTCTTTTCTCGGGAGTGTGGGAGACTTGTGTGATCATGATGCGGTTCCCAATTGTGAATGTGTGTATGTGTTTGGTGTGTATGTGTGAGTTTGGGTTAGTGGGATGTGAGAGTATGGTCTGATTCAAGGGAAGCGTTGCCAGTAAGTATCTTGCCCCCCTTTTCTCCCTCAGTCTTTTTTTGTTTTTGTGATTCAGCTGTGAAACTTTGACCGTGAGTCACTGACCTCCCTTCCAGTCTCATATCCTATCACAGCTATACTGACCCCCTTATCTTTATGGCAGTGATCTACCCAAGCGGCTTTGTTACTAGTATGCCATGAGCCCAGCACTAATGTTGCAGGAGAAACCTGAGAAACTCCTTATTTTTAAATACAGACTGGAGGAAAACACAAAGCCCCAAAGCCATGTTACTGATGTTGCTTTCCTCTATGGATTGGCAGAAGCCAGTGCTTTCATCAAATATGAATGAACATACAGCACAGCATTCATACTTACAGACTGTGCCTACCCTGCTGAGCAACATCATTATGCTGAACTTTTGAACATTTCTGTTTTTTCTTTTTTTTCTTTGTATTTGTAGCCAGATCTGTGCCCGACTTAGCTTTGACAGAAGTGCAGTCTCACAGCACTTCACTCTCTCCAGGTCTTGGAAATGTTTATGAATCAGCAGAGTAGAAACAACAAAAAAAAGTCCTTTCCACAAGGCCCCTCTGACCCAGCCCATGTAGAGCACCTGCGGTGTTCGAGCTGTTTGCCTGACCACGGTATGAAAGAGGCCTGTGTTGGACAGTGGAGCCTGGGGACACTGGTGCCTGTGTCTGCCCGCGTTGATGTGTCTGTGTACTGGATGTGGGATGTGTTTACGGAGACGAGCTGAGAAATGTAGGGACGTGGGTGGGGGATAGGGATGTGTGGAAATGGGATAGAGGAAGTGAGGAAAGTTTTACTCTGGGGGATGTACTGGAAACTGTACTGTATGATTAATATTTCTACCAAATGCTGCATGTGCTGATGCCATTTCTTCCACTGGTTATCTTTGCACTCATATTAACAAATGTCACAGTATGTGTAGTGATACTTGCCACACAAAATACATATATGCACGCACACACACGCACGTGCATATATATGACTCAGTAAATGTACACATAATGCCTGAGCAGTCTAACCTTGTGATAAAGTGAGCCACAGGAGATAATTTTGCAATTTAGTCTCCTCCCAATTTATGAAATACAAGGCGATGAAATGCTTCTGTGACTTTCCCCCAAAGCTTTATCACCGCAGGCCGGGTTGTTACATCTGGCACTCTTCCAGCACAGGCACTCTGAAGTTGATTCTCAGCAGTCAGTCTCAGCTCATACTTCAGAATCTGTCTGACAGGAGGTGCGGACATCAAATTGAGGCATTGTCACCGTGCCTCTCCATCTTTTGAGAGTTTTATTAAAGCGCTATCGGTGGAAGGAAGCTTAACACGTACATTTTTATGTGTGCCACAGACTTAGTTTATGACATTAGCTCGTCTCCACTGTAAATTGATCCATACATCTTGTTGCTATGGCATACTAGCTGTGAATGCAAATGGGATTGTGGAGTGAAGATTACTGCCAAAGCCTTTGTCTGATCCTGATGTGTAATTCCTCACCCCGTCCAGCCTTGGTGCCTCAGAGCCTTTGATTACCACCATGATTGTTGTGTTACGCGTAAATCTTTCAGTCACAGCAGGACACGGTGGCATTATCCGACACTATGTCAATAGAGGACGCTAGCAGTTAGTGAAGCTAACAGTGACTCTAGCTGTCCCAGCATAGCATGCCTGCCAGGCTTTTTCCAAATGTTGTTGACTACAGACCCTCATTCAGCCTGACTACAGCCAGCAGCACACATCCAGTCCACCAGCCTCTTCTCCTGCACTGGCAGACTGCAGTGCGGTCTAAACAGCCGTCATCTAATGCAGAGTCTGCTGGTGTCCAGGCATCACTGATGATTTTCAACACTCTCTTTTAACCCTTCACTCTGTTTTGTGGGACAGAGGAAAGTACAACAGCCTGGTGGAAGTAGTGAAGCTGATGTAGTGAGGAGGAGCAGCAGCTAAAGCTAAATTTAGCTCAGCTGAAAAGGCACAAGTTCTGTCACCTGAATGTTACTGTGTTAGAACAATGGGGTTTGCATGAATACTATATTCTTGAATATTGTAGTTTGATATGCACTATTTTTTTTGTACACTCACACAATCACATGCTTGTTTTTTTAATTCTCTTGTCATACTGTATTGACAGTTTGTATTCTGGTTCTAGATCAACATAATGACTGCCCTCATTTTTTGTCAGCTAACGGGTAACCTTGCTGCCTGCTGGTCCTTTACTGGCAGGCTCTGCAACTCCAAACAGTAGGCTTATCAAGAAACCACTGGCACGGCTCTGACAAAAAGCTCTGCTCCCTGACACTCACTGCACCACAATCTGTCCTCTCTCCACTGGCTCTCCTTGATCTCAGTGTGATTCAACTTGCCCTCACCATATGGACTAAGCTGTTTTTATCGCAGTTGCTCACTTACTGTGGCAACCTGCATGTGTTTTGAATATTCACACAATCCAGGAAGATCAATTAAAGAATTATTAAATCCAAAGAAATCTATCTTGCATTTTGTCCTGTCTAGGTGCTAGCTGTGTCTTGCTCACCTCCAGCAGTTGTACCTTTAATTAGCTCTGATGTGAGTTAATGTGGTGCAGTCTGCTGGCTATGTAGGTGTAGCAACAACCACTGAGATATAAAAGCAATTGGAGGAAGCTTAATGTACAGCACAGAGGAATAGTTAACTCTGTCGGTGCATTGTGCACAGTTGGTACTTTAAAAGGCCCACATTAAAATCTGAGTGGTATCACGTCAGGTGTCCTGTGGTAGGTGGTAAGTTAACAGCATGTAATACTCTCATTTTGTATGAAACAATTGCAAAAAAAAAAAAAACCTTATCCGTCACAAGAGCTTCTGTCTGTATCAGTGCACAGGATTAAGTGTGTGATAGATGATTTGTGTGCAAAGTAGCATCCTCTTATAGTCAATGCCAGCGCTCTGCAAATGCTGCAGTGAGCACCTGGTCCAGTGACATTGTGTCCTTGGCTGAGGAATTCACACACTTAACCCAGAACATCTCCCATTTTTAGACCTGAAACACAACTCAAGTGACTGACTTTTTAGTGACAGCCAAACAGATGGTTCTAAAATTGTTTTTTTTAACAGCAAGGACAAAGGAAAAAGGGATAATGGAGCCTATCTTTAAAAGAGGTTAGCAGCTCAAACAAAGAGCTGAATTGGTCAGAATCACTCCTTCATATCATATAGGGAATGTCCTCATGATTCAGTTGCTGAAGATTGTTTTATATACTCATGAGAGCAGGCAGTGTTTTGAAGACAAACTGTGACCTTTGACGCATTCAGCTCTCCATCTGCTATAATTCCTTCCACTCTCCAATGCGCACTTTGTAAGATTGTACGAAATAGAAATGTGACAATGCCAACTCACCTCAATTCAAGTACATTTCTGGTCCAGTGCTTTTTTGCTGCTGACTGTGCAACTTAAAGACACCTGGGTTGTTGGTGAGTGCTGCTCAGTTACTTTTCCTCACATTATTTTACTGTTGGCCCAGAGATTTGGCATGTCTATCCTTCAGACTACCACTGCTGTGGGAGAGGAACCCCACTGGGGAAATGAATATATATGCTTTCACACATGGAAATGTGTGTAAAGTCATGGCTTTTTAATACCCTCATGCAGAAATATTGGCTTTAGAAACCTTTTTTTTTGCTACAGCATGAAGGAATTCCACCACAGCCAGAAAATTGTCAATTGTGGTAAATCGCTCGCTCACTCAGGGACGTGTAGCTGGCAGTTTGTGTGGAGCAGGTGCCAGGCTTTACTGTGCTGAATCAGTTGTGTTTCTAGGCAGAGGGGTTGTTTTTTGCATATATGTGTTGTATTAAAGGGTTTATCGTATTGCATCAGTGTGCTGTTGCAGCTGGGTCCAGTCCAGATACTGTATGTGTGACACAAACATGTTTTAGGCCCAGTCCACCCAGTTTTTTTAACGTAGTGTGTTTAATGGTTACATAAAATGAACCTGTTGGATTTGGTTAGCACTGCTAGGTTCAAATAGTTAAGCTGTTGAACTATAAATGAATAAAAAATAAGATACTCTTTATACATTACTCCTACCAAAGGAAAATAAGCTCTGAGTATTCTTCTGTGTATTTGACATTTTTGCTACTTAATGGTGCAGCATGCTTGCATGAGTGTTTGGAATCATTTTTGTTGACCATATAGTGACCTTTTATACACAAATCCAGTAGTGTTGATTTTGAGACCACCAAGACATAGTGGTGTGCAAGTATGACTAGTACTGACATTACAATTAGTACACCATTCAGCAGAGACATATGAAATATGCATTTCTGTGGTAAAATAATGATATATAATGGCTGATAATGACAATTTACAAAATAACGTTTTCGCCTTAACATGACAAGCACAGGAATTACAGTTATCTTATGATGAACATTGAAATATGTATTTACTTTTTTTAAAATGAATGCCAAAATAGACCACCACAATCACTTTATCCAATAAAACAGAAAGTCTACAATGTGATGTGACTTTTTAGCTCTTTCTAGATGTCATTGGGGTGAGTGACCATTACTCAAAAAACTGTATTCACTATTTTACTCCTGCTACACACAACTGCGTTTGTGATCCTGCTCACTAATGTTGTCACAGTACAGTTAGCTCCTCTCGACAGATCAAAAATGTAGCTGTGGGGCTGTTCCAGAATAAACTACAATGGCCGTGCTCATTGTATTGACAGATTATATCACCAGATGCAATAGCATGGCTGTTAAATTTTAATAATAGTTTTTTGGATGACTGTGGTGCTCAGTGGGATGGAATCAATCATTAAGATAGATTTGCTGTTGGTTTGCTGTTGGTTTTAGATCTTTTCATTGGATTTTCTGCTAAAAATAAAAAGGACCATTTTTTATAGTATGTTCAGAATAGGCCGACCAGATTTGCATGTACGTGGTACAGTGTACTCATTCCTCACACTTTTAGAAGCAAGCTGGCTTGTACTCTCTCGTCAGGATCATTCAGGGGAATGGGCAGATGGGAGATAGGCCCAGTCATGCTCCCCCTAACTCTGCCCCAGCTGCTTGGAGATATTACACTCCATGTGTGATGATTAATAGGTCCTGAGGAACACGTCACACCTAGTTTCAACTGGGGTAGAGACGACTTGGTCACTGGAGAAGCAGCCGGTGATGAATGCAAACGCATGTGCTCCCTCACACCTACATGTGCCCGCAGTTAGAGTTAGCCCCCTGGGTGAGTGATGATGCCAGCAGCCGCGGTTCAGTATGCACTCTGCTGGGTCAAATGGGGAATCCTCACTGTGACCCAGATAAACTGTTCGGCTTAAGAGTTGTTAAAGTGATTTATTATATTTCTGTAAACTACATTGTTTTGGCTTTTACTGCTTTACCTCAGTAAGATCATCTCTCCTCATCCCAGTGTTCCTACAGGAGGAGACCTGCGCTGTGAAATGGCCTAGTTGCTTTGTCCCAGCCGGTTGAGTAGCACAGCAGGTTCACTTGTGACACTTTCCTTGTAAAGCATATAGCCTTTTGAAATGTTGCTCACAACCTGTTTATGTGTTGTTGTCTGCAATCTATGCAATCTACGATCAGTGAACTGTATTCTTATTCTGTTTGACTTCTCAACTAATCTCAGCACATCCTACTTGTCTTTTAGGTGAGCCACGCAAGTTTGACCCAAACTTCAGAGGGCCCGTTCATAACAGGTACGGCATGTATTCAACACCACCACCTTGTAGTTGTTGTCTCTAGTAATGTAGCAGTGTAGATAATGACAGCAAATAACAACACATGCATCCATCCATGTTTTTTGTTGATTTTGTTTTGTAATCTAAATTAACTGACCTTTTAACTACCAATCACTGTCTTCCAGCATCTGATTCTTACATGTGTATTGATTTGGCCCGTTGTGTAATCTTTTTGGCACACACCCCTGACCGCACACTGATAGATTGATCATTTGTCATGCTACGTTAATAAAGATCGAGGCCAAGCGCTGGCAGCTCTCTCCACTCCACTGCACAGATCGATGGCCATAAGTCAAGCTGGTGGCTGGAGTTAGCCCAATGACACACACTATTAACCAGCCAGATACACCCAAAACAGATGTAGTCTACACATCACCTGGGCTGTGGCAGGGAGGGAGTGAAATGTCTCCTGTTTTTCAACCAGCAGCACAGTAGCCATAATAAACTGCAGTCTGCTATCTGCCTCGTGAGGACTACAACTCTATTAACGTCACAGCTAGTTATAGTTTGCATTGATTTGACTTGAAATGTGCGTTCCAAAAGGTGTTTAAAAAGCAGTTGTTAATGGGATGGATTAAACCAAACTAAAACACATTAAAGCACTTGAAAGCTAGATTTAATAGGTTACACTTATATAGAATATATTGAAAATGAACACTAAAGGTTTTTATATTCAAAATCCACCTGAATTAGTCTTTTATGAGCATATGGACAGTTAAAAATGTGGTTGCATGACAAAAAGAGAAAAACCTGATATAAAGAAGGTGAAAATGTTCATTTTTAATAGATGTGATCTACTGCATGCAAAACTGGGCTGAGTATGTAGTAGGTTGAGGATTTCACTTCAAAAATGGGAGTTTTAAAATGAAGTCTTCATTTTAACACTATGTGGAGCAGAATTTTGCAAGAAAGCAGAAGCCCTCGAGGGTGTCGCCACAGGCTTTTTGTGATGATTTAGTCATTTTCTGAGGCAAAGTAGGCTCTTATCTCTTTTATGTTCCATGTCAGTTTGGCAGGCTGTTGTGGAGGCATGTTTCAGTCCTCCAGTGTCTCTTTATCCCACCCTCTCCAGCCCATTTCACTGCTACAGCTGGGTGAAGGCACCAAGGATACTTTGATGTTTCTGTGGCTCAGAGGCTTTTCTTAATGAGAACTGGGAGAGAACCGACTCTGTGGTCGTCTTGTTTTCATGCAAGCTCAATGCCTAAATGAAGTAATCTTATCCGTGGTTATTGAGGAGTCCTCTAACCAACAGGCAGAAGTGGACACAGCAGAGTGTTAATTCGAACTGGCTCCAGCTGTGAGCAATATAATACACAGATATAAACAACAAAAACACACACAGATGAGCCATAAGCGCACAGCCATTATTGCACTGTAATAATGCCCTTTGTGTGTCTTTTGTCGCATATTCATGCTCACAAACAAATTTAACTTCAGATCAGGCTGTCTCTGCCGTCACAGTGTGTGTGTCCAAAGGAGCTTTGCATGTGTCAGAAAAGCTGTTAACTTGAACCAATGTCCCCCCTTTTGCTCTTTTGACCGTGAGAAATTTCCCTTTTGTGTGCAAATCTGGCCCTCCAAAATATCCCTTCCTGTTAATGTCTGTTACAAAGCAAGGCTGGCAGATTCTCACCACAATGGCACCCATGCTATTCTGTGGCACTGCTGCCATCTGTGTCACCTTGGCTCCTGCAGAATATCAGCGCTGTGAATATAACACTGACACAAAAGTTTCTCATTGCACCGACGGAGCCTCCACAGCTTTTCTTCTTTCAAAGCAGCATTTCCTGCCAGTAGAGCACATCAGCAGGGCAATGTTTTGGTCCCCGTCGATGTACATGTAGGTGACATCTGGAGGATCTGAAGTTTGGGAGTGAGGCCAGGTCGGGGTCCGAATAGATTTGCAGTTTGACTGTGCTTTGGATCTGACTTGCAGTCCGTGTGGCCTGCTTTCCCGAGATAAGAGAGCAAAGGAGAATTGTTTTCACTCTCCTCACTTTGTCAGCTTCCCTTCAACACCCACCTTTTAAATTCTTCAAAGGTGACTTTGTACTGTATTCGCACCGCGGTGCTGTGTTTGCACTTTGTCTTAACAATGCAGTCGTGTCTATGTGAGGAAGTTGGGGGAAACAAGACAGATCTACAGTAACAGTCGCAGAATGCTGGAGGAGAGGCAAGGTCGGCTTTAGACTCCCACCCCTCGCATCCCCCCTTTAATCACCTATGATGTGTGTCTGAGTGATAGCGAACTTATCTACCAGCTGAAGGATGGGAAGGGATGTAAAGGCAAGGAATGCAGCCATCGCCATGGCAACCCAGGCAGCTCTTCCCTTTGTTCTTTTTTGAATGAAATGAAATGGTACTCCCTTGTCTTCCTTTGTTAAAAATACGCACAATATCAGCAACAGCTTTGGAGGTAGCAGGGCAGGTTGTCTTCATACTGTCAGTGTAAAATCGTTCTCTGTACTAGGGAGAGCTGTGTCCACTTTAGCTGCCTTTGTTTCTCTATTATTTCCAAAAAACATAATTGCTCTGCTTTCTCGAAAAGTGGTTTGCACCTTGATACGTGTCACAAGTCTTATTTCATGTGACATCCAACTTCTCTTTTAGTCATCTTTCAAAGGCTTCGGTCGATATTTGCCTGAAGATAGAGAGCAGACACTGTGGGTCAGTTATTACCAGCTCCCAATGTACTGCCCAGGTTATGAGTGGAAATATCACGTTTTGAATTTGCAGGCATCCACAGGCTTAATGTAGTTTAGAGTGGTGATAATGGAGTTGCCTTACTCTGAGATGAGAAACAAGGGGTATTAGCAGCCCCGCTGGGACAGAAGAGATTCCCAATCCTCTATATTGCAAAGTGCAGCAATCTACCAGAGCAGCCTGTTAACATAGATTTCAGGCTTTACTGCAGTTATTAATGCATAACCATAAATGGTGGCTCTTAATTGCAGCTACACTTGTAAACAGGATCATTTGTAATGAAAACTTAAATTATGCAGCTGACCCTAAATTTGAGAGGCTACACTGAGAATATAGTTTAGATAGTTAAATTTGTTTTTTGTTTGCATCTTAATGAAAATGTGTCTATTCAAGCCATTTTACCCCTGTTTTCATGGGTTGATCCTTATGTCATATCCTCTGTGTGTATCAGGGCTCCAGTCTCTCTTGACTGTCTGCTGGTTAATGCAGCAGTATAGTACAGAACCATGCAACCACGCTGCATATAAAGCACAAGGACAATCCACTCTTCAAAGATCCACACAGAGGAAACACTGTTGCATCTCTGAGCTCGGGCATCTTTTTGATAATGGCCTCGTTCCTTCAGATGAAAGAGAAGAAGGGTTGAGACCTTGAGGGTTTGTGTGGAGTATGGTGTGGGGGGAGACAACATATGTCCCTTGTATTGAACCGACAGACACAGTGGATTGAACTCGGCTGTATTCAAGGCTCAGCTCGGTACTAACTCATAGTCTGAACAGTTTTGAAAGAGGGCTAAGAAGGGGCTGGACTGACAGCTTCTCTCAGGGTGGTAAGGAGGGGGAGAGCGCTTGTTATGGGGAGACCGACAGTGAGGCAGTGAAGAAAGACTGAGAGAGAGTGAGGCAATCTTCAAATAGCTTCCTCTGTGCCTGTGGGACAGTTAACTCTGGAGGGGAGGCGGGGATTCAGGGTCTCATTAGAAAGTCCGTACAGCTCTTCTACAGTTTATGAAAACACAGATGACACCTTGTCATGGCTGGTAGCAGGCACTGCACCCAGATATAGAGCTCAAACTCACTTGCCAAACAGCAGCTATGTTATGATTACCAACAACGAAATGGTTAATCACACAAAACATGTTTTTTTCTCCTTGAGATGAAATTCACAATTCTCCTGCGGGATGCATTTGTACATATATTTGCACACCAACCATTAAAAAATAACCGGATTTTTATATTCCTTCCTCTCCTCTCTTTTTTTTTCTCACACAGGAGCTGCACTGATGTGGTTTGCTGTGTCATCTTCATCATTGTTATCCTCGGCTACATCGCTCTGGGCACCGTGGGTGAGTTTTTGACACGTTGCCGCTGAGTACGTCACGTAAAATTTCATAACGACACCCAAACGCGCACATACACAAAAGTGGTGACGTGCTCCAGTCTGGTCAGCGACTGGAAGTGTGAATTGCTCACTTATCCGGTTCTGCCAGGTTGTACAAAGCAAATCTCCAGCTGGTGGAGCGAATGGAAAGGTGAAAAGCGTCCAACTGTGTCTCTGTCTGATGATAATTTGACAAAACTGACCTCTCCGTAGGATGCCATGACACTTAAGGAGAAAACAAGCTGTCTTTACTTTGTTTTGTTTGGCTTATTCATAATTTCATGGAGGCTTATTGAACAAAATGTCTTATTGTTAAAAGTGCGGGGTAGCTGAGGAATGCATCTCCTCCAGAGAAATGAGTGAGAGTTTCACTACAACATACAGCCTACATGTCTACACTCTGGATAGGTGATCATCTTGTCCCTGTCGAGTTTTTTGACTGGATGACCAGCGATCCCCTTTCATGCAGGTTTTCTTGAAGCCATTTAGTTCATTGGAGTGCAACAGAACATCTACTTTGTCTGCAACTGACTGAAGCCTTACAGACTCTTGAATCTCCCAATCAGCTCTGCTTTTCGTTTTGTCTCCCTCTTTACCCTTTTCTCCCTCTCCCCTATTCCTTCAAGTTTTCCCTTTTATTTTGATTTCCTTTCTCTCTACTTTTTATTCCTCCCTTTCATATTCTTTCCTCTCTGCCACTTTTCTTTGCCCCTCTCTCATACAGACGCATATCCTGTTTTAGCCACACACCTGACCGCGCATTTCTCCCTCCCCCCTTTCACACACTTGTATGATACGCATCACAAATTAGGGGAAAATGAAATCCCAATGCTGTCACCAAAGTGCCGTCCCTCGCCAGCTCGTTGTCAGTGTAGTCACGTCTCAATCTGGGCATGGGACATGGGAAGGACTTACTGTTTCCCAATAATTTAAAAAGAGCAGGAGCCACGACAATGGATGTGACTTCAAATAGAGGCTGACTTGTCTGCAGTCAGCTGAAGAAGTCTGTGTTCTGTCTTCGTAATTCTAAAGTTTCATCATCCTTGTTGTGTCAGAGACTTGCAGACTGCTTTTGTTGTGCTGTCTCACGTTCGGTGCAATCCTTCATTGACTGGCAAGGTGAAAGGCCTTAACACTGTGTTGTTCAGGTTGGGCAGACAAATGAAACACAAGAATTGCTTAGTAAATTGAATTTCAGGGTTACTGCTACTTCAATCTAGAGAAACAAAACAAAACAAATTAAACTGGATTGATCTGTTGTTGTTGTTTTATTTGTGTAGATGTTTCTTAATTGATATGCACACATGCAAACCCCCATTGTTGTCTAGTTAATTGTGCTTTATTTCATCCTTGCCTAGGAAACAGAGACACATATGGCTTTGTCCTGATGCATTCATACAACTGAGAAATCTTATTGATTTATACAGGACTTTCTTTGAAGCAGCCTTAGCTGATGATTTTCTCTGTTACATAAAAAAATAGTCAGTTACACACTGACCTAATGATTCACAATGGACAACAGAGTCAGTATGTGTCTTCCATGGATACATTTGTTTAAGTCCACAAGATTTAAACAAAAAAATTGTTGCGGTATGTTTTCAGCCTGGATCCATGGCGACCCTAGGAAGGTCATCTATCCAACCGACAGCCACGGCCAGTTCTGTGGCCACCAGAACACCTCCAATGCGTGAGTGAAAAAGAAAACTTTCTTAAATTGTACGCTGGAATAATTATGTTCCCCAATTGTCAGTCAGCTTTCCATTGTTATCTTTATACTCACAAATGACTCTGACGACAGCACATGGAGATGGTTTGTGATTAATTATGGCAGACTTTACTGCAGGGTACTCTCTCTCTCTCTCTCTCTCTCTCTCTCTCTCTCTCTCTCTCTCTCTCTCTCTCTCTCTCTCTCTCTCTCTCTC
>JBAJHX010000106.1:17377617-17394146 GCA_037176925.1 Amniataba percoides
CACACACACACACACACAGCAAAAGGCTATTTTCTGTGCTGACGGGATAACAGTCCGACCTGCACCGGCATGAGTCTGCGTCCGTATCGCACCATCGCAGAGGGATAAAGGAGTTAGCGTGCCTCCATCGAGATGTGTCCTGTTCCACCTGGTGGAGATGAATGCTCTTTTATCAGATAACGCATCTCAAGCGTTGCATGCTGCAGAGCAGACAGCTCACCGGAGCAGCTTGTGAGACAGCCTCTCCTCCACCCTGAATCCTTATGACTGCACAACTCCCTGTGCACTTCAAAGTCCTGAAAAGCTGCTTTATTTTGGCCTCGGCAGTGAGTTCAGGTGGAGAGGTCAAAGGTGAGAGGAGAGGTGCGCCGCCAGCCGGACGGTGTCACTGTGACAAATCAAAACAAGTCACGCCTACCTGTCGAGCATTTTGTCACGAAAAGGCTAATCCTTTCTCAGACATGGGAGTCTTTATCACTCCCGTGCACCTTCTGGAGAATCCCTGATGTGATGGTCGATGTTGGGAAAGATGCAAATCTGAGTGTTTTAACAGTTGCATGTTTTCATTTTCCACATTGCATGGCTGACTTCATAAATGTTGTGCGTGATGTGGACCAGACGAAAACAATGTCTCATCTGTCAACAATGTTACAAACTTGTTCTGCCGCTTTGCTGCTTTACATCTGGCTGCCTCGGTATGTGCAGTATGATCTTTAAATACTCTATAAATAGGTAGCTCAGATAGAAATAGATCGGTGATCACGAAGACATATATGACAACCAAATTGAATTGTATTAGCATTAATGTTAGAAATATATGCGCAGCCTTCTGGAGAATTATAGAATACAATAACAATATGATAATAATAATCACATTTCTTAACTGTAATATTCAGTCTGGGGCCCTGAAGGTCCTCAGTCACCTTTCACAGCTAAAAAACAAAAGGCTTAATGTTGTTTTATATGCTTGATAGTTTAAAATTTTTCCTCACAAAAAATTACCTATGTCTTCTGTTTAGGGTCTCAGCGGCCCCAGCTATAAAATACTATTAAATACAATAGATTTCTGTATCTGTATCTGTATCTGTATCGCAAATCAAATCTATTTGGATGTCTGTTATTGGAGTATTAGAAGTTTGTTAAATGAATCCCAAATATCGGTAACATCTAGGTAGGATGTAATTCTGTACAAATATTTGCCACTCAAATAGCATGTATGTCTGATTGTGCATATAAATAACAAAATGTGTAATATTTATTTGGTGTATTATGCTCATTTCTGTATTTTGTTACTTTCATCAAATGTGCAAGTCCTGTTAGTGGCAAATGGAAGAAAAAACACTTAAAAAGATTTTAAAAAGCTCAGAGGGTGAGATACAATTAAAAGAAAATAATTGTTTCATTATGCGCACTGTATTTTTGAACAGCAGTGGAGTTTGTGAGACCCCAAACAAAGAGGAAGTAACACTGAAAATGAAAAAGCAGAGGCCAGTACTGTTATAGGGCAGTATCACTCTCACTATTCCACAAAGCCTCTAAAAGACATTATCTTCAAACAATAAATGTAGCAAGTATTATTACTGAATATATATTAAAAAAATTGTGTTCACTGTATCTGCAAATATTCATCCTTACATGTTTCAAAATTGACACCATTCAGCTTGTTTCTACATCCAAAACAGTCGTTTCTTTTACTTTGTAAAAGTTTAATTTAGGAGGTTAAACAGGACAGTTAAGAACAAGGAATGCCAAAGGAAGCGGTGAGCGCTTGGCCCCGGCGAGCCTCAGAGAAAATCTCCTAATTTGCTACTTCCACATGGACCTTTGCTTTCTTTGGGGCCTGCAACTACTCATTTATTTCATTGAAATCAGTGCGAATTGGGGTGGTTTACAATTGACACAACGAGTTTGGCATGACCTTTTCTCCTTGCTGTAAATGGGTACTCATTGAATCTGAAGGGGGAGGAGGGGTGCTGGAGGAGGGGATGGGGGTGAGGAGGGAGAGGGGGTGTTGAAGGGTGGGTTGGGGTGTGGGAGTTGCGTTGGCTGGGGGCCAATGGGGGATTGGGTGGAAATCACAGCAGTGAAAATGGCAGTGCAGTGAAAGAGAGGCCTGATTGCATTGGGACAGCATGCGAGAGGGAGCAGCATGTTCATCCCAATCAGAGCGACATAAGGAAAAAGTGCTCTTATCCATCAGTAATGGCCCACTTGACAATCACACAGGCACAAAAGTGCTCTATTTAACGCTGATTGCAAAAACTGCTGCCCCCCCCATCTCGTAGCCGCATGACTCCCCGACATCTCCCTGCCACCTCCCAGCTTACAGCCAAGACCCTTTCCTGAATGGAATTTATAATCACCCCTCCTCTATTTCTACACTAATTGTTATTTTAAGACTTGCGTTGTGTATCAGGCAGTTAGTGCCGGTGAAATGTCTGCCTTGATTACTGTGTTTATTGCGAGCATTGAAGGCGCAGCCATCTCAGTTCCACCAGCTTGACAGGTACCGAATGTTTGAACAGGTGTCTCTCTCTGTGTCATCTACCTGGCTGTTCGCCTTAGTTCATGTCCACTGCTTAGTGTGAGAGACACCTGCCGCAGCGCGCATCTGTACACGGAAAGGTTAGAAGTGATTAGGCTCGGCAAAAGCTTGTTCTCCTCTGTGGGTCTGATTATTAATGAACTACTCCGACAATCAATAGCTATTTTATTTTCTGGCGCTACCTCAATGAGATGGTGTGAAAAATAAATAATATAAATAATCCCTGTGGATTTCACATAATTCACAAAGGTCCACATGTGTATCTTAATTTGGCATGTGTATCTTAATTTGGCAGCACACATCAACCTGCTCTTAGTTTATTAATACTTATTATTAATAATAATAAGTTATTATTATTAATAATAAGTTATTATTAATAATAATAACTTATTATTAATAATAATAATAAGTAATAACTAATATTAAGTAGCAGCCATAGTAGTAATATGGATATTTCTCTCTTCATATACATTTGTTCATTTGTTGAAGATGCATTATTTTTTTTGTGTTCTATTATCATTTTTACATCTATTTTACTTTAAGAGAATAACAACGACACTAGCAGTTGATTAGCTCATAACTATGTTATCTCTTTTATTTTTTTACGTATATGTAAAAATATATATACATGTGTTTCATCTGTCCTCTCGCTTCCCTGATACTCTCCTCTTTTCTTTTCTTCCGAGTTGTGCAGCTCTTTGGCATCAAACATCCACAGGTGTGTGTTGGCGCCCTGGTGTGAAACAAGGGGGAAAGAGAGCAAAGCAGAGTCACGGTGAGTAAAAATAAAGCACAGCGAGGGCACATCTGGTCTGGGTTCTGTCCATCTCAAGTCCATCATGCAAAACTAACCCTAATCCAATCAAAAGAGAACAAAGAGATACGCCGAAAATGAATAATTCAGATAAATAATCATTCTGATAGATTCAACTAAGTTCTCTTATTATATCAATTCTATTTGTTTTTAGAGTATATTTGTAAAGAAGATTATTGTAACCTTAAGTTGGGGTTAATTATGATGATGCGGATTATTATTTCTTTTTTATTTCTTTACTACTACTACTACTACTACTACTACTACTACTACTACTACTACTAATAATAATAATAATAATAATAATAATAATAATAATAATGATAATAATAATAATGTTATCATGACTGATATTAATTGTATTGGTGTTTATGTGTATTACGTTTAGATTATTAACTCTTTTGCACCGCCACAGAGTTTTATGTTCTCTCTATAGCCTTAATGACTTCCATTAAAAAGACATAATCTTTGGATGCATATGAAGAGGTAATTGGCTGGTTATTGCATTTCTGTCATTTTACTCAAACTTCTGCAAAATAGCTACAGTTCAAAATAATGAATTTGCTT
Organism: Amniataba percoides; assembly: GCA_037176925.1. Lineage (NCBI taxonomy): Eukaryota > Metazoa > Chordata > Actinopteri > Centrarchiformes > Terapontidae > Amniataba > Amniataba percoides. The sequence goes on from JBAJHX010000106.1 coordinate 17,381,544, forward strand.
CATTGTGGCAGGGCAGCTTGTTCAGTAGAGACGCTGGGTTCCAGCTCGGATGTGCCGATACTGAAGAGAGAGACTGTGAACCCCAACCAGCTATAAAAAGAGACCTGCTCTTCTGCCATGTCTGACATCTCACTCTCCTGTAAGTTTTATATTATATGTACTGCATATAATGCAATATGTTCATTTCAGAATTAGCAGCGGTGTTCCTGCTGTGTATCTGTGCCTCCAGTTGCACGCTGAAACAGGACAGTCATTGACCGAAAGACAAAAGCAGAGACCAGTCTTCTTATCTTTGCTCCAAATGTGTATATTAATGATCCTCAAGTACCAAGAACCCCCAAGATTTGTCACATCTTGAGACAGAAACATGGCTCCTCTCACTGGTCAACTCTGGTACTGACAAAACACTTCAGTCCGTTATGAATATTGTCAGTTGACACCATAAAGGCTGTGTTTAATATTGTGTGTGATGCTTGAGCAGCATGTGAAGCCTATGAGACAGACAGCAACAAAACCAAAACCACCACACTTATATGTATCAAAACCATAAAGGGTTAACATTTTATTAAATAACCATTCATGTCTATTCATTATTGTTTCTCCAATTAGTGTCACATAATAGATATCTTGTATATTTTCTGTACATAAATAGAGAATGCGGAAATGAGGCTGTGACCTGGAAAAAGTAATTTTCCACTTTACCACAAGAGGGCCACAGAGCTCCTGCAGCCGGAGCTCATCCTGTTAAACCGTGAATCTGTTTTCTGGGGTGGAAAACTGTGTGCTTTTGTTACTGAATCGGTGTTGTTCTCATTGTGCTGGGTGGGTCACATTTTTTTAAGATCAGATAAGATAAGATCACTAGAGCGGTGATTTGATGTGATTTTAAGCTGTAATGTTTGTAACACGTAGTGTACAAATAATTTGTTAGCAGACTGATTGTGTAAGACCCTACAGTTTTATAATTATCTTGATGGACACCACATAGTGACAACACACTGCACCAACAACTCTATGAGCATTCCCACAAAACAAGCACTCGCACACACACACGCAAAAGCGATTGCATTAATCAGCAGTACTGTGCAAGTCACTTTCCATTACAGGTCTCGAGGGATATTACAGTAATCACTATTCTGCCTACATTCATTTTGCTGTTAACTGTTGTTGTGAACAATATCTCAGGCAGCGGCCAATAATTAGAATGTTTCCTATAACTGTAATTTATATGAAAAGCTTTGTTTTAACTGTTTTTAACGTTTACTGAATCACTTCATGAGCCCTCCTATTTTTCCTGTGACTCTTCGGGAGGGGACTGACTCCTGCAATAGGTTGGGAACCACTGGACTGAATTACTTGACTGTATATGAAGTTAGAACAATCTCTACTGTAAAAGGATGCCCACATAAAGTCTGTGTTATCAAGATTAATATCATATGTAGTAATAAATATCACCATCTGGGACCCTTTTTACGCAAAACAAGGACTTTTACCTTGATTCTCTGAGTACATTTAGCTGATTCTGTATTTTTACTGAAGTAGGATTTTGAATGCAGAGCTTTTTCTTGTAATGAAGTATTTTGACTGCGTACTGGTACTTTTAATTTAATGAAGAATGTGAGAGTAAAACTTTATGACGTTACGTACATGTGATAGGCGAACATTTAACCAGTGGTGGAATGCAACTAACATTTACTTAAATCTAAATTTTAGGTATTTGTACTTTACTTTATTTTAATGCCGCTTTCTACTTCAATCACACTACATTTCACAGGGGAAATATTTGACTTTTTACTTCATTACAATGACTTCACAGCTTTAGTGATAGATAGTTGCAGTCCTCAGTAGAATGGTTCAATGACCTGGTACAGAATAATGAAATTCTACTTTTACATTAATGCACAAGTAATAATTTAATGATATAATAGGATGTTAAAACAACCGTGCTTCTCTGCATAAGAGAGTATATGAGTTCTTTGAATTTAAATACTTCTAATACTTTAAAGTACATTTTATTATTAAACGTACATGCATTTATTTCCATACCACTTTTACTTGTTAAAGAGTAATTGTACTTTGTGCTGTTACCACTCAATACTTAAATAAAGCAAAGTCATATTAAACATAGATTTTCTTTAAGCTCTACATTTAATGACTTACCAGGGAATCTAAAATAAGTCAACATGCCAACAGGCTACTTAATCGGAAATAAAATTAAGTAAACTGAGAGAGGTCGACTTTAAACACCACACTATGCATGCAGATCAGAGTGTGTGTGTGTGTGTGTGTTGTCCTGCTCTGGATGTTAGTTTGGACTCTGTAAATGGAAACCAGCCTCTTTGGCAGCATCGTCACGTGATCTTCCATGGCAACCGCTGAGTGTCATCAGTTCCGCTGTGAGAGGAGTGCAGCCTCAGTCCGAGCAACCATTTACTGCCACACTTTAAAACAACTCTGCTGCCCACTTTTCACTCCACACCGGCTCCAGGCGTCTTCCTGCAGAGTCCACAGCCCTCCTCACCTAAAATACTGAGAAGAGGAGGGAGGGGAAGTGCATCTTTTCTTTTTTTAAAGAGAGCCTGAGCTGGAAACCATGAGTCACCTCAACCCGGGGTAGGTGCACTTTAATTTACTACATTCAAGAGGGAAATGTGTTTAATGATGTGATACTGATCAGTTTGTAGAGCTGCAGTTACATGTGCCCCTTGTTTGTTTCACTTAATCTTGGCTTTCTTCTTTATAGTCGAATTTAAAACATAACTATATTCTCGCTGTGTACTCTATAAACTACACTGTCATTCCCATCTGTCCTTGTATAAAAGTTACCAGTTGAGATTATTAGATCTATCCCACAGGTCCTTTACACTTTCATCATTGCACTATTGTTACACTTGTACATAGTAGTTTATGTTAATGTTAATTTTTACCTTATTAACTTTTTGTATTCTCTGTATGTAAGGAGAGAGTGTTGCAATCCCAGAGTCAAATTCCTTGTATGTGTGCACATACCTGGACAATAAAGTTAATCCTGATTCTCATCACATGGGATTAAAGTGTCAAACAGTTTAGTCACTACAGGAGCGAACTTAACTTGACTCCCAAACAATTGTAATGCTGCTGATAGGATGATCTACCAAAAGGTCCTAATGACTAATGAAGAAAACTTCACATACAGCATACATGGCTATTGTACAGTAACATTAAAAACACCATGGAGGCATAGTTAAGTACTTACATTTGAGTATAACAAAGCTGCTTTTAGGCAGCTGTTCTGTAAAACCTTGTAAAAAAAAAAAAAAAGTGCTTTACTGTGAACAATACGTGACTTTCAACAGGACCTGGAGAGAAATGAAGAAAAAAACGTTGGACAGTGATGAAATATCTCTTTTTGTAAAAGAAGTATCCAGATTTTACTTCGTGTAAAAATATCAGTAACTTATTGCAAAAGTACACTGTTACCAGTGGAGGAGTGTAGTGCATTGTAGACATGTAGTATGTCAATTAAATGCCACTTTTAGTGTAGTGGAGCTACATATACCTGGCAGCAGTAGTTACTTTTTACATTCAAGCAGTTTATAAAATAAAATGCATTATTTTGGATTAAACAAAAAAAAAATGTGTTCTTCCCTGCACTCCAAGAATCAAGTACTGCTGTCACATTAATATATCAATAAAATGATCCATTGATGTAACAACACAGTGCAGAGAATTCACCCTGATAATGAATACTTTTAGTTTTGATACTTCTAAGTATATTTTGTTGCCAATTCTTCCTCACTTGTAATTAGTGCATTTTTAATGCTGGACCTTTACTTGTACAATGGAAGCAGTATTTAACCATAGTTATTTAACATAAGCCTATTTGACTTTTTGTCTTTTAAGCCAACAATGTAAACTTAAATGTGTCATCTGGTCTTTAAAACTGCTGCTATAAATAACATAAGAAACCCTATCGACATAGTGATAAAGTTTTTTGTAGAAGTAAAAAATAAACAGTAAAATATTCACTTTTCTGTCTTTACTGGTTTGACACATAATATATTTCTGTGCCACGTGTCAGCTCAGAGCGTCACTGGGTCAGAGAAAGTCATGTATAAAATGACAACAGTGATAGCTAAACCTGCATGTTGTGGTTCAATCTGCAGCCAGAGCCGAGGAGGACTAGAGACAAAGACGTCAGGCGCACAAAGAGGAGGCAGACAGGGTTAAGTGTGCCATCCCCTCTAATTCCTGTGTGTAATCAGACACCGGTAACAGACCCTATAGTTGTAAGATCCTGTTGTCTCGTACACAAACGCCGGAGGAAATCAAATCTGCATTGGAAAAAAAAGAGGTGCTTTCAGATGGGCCAGGCTGCGGACAACCTGATGTCTTGTTAATGAGGACAACAAACAAACACGGTGTTGTGCTCCGCTAAACCATTTGATTGAGATTCTGGTTTTCTGTGACCTGTAATCAAGAACAAGACTAAATTGAAAGTCTGGATGTGCTTCATAAAATAAGGCCTTTTTTTAAAAATGTATTTGCGAAAACAAGTTTCTTGACAGAGATTGATTCAGTGTCTCTTGTCTTTAATTGCTCTTGTTTCTGCAGACTTATTTCAGCCTACAACAGCCTCACAGATAAACATCTCGCTGGATACTTCAGCAACACTCGTATCAGGAGACACCTGCAGAGAGCAGGACTGGTACGTCAGCTGAGGGAGGATGTTGTTGATGATGATGGTGATGGTGATTGTGATGATGATGATGATGATGATGATGATGATGATGATGATGATGATGATATAATAATGAAAACTGCAAACTAGTTCTTAACAGTTATACTCATTTTACATCCCGTAATGTCTCACAATGAGGTTGTATTGTATTGTAGTAATCATCTCTGAATGAATATTGGCCATCAGATACTGGTGGAGTGTGGAAGTACCTGACATTGCCCTATTTTATCCAGACTTTGAAGAAAATCACAAAAACAAATATTTCTCCTTAAATACATTTTAAAAAAAGATGTGTAGTAAGAAGCTGATTGAGAAAAGGTAGCCTTTAATCCTGTTGTATTTCTGCACCATCATATCAGTCACAATGCACACCTGCTGCTGGTGACACGAGTGTGAAAACACTGAACCCCACTAAGACAATCGTTGTCATCAGATCACCAGGAGTGGGCGTATTGTTCCGGACAAGGAGTACAGACACAAGCTGATCCAGAGAGCTCACCAGAGACACGTCCGAGAATGCCTGGCCCAGGCCATTTTCCACAAGGTGCTGGAGATGGAGGTGGGAGGAACACCCTGTGCCGGAGAGGGAAAAAAAAACGCTCAAAACACTGTCAGCTAATCTGTGCCTCTCTTTGCATAACAAATTATGCTAATTTGCTCTGTGCCCCTCCCTTGCAGCGTGTCCATCAAATAGAGATCAAAAGGAGACTGGAGGAGTTTGCAAGGAGGGAAAGAGTGCATAAGATCAAGGTACGTCATTTACATTTAAACACCTCTTTGCTGCCCTGTTTTGTCAACTAATGACTTATGAATCATGTGAAACAAAAAATAGCTCAGCCAACATTCAAAAGAGTTCATTTCCGAATGAATTGTTCGTAATTTAAAAAAAAAACTTCTTGAGTGTCCATTTTTTTTATCTTCTATTATTTGCATTTAGCATTACTCATGATCTCTTTATTTCAAATATTTTTTGATAAGTGCATCCATGTTGTGTTAATAAATTATGTGGTTTGGAAGGTGGAGCGCTCTAAAAGATATGAAGAAGACATCATCCGCATCTTGTCTCCACGCCCACCCACGGGTGCCAGGGGCATCCGGAAACAGCACTCTGGGCCAGAGGGGGAGCACTCTGAATCCTCTGAGTCTGTGAGTCAACACATCTGTCTACACTGAGAGGATATATAGTGGCTTTAATATCACATTTAACCTGTGAGTGATACAGGCGTTGCTTTGGCCAATCAGGAACGCCACTGATCTTAATCAAGTGCCTTTAATTTGACCTTTAATTATGGAGTCTCCATCATGCAAAGACACTTTTTTAAATGCCACGATCACAGTAAGAAATGGTCTCCAAGATTCAAGACTGAGCTAAAAACCCTGACCTTTAGTTAAAGAGAATTAATTAGGAAAATGAGTGAAAGATGGATAGGTCAATCAGGGCTGTGTTTTGCCTGATAAAAATATGAAGTTATAATTTCTATAATTGTACTAAGACTTTTTCACTTGCACAACCAACATTCAGCCAGTCTGTGTAGATTGTATGTTGTAATATTTTAATAATGCAAACATCCCAGCTGAGTGGTGTGTAATGGTGCTTTCTAATGAAAATCATCTGTGCATGCTGCTAGTTTGCATGTTTACACTGACACTTATGCTGTTTGCTCTGTGTGCAAACAGGAGCGCTTTGAGTGAAGTAGTGGGATCAGCAGTGTGTTATCTTTGAAATATAGAAAGTCATAGAACCTAATGCCAGAATAAATAGAGCTGCTAATCCAGGCCTTGATCTTTGTGTTTACCCTGTGAGTTTTCTCTGTCTGCAGACATCACACACTTCAACAGGTAGAGGCTTGTTAGAGTACAGTGATAAGTTAGGGAAAATGTGAAGGCTCCTGTAGGAAGATGACAGAGAGTTGCACAAACCTACTATGTGATTTATCATGTGTTGCAACCAAAAAAGAGAAAATAAAAAAAGACTAATGATATAAGTGACTAAATACATTACAATAATTCAAGTATTCATTCAATTTATTTTATATTTATTTATTTTTTTTATTTTATTACATTGCAGCATACTTGCAGTGCGCAGAAAACAGCGGCTGACCACAAACGCACCATGAGAATGCTGAGCTGAATGAGAAAATAATGAAAATGTATCATTTTCAAACTGTACAATAATATAGAGCCACTTCCTCCAGTCATGTGCACATCAAACATGTGTCAATACATTTTACCATTCTGTGTATCAATCAGCAATTAAATGAAGGCTGCATTAAACATGTCACAACTTAAAATGAACAACATTCATTTTAGAATTTAATTATTATACAACCTGATTATGTGTTGTGTGAAAAACAGCAGTAGACCACAATGATACACAGGGAAGTGTTGGATTATACACAATATGACAAAACATGACAATGAAACATATGACAACCATGAAAGATACAATTAAATTATATGATGTCAATTGAAATCTTCCTCCATGTTTATTGAATTTTTATTGAATGTCACGTGAACTGTTCATCTGTATTGCTGATAAAGTGTTGATGCAGTTGCAGCGGTACCTGCACAGTGTTTGCAGTTAGCAGAATGGTGACTGTGTGCGTGTTATCCGAGCTGCAGCCGGGCTCGTCTCGACCCAACACGGCTCCGGGGAAGATGCAGAGGCCGGTGCGCCTGAAGCCGATCCACAGCAACAGCACCACAGCCTCGCTCCGACGCAGCTCCCCTTACAGACTCCTCGAGTCCTCCCACGAGAACGACCAGCTGTTCAACTGCACCGTGAGGCCGAGACACATGAGACGCACATTCACTCATTCACCCATTCACGTGCATGGAGGGGGGGGGGGGTTTGTAGGTCAAACTATGAAATCATATATGTTTGGTCTGGTTCTAGAACGAGATCAGTATTATCTACCTTCGGCCATATTGTTTGGAAACTAGTCTTTAGAGGTGTAGAAATGTACAGTTTTACTGAAATACACATCAACATGACAGTATATCAGTGTTTCCACGGTCACGTTTAACCCTCAGCACTGTCAGTGGACACGCACCTCTCCAATAAACCTTTAACAAGCACATGAGTCTTTTTCGCAACGTGACTTCGTTAACCTCTGTCCCAGCTGGACAAAGAGACGTCCCGGAGGCGTTTGACCACAATGGAGGCCTCCCGTGGCATCTCACCCTACTGCCTCCCAGTCATCAACAACTTTGTCACCCCAGTGCCTCCGACCACAAAGAGGAAAGAGAGGGTGGTAAAGGTCACTCCCAGTGGCACGCTCAGAGGCCGCAGACTGCGTCCCACCACTGCCTCCAGCGGAGCTGACGTCAATGAGGTTTTTATCTCCCTTCATGTTCTCCCTGGCAACAAAAACTTTCCACAACAAACTTACAAGCTGCAGCACCTTTGGATTAATGCGGAAAAACAATAATGTTTGCCAGATCAAACAGGGGGAGGTTATGTCACATGTCAGTGTATGTCTAAACTTTGACGAGATGCACATAAAGTGCATACAGAATACAGATCCTGAGCATTTTCTTCAGCTTCATCTGTTGTCTCAGATTAATGTTAAATGTGATATTTTTGGACAATGAACAAAATACAATGAAAAGGAATCAAATTAACAATTTAACAACGTGATCAATCTCTTACTGGCCTAAATTTATTTTAAAATTAACTTTATGTAGTCCCTTTGAACTTGTCACACTGTAATTAATCACGACAATTTATTAGACTTGGGAAAATGAAATTATCTATATGATATATAATTCCATAATATATGAAAAAAAAAGGGATTAATAAATAGTCTTTTTCTAAACTTCCAGGACCCCCCGATGCTGAGGAGCTCGGTGCACCAGAGCAGAGTGTGTGTGAACATGGTGTACTTTGGCAAATCAGTGCATCTTTCCCACGACCTGACTGACATGAGGGACGAGGTCAAAGTGTTTCAGCAGCACTGCGGAGGAGAGAACCTGTGTGTTTACAAGGGCAAGCTCCGCGAGGGAGGTCAGTGTGAGGGTCCTGTGATTTTAGCCTGTGTACACAATCCGGGGAGCGAGGTCATTCAGATAACACTAAGTTTGTACAATGGCATTCGAGCAAACATACAAACTATTAAGGGGTCAACTAGTCTATAGGATGACTTTAAATCGAATCATTTTTGGTATCTTTCATTTGGTTGATGAACTGCTCTCATCATCTATCTCTCTTTCAGAGACCTTCCAGTTCATTTCGAGACGGCACAGAGGTTTCCCCTTCAGCCTGACCTTCTTCCTGAACGGGCTGCAGGTGGAGCGGCTGAGCTCCTGCTGCGAGTTCAAACACAGGAAGGGCTCCAGACTCGGTGGCAGACACGGACACTTTGGCTTCTCCAGTGTGGAGGGGGCCTCTCCCTGCTACAAGTAAGGTCGTCTCTTAAAGGTACGCCGCGTCTTGAAAGGGGAAACTCCACTCATTTTAATGAAAGTTGGTTGACAAGTCTTGCAGGAAGCCACTGTAAAATGTGAAAAAATGTTACATAAAGGCTTTTGCGTCTCCAGAAGATGCACTAACGCAACGCGCCTGAATCTGTCATTGAAGTGTTGTTTTTCTTCTACAAAAATCAAACTACTCCAAGAAAGCACAGAGTTCTTACAGTGTGTTATACTGATTTTGTTCAGGTGCATCATAGCAATGGGGCTGGACAAAAAGCCTACTCCTCCACCAAAGAGGGTCAAAGAGGATGAAAGAAGAGTGGAGTCTGTCATCAGCCCGAAGGCCGCTCCTGAGATGGAGACAGAGCAGACCAGAGAGGACGCTGCATCTCATTCAGAGTGCGAAACCAGCCAACCACAGGACATGGAGACTCAAGTCAAAGAAGAAACAGCAGCTCAGGAGGACAAAGTCAGAGATGGTATAATGTCTGAAGCGGCCAAGTATTAAAAAAAACATGTTTGCATTAGTAAGAAACAAATATAAGTAACAGAAACTACAGATCTTCTTCATGTAGTGCATCTTAATTTGTCCCCCTTCTCAGATTACGAAGAAGACTTTGAAGCAGATGATGAGGGTCCTGCAGAAGATGTCGAGGAAAAAGGAAAGAAATCTCCATCTCCATCTCCATCTGGTGACACCAAAAGGCGGGTGAAAGAGAGAGAAGCCTCTGAGAGTGAAGATGATGAGAGAGACGGTGGGTGAAATCTCTCGTTTGAACACATCTGTCAGATACTACATGAGAAGAAAATAACAGAGAATAAACAAGCATTTCATCCCGCACAATTTAGTCACTTCACAACAGGTTTTAATACAGTAAAACAGAATCACTCAGCTTCTTTTTGAAGGGATTCAAGCACAATTTTCTGCTGATCTGTGGAACCTAGATTTCAATAAGATGCTTACCTTTCCATATGTAAATTACAGTGTGTCATCTAAAAAGCTGCAAATCATTGAAAACTCTTTTAAAAAGTTGAATGATGAGAGGAGCTGCTACTTTTATAGCTGTGCAATATGTAGTTATTTAATCAGAGTTCTGCTGAAGAACTTAAAGAAGAATTAAAAATGCTCCGTCTGTTTTGTGCAGAAGACATAAAGTCTCGTTCAGGCTCCAGCTCCTCAGGCAGCGACCAGGAGGAGAGTGATGCTGAAGCCACCGTAGACTCCAGAGAAGAAGAGAACGCAGACAGGCCTAAAGAGGCAGATCAAGAAGAAACAGAGGTTGCGCCGGATGGAAAAGACGAACCAAATCCAGCAAATCCAGAAGAGGCTGCCGGCACTGAGTCTGAGTCTGCTGTGGCCAAAGACTCTGATGCACAGAACAGTGCGGGGGACAGCACGGAGATAGACGTCTCTGAGACCAGCGTCCCCTCGGGGAACGAGAACAAACAGAGTGATGACACCGCAGGAGACAAAGAGGTTGAGCAAACGGTAGATGAGAGCAAACAGGAGGAGGAACAGGAGAGAGGTGAGTGTGAACCAGCAAGTACAGCACTGGAGATTTCGCCTGAGTGAGACAATGGATCCATCTTGTGTGCAAGTTTTTCCACTATTATCACAACCAGGGCTGTAGTCAAGTCCACGTCAGAGCCAGGAGCAGGCGGTACGACCCTAACGACAACTTAGTAATTATAACAGAACCACCAGCATTGTATTATAACTTTGTGATATTTAAAGTAATGATGACATTATTGTACATTTTAATAGTGGAAAAATTACTGTGCATTTGCATTGCATTTTTGGAGTTGTTTTTTTTTTTCTTTTTCTTCTTCGTTTGTGTGTGGCTATGTTCTGCCTGGTTCACTTTTTGCCAAAGGGTTTTTTGAGTTTGGAGATATTTGGATATTTTATAAGAAATCTCACCATTATCAATATTTACATTGTATTTCTATCTCTCCTGGCAATGTTTTAGGCTTAAAGAAAAAGCCTTTCCCAACTTGTCTTTGTTTTTGTTGACACTGCACTGGATAGGTCTGGTCAAGGGAAAAATTATGTGAACTAAATAAATAAATAAAATAAACTCAAATATAGCCTGGAAAACAAAAGGAAAAGCCTGTGGGGGGCGAGGATGTAATCAGAGGTGGTGGAAGCTGCCTCTGTTGTAAAAACAATATATTTTCATACAGTACAAAAATCCCTCTTTTTTAAAAAAACAAAAATATGTGAGGAGCCGCTGCAGCTGAGTGTGTCCCAAAATAAATATACATAACTAACATAGTCTGCATTACTTGTAGTCATCCTCGTAGCTATTCAAAGCAAAGCATTTCCACCTTTCTTATTATCTTTAAATATTTAAATCATTCATTTAAAAAATATCATATATATATATATATTAGTAATGAGCCAGAATTTTAATCCAGACTGTGCTTCTGGGATCAGTTTGCACAAAACACTGAAGTGTAAAAGATTTTCTTGCTTGTTATTTGTTAGCATTTAGAGTTTCAAATTCACATCCTAAAACTACATAAAGTAGATTTAACATTGGAGATTTCATTGTTTAATTAAAAAAATTATCATTTTTGTTGTGTATCAAATGATGCTTGTTTTGTGTTGTTTTTTTTCCTTTAGTGCATGTTAATTATCATTTTGCATGTTTTGTTGCTCCTTTCTGTTGTCACCTGGAAAAATTAAAGACATCATTTTTGTTTCTGGTTGTGTGTTCTTTCCTTGGCTCAGTCATTGCATTTGTGATATTCACACACTGCCTCGTTCATGTTAACATCTGACGTCACGCGCGGCTGACATCAGTTTACGCTTTGCTTACCAAAGCAAAGTTATATCACTTTGTGTGACGTGTCTCTTTATGTTTCCCAAGCCAAATCTGTGCAGGAGAAGCTGGCAGAAGCCATACTGAAGGAGTCCCACTGCAGCTCTGAACCTGAACTCAGCGACACCAGTACTGAGGAGGAGGAGGAGTCCACAGAGAACGCCCCTGAACAGGCCAACAAGGGTATCAGATTCTCATTAAAATGAATAAGCAAGCTACACGAGACAACTTTCGTCCTAAAATACACATTTTCCTAAACTTCCATAACTTTTTTTTTTTTTGCAGATGCCATTCCGGAGAAATCAATAACAATTGCAGAACAGCAGCAAACCCCTGTAGAAGAGACTAAACGTGATGAAGGTGACATTGGTGAAGCTGAAGTGGCGGTGGAGGATCGTGAGGAGACATCTGAACCGAAAGAACAAGAGCGCGAAACTGAGCGAGAGCCCTACGAGGACAGTCACAGTAGTGAAGATCAGAAGGTCAAAACAGAGGAGGAACATGAAAAGGCCGCATCGGAGGAAGACAAGAACATAGCAGAGAATAATAAATCTGATGACACAGACGATACGCCTCCTGCACCCGAAGAGGAAACGGCTGAGGACGACGAGACGTCAGCGCCTCGAGAAGATGTGGCGGCTAAAT
>JBAJHX010000106.1:17397284-17418218 GCA_037176925.1 Amniataba percoides
GGCTAGAACATATGTAGCCATCAGGAAATGTGAGCTGATTTTAGTTTTGACAGAGGCCCTCAAGTGTCTTGTGGTTTCTGTGTTTACATTACAATGACTTCTTAGATGATCTTCATCCTTCAGTCACCGGAGAGAAGAAGCCGCATAATGAGTTTTGACTGCTGCATAAAATGCTTACAATCTCTTCCTATTGTCGCTAACAAAGAGGCATAGTTTGTGCGAGGTATCGAGCACGGCTGCTATCACCTATTACCTGTAAACAGATACTCCTCCACTCACGCTCACAAATGAGTGAATAATTCATAGTTGCTGGACTCCCGCAGTTTGGTTAGTACACTTTACATTTCCACAGTTGTTACAGTACTTGAGTTCTGAGATCTGTAACTGCACCGTGTCGCCGTTAATGGCAGTTTTAGTTAGTGCTCTAATTTAATTATAGGTTTAGACGACTTCTAGACAAAAATGGAGCCCTAATCTAAGCTAACGTGGGTAATAAATTCATCATTAGGGTAAATTAGTTCAACACAACAGTGGTAACATTGTGAAAATGTCAAAAGTAGGCACTGATTTATGTCACTGTTGCTGCTAACACTACCTCTATAATAATCATTTGTACTGCCTTTTCACCTGGGTTTTACGGCTAGCGTGGGTTTGCTCATTTGATATCTGTCAATGACTGAACGCTTTTGTGATTTGGCCGCTCAGAAATAAAAACTGTGCGATGGACTGTGACTTTTTTTTTTGCTATTTTGTGTATGTATTGAATGTCAGAGTCAAGGCACACGTCAGCAGGGATTCCCAACGCGTGTATTTCAGATTTTAACAAAACCATGTAGACAAAAACAGATTTTGCTTGTCACACGTTATTTACAAGATCTAAAAGCATCAACAAAATGTTTAAAAACAGTTTACATAATATAAATAAACCCCATACCACACAAAACTGAGTGCACTGTGAACAACTCACCCATATTCAGTATGTTACGATTAAATACTTAAGTTAGTTAATAGCAAGTTGGTTAGTAATATCTGCCACTTCTACCAGCTATTTATACAGTCCTACTGAATAAAAAACAGACACTAATGCCTGGATTAATAAAATGAATACTTAAGTACTAAAGGTAATACTAAGGAGGACAAGGGGCTCCAAGCTGGTTTAGCTGCTGTCCTCGAAGCTGCCACTGCTGCTGAAAGACGAGCAGAATCTCATGGTGCTCATGGGATCAGACACGTACCCTGAAAAACAAAAATCAACGACAACAGCAACAACATTATTACTGTTGACACTCAAAAGAAAAGGCAGCTGAAATTCTATATTATTATCTAGTTTATTTTGGGTCAATCCCCAAGACACTGTCCAGGGAACCAAATGTATATTCATCCGCCACAGAAAATAGTCCCCGACTTGATCTCTTATTTGAGTGGCGTTTACTAAAGACTACAGTGCCTAGTTGGTTTAGAAAATAAATTAGGCTTTTTTTAATTAACCTGTACATTTATGACTGTATATTTAGGACGGAGAGCCACAGAGAGGGAAAAGTAGGAGAAAAATACCAGAGTATCTTTGTTGATTTTTTACTTTTGGTGGGATTTGTTTACAGTAAGAATAGAACAGCACCAACCTTATCTTTTTAATCACTATGTATTACCTACCAACAGAAGGCATGGTTTGTTTTTCAAAAGGTTTTTAAAAAATTAGAAGAACAAAAAACAAGTTGAAAAAAAAAAAAACTCACAGGAGGATGAAACTGATCCCACCACTAGCACAATATCAAACTGGGCCGGCTTTACGTTCAGACACAGTTACTGTCGGTGCATCGGTGCGCGTGTTCTGAAGACAAACCATTTCGATCAATAGGAGAAAACTGCATGTTGCGCCTGAGTTCCTCCAGCGACAGGCCTCCGGATGCACGACGCCGCTCGCTGAAAATAAAATAAATTAAGTCAACACTAGTCCAGAAATACATACTGCCTCGCTTACATGGAGAGAGACAGATGGAGGCCAAAGAAATTCAATATGTAATGTCTGCTCTCACTTTCTCTGCAGGGGTGTAGTATACAAAATTGATGACAGCTTTTGATAGGATCACACAGTGTGCACAGCGCTTCATTTAAAATGATCAATTTTTTGTGCTGATATTTATTTACTTTGGTCTGCATTTATTATTTGAATATTTTACTAGTTTTTGGAAACCTGATCTAACTTGGAGCAGCAGGGAATTACTGCAAAGTCGTTGAAACTCCACAATAAACCCACCTCCTGTTTCTCGGTTCATAGTGACAGTTACCAGGCTGCGACTCCTCTGAAGCACACACACACACACACAGCACAAAGCCAGACATCTAACAGAGACCTTCCTCCTCGGTCAGCGTGCCATGCATGTTTTATTGCATTTGCTTTTCTTTTGTTTCCTGTTCGGTATCCAAGCAACTCCACTGCTCACTGTTGCAGTAAGTATCTTAACTGGTCTACATGTTACTGGCATAACAATTGTTCCAATGGAGACGTTCCACCAATTAGAGCAAGCCCAGACATGATGTTTGTGGAATTCCTGTGAGCAGGGATGTAAGGCAAAAATGTAATTGAACCTCTATTGGTAAAAAAAACAAACCAAAAAAAAACAAGCTTTTAACTAGTTTTTTAGGTCTTCTTGAGGGCTTATCTACATGGTAGCTGTAGAAATACATATAAAAATCATGAACTGAAATATCCTGGTATGATCAGAAGATGCAATGAAGATTTTATTTCACTGTAAACTGGCTCATGGTGTCTTACAGCTATCAAGTTAAATGGCAAACTTCAAACCTTCACATCACTACGTGCACACTTGCACCAACAAGAGACCCGGCAGCTGTTCTGACTGCTCAATTTATCCACTGTTCTGGGAACATTGTCAAATTTCTCCCAAACTATCCACCTAAATGAGGTCAACATAAGAAAAGTAAGCCTGTAATCATGCAGGGTGATGGATCTTTTGGTCTTTGGTCAGGTCTTTTTTTTCACAAAATGAACAAAAGTGCCCTGATTAGCTTAAGTGAGAGGCCGCAGCTGTTTACTTGTGTGCCAATCAAGAAGCATAAAGTCATTTGTTGCTAAGTCACCTACAAGGACTCAGCGGTAGCGGTTATCAAAGCCCCATGCAAACAACTTAAGCTGATTAAAACCTCACCCAGACTCGGCCACTATGGCCACTATTAGCTGGGTTATTGGGCGAGCAGGAGTGTGTCCTTTGGGCAATTATACCCACCCTCTCGACCTCCACCTGTCTGCAGAAGTGCTTGAGTTCTCTCACCTCTGAGTCCAGAAGGCGTATGCGCGAGTGTTGAGAGCGTACTCGAGCTCAAAACGGGAGCGCAGGGCGGCCACGTGGCTCCGGCCGGGTCCCCCTCGTCCGAGCAGGCAGTCAGAGGAAGAGGAGGGCGACAGGGAGCCGCTGCTGTTGCTGGAAGCTGGAGACATCAGCTGCCAAAAGTCAAAATTGAGAGTGATCACAACATGCACGTTAAAACAGGATGTTCGAGAATATGTGCAATGTTTTCATACCTCAACATTGCACAGACATTCCTCCAGGCTGGAAACCACTTCAGAGAACTCGGGCCTGTCCTGAAGTGGGGAAAAAAAAGCAAACTATAATTCTTCCCTCTGCGATGCCGAATAATTAAACGTATCGGGCAAATCTCGCAACAGGCACACACACACACGGGCGCTCTCAAACACTGCCCTGTATGCTCCTTTCAGTCCACCCACACACGAGGCAAAGGTGAACTCTGCTTCAAAAGCAGTCCTCAGATCTCTTGCCTCGCTGTAAAAGAACAAACACTGCCACGCTGGAGCTGTTCAATTATACATCACATCCTCAGACAGTGGCCAAGGCTTATTTTCAACACAGACACGAGAAAATTAAGTCAGCTGCTTAAGTCTGCTTTTCATAAGTTGTTGCAGCCACAGTCACTGAGAAAAATAGTTGATCTGAGAGCGGCGTTGTAAAAATCTGCACAATGAGAGATAAGTGCTCATGAAAATTTGTGATGGCTTATGACGATCACGGCCTTGTCAAGAAAAAAAAAAGGTCCCTGATGAAGTTGCTCTGGGATGAGGCAGTCTCAGAGGGAGAAAGCAACCAGTTGGCAGCTTTAACTGGCAAACAGGAAAGAAATGTACCACTGAGGGAAAAATATGCCCACACGCTTGGCCTTGTTATAATGGGTCCTAATGAGGCAGAGAAAAAAAATAAAACATGCAGGGTTAATTATGAACGTCACAGCGCCAAGGGAGCATCGCCGAGGTCGTGTGTGCTCCTACATGTGAACAGCCGTGTAATAATGTGTCATCTGGGGACCCATTCATTGCTCCTGCACATGTTTGCAGGAGCGGCTGACTCAGCATCACTTGCTTCAGTATGACATGGAAACTGCAGAGCAATCACAGGGTGAGTATACAGCGCAGCACATATTGGATATAAAATGTACTGTAAATGAATTTGAGTGACCATTTCTCATAATCAGAGTTCAAATGACAAATTCAGTTCAGGTGAAATTGGGTCCGTTACCTCAGGGCAGGCATACCAGCCCCTCATCAGAAGTGCAGAGATGGGTTTGGGGATGGAGTACCCGATAGGAGGCCGGACGTGATGATACGCCATGTCCGCTGCTGCAGCAGCTGCGGGCAGAGGGAACATCTTAAATTGAGTTGTTGTCTGACTGCCTGTTGGTTCTTTTGGATACTGCTATTGTATACTATTTCTTTGCATGTGTTTTCGATATATTTTCACTATGAGGCTGCCATTTCTCATCAACTATTGGATTACCCTGAAATTTCAATTATTATTGAAATATCATTTATATATTTTTTTTTGCCATTTTAAAACATAGAGTCACACAGTAAAATAAAAGTTATGGTCCCTTCCATGATACACAAAAAAAGACATTTCTACAAATATTTCAATAGAATACAATGTCCCATGTTGGAATAATTGACGTAACTTTGATGAGCCATGAACCTCAGGGCAAAATCTGAGTTAGTGTATGACTAAATATCCACAAAACTAATGATAGTCCCATCTGCTTTATATAAATATTCAGGTGATCCACTCATCCTCAACCCTGCTACAATTTCTAGCTTCTCAGAGTCCTTGGTGTCAGTGTGTTTGTCTGTAAGTCAGTGCTGATGCCAAGAAAAATCTCGCATTAAATGATTCAACAACATTTGGACACTGAAACACTGCTATAAATGAGGATAATGAAATATAAGTGTCAGCTTTCTTATTCTATGCAATCTGCCTTTTTCTCACTTGTCAGAGAAGAAAAGACGCAGTGTTACTAATTAACAACGGCAGAACATCTTCAAATGTCTCAGTAAGTCACGACAGTGTGACGGTGCACTCAACCACTCAACCATAAATAATTTATTTGTTTTTCATACTGTAATATCTCAAAATGTCCAGGTGCACTGTGTCAAAGGGATCTTGTGGGGTCCCCCCTTTCCCCTAAGTATGAACTCTAATATGCACATTTTCTTTCACCATTTAAGTTCATGACTGGCGTGAAGAAAAATACCCGGTTTCAAGTGAGCGAAGGGAATCTCTCCAGTGAGCAGCTCCCACAGACAGAGGGCATAGCTGAACATGTCGGCCTTCACGGAGTAACGGGTACACTGGGTGAACACCTCAGGAGCCATCCAACGCAGGTTCTGCACAAACACACAGATACACACATGCAAAATTATATATACTTGGAAAAAATACATAAGATTGTGGTATTTCAAGACATATATCTCTCTCTCACACTCACTCACATTCACACACACGCACACACACAAAGCTGAGGCCCAATTACCGACATAAACACTGTGTCCCAGCAAGGGCAAGTAGTTCCTCACAACAGGCAGTTCTCAAGAGATGTAACACACTTAACACCAAACTGCAGGCCAAGCACTCTGGAAAGTGATGATTCAGCACATTGAGACAAAATCTGCATGAAGGCAGGTTTTTTTTTTTTTTTTTTTTTTTTGTGCTGGTGGGTAATTGATGGCAGGTGCCAGCAGAAGCTCTGGCTTGAGCTCCAGCAAAACAACAGCATCCTCTCTAATACAAAGTGCCTTTTCCTTCCATGGGTGCTGCAGATGGCATGCAATTATTTGGCCAAAGAGGAGGGGGGAGGAAAAGAAGGTTTTTCGTGTGTGTCATCAAGCAATTCAGAAAGAGGAAACAGGACTGACCCCCGGCTGCTTAGTCATGTTATCCTCATCCACGGATTGTAGAAATCTAGATTCTGCAGGGAAGAGGAGGACATGCAATATGTCAAACAGTCAGCATCCACTGGCAGCTGCGTTCTTCAGCTGTATTTTCATCTTGACTCACTCACATTGAGCTGAACCGGTGAATAAAAGCTTTGATTGACACTAACAGAAGTGAAACCTGCAGAAATGTGGCTGCAAAGATTAGAAATTTCCCTTGAGGGGTAAGCATGGCTGATAGCAAAGATATTATTGAAGATATTTTAAACTATATTACAGATTTGGTTTAAAAAGTTGAAAACAGTAAAAAAAAAAAAAGAGTAGCAAAAAAACTACCTGGAAAGATTAAGTATGTTTTGATATTTTCTCCTTTATTTTTATCAAAATGAAGACTTTAGATCTGCTTTAAAAGAAGGCTGAACACCCTCCACTCCAATCAATCAGTTTGTACAAATGGAAAGTTGCTTCTCCCTTTATTTAATTTCAAGTCCATTGTTGCATTTACTGATCTTTTACCACGATGGGGCAGAAAGATGCTCTTCAAATTGTTATATCATGGATGCATTAACCAGAAGACGGCCATTCAGTCATTCAAATAAACATTGGACTCATTCGTACCCTGAGAGTGTGCTGCAACGTGACAAAACTCAACCAAATTTAGAGTCAAAGTGCAAACCCAGCTCTGTTCATTTCCTCCCCCCGTCCCTTATTTGTTTAGTTGACTTTTTATCATGAAGCACTTTGTGACATATGTTCTTGAAAGACTCAGTAGAAATAAACTTTACTTATATTTTTCAAGGTTTGAAGTGTGTTTTCTCATTTTGCACCACTTTTTTTTCCTAAGCGTTAAATTTAAATCGCTGTTATCATAAATGGTTAATTCTGCCTTCATTTTCTTGTACAGCATATAAACACACTGCAAAATGTTTCTTACCTCCAAAATCGGCTACCACCGCATGTCCGTCCTCATACAGCAGAATATTGTGGCTGAGGGGAACACGCATATGACAGTAATGACAACAGTTATTTCAGACAGCCAATACCATCCCACCACGTATCCCTCCACTGTGGCGCCCACCTGTTGAGGTCCCTGTGGATGATAGGCTGGGTGAGGTTGTGCAGGTACTCCATGCCCTTGGCCACATCGATGGCAATGATGAGCTTGGACTGCAGGTCGATAAGCCTGTCCATTGACACATCATTAAAGCAGCAGCCACTTAGTGCAGGATCAATGGTCCCTGCCAATCACACACAGCACTTTACACAGATCAATAGGGCAGTCTATAAAGACAGCACCTGGCCACATAGTTAGCGGAACACTTCATCTGGATCAATGGTGATCCCGACCGAGGGGGGAGAGATCAGTGCGGGTATGCCTCCAAGGAGGATAATGAGACCTGAAACAGTCATCTGTGCTGTGCAAACATGTCCTTGTTAGACAGCGAGTAACTCCTTAAGGTAGTCTGAACCCAGCATCAGGAATTAGCCAGTGTCAAAATGTGTGAGGAACCAAACGTGACCTGAAACAAACTGCATTCATGCCCTGAAGTTATCACACCTCGATTTTTAAGCTTCCTTTGATTGATTCATTAGTGGTTTAATACAAATGTCTTTAAGATGCTGTGATAAGTAACAACTTACTTAAATTGTTTAATTTTTGATCTTTGAGGAGCTGAGAATGTCGTTTGATGTTCTGGACTTCACTCAAATACAAGTACAACAAAACCAAACTAGAATGCAGGAAATTGTCATATTGTTGAATAAACATCTCTCTGACAGTGTTTGTGAGGAAGAATTAAAAATCTGAAGTTTATCAGGGGTTTTTTGTTCAAAAACAGAAAAAGTGTCTATCAACATTTTCAGGATCCCAGTGTTTTTTTGTTTTTTTTACCATCATACTGTCTAAAATGGGCTTCCATACATTTTAATAAAGTTGTTTATGACATAAAACAGAGAAGCTGCACATACTCAAATTTGAGAAGCAGATCATATTTGACATTTATGTCTGATAAACGGTTAATGAATATCAAAATTGTATTGACTGAATTATTTTAAGCTGTCCCTTGATGAATAATTTCAGCACTAGTTAAAAACCCAAAACGTTTTGTTGGATTACATGACTGTGCTATGCTGCTGTGGCTGTATGTGTGCACACTTGTTTTAGGTGATAACTCAGTGGAAACATCACAAGACAGTTCTGTGCAATGTACATCATAATCTACCATAAACTCACCTCTTCTGCTCGTGCAGCAGAGAGAACAGAGAGCCTCCAGAAACATATTGGGTTACGATGGCAAACTGGCTGGGGTCATCCAGACATGCCCCCACAAACTGGATGATGCAGGGATGGTTGAGGCGACACAGGATGGAGACTTCTCTGCAGAACATGTCCACGTCTGACTTTGAGCAGTATGTGTTGGCTCGATAGCTACACACAACAGTGGACATTAAAGAATTCATCAGTTTCAATCTCTCCAAATGCAGAATGTAAAACATCATCTTCAGAGGTGTGTTTTATGGACAAATACCGTTTTATGGCAACAATTTTATTTCGGCATTTGCCTCTGTAGACTCTTCCGAAAGAGCCTGAGAGTGAAACAGATTAAAAACTCAATAACATTACCCGACTGTCTGAAGCGCATTCATCAAGAAGAAAACCGAAAATGCATGAGCAGAGTTACCTGATCCAATAATTTCATTAAACTCCAGCTCAGACAGCTGAAGTTGGAAATGAGACGGGAGGCTGGCCCTGAGCAGGAGAACTTCTGCTTTCTCTAAAAATAGAGACCAACACAGAGAGCTTCATCACATCAACGAAGAGCTTTACAGGAGTTTGATGCATCATAAAAGAAAGTAAACGCTTTCTGTGTCAGTGCATGCATAAGTGTATTTTCTGGTTAATCTGCACAAGGCCCATCTGTGAAAAACTGGATATAACATGGATAAAATACATATTTGCCAAGAGAGAAAAATGTCTGAACCAGCTAATAGTCACCTCATAATTCAGTATGTAAGCTACAGGTGTTTTGTTGTTACAGAGTCATTAGAGCCTTCAGTGCAGGTTATTAAATAAAAGTAATGAATGAGCCACAGCTGTAGGTAAAACCTGTATTTTCCTTTAAACTGGTTATAGGCCACTGATCTCCTGTATATCCCCCTTAAGAGAGACTTTCAATTTGGGTTTTGCCTATTGAGATCAATAGATTCTAAGATGTCAAATATGAGCATCACATAAAACAGAGAAAGATCTGCCCGCCCCCCTGCAGTTTCACAGACAGTGTGTGTACTGTCAGCTGACAGCAATGTGGACTGTGGGGAAATCTGCTGTGCTTCACTCCACCTCACTACCTTTAGTCATGCTTTTGATCTTCCCCAGAGGAGATGGGACAGAAACGTAGGAACCATCTGGAAGAGAGCCGACATGTTCAGACAAAGTAACGGAGGAGGACCTGTGTGATTTCTTAGCTCAGATAATCATTTCTTGAGGGGTGACTCACCCCCTCCTGGCTGGGAGTACTCATTACAGGGGGAGTCATCTGGACGTTTGTAGTGTTTCAGCAGGGTGATGATGGCGTCGTGACCTGAAGTGCAAAAAAAACCCCAACAACATCAGCTTTCAGTGGATCTCTCCTGACAGACGAGCTCACATCACACAATCTGACCTTTCTCATAAGCCCACATCAGGCAGGTCTGCTCGTCCTTCTCCCCACTCGACCTGCTGGGGTCGCAGGCAACCAGGTTCATGTCTGCCCCGCTGTCCAGCAAGAACTGCACCAGGCGGATGTGGCCGTGATAACAGGCGCTGTGCAGAGCTAAACAGAGTAGTCAGTGGTATTTATTGAGCACCATTACAATTAAAAACACAACCGCTCCTGCCATTAATTTAACATGTAAATAGAGGCAGCATGGAATTCTGGGACCTGTACATAACAAGTTTCTCAGGCCATCCTGTGAATTTAAAGTTACTATAACAAACTATTTTTGTGGGCCCCTGCAAACCTTTGTCCCCTTTATTCTTACAGGAGTGGTAGGAGTCACCTGTGTGTCCGTCTCTGCCCTGCTGGTTGATGCTCATGGAATTCTGACTCAACAAGAACTTCACCATCTCCAGGTCTTTACCGTAAGTGCAAGCACTGCAACACAAGACATGTCCTCGTTATCACCTCGGAGCAACATGAATCGCCGGTTAGAGGTGCAGCATCTGAGTTAAACAGCCAGCACAGCATGTGTACGTATCTCAGTTTAGCAGCCTATAAATAAATACTGCATGTGAAGGAATACCTGTGAAGTGCTGTCTCGCTGAATATGTTCTCCTTCGACAGACTCTCTGTGCCAGAAAGTTGTATGATCTCCTTCACCGCCTCAAATTTCCCGTTATAGCAGGCCCTGATGGAACACGACATTTAATAGTGCAGTTCATGTCATCTTACCAAAAACCTCTACAGTCTTTTTGGAACATTTACAGGTGCAACGGCGTGTCTCCGTAGATGTTGACAGAGTGGGGCTGGACGTCAGAGTTGCTCTGCAGGAGGAAGCGCACAATCTCATGATGACCGAAGCGGGCGCAGAAGTGGAGGGGAACATGGTCTTCATTATCCTGGGCGTTTACTGAGGGAGACATTCAGAAGTAAGTGAAACAATCAAATTATCATCTCAACAACAAATCTGAATCCACTTCCCCTCTGCTTTTCAAGAAGGGAATCAGCCAGTGGATGTATTCGAGTAACTTCCAGGCTGTTGTAGGGAAGCACTTGTGGAGTCTGGGGTCTCACTATTAGTCTTGCTTCCCTCCCCCATCAGCAGTTTGACGATGCCGAGGAAGCCTTTGGCTGCAGCCAGGTGCAGAGGCCGGTCGCCTACCTCCCCACTCGCATTCACATCTGCCCCAAACTTCAGCAGCAGCTTTGCCACCTGAAAGCCAGCGGGAAACAAATGAGGTGAACAAATAAAAAGAAAGGTTTATTCACATCAGTTAGCAATGCAGAGGTGATACGTTACCTGCTCGTGGCCGTTATAAGAAGCAATATGCAGCGGGGTGAAAAAAACGGCATCCTGAACATTCACATAAGCTCCATGCTGCAGGAGTATATCTGCTGCCTGGTGTGGGACGTAAAAAAGGAAAAAGTTATGATTGTGCAAAAGCAATGAAAAGTACATCACTGTTGATCACTTAAAAGACAAAAAACAAAAGCCCAGCTCTCACCTCATGGTGCCCAGCCAAGGTGGCGACATGCAGGGCGGTGAGGGCGCCGTAGCCCACCTGCTGCACGTCTGACCCTCCGTGGAGAAGTGCGGTCACCAGCTCAGCATTATCCTGTGGTACAAAAACAAACGAGAGACTGTGAGAACTGTGTTATTATCGCACACTCACATTTAAATGTAGATTGTTGCTGCCGTTCCCACATCCCTGCATCCACACCGCAATAAAGCAATTCAAAGACGCAGCCAATCACACGGGCTTTGAGTGTACTTGCACTCCACCATGTGGCAAAACTCAGACAGCTCTTCACCGTCACATAACATCACCTTGTACGCAGCCAGGTGGAGCGCAGTGAAGCCATTCCTGGACAGCCTGGAAGGACGAAGGCCTTTGAGCATCAGGGAGCGGATATGAGCCTTGCTACCTGGCCACATACAGTATTTATATATTATGAGCTAGTAAAATCTTTAACTTGTTTATTGTGAGTGACATTTTGTGAGGTGGAATAATAAACTAAAATCTAAGAACTGGCACACTGTCATGTTTGCTTTTATGTGAGCAACACCAGAGAGGTCATCTTCAAACAATAAAGTCAGTCCGTCCAGACTAATCCTTCCTTCCACTGTCCCATTTTGTTGAGGAGTTATTAATAGACACTAGTGGTCATGCATACCTCCACACACGCAGCAGAGATGCAGCAGCGACAGCCCCTTCTCTGTCCGGTAGCTCACATTCACCTTCTGAAAAGCTTCATCGGAGCTGAGCCACAGAAAACCAACATCACCTGCTTGTGACACATGAAACTGAAACTGACACAGAAAAGTAAGCAGAGCGAGGAGAGCGCAGACTTTAAAAAAAAAAAAAAAGGAAATTTAAAAAAAGGGAAGACTTGTTAACTGAGACGTGGTTCACACTGTGGCTCACACAGGCCCTACATCAGTTTAAAAAAAAATCACCTGAAAGCAAGCTTGAGATCAGCGAGCTCGCTGTCTTTGAGCTGGAGGTCGTCGTCCAGCTTCTCCACGATCACAGAGTACGACTCGCCCACCTTCTTCTTCCACTCATCTTCACAGCCCCATCATCAGGGTTAAAAATAGCAACAATTTAATATCATTCCTGTTGCTTACAATTCCCTGATCATTTGCAGAACTACACATATTACGCATTTCACACTTCAGTCTCCAACAGTTTTAAAAAGGCTTGAACAACTTTTCAATGTGAGAGAGAGAGATGGCAGCGAACAGTAAAACCCAACCCCCCCCCATAACAGGCCTTCCTTCTTCCTATTTAAACCACGTTCTCAGTCCTACCGATACACCTGAATTTTAAACAGTCTCACACAATCACACCAAGCCATTACCTGTGCACGTCTGAGATGGTCTTGATTTGTAATTTCCCATTGATGAGGCCCTTCTCTTGTGATACGTTCTGTGTAGTATGGTTTACTAGAGTAAAGCAGTAATACAATCTCTCACTCTGCCACAATTGCTCAGGTCCAGATAAAGGGTGGGGGGGGATCATGACTGTGGGCTAAAAATAAACACCTTTGAGTGGAATGCCTAACAACTACGACAACTGATCTCTGCAGGCGAGTGTAAGTGTGACTCTGTGTGTGTGTACAGTGTAAAAACAAAGCAGGTGATCAGCGCTCTGCATCGTGCTACGTAGCCCACCACTGCAATCAAGTCTGTGATGTAGGAGAGTGGTTGACATTTAAGTAGTTTACATTTTTGGATGGTTTTACTTGCTTTATAAATAAGGCTTGTTCAGTGGTTTCCAAACTTTTTTCTGTTTTTTCACAGTGGACATATTGTCATGTTGAGCCAGTATTATGAACGATGACTATGTTCCAGTAATTATTGGAAGGTAACAATTGAAAATGTTGATAAATAATTAATCAACAATTAATAAATGTCTTCAGTGAAAAGGCCTATTAAGAAAGACAAGATGACAGTGCCTTTTGCAAATCCAAATCCATAATCCAAACTAATTTCTTGTGCTGACATACATGCGGTTATATAAGCCGCTTTTCTTCTTGTCAAGAGGTAAAAGAAAAGAACAAAGAAAGAACAAAGTCAGATTCTTCCAAAACATACCAGAAACTTATATTTTTTGATTTGAAAAACTTACAAAACTTTACAAAATCAAAGGGTGAATCTTCTGAAAGGTTATACAACAACGCATCAAATGATAAAGTCCTCATGCTCCTGTCAAAAACTCTTGACATCTTGACAAGTCTTGACATCTGGAAAATGATGGAATGATTGTGCAATATATCAGTGACTTACAGCACCATTAATGTGTCCTCATACCTTATAAATATAAAACCTAACTTGTAATCTTAATTAAAACTACTAGCTTCAATTGTTCCATTTTCTCTGTGTGATGTCTTCATATAGTCCCGTCCTGAACTTCAACATCTCCTCCAGGTTCTTACACCGTAGGGACTCCTGCATGGACATCAGCTTTGTGTCTTTGGGTAATGTGAACGTAGAGCCGCTCAGGACGGCCTGCAGCATCTCCAGAGACATTGAAAATGAGCTTTGTGGATCAGAGCAAACAGGAAATAAGCACACATTCCACAAACTACAGCTGGATGCCTCTACAGAGAACTTCAGGACTTCATCTTTCAGCCCCCAGTGAGAGAGGCACTCTGCCAGGCTGACACCAAAAAGTTTCAACTCCTGCGTGTACGCCGGGGCTTCAATGCTGCGTTTCAAGCTGTCATTAATCCCAAAGACAACGGTTACAAACATGGCTTGGTTCTTGTGATTCACACACAGTGAATGCATGAAGACTTCGTCGGGCACCGACAGGCCCGCACGGATGTGGCAGCTGCTGACGATAGAGCCCCTTCCAACTGACACTTCTGCCCCGAGTCTGGAGTACTCCACCACTGATCCAGCTCCCACAGAGCAACTGGGATCGAGGACAGAGTACATGACGCAGCATCCTGAAGAGCCTTCACTCATATGTACGCTGAAGGCAGACGACAGGAGGCCCAGCTCCGTCCTCAGCGCCGCATCCTCAGTGAGGTGAAAGAGGTACTCCGACGTGGATCCAATGTGATAAAACTTGGAGTTGTTTAACAGAATGACATTCAAGGGTGTCCCTTTAAGAAGATGGAAGATCTTTTGGCGGATTTCCACCAGACTGCTCTCCTCTTTGGTGACATTGGCCGTGTTGGCGGTGTAATCTATCGTGGCTTTAGAGCCCAGTGCTTGGAGGAAGTCCCCGTATGCGTCTACTTCACAGTCTACAGGGCCCAGCTCCTTCAACAGATTCAGGAGAGACTTTGCGGTATCAGAGTCGACATAATAGGTGCTGTCAGTGTAAACAAACTCAGTATCAGAAAGCGATAAAGAACCATTCTCCCTTTTACAAACAGCTCCACACTCTTGCATCGCAGCGATGCTCGGCTTGTGCAGAAAACGCAGGCAGGAACTGTTCTCCATTTCCGAGTAAGCCGACTTTTCATACGAATCCAAAACAAACACTCCATGGGTCGTCCCAATAGACAGCGGGGAGGGATGGGCCAGAGCTGTGAAGCCAGGTTTGTCAAATCGAACGCTCTCGTCTTCTGGGATGCTGTAAAGCTCGATGTCATCTGCACAGGTCACCAGTACACCAGGCTTCATCTGGGATGGGAAATCCACATACATGGCCAGTTTGAGTTCCAGCATCTGGTAGAGCGGGTCACCGAGCGGCATGGCGGCGAAGATCTTCCCCAGGGCACTGGCACTAGGCAAACGCTGACTCAACCCTCCTGAAAGGACAAAAAGAGAAATGTCAATAATTTGCAATCAGCCCTTTAATTTTGGAACAATTGGGTCAACAAAAAGCATTTATTCAATGTTCACCCTCAGTTTTAGACACGTTATTTCTTTTGAAGCCCAAAATATATATTAGAATCATTTTGGTACCATCATGAGCAAACTATTCATGTTTTAAATTTTTGAATAAATTGAGGTTTGGAGATCACAGTGATGCATTGCTGTAGGAGGATGTAGAGAGGCAGCATTTACCTAAGCATAAAAGGGTGCAGCTTTTAACCTCATGTTGGACTTTTTTGATGTTGTTGTTGATGTGTTTCTAAAGTGAAATAAATTTTCCACCGTGGATACAACAGTGTCGTGATCTGGACTGTGTAGTGGAGCCCTTTGCAGCGATGGCATTTAAAAAGCCTTAACATCGTCTTAAAGTACAGTTACTTATTTTATTAGAGCGGTAATACTGTCTGACTTTAGAAAGTGGCTTTAAAAATTCATGGGTTGTTAATGGATTTTAAATTACTTTTCTTGTATATAAGCATGCAAACTATCCATCTTTGTTTTTTTCTGAAGTCCCTTTTTGTATTCAGGGTCATAAGGGAGGTCATCATGATAAATACCTGTAGTGCTCAAATCAATTCATCATTTAAGTTATTGTCAAGCAAAAGTACCAAAGCTTCTCTATCTCCAGCCTCCAGTCCAAAAGACATAAAGTTACATCTACAGTTTTAATTTTCAAATTCTAACTTATCTTTATCTATCTATCCATCTATTCATTTATCCATCCATGTACGTATGTATATGTTAGAACTAATTCATGCTTCTGATTTGCAGTACTTGCTTTCACCTTCTCCTAAATCTTCTACTTTGTATGTCTATTGTTTTTCACCAACATACAAACAAGACAAATTCCTTGTATGTGAAAACCTAATCTGATCCAACAAACCCGATTCTGATTAAATGTTAAAACATCCCAATTAATTTAAGCCGACACAATATTAAATTGAGTCTCTTTGATTTTGTTTTGATGAACGAAAGATTGTAATGAACAAATATTTTTAAACTATTTTCTGAAACGTTTGAGGCCAAACAATGAATCAATTAAGTATAGAGCAGATCAATAACGACCCCTAACAGCATGCACTGGTAGAAATAATCTATTTAAATGTGTAAGAACAACAAAAGGCCTCCAGAAATGTGAAACCTGCGTGGATGAGGAGGACTTTCAATCTTTCCAGGGTCTTCCCATAGCAGTCATTCAACTGCTGCAGTGCATAGAGAGTGGAGCCCCCATTTCCTAGAAAACACAATGTCATATTAGAAACAACAAAATCAATAGTAATACTAATAATAATGAGACAAAGAAGAAGACTGTGAATACTACTAATAATGCTTTGTTGATCCCCTCCCAGCTGCAAACACAGGACGGTGAAATGAAAGCATGCTGTCTGACTCACTCACCTATTTTGGGTCCAGGCGGGTCTGAGAAGACCTTGTAGTGAATTCCGAGGGGGAGCTCTTTCCTGCCCACCTTCTCTCTGATCTGCAGCTCGTAAGCTTCCCTCTGGCTCCCGTCCACAGCAGTCACAACCACCACGTCCCACAGCTCACCGGGCTGCACCTCTCGGCCTTCAGGTAAAACACAGTGACAGTCAAATACAGGCAGGTTTTTATTTATTATTACAGTACAGTGAAGCACGCAAGTCGATGCATTTAAATGTAAAACTCACCTCGCAGGGAGTTAAACTTTCGCAGTTTCTCTCTCGTTGCGGTTCGTAGCTTTTTGACAGATTCCTGACTCATAATGTGGCTTGGACAGACTCGCTGCGGTGTCAGGAAAGTGAGAGTGTCATTTAAAGCGTTGTAGACCCTCTCTGTTATAGTGTCCGTTACTTCCGGGTGTCGTCACGTGGTCGGTTGTGTTTACAAAGTAGGCGGGGCGTGAACCGAGCACGTGTTTAGGTGAAAATACAGCATTAAAACTTCACGAAAAATGTTTAAAAATGCCACATTCTCTAAAAAAAAAGGAAAAGAAAGAAAGAAAATGGGAAAAAAAACAGAAGGGTCATTTTTTTATATAAAAGTGAATCAGTGAAGCTTTCATTTAATTTACAGAAAGTGTATATTTTGAAAATGCATGTTAGTGTACTTTTTATTATTTTGCCTATGCTTTACAATGACTTTTTTTGTTTCACATTCAAATCAATGGAAAAACCTTAAGACATGACGCAGGTCTCCATCCACAGTGCAGGAGGGCTCACTGAATTGTTAAATGAGCATGGAAATGATAATATAATATGCTATGACCTCTACAGTCACCAAATCTCAACTTAACTGAAGACTTATGGGAGATTTTGGATGTAGTAGACAGAGATAACTGTAAAGGGGAAAAAAACACTAATGCATGTTAACGCTGTTTTTTATGTACATCACAGATACCCGAGGAGTGTTTTCATTTGTTTGGGAAACCAGAAGAAGAAATTCAGACAGTCAATTATATTACATTATTATTTGCTATTCCTGTACTGATTGGACACAAACATCACAAATGAGTTGTTTTCAACATGCAATACATTACTCATTAAACAAATTTAACATGCCCAAGAGCAAAATGTATGAAAGGTTCATAAAAAAAAGAAGAAACTGAAACTGACATATCTCTAGTGCGAATTCTTAAGGCACTATTGAAAATTGATTACTCACAATTAAAGTATTTTATTTTTAACATCTACCGAGGTTTTCTTTGCTTGAATGCTTTTTCGTAAGACGTCCTAAAAGACTGTGGAAAACTGGTGCACCAAGGGAAAAGAACATATTATCCCTCTACTATTGCTAAGATGAGGCTGAGCAGTTTGTACCAAAGCTCTCAGAGCTTTGTCAACAAGGCCGGACGCCAGCAGATTTAAGGCTGAATGTGAGCAGGAGGTTGGTAAAGCAGTCTCAGATGGCAGGAAGCTGCTCTGTGAGTCAGTAGGCACAGGTAGGTGCAGGACGCAGAGGCATGCTGCATTACTAAAACCAGGGAGGAGGAGGAGGATGACTGTGGCCTTTCACGGAAAAAGCACACATCAGATGCTGTTCAGTGATCTGTGGTGAGAGGTGTGAAATGGCAGCGGGCGTCAACGCATACTCATACAGGGACACTTTGGATAGATTTCTTTCACCTGATTACTGACTGGCTTTGGTATTTT
The DNA here is from genome assembly GCA_037176925.1 of Amniataba percoides. NCBI lineage: Eukaryota > Metazoa > Chordata > Actinopteri > Centrarchiformes > Terapontidae > Amniataba > Amniataba percoides. The sequence continues at coordinate 17,415,681 of JBAJHX010000106.1, forward strand.
ATTGTTTTACTTGAATCTCCACACTATACTGACCATTACATACATCACATTTTCCGTAATAGGTGCATTCGCTTGTGCTTTTTTTCTCCCTGTTTTGCTGTCCAGGAAGCATAACAAGCGTAACAGGATGATCATGGAGCAAACAATACCTGGAAAGCAAGCAGAGCGACCAAACCTCAGTCAGAAGCAGCCGGCAGGGGCTTGTGTTTCACTCTGACTCCATCGCATTCCTCTGTTGGCCTCTGCACCTATCACAACACTACAATTACAAAATACAGTGGGATGCAACTGCAAGCTGTGTTTTCCGCAAGCTGTGTTTCTTTTTCTTTTTTCCTCATGAAAAAAATGGTTAAGGAATGAAAGGAATGCAGGGTGAGGGAGGTGAACACAGCAGCTAAAATGAGCATAATCCACTGGTCTATTGTGTTTATTGTTTTAGTTCAATCAAGAAAACAGCTCGTCATGTGAGACGCTTGGCCATTGAAAGTCAAGGTAATTTACAAATCAGTGCAAGAGTTGTCCTCCAATACTATACATCTCTATAACAAAATAAAACAGAAATCATCACACACTAAATGTACATCTTGGCTTGTTTTATTTTTAGTTGTAATCAAAAGACTTTAAAAACTTTATTCAGGAGGTAGAAAATAAACTATGACAAAAGAGGCTGATTTAAAAATCTCTGTTTAAACTAGTTTTATCCTCATGTTAGTTTCTGTGAAGACTGGCAATACCACTAAAAACATGGCAAGATAATAAGTGGCTGAGACTGTATTAAATACTTAAACCTACGTACCAAAATATAATTCATCTATAAATTATTTGCAGCCCGCGATGTTTTGGCATAATATTGTGCTCTAATAAAACTTAAGAGGCTTAAAATATGAGAGAGACTCAGAGACATTGTGCACTCTTGCTTCATACCTATTAATCCTGCTGAAAACATGGAGCAAGTCCTATACAGTGTATTTCTTTATCCTTTTTTTAAAGAGAATTTCTCTCAATTACAGGATGAATAAAGTCAGAGTGAGATTTGAGGCTTGAAAAACATACTACAAATCCATTGCGAAGACATTTGTAATCTCAGAGTGCAACACCATGAACTCTCCAAGAGCGCAACACCTCCACAACAGAGGTGAAATGATTATAATCCTGATCCCTCCTGCTGTTGCTGCTACTGCTGCTCCTCTTGTGGAGAGACTTTGGCAGCGGTGTTGTGTCACAGTGCAGAGGATGGCAGAGCAGCCAGGCTATCCTTGTTGGCCTCCAGGAAGTTGCTACAGGCGGAGAAAGCGCTGTAAAAGCTGGAGGAGAGGCCAGCGATGTCCGTGGAGATGTAGGGAAGGACCCCCGGAGTCGCCTGGTTGTAGTAGGTGATCTGAAACGCAAGACGTCAGTTCAGTGGGGTGCATTCACCTGCTGTGTCTTGTAATTTGCTTTAGTTTTGCAGTTGCGAGCTATTAGTGTGCAGAAATGTTCTCATGGCAAGCGTGCAAGTTGAACGTGACCCTCTCATTTGGCCAACCTTGGTGACAGTGCTGGACTCTTCCCAGATTGTGAAGCCAGCACAGAGCACCTCTCCCCTGGTGTATTCCTCAGTGGGAGGGTGAGTGGGCAAAGTGACAGAACGCAGAGCGATCAGATATGGGTCCCTGAGAGGGACAAGGGAGGATAGCATCATGAGACTTTATGAGAGAGCAAGCGCGAGGCAGTAACGCAATATGATATAATATAATATAATATAATATGAGGTGGAATAGGAAATCAGGGAACAAAATGTGAAATGAGAACGGTCATTTCTGCGTGTTTATTATGCAGAATGTTACACCACCTGGCATCACATGGCTTCCTCCTAGATGCCAGCAAGATAAAGTCCTGGCCTTTGCCCCCTTTCCTGACAGACGGCGTGGCTACGCGATAAAGGGTGTCATCCTCATCCGCTTGGTTGATCACCTCACAGTCCCTGGTCACAAAGCAATGAGCATATGACATTATGCAGTAGTTAGAGACTTAAGATTAAACATCTAACAATAATGGTTCAAAACCAGCAGGTAATTTATCTACATTCCTCATCATAAGAAAGAAAAAAACTTATTCTGCTGTTGCACTGACGGTAAGTTGCTGTGCACCAGATGACGCTAAATGCCAAAAATGGACGTTACTGACTCATAGTGTCGGTCCCACTCCTTTCTCCGCCTCAGGTCTGACAGTAGGTGGAACGTCTGCTCTGCCGGTACGCTGACATGCATCTCCACCTTGAAACACAGCATGTGGTTTTCCTCCAGCGTGTACAGTCTGACCTAAGAAAGAAGCAAAGAGGGGGTGGGCTCCATCTGTATAAAAAGGATTAGCTCCAGCTATTTTCATGTGCACACATCAAGTTTGCCTGCCACATCACTGGTGGGCGCACTCTCTAAATCTCTGAAAATTCACTTTTGGAGAGGGATGGTACAGAGGTGCAGAAGTTTTAGCATTAGACAACACTTTCAGACTTATTCTGTATTATTCCACAATTTAATTAAAGCGACACAGACCTGC
>JBAJHX010000106.1:17418318-17442281 GCA_037176925.1 Amniataba percoides
GAAGTTTTAGCATTAGACAACACTTTCAGACTTATTCTGTATTATTCCACAATTTAATTAAAGCGACACAGACCTGCTTCCAGGAGGGCCACAGCAACTGTGCAGCTTGTCCAGAATAACACAGATCAGAATGTGTAGTGGAACCACAACAGCTGTACCCAGTTAACAAGCAGCGTTGTGGAAGATGACACAAACAGTACTGACCTTATTTTTCTCAGAAGTTAATACCCAGTTGTTTCTGGCATCCATTAGTTTCAGTGCTGATACATTATTGTAGCTCAGGTACATCTGAAAAAACAAAGGTCTGTCTGAACTCTTGAATACAATATGTAAGACGCTTTACTAAGCACGCATGTCTCTGTTTGCCAGAAATTGCAATACCTGGTTACTTGGATCCCAGGGCACAGACAGAGGCACTTCAGTTTGCTTGCAGGAGATAATGTATTTCCTGTAAAGCATGTCGTAGGGCAGGGTGATTTACATTCAGGGACAAAAGAAAGAGGGGAGCTGAACAACATGAACCTTTTCACTCTAGCAATGATCCAACACATTTGGTTATCAAATAGTGGGATGAAGATTAGACCGGAGGCCGGGTATTTTACAGTTGAACAATGAACTTATTATGCTTGACAGACACTGCACCAAAGTCTGCTCAGCTGTGATATGCTGCTCTGCCAAGTCATGTGCTGCCGCAGAGTATTGTAAACAATGGATTCTGTAGACAGACTCTGCACAAGGGAGGCAATGATGACACCGTTTCTGCATTACTTCCATTTGTACTGCATCATGTACTATCACTGTTCTGCTTTCAGTATATTTGTCCATTTTTGTCATGGATTATGATGACTCATCTTGCATGTAATAGGGTTTTGTGGTGTACTACTATATCATCTGCACTTCTTAACACCATTTCTTCAAGGACATAAACCTGAGTCTTTTTGATTCCTCCGTACCTGATGACCTAAACATATAATTAGAAGAGCTTTTTAAAAGGGAGCAGATGACAGTGTGTATGCACCCTTTGCATTAAGACTAGCTTTTACAATATATAAATGCCCGCTATAAACCATGTCAGCCCTCTGATATATCTGTAAGCTGTACAAACAAGAGATACTAACCTATCAAGGCGAATCTTCTTTCGGGCAATGGCCTCTTGATAACGTCTTTTTCCATCCTGTAAAACATGCAAAAACCTCAGGCTGAAATGCTCACAAAAGGATGCTCGTTCTGTGACCTCCCTAATGCTTTTTTTGGCTCTATGCTGTCTTTTACATTATGGGCTGTCGAGCAGCGATAGCACACTTAGAAAACTCACCACAGGCTCAGGTCGTATCCGTGGCAGCGTGCTTGGTTTCCTGTCACTGTCCAGCACCTCAAAGGTCATAAAAGCACTATTTATATGGCGCAAAGGTTCTCCACCCTGGTAGGCCTCAGCACACACTCCCACCTCCATGCTAGAGCACACCATATATATGCAGGCATATAGATTCACAAGAGATATGCGCAAACACACGGAGGCGTACAGCAAAAACACACTTACACTATCTGTGTTAAAATGATATATAACAGGTACATTGCGAACACCACTGGGTGAGAATGTGCTATTATGTGTTTACTCACCTGTGCTTGAAGGCATTGTTAACAATGGCTTTCAGCACCAGTCGGTCACCAATATGAGATGGGCCACGAAAATGGAACATGTCTATGGTCCTCAGGGTTGGGTGAGCATTACACAAGCGACTAAATCAAAATATGGAAACAAAAGAGGAAGGTGTTTGGGGTTTGTTGCTTTTTGGCAAACTTACCTCTTGGCAAACTCGTTAGGAATTATTAAGAATTTTTGTTTTCTTGCCAAGACTTTCAAGAAGATCAGGTTCATTCCACTTCTATATTAGCCAGTTAAGGCAAAATTGCCTTCCAGCATCTCTAAAGCTCATGTTTTATCTTGTTTATTTAATCTGTACAAATACTGACATGTGAAAAAACCCCAAAACATTGGTGTTTTTAAAGGAGGTTTTATGTGGGACTATTTCTTGGCTCAGTGACTTCCCAAACTCTCTGGTGGTATACTGGCAACATTGTAGAGAGGCCAAAAACTACAAAATCATGACACAAAAACCACAAAATAGTCCTGCACATAACTCATAAAACCACAACTTTTCGTTATCAGATGTGTTAATTATTGATCTTTACAAATACTGCTAGGTAGATTTTGTTGCCAGGCTAGCCATTTCCCCCTGTTTCCAGTCTTTATGGTAAGCTAAGCTACCTGACTGCTGAGAGACCTTCTCCTCGATCACTACAAGAAAGTGAACATTACTCAGATTTCTAAAAATGTCTTTAAAGATATTCTTATTCAGCTCTAATTCAGAAGAAACCCTTAAAACCTTGCTGCAATTGTAGCCACGTTCTCCATCCAGGCCATGATCTGACCCCCAAAGGTGCTGACTTGATGGTTGGCGTGTGGTGGCAGCACCAGCTCCACACTCTCCACTCGCGTCCGCTCGGCTGGCACAGCGTCTTGATACTCTTGGCATTCTCCTGGTGAGAGTGCAAAAACAAGGAGCTTTAATCCATCAGATTTTAAACGGTACGGACACCCAGGCCAGACGCTGTGTTTTAAAAGCTCCTAGTCGACAGCCCATACCCAGTTGAGCTGTGCTGCTGCTCAGTAGGTCTGTAATGATCTCAGCATGGATGAGTCTCATCCTTCTCCGCTCCGCTGCCAGGCTGTACTCCATCTGCTCCATCTGTGTGCGAGGAATCACCTGCTTCAGCTGCACCTGAGTACGCAAAGCAAACAAACCCAAAGGATGCCGAATGAGTTTTAGCAAAATGTCTTTTGCGTCCATGTTTTTGTCTTTGTCTCTTACCTTCCCAGCTTCAGTTCGTCTGGCGACAAAGGTAGCAAAGGCGTGGCAGACCTTCCACTGCCTGTCAGTGTAGAGGTCCTCACAGGTGACCAAGATACCCACCTGAAATGAACAGAATCAACGCATCCATTTGATTTTTCTCACTCCAATAAAACAAATGTTTACTGTGCTAAAATCAAAAACCACCAACCTCCATACTGGACGTGAAGGCCCTGTTGACTTTTGCTATGATGTTGACTACCTTCCCCACCCTGGAGCAGACAGACACAGATGCTTCTCTTTACTATAAACACGAGGCCGTGATTATAGTATCAACACAATCTGAACATCTTGACTTTTAGAACCAAAGTTCATTTAATGTCAGTTTGGCCACCAATCATCAGCCTGTATTAACTACAAGATCAATTTATTCATTATTGTTAGTTAATTATTATTATTAGTAGTAGATTTGCTGATATTGTTGCCATGTCTCTGCAAGCTTTGGTGAAAGTTGACTGCACATTGACGGACAGTCATCAGTTGACAGTCGATGCATGCAATAAGTCCTGCGTCTGCTACTCAGTTGGAGAAACACCTGGGTTTGAGCAACATTAAGGTTAATACCTTACCCTATGGTGTGTTCAAAATGGATGTCATCCACAGATGCAGTGATACAGGAACAACCTGCATGCCTCTCCGCTGAGAGAGGAGAAATTGCACACATATTTAAGCAGTGAGGCACAAAGTCACAAAGCAGTGGAAGCTTATGAGCTGTGAATACGTACATCTGTAAAGGCACAAATAAATGATCCAACACAGAGAGACCTCAGACATGTTTCAAATGTGAATATATTTCATTTATCTATACAGTGCAAAAATATACATTTTATTAGGTCTATATACATAAAAACAAAGTATAGAAATGTCATACCACTTTGGATTTTTTCATGAGGTTCATGCTGTGAACCCAGGATGTAAGACAACTAGCGAGTTTAAGGGGAACTGTTTTTATTGATTTACCTTAGATTGTGAAAGTGAGAGGTTTTTGTGAGTGTTTTCCTACCAGACAAGCAGGCTGTGGAGTCCATCCACTTCAGCAACTGTCCAGCGCTCAGCTCTCCGCAATGGTTGGCGTGGCATGGCAGCACGATCTGACTCATCTTCACTTCGGTTGGGTTTCTGTACGCTTCCTCATTCTCCTGAATGAACAGAGGGTCCTGCGTGGTGTCGTCATGATTCCCCTCCGACATCATAACTCACAGCTACACGGCACAGGAGCCACAGAAAGACAGAAGAATCAGGACACTGTCAATATAATTTGGTGTCACCTATTGAAGGAGAATAATAATGATAATTACAGGTTACGTCTGTGATTTCAAAATATGATCGAACCCTGAAACATAAAGTTAAGTTAGTTGTACTAGTGAACTCTGCTAAAAGGGCATCCAGGGGGCACGTCATCACATTTACTTGCATACTGTGCCACCGTAGAGGGCGCTTCATCACATTTAATCCATCGTGGGGGCTTCCAAGAGGGTCCCGCCCCACCCCCATGAGTAGATCACTGATTGGTTGTCAAGTAAGGAGTAAAACAGGCACCTTTTCAGCATCAAATACATCCTGAAGTACAAACATCAGTCCCAAGTTTGATTTAGAAATCGAAATAAAAGCTGTGTCTTAGTACAAGCCACAGGTATCTATTTTAATCATAATGGCAAAGAAAAGCAAAGACATTTTGGTAGATTACAAATGTCCACAATGAATGACTTTTTTTCATTCTGACACCCTAAAAAACAATAAGGTCTTTTACCACTACAAAAAAGTACATATGAAATGAAAATTACTATTTATCCATGTATTATGATAGTTGATGGATATCATATCTGTAGGATTCATTCAAAGACACTCACACGTGTCACAAACTATCCATCACAGCAGTTTTACACTGTTTACACTCACATCTCACCTGCAGCAACTTAAACGTTGAGTCAGGAACAAAATTAGTCCATTCTTGAACCAGAGCTGCAACGTAAGACGCTTTGAATAATCTCAAAACTCAAGTTGCTCAACATTTCTCCCCTCACTCAAGGATAAAAGGCTGAAATGCCTGTTTATGTGATGAAGCATTGGATGGTGCTGCTTCTCAAATATAATGAATGCAATCTTTTTTTTACACTTACAGGCTGGGACTTGTCTTTTTTAGGGCAGCTTTGGTGAAGTTGAGGGAGGCACCAGACATGACACAAGACACACTGACTATTTAAAGCACGCAGCTGAATGGGGAAGGGGATTGGTGTGTGTGTGGGGGGGGGGGGGGGGTAATTCATGGGGAGTATTTGTTGGAATACAAGTGTTTGCACATAACTTCTGCTCCAGTGGGGCTCAGTGGTCACCTGCCTTCCCTGTTATCAATGACAGGTGTCGCAGTGACCTTTACATGGACTTCAAGAGGAATGAGACATTCACCGTGTACTTCAGAATAAAAGCACATAAAGCAGACTATGAATATAAAAGCCCAATATTTTTTCAGCAAAAAAAAAAAAAAAGAGCCGTCACCAGCAAAACAACACACTGCCACACGAAAGCAAATACAAACTGAAAATGGCTTACCCTCTTTAGAAATAGAAAAAAAAAGTTACTGCTGGTGGTGGAGTCGAGGTGAAGAGTCCTCAAAGTGCCGAGAGAGACTACAGACCGTGAACGCTGCAGGTCCGCTCCTTTCTGCCATTCCTCCACAACTCAACAAACACACACATATCACAAACACACAAACATACACGCCACGGCTTGACTGAGCACTTTCACCACTGGAGGGAGGGAGAGAGAGAGAGAGAGAGGGAGAGAGAGAGACCATCCCCCTTTACTGGTTCACACTCACCGTCCACATTTTTAAGGTGGAACTGAAGTGGCCTCGTATTTTTAAGGGGCTGCTCAAAATGCTGCTTAAAGTTATTGTGCAATCAATTAGTTAAAAAAATACAAAGTGTAAACGCTTTATGGATATTATGGACGTTTTGCTTTAAAAATAGTTTCAGTCTGTAGGATATTTCACCTCTTTCACAGTCAAGCCACTTTTAAAAGTTAATCAAACCTTTAAAGTCTTTTACTGAATCCTTTAGACTTCTTATCGATCTGCCTTACATCACATGACCTGCATAAATGCCTGTATATATTTGTCGATTTCCTTGCTCATTTCTTACATAAGAGAGAGAAAATCATTGCATGTTCTTTCTCTAAATCATCCTCATTTTTTAAGGTTCTGATGAGGCAAAATCTGATTGTTCGTCCTGTAAGTAGCTTGAGGTGAATACACTTAAAAGCCCTTTTGAAATGGAGCCAGATGAGTCAAAACACTGACTAAATGTGTCTGATAAAATGAGCAGTCAGTTAAATCATTAAAAGGGAAGAACCACCAGTCAGCTGTAAAAAAGGAAAAGAGATAAATAAAAGAAAGTCAAGTATTTTGGAGATAATTCAATCACCCCCCCCCCCCCAAAAAAAAACAAAAAAAAAACAAAACAAAACAAAAAAACAAAAAACAAAACAAAATTGCTGGAGACTTATAAATTAGTTTTTGCATAAACTACCTGAATTGTGCTGTTTCCACTTGCCACCTTTCTCTATGTGCTGTATCTGACCAGTTAAACCAGTGTCTGGAGAGATGGGATAATTGTCTTTGCAAAATTAAATACTTTTAGTTAGTATTTGAATGTTGCTTGGTGCCTGATGATGTTTTATTTTTATTTTAAACTGTATGTCCGTGCAAATAACAAAGAAAGTGAACAATTTATTTCATATTTATACTATTTATTATCGATACGTTCCTAAATTTCATTTTATTCTTTCTTTAAATATTATTTTGTAAAACAGAAAAAAACACACATATCGTCCATCCTCTGGTCAGAAACGAACAATCGCTGTAAATTTCTTCATTAAACGACGCTCTTTGAGATCAACGTCAACACGGGGGAAACTGAAAGCACGACGAGGCAGACCTTAAGGCGGACGGCGCGCTCCCATTCGCCGCGGGCAGCGTCAGTCAGGCTCCGGCTCCGCCTCTTCCCTCCCGGACCAGGCTCGGTTGAGTCGTCGGGGGTTTGAGGAGGAGGAGGAGGAGTGCGGTTGTGGAGTGCGAGAGAGGGTCGCGATGATCTGACAGATGAAATAAGGAGGAAAAAAAAAGAAAAAAGAAAAGGAGAGAGAGAGGGAGAGAGAGGAAGAGACGGCGGGCGTCCTCCCCACACCAAACAATGTTCCCCAAAGGCAAAGGCACCCCGGTGCCGTCGGACGGCCAGGCGCGAGAAAAGTAAGCTCGGAAACGTTTATTATTGTGTGTGCGTTTTTAGCCTTGCAAGTTTTTTTTTCTTTCGCTCTCTCTCCCTTTCTTTCCCTCTCTGTCTCTCTCGCTGTTGTTCGCTAGACGGGCTGAGCAAGGGGGCTATTTCCTCCCTTATAGCGAGGGCTGAATTGAATGAACCGCCTCGTCTGCTCCTCTCCTCGCCATTGCTCCCCCCTCCGAGCTGCGTTTCTGCTGCCTGCCGCCTCTCTGCACCTCCGCCCCGCAGATTCAGAGGGCAGCGTTTGGTCGCTACGTTGTTGCAGTTTTTTTCCTTCTCTCTCTGTGCGAGGAGGAAACAATAACATCGGCCCGCAGAGGCAGTTACATTGTTTCCTCTGTTGCGCTCTCCATTTTTTTATTTATTTATTCCCCTTAGCCCCCCACCATCAGTGCCACCGGGATACTGTCTAGCTAATGCACAGCAGGCTTGGGGAGGAAGGAGGGGGGGGGGGGGTTGTGTGTGTGTTATTTATTTTTATTTTTACCTCTCATATCACGACGTTAAATTATATCGCTTCTTCCTACCTTGCTCGTTGTAGTGAATCAGAGCCAGGTTGTTTTTCTTCCCTTCAGTTCCCATTTCATTTTTTTTTTTTTGGCAAAGGCTATTTGGCAGCCATTGTTCAGAGGGCCTGTACCCGACTCTAGTCACTCAGTGTACCCGTGGTGGAGGAGGATTTTAACCTGCTGGTCGAGGCGTGTGTTTGTTTGTATCTTTTGCTGCTGGTTGCTCCGTGTTTGTTCAATTAAAAACTGAAATTGTGTGTTTTTGTCTCCTCCCCCTCCCTTTCCCACCACCACACAGGTTGGCTCTGTATGTGTATGAGTATTTGTTACATATAGGAGCACAGAAGTCTGCACAGACCTTTTTATCAGAGGTATGTAGGATTTTTGGAGAGAAAGTTCACTTTAATATCCATTTTTATTTATGCATATACACACTTATTATTTTTGTTGTTATGTAGCTATATTGCATGTGCTCTTTTAGGAACGTTATATCAAAATGTGTTAATGAATAATATTTTGATTCTCCAGATCCGATGGGAGAAAAACATAACACTCGGAGAACCTCCTGGATTCCTACATTCCTGGTGGTGGTAAGAGCGAATGTTCTCGCCTCCTTGTAAACACGTCCAGGGGTTGTTTTCTTTCTTTTTTTTCCCCCCTGTGTGTGTGTTTTTGTTTGCTTCATGACTTGTCTTGTCCACAGTGTGTTCTGGGACTTGTATTGCGCCGCACCAGAGAGGAGAGAGACATGTGACCACTCCAGCGAAGCAAAAGCCTTCCATGATTACGTGAGTAGTGCTCAACGCGGGAACTGTTGCAACAAAATTGCTCTGTCTTCCACGAATGGAAACGGCAACTTTGCCGTTGAGGTGAAGAAGCGGTGTAAGTGCTGCGCCTCCCGCTTGAATATTTTTATTTTTGGTTGGAGCGATCAGAGAAAGGTCCTCATAATCTCTGTTTGTCGATACTTATGTCCTGACAAAAATTCACACATTCACCTTCAAGAGTAATACAGACATCATGCTTTGGGCTGTTGTGATTCCCTTTTAGCTTGGAGACTTCTAATCATTCATCCTAAAATGGTGTCTTGACTGATTTGTGCTCTCTTAGGTGTGTATTGCACAGTATTATTTTAGAGATGCAACTCTCTTTACTGCAGCTGTACTTAACCACCTACTGCAAATTGGGGCAGTATTTTAACTTCTTTTTTTTTCCTCTTCTCCTGAATTTACAATCGGTCATCTTGCCCTGTCGGTGGGTCGAATGATGCGCCCAACAGTGAGCTTTATAGGCTTCTGGGAAAATTATGCTGATGTCAGCATGTCCTGAGTCAGACCTGTCGAGCGCTCTCTCTTTATCCACGCCGCGCTCAAGCTCCCCGCCTCACTTGTGAAGACGAAAAAGAAACCAGTCTGTTCTGTGCAACTTCTGAGGCTTTTTGCACACACACAGCTTGACTTCTTTGACAAAGAGCTCCAGCTGACCTGATGTGTGACAGCTCAAGAACATAGTGAAATATTTTACTGGCGCTGGAATCAAAAGACTGCAAAGACAGATCCTTAATGAAATGTGAAATGTGGCTCAGGACAAGTGCATCATTTGGTAGCATATTGCTCCTCTTATGGTAGCACTTCCACATTTGCATGGCATGGCTGTTTTGCATCTTGATAATTATGCCATTTTAGAGATAGTGGGGTGGGTTTTTTTTCTCCTCGTGTGCAGCATTGTTTCTCGCTTTGAGTCAGCATTCAGAAAGAACATCAAAAGGAGGCTCATGAGGATCAAAGAAAGTGTGAACTGCTTGTCAGTGGCTTCTGCCGTTCCCATCCTTGCATTTCTCTGTCTATATCCCAAAAGATTAGACGAGCATCTCGTGGCTGATGTAAACAAAAATAAGATCCTATTCAAGTTATGCTGCATCAGCACAGTCGATGAAAGGCATTAGAGGTTAAGGGGCCCTCTCAGGGTGACTGATGCACAGCCCAGTTTGTCGGTGGGTTGGTGATGTATTGGACAGGAAGGGGTTAAAACGGAGATGTTGGTCCTGCTCTTGGCAGATAGGGTTGTCAGGGTAACAGGCCTCCTGATCTGGCAGGTGACCTGGGAGCCAGGAGAGAGGCTACAGCGTGGCTCTGCCCTTTCAGTAATCACATTCCTTATTATTCTTACTCATACAGACAAAGGAGGAGTGCATTTTGTTTGAACCCAGCCTTCTTTATAGTAATTGATTGCAATACTTTTGATCGCTTTTATAAGCTTGATATGTTTTTCTATTGTGTGACGGTTGTATCATAATGGTGGAAAATGAGAAAGTGTCAAAAATTTCAGAAATCTTCCTCTGTTTTGGAGAAATTGTGTTTCTAAACATTAATAATGATAGAGTATTGTGTTCTTAATATTCCGTCAGTTTTAAGCAAACATTTGAACACATTTTCTAAAATCATTTGACCTTTTTGGGGAACCACCCTTGGACCAGTTTTGAAAGATTTGCAGACACAAAATAAGCTGTTAGGTTGCTGCTGGTGGCTTGACTGGGAGCATTTTCATAACATGGAAAACATTAAGCAAATGAGTGAACAGTTAAACATCATTATGGGCAGTATGCTGATGTGGTGGGGAGCTCTGAGAGTTTCTCTGCGGTTGGCTCTCCCCGACATCTTGTGGTTGCCCTTCGCTCTGATGTTGGTTCTCCTTGTGTTCATTTGAGGATGTTGAGGGTCAGGCAAGTGTGTGTTATATATACATGCGTTTGTGTGGACAGTACTAGTCCTTGGACCCTAGCCTTTGTCTAGGTGTGGGGGAGGTGAGTGCCGGCAGCGCTCGTAAAGCCCCGTCGTATTCACGCCAGGCCTGATGAACGCTCCCTGAGGGGCCCCGTCGCCATGGCGTCAGCGGCTGATTGATGGCTGTCATGGAGCTGAGGGGCAGATTGGAAAAAAGGAAAGGGGAGTGGCACTGTGGCATATGCCCAGCATCCACCACCGCGGAGGAGCTGAGGGAATAAAAAGAGGAGGGGGTTGGGGAGGAAGAGAGGAGGGAGATGAGAAGTGCAAGGGACCTACAAGAAGTAACTAGAGTGAGAGAGCGAGCATCCAGTCAGGATCCAGAGTGGGTTTTATGATGTTGATTGATGGTTAAACATTTACAAGCTAAACATGAGGGCTGGTTTCTTTTGAGCGTTGGTTCCAGTAGAAGAAGTGAGGCTGTTAAGAGCACGCTAGGTCAGGAGCCGGCGGTTGGGTGGTCTGTGCTGCAGCCCCCCCACACATCATTTCCCCTTTTAAATCTTACATTTTGCCTTCTGTCTGTTTGTGTGTGTCTCTCTCTGTTTCTCCGTTGCCTCAGTCAACCTCTTGGCCATCTTCACCTTTCCTTACTTCTACCCCCCCTCTCCTCCCATGTGTTCCCCTTTCCCCCCCTCTCTCTTTGTTTTTGTAAAGCGAGCGCAAGCACATCCGCCGCCACTCTGGCCTTTTGTAACCTCCTTCAGTGACTGAAGAATTCAGGGAAAATTTGCTTGGCTGGGATTGCTTGCTCCTGTGCTCTTAAGTACACAAGTACGCTCGCTGAATCACGGTGGTGCTGGGGGGGGGGGGGTTGTCTGTCTTAACAGAGGTCCCCTGGGGAGTTGTGAGGAAGGCCCTAGACAAGAGCCTGATAGCCCGGGGCAGGGCTGAGACATCTGCCATAGAGTCAGTGGAGAGACGTGGTTCATTTAGACCGAAAGCAGCATCAGGCTGTTTGGGACAGTCCAGCCAGCACAGCTGTGGGCTTCAGTGGGACATGATAAAGATCTAACATAACATGCCTTGGAACTCCCATGCACGTTGTTTTTCAGTCTGGCAAAGATTTTCTGACTTCTACAGAACTGCGTATATTGTTGACAGTGTTTTATGACTTTGTGGCCAATACCTTTTTAAATACAGCTTTGTTTTACTTCATTTTTTGCAGGCCTCATTCCAGGAATGAACTACTTAAGGGTAGAGGAACAAAACAAACTGTCGTTACTGTTTCCCTGCAAAGGGGGCCAGACAATGTGGTCATATTAGATGAAACTAGACATAAAGTAAGTAGATAGTCTTTATCTATAATAAGTGAGTAAGTTCTTCCTCCAGTTGCTCTGTGAATGTTTTCTTTAGGTCAGAAATACAACACACGTTTTCCTGGAAGTTGGAATTTACCACAGAGGAGCATCAATTTATATGCTTTTTAAATATTTATTAATTTAATCAATACATTCACTGGGAATGATCACACAATCTAAGACTATAAAAATGAAGCTAGGACACAGCATCATGGCCTTTTCTGTGTCTGACACATCTGAAAAGTTTTTTGTGGTTTACATGGAACTTTATTAAAGGGGGGAAACTACAGACCGCATTTGTCTCTGACTGTAAAATATATATCCTTACTGGTCACAACTGATGTTTACAATATAATAGACTTAAATCTTCTATTCTTCAGAGAAATGTAATTGTCAAATGCCCCAGGCAAATTGATTAGCATACAACTCTGTACAAATGCTTCCATTTTGTATGATATGTTATGTTTAAAATTTCAAATAATGTCCAACAAAGGACGAATGTTGTGCCTGTGACACTTTTGAATATCCTATGATGGAAAGTGAAGACTTTTATAAATATTTTAAAAAACAATGTAAACCTAGCTGGAATAAAGACATGGCTTTGTCAGTGGCCGTTACGTAATTTGGAGCTGGTCGAGTTAAGCAGAAGTCCCCATTTGAGCTTTAAAATAAAATTAAATTTACGTGAATTGTCTGCTGCATCAAAAGAAATGAGATCACTTCGAGGGCAGGGTTGCTTGCCAGAAGTTGCAAAGCACTAGTTACTATGAATTTTGAAAAGAGGTCAGAACTATGAATAACTGTAACCTCTTTACCATATAATACGAATGGTGCAAGTGACTCATTATGGTCATGGACTGTGGCAGAAGCTTTATGTTGTCTTCAGCAGGGTGCGAAGCAAAAAAAAAAAAACGTTAACAGTCAATGATGTTGACATCACCGAGTGCATAATAAGGGACATCTGGCAAAGCATCTACAGCCCTAAAAATGCTAATAAGGCCGCAGGGAACTGATCACAACACTTACATCTAAATATGCTCATCAAAAACATGTTCCTCTTCTTTCAACTTCTTTTTCTGGCTTCCCAGTTCATGGTATTGTCCCTCACTCTATGAGCTCATTGCTTTTAGTTCCTGTCACAAACCATAAAGCAGTCATAGTAATGTTTATGTGCTTCTGAGATACGTGTGATGCTTTTGATTAACTCAGTCAGGGAGAAACAGTTTGATAAATGCTTTTCAAGATCTTGGTCAGATGATTTAGAGAATGATAGAGACTATGTCAATGCACTGTGCATTGACAGTGATGTAGACATAAATTATAATCTCAGGGGAATAACCCTGCATGTAAAGTTAATGTGTTTGCTTCATGTCGTAGTCTGTTGAGGGATGTTACTGTGTGCCTCTGTAAACCGCTCACCTATGTTGTATAACTTATGTAAACATAAATAAAATGGCAGTAGTCAGTCGTTTACAATGATGCCATGAAAAGTGAATAAATGTATGCCGAGATTGGTAGAAAACAGCATAACTGATGCACTGGTAAATCCCACCACAGCTGCAGATTATACTGAGGAGACAGCTCTGGTGTAGAGTCAGGAATGGGAGACACATGTATAGAATTATGTGTTTTGTGACATTTGCCTTTTTGGGGAGTGAAAATTAAGTTAATAATGTTAATGCTGGTTCTTAGTAGATATGTGGTTTTACAAAATCCTGAGAGTGACTATTTGAATGGGCTGAATGGTGGTAAATGACTCCTAAACAGTTTGTAGCTGTATGTGTAAAAGAAAAATACAACTCTTATGTCAGTCATATTTGACGATTTCTCATTCTTGAATCTAACTGCTTTTTCTTCAACATCCTATAACGTCACCTATTAAAGACATAAGATTTAGAGGCTCTCTGTGTTTTTGTGTCTGTGTCCCGGCATGAGTGGTGGGGCCTGATGGGACGTGACTTTTCCCTGCGGCCTCACTTCTCTTCTTGCTGAGGTATTTCACAGTGGCCCTGTAGTGGCAGCCTGAGCAGATATAATTAGGGGAGGTGCAGTCGATACCAGGGAGTGTGTTGACTATTGACCAGTCACGTCTGTGGAGCTCTGGAAAGAGACTAGGCGTGTGTGTCTGGGTGTGGGTGCTGCTACATCCATCCTTGAAGTAATCATTGCTTGTTTGTGTACATCTACACTATAACGCGAGCAAGCTCAGCATTAACAAATGGGACCAAAGGAGCTTCTCTCGTTCTGTAGCTGTTCTCTGGAAGCTCAAGCCCACCGCTCTGAAGACATTAGCCCATCTCAGATTGCTTCAGCTACAGGGAAGAAAAACTCCAGTCAATTAGGAGCGTGTGACCGAAGCAAATGGCACATTAGTGAATTAGGGCTGCGGTTTGAGCAGGAAATCGGCCCAGCGAGCCCCTGCTGTGTAGCAGCACTTTGGAGCCACTGACTCAGTGACTCCCACTGACACTTATCTGATCGACTGGATCCTAGATCAGCAGGGCTTAGAAGCCTCAGAGAGGACCCCATTAACACCCCTTTCACACTAGAAACCCACAAATGATGCTGGCCTACCAAATGCATGTGGACGCTCTCCGTTTATTTCTTTTTTTAAGATGAGTTGAAGGTTAATAGATGTTTAGACGGCAATTACATTGAATCCAATTCACAGCACTGGGCAAGTGTCATATGACGATCATATAAAACACATTAATTTGTTCAGAGAGATGTCAATGCAGGTTTAGGCCAGCTATTAATGCTTCTGTTTTGTCTCTTTATTTTGTCAGAGTGCAGCAGCAGCTCCCAGTCCTGTGATGGGAGGGATGCCCCCTGGTGAGGGTATGCCTGGAGGACCCATGCCACCCGGCTTTTTCCAGGTCAGCCAATCACCACACCAATGCTGTCTCTTAAGAATACTGTTAAATGTACTTCATTCTCACATTTACTACGAAATCACTTCATCATCAATTACCCAAGTTGTCATAAATAAGCTTCCTGTGGGTGGACAAATGAATGAATTAATGGACTGATCAGTTTCCCAGCTGCACTTCTTCTCCAGCTCTGTAAAATGCTGTGAGTGTTTTGTTCTTTTTGTGAAGCTGTAGGTCTCCACGTTGTTGTCTATATACAGCTTTTGTCTTTTGTTTTGTTCCACTCTGCTCGCTGAACTTGTAGTAAACGTCAAAGACGTTCTGTCTGCCTGGGCCCCTCCAGTGCTGTAAACAGGCAGGCGTGGTCTGGCCATTTCCCCTAATGGAGAAATCGAAAGGTGCAGCACCTACTGTAAATCAATATCTCATGAGGATAAACTCTTGGCAGGCAACTCTGTGGAACTGGCTCTGAGAAGTGACATAAAATTGCAATGTTGTTCTGCCTCCACTAGATGAAACTACACTTTTCACTTTTAATCCACCAGCTTATTATGTGCTAGAAGGCACAAAGGCATGACTCATTATGTGATCATGTTAATATCAGGAAATACATTTTGACATTGATACACGAACGAACACACACACTCATATTTTCCATACCAGAAGCCATTGGAGGAGGCTCAATTAGACCCCTCACTCTCTGTCAGATCAGCAACATTAGCGACACAGTGCCGGTGTTTAGTGTTGTTATACAGCTAATTGCATAGAGCTTAATTGACGCTGTTAATTCAGGGAAATTAGCACTGATAACATGCTGCATGCAGCAGGCTTCTTAATGTCTTGACTGACAGGCAAAAGAGCACACATCCTCTCCATCTCTCTGTCTCTTCTCTCTCATTCAAGGCCAAGTCATTTGCTTGCTCTTCTCTGCTCAGTCTCTCTCTCTTACTGTGTTCGGTACATGAAAACAAACATCTTATTTTTGTACATTTTTACATTTTTTTGCGCCAGTTTGGTTCTTGCACTCCAACTGTCCTCTGTCCTGCAGTAACCCTGCTTCTCTCTCTGCCCCTGTTTTGTCACCTCTTTTTCTCACTCCCTCTTTTTCTCTCCGTCTCATCCTCCGCTCTCTCTCCTTCCTCTATCTTCCTCCTCGCCTCTTTATTTTGTGCAATGCCACAGGGTCCTCCTGGTCCCCAGGGCTCTCCTCACCCTCAGCCTCCTCCCCCTAACAGTATGATGGGACCCCACAGTCAGGTAACATTCCCTCTCCCTCTTTCTCTTTTTTTCTCTGTTTGCTATCTGCGGTCATTTGGGAACGCTGGTTCTCAGTGCTGACGCTTCATGCTTTGGCATTCGTCTCAGCTTTATGCTTAATGCTGCTTTCAGTAGCCACACAAACATGCTATTTTCAAGTTCAAGATGTTTTTATTGTCTTTATTGCAGAATTGTTGTACAGGACAGTTGAACACCCTCTATGTTACACGCACAGATATCCAAATATCCAGATCAAAATAGAATTTATACATTCAAATAGTTCTACATTTGGAGATGTCTTGAGATACTTCACTTTTTTATTGAAATCTCACAGTACAATACTGTTTCTGTTGTAGTCCTTCATGTCTCCTCGCTTTGCTGGAGGTCCAAGAGGTCCCCCCATTAGGATGGCCAACCAGGTAGAACTTTTAACGCACACACACTTGCATACACACACACACACACACACACACAATGGATGCAGAATAAATGGCATGTACTTAAAACTGCAGTTTCACAGCGTCTTTGTGTCTTATCCCTGTTAGCCACCAGGCGGAGGACCTGGTCCTCATCCCATGCTGCCCAACATGGACCCTACACGACCACAAGGTGTGACTCAGTACAGTATTCACTACAAATATATGTATGTATAAACTACATACATTAGCAGTAGAGAAACAGTTTCCTGACTTTTCTCTTTCTGTAAATTTTCTTGGTCCCTCCAGGCCATCCCAACTTGGGGCCAATGCAGAGAATGAGTGGCCCTCGGGGCATGGGACCCATGGGGCCTGGCCCTCAGGTAGGCTTTGCTGCTTACATAGAATAATATCACCACCGGCTTCATTATTCAGCTAAGCTTCTTTTAAGTTGTAATTGACACATCATGTATATTTCTCTTTTTTTATACGGTGTCCTGTGGTTTATGTGGTTTTAATGAGGTTTTTACTGATAATTGTATGATATTGTTTTTCTCAGAACTTTGGTGGTGGGATGAGGCCTCCACACAACACCATGGGTCCTGGTATGCCAGGAGTGAACATGTGAGCCTATCTTTTGAATTCCTAAATATATTCTTTCAACCTCAATGCATTATCTTAATAAGATTTCCATCGGTCTTACCATCCAGGGGCCCAGGGACTGGTCGGCCATGGCCCAATCCCAACAATGCCAACTCTGTGAGTACTAATGCAGACGCGCAAACACGCATACACCCAGAAAAACGCTGGTTCAGATTGCAGTCAGATCTCCTCTCAAAGCTGAGGTCTAATGTGTTCCAAGGTTCACGTCTGGGATATAATTGTAGTATTATGTGTCACGGTTTCCACAGACAGCTGGACAGACGGCCATAATAGTATTAGGATGATCAAATGATGAATGATGACATTTTGAGGTATAGAAAGGGTTTGCACTCACCCATTTCTGGTCTGTAATGTTTGTGTTTTTGGTTTCAGATGCCTTACTCATCACCCTCTCCTGGTGCATATGGGGTGAGAACATATCTTAACATACTTTCTGGCTTTCAGCTTATGAAAATATTGTAAAGGCAGCTTTTATATGTAAATCTTTTTTCTTTCTTTTTTTACATTTTTTTTTTTACTTATTCTCCACAGGGCGCTTCTGGAGGTGGAGGACCCCCAGGAACTCCCATCATGCCCAGCCCTGCAGGTTAGTGCTTCCCTGACACCAGCTCTTAACTTGTTATTACTGACGGGGGCGCCTGCGATCCCATTTGCATAACTATTTTTCAATGCCGGTAGAATTGCAACCAAATAAGATAGAGCAATCATTCTTTTTGCATATAAAACTGGAGGAGTTACTCATTCATATCATGCATTCATGTTCCAGGGCACTTTTTCTGTCCATGTTTGCACAAATAGAACAATTCTATTTCTATATTTAGAAAATATGTGTAAAAAAATAAACTTTTTAACTTTACTTTTTAATGATTTATTGGACTTTTTAGCCATTTATTTAGTTAGTCTGGACATAAATCTATACATATTATTAACCAGTTAACTGTCAAAACCTGCCAGCGGGTTTGTAGTAACATTCCATAACTTATTAAATCATATTTTATCAATTTTCATTAGCATATATTTATCACATAAAATCGCCCCGAGGGTTAAGTGGTTAAAATGTGTGATTTTAGGGTTATATTGATGTATAGTCATTTAAAATGCTCTGAAAAATGGAACTACGGCATGTAAAAATGTACTAATAGAGATATGCTCTGGCGGACTTCTATGGTTCTATGGTAGATCATAAGGGGTTAATCATAACCTTTTTCATGCACTATCCATTACCAATGACATGTATAATGGCTTCT
Source organism: Amniataba percoides (assembly GCA_037176925.1). Lineage (NCBI taxonomy): Eukaryota > Metazoa > Chordata > Actinopteri > Centrarchiformes > Terapontidae > Amniataba > Amniataba percoides. The sequence continues at coordinate 17,436,554 of JBAJHX010000106.1, forward strand.
TTTTCTAGACTCAAACAACTCCGGTGACAATTTGTACACCATGATCAACACTGGACCCGGTAACCGAAATAATGTAAGTTTTCTTCAGTCTGTTAAGTGTGAATAATTCTTTTCATTAAGTTAAATAAAATCTGAAAAAATAATGAAGTCACTTATGATTAAGTGACTAAATCTGGTTTGTATTGAAATTTTACTGAATAATACCCCATATCACAATATTAGATAGATAGATGGACAGATAGATGACTTTATTAGTCCCTGGAGGGAAATTCAGTTGTCATAGTACCAGATACATAAGATACAAGAAAATACAAAAGATTTAGATAATATAGAATATTATAAGATAGACTAAGTGCAGTGAACATCTAAAACCTGTACAAAAGACATAGAGGCAAATGGATTAAGTACAGGGAGTCTTGAGGCAAGTAGACCAGCCTCGGCAGGTGATGGCAGTGATGATGATAATAATACTTACATGATCAAGTCTTGTTTCTTTCTCACAGGTTTAAGATATAGCAGTTTTTAGATGGGTCATGTACATCAACCTGCTATTATAGGAAAGAAACTATACTAATCATTTTTTTTTAAATATTTCACTCAACACTTGTATCCTGGCAAGAATATTTGCACCTTTACATGGTTCACTGACCACCCCAGAATGCACACAAAAGATTTTTATAGAAACAAAACAAATGCATGTGTTATACTGATACCGCTTCTGTGTTACTTGATTGTATAGGCTACTGTTTCAATCACTCTCTCGCAGCTGAAATTATTAGAATCAGGATTTTGATGTTGAAACAGGGACTAAGGTTCCTAAAACTTACTAAAAAATGTAATTGCACTGTACAGTAGCAGAGGTCCTCGTTATTTGTACTCAAATTTACTTCGAACCTGGTAGTTCTTGGTACCGTAGACTTCCAATTTGAACCGTTCTGTGAAGATCTGGTTAGTAAGTCCACGCTGTCTTGTTTCCCCTCCAGTTCCCTATGGGCCCCGGCTCTGACGGACCCCTGGGAGCCATGGCTGGGATGGAACCACACCACATGAATGGGTCACTAGGTAACACCACCCACTACACTTGACAAGCACAACATACTTCGGTGGAGGACAACAGATTGTGACTCGCTGTATTTCAGATAGTCACTGCATAAAAAATGTCTTTCTTTTGCTCAGAGAATTCAAACATTATGTAATTGTTTCTCATATTGTTCGGTTTCTAGGCTCTGGTGATATGGATGGCATGAACAAGGTAAAGATTATAATCACACAAATTTAATTGTCTTAATCTTAAATGACAAGAGTTGATCCACATTTTTTAAAAATTGTGCTATCTTTGTTTACAGAATTCCCCAAACAATTTAAGTGGCATTAGCAATCCTCCTGGGACCCCGCGGGATGATGGCGAGCTGAGTGGAAACTTCCTCCACTCCTTTCAGAGCGAGAACGTAAGTCTCCCTTCTCGTCAGGTCCTCTCCTCAGCTGATATCACCGGTCTGTTGGCAGCTGTAGTCGTGCTTTGATGAAGCCAGTAGGTAGTGTGCTGTCGACCGCACAGTCAAGCCGCAGTCGCAGCACATTAGCATCACTGACTACAGTAGCACTGTTGCGAGCTAGCTGAGTGTCCGACTGAGGAGGACTCAGCAGAGAAAAGATGAGTTTTTAATCCTTTCTCCTCTGTGCCTCCACAGTACTCTCCAACCATGACGATGAGCGTGTGACACCCCCCACCCTACAACCCACCCGACATTATTTGCCATCATTCCGAGGATCTGAACTCACTATAAGACACGGCCAAACACATCAGCACCGAATCAGGGACAGGCGCCATTTTGGTTCCACACTAACGCCAGAATGCTGATCGGAAAAAAAAGCGAAATGGCTGGCGACTACTGCTCCTTGCTCAAAATGAAGGACAATTTCTCCCATTTATCACAACCCCAAGTGTGACAAAACCAGCTACTGAAAAATGCATACATGACACGTTTTTATGTTCTTTCCAGAAACCCCATGACCCTCTGAGTCCCCTCAACCCTCGAGCGAAGAGAGAAAAAAAATGGTTGAAGTTTACCTCTTGTACTTTTTAATTATTGCTTTGTGGTGCAAGATGTGCAGGAAATGTCTCCGCTTTTGTCTCTTAAAACACTGGAGAGTGTGTATATGCATTGTGAGCTTGGAAAGTCTTTGTCTTGTCATTTTACTTATCACCATGCATACTGTGTCACCAAAGCCAGTTGACATAGGACTCAGAATTTGCCTTCTTACTCTGTGGCCACCTTTCTGAAACATGTACTATTCTTCCCGATGCCCACCCTTCTATTTAAAGAGGTTTAAAAGGGGTAAAGACTTGAGAGAATATGGCTTTTATTGTGATGACCTTTTCACAGTAAGCGCCCAGATGGTTCTTACAACGTCAAACTGATCCCATTTGATCAATTTCGGTCTCTTATTGTTGATGGTGACGCAAATTCCACACTCTTTGCTGTTTTCAGTTTTAAACAGCTAGGTCGCCGTTGCGTCCTGTCGAGGGAAACCAGACTTCGGCATAAGAAGTGAGTGCATGAATGCTGAGAATCTGTGTACAACATACTACCTAGTGCTGCTCTTCTCTATGTGGACACCTGCTTTAAGATGTGGTGTATATCTCTTTACCTGTCTGTGCTTAACACTCTGTGCTCTTCATCGTCGTAGCCTTCTGTGTTATTTCCACTTTGGTTGATTTTTTTTTTTCTTTTTTCTTTCTTTTTTTTTTTTAAATGATGAAATGGCTATGAATGAGCTGCCCATTTTAATCTCTCTTACATATTGGTTGCTCATAAATCCCTCCTGTATCGTCGGTCGTCCCCTTGGCCCCGCCCCCTCCTCACCCAATCTCACATTTTTTTTATATTTTGATACGATCTTTGACTACATATATTGCCCCAGTTATTCAGAGTTAGTCAAAGCTTTCTAAACCGATTCTAGTAGGCCTCATTATAAACTTAGCGGCAGTCTTGTAAATGTGATGAGATTTTTTTTTTCCTGTGAACATTACGCATTATACACATCTGTCCTATGTTGCCTTTATTTGCTGATATTTTTTTATTTCAAATTGAGGAAAGATTGCTTGTTAATATAATTTTACAATAACTTAATTACCTGTGTGGGTTGTTGTTTTTTTCTGTTTTTGCCTAGATGCAGTTGCACTTATATTCCATAGCAAACACACTACCAGCACAGGAAAGCTTGATGTTACAGCAGATGTTGGGGACAATACAGGTGTAAAAGTATAATCGTCCGACAGTCAGCAGCTAACATTAGATGTGCACATCCTCTCCTATGACTCCTATGTCTTCTTCAGTACACACCACAGATGTCAGCTGGCAGCAGGCAGGATGCACCAGCATTACCAGATCATGGATCTCTTCAGCTACAATCGGAGATTGATACAGGGGAAAACTAGTCTTTGGTGGAACTCCTAACAAATCGCAGACGTATGACTGAAGTCAGAAGCAGATGCCATTTAACGCAGAGGTTGGAGCTTCTGGCCTTTTGTACATTGTAAGCTGTTGACAGATTGTCAGATTTTCCTTTACCTCCCCATTTACCATCATGGTGGGACCTTCTTGTCTGTACATTGATTACATGACAACAAATCTCTGCTTAGTGGGCGGTACGGTGACAGTCCAATAGGTCCTGCAGGATTAGGAAGGACAGCTTGTGGATATTTGGCAGTTTCCCAAGCTGCCACCTGAAAACGTCAGTACATAACCTCAGGCCTTTATTTCCACACAAACAGCATGTAAAACATGAGCGGTACGAGGCATTAAACTCTCTGAATGAGATGGTGTTTGAATGCACGTGTGATGTCCAGGGAGAGAGACTGGGGAGTTTACAGCCACTCTCACCTTGCTGCTCTGCCCCCTGGCTGCCTGTCGCTTTTAGGATAGGGGTTTGTTGTCTGCATTCATTTATGGGTGAGGCAGTGTAAACCAACAGAGGCTATTACGTTACAGGAAGGTCACACATTTTTTTTATTATAGGTCAACTCATTTGAAGATAATGCAAATTCAGCAAGCCTCTCCAAAGACTGAGAAGCTGAAAGAAAACAGCCTTTTGTTTTTCCTTGTCTGTTGCTCTCTGGTTGGAGTAAAAATGGCTTCACATTGCCCTCTGGTGGGCTGTAGTGGGGCCCTGCTTTTGCAGAGACCTCTGGCCTTGACACAATAGTTATCCTCCCTGAAAGCAACTGAACACGCTGTATAAGCTGGCTTCAGTTTTACTTTTAAGATTCAGAGATGAATCTTACCAAAAGTCCACTGTTGGGAGGATCTGAGTGTTCTGGTTCCTGTCAAACAATAGGAAGCGAGTCAGAGCTGCTGCTGGCTGCTCTCCACAGGATGTGGCCTGGCTGGGCAGCAGCCAAACCTTCTCTTCAACTTCACAGCCACACAGCTAATGTTATGAAAGCTGTAGCCACACAAAACTGCCTTGTTCACTAACATATACTACCGTATACTAGTAGTGTACTTGTTACCATAAGTTATGATAGTTACTTATTTGATCTGTGTCTCAGTCATTTTGTGCTGAAGATACTGTTTACTTTTTTTTTAAAGGAGTTTTATAATCACTAATTTGCAAGTACTAGTACAACTTTATGATGCTGCTCACTCATTGCATGCATCATGAAAACTATATGTACCAAAATGTAAGAGCAGGTTATTATTTTAACATTGGTGTGGACAAAAAGAGGCTGTAGAGACTTTAACAAACATGAAATGGAATCCTGTTAAAATCATTTAAAATGAGCGTCAGGAGACTAGTTATTCTTACTTTGAAGGATATAAAAATATCTCAGTGTTGCATCGAACACTATTTTTCATTATCAAAATAGTTTCGAGCCACTTTGTGCTCAGAGTCCTATAGAGCCCACAAAAAACACTGCTTGGTGAAACGGTTATGTAACATTGCATAAGAAGAAAAAGAATGGAGAGGCTGTAGTGAGACCTCTCCAAACATTTTATGTCACTATAGAGATCCTGGAAGCCAAAATCAATCGATGTGCAAATACAACACAGTTAGATATTAACTGGCATCAGGGCCTGAATGCAACGCTGAATCTGCACCTCACATATATGCATGTGTCCACACAGGATTCAGCGAACTTGCATAACCCATATACAGTACAGTACGTTTACCATTTATCACTTCCAGACAAGACAGCAAACAACAGCCAGATCGTCATGTGGTGGAAGACCACAGAGTGCGTCAACATTAAAGCCCCACAGCCATTTTCTTCCTCCAAAGAAACATGATGTAGAAATGAAAAACTGGTGTTTCAACCTTATTTTGTCTTAGCGGATTAGGGGAGAGAGGTGAAGTCACGGCTACTTGGAGAGGCAACAGTGAAGAAAATGTAATTCATCTGGAGCCTTTTTTTGGTCATTTCTATCAAGCTATATTGGCTTATAGTAGACGACGGAGTATGGAAACTCACAAATTGATCATTCGGCAATCAGTTTCATAAATAGGACACACTTTATGTCATATGTTGCATATAAATTAATGAGTTGATGCAGGAGTCTTCCCTGGTTATTTTTTTATTTTATTGTACTATAAAACAAACATTGAGATTATTTTTTACATTTTTTTCAGTTATTGTGATAGGACATACAAGATGCTTATTGCACATTAAATGCGAAGATAATTCAGAGCAGTCTGAAGTCAAACTTCATCAGATTACAGTTAC
>JBAJHX010000106.1:17443653-17456390 GCA_037176925.1 Amniataba percoides
GCTCGCATATGCAGGGTAGTAAAAAGGTTCGCCTCTGTGCCTGCTGTGTGCAGCTCTCACCGAGTAGATGATTTTCCCGGCCTGCAGCACGAACAGCCTCTCGGGCAGAGCGCCGTACTTGATCGCGGCCTCGTTGTCCATCTCATCCACGACCACGGGACACAGGGGCTCCTTCTCCACCAGGATCCGTGCCGCCGCCAGCCTGTCCTCCAGGCTGCGGTGCTGATTGATGTCAAAGTTGTTGGTGAAGGCCCAACCGTCTGTGGAGGAGACAGAGAGTGACGTTTCACCACAGCCATGCCGAACAGCACAACAAAGTTCAGGAACATGACAATAAATTCTGTTTTATGATGGCTGCTGCAATGCAACATCAAAGGGGAAAACAATCACATGACCCATTAGACTGTGCAGGTTGTATTTAATGTTAATCTGACTTTAGAAGCACTTTTACAGTGTCGTCTCATGGTTACAGCTAGATACATATATGTAACTAGCTGCATTTATTCTATGTTCTATAAACCCGCTCCATTTAAAAAAAAATCTGTAATCATTTATATTTACACTGACTGATTGGCCATTTCTTATTTATTACCATTTATTACCATGTCTTATTTATTTTTCTAGTCTGAGCCTATTAGATTAGTTTATTTTTGTGCTATTTTTTTGCTAAGTTTTTGCTTATTTTTGTTACATCATGCACAAAGGATCTGAGTGAACCATGTTCTTTGTGTATGCTGCAGTCTGCACTTTTGACCTCCACAGCAGGGACTTAAAAATAGTAAAAAAAAGCGAAGACAAATGATAAACAGATTATTCTGTACATTTAAGGATTCAAGAAAAAAAAACACAAACTTTCAAGGTACTCCATGCTCAAAACTTTTTAAGAGTTTATTTTCATCCAGTGTGCAAGTCTTTCAGGGGATGGGGAGCGGGGATTAATTTTGTTTGTTAGTTTTGTTTGTTTTAGGTGAGTGTTCTTCCCTCCTCTCACCTGTTGAGTGCGCCTCGGCGATGTAGACCACCAGAAAGTCGGCCACGTCGCGGAAATCCTTGACGAGCTGCTTGAACTCCTCAAGTTTGAAGATGAACGGGGGTCAGGTGCAGCTGCCAAAGCTCAGCACCAGCGGCCTGTTGCCTGCAGAGAGACACACGGATCCTCACTAAAGCATCGAAGAGAGAGAAACAAAGAAAGAGAGGGACAGGGAGAGAGAGAGAGGGGTGCAGGGAGTCTTCACGCACCTTTCAGGTACTTGCAGATGCTCGTCTTCTCTCCCTCCATGCTCACCACGGGAGAGTCCGGAGCCCCCGCGCCCTCAAACGCCTCCTGACCCAGAGACAGCCACATGTGCCAGGACGCGGTTTTGATGAACTTCAAGGACCCAAATGTCAGACCCCAGTCCTCGTACTTAAAGTTGGGATTCTGGGTCATGGTGATCCGCTCGCCCATTCTGAGGATCAGCTTCTTGGTGAAGCTCGGCGAGACGAAATGCATGATCCGGGTGAAGACGGTCAACCCGACCATGAAGCAGAGCAAGTGCAGGGTCGACAAGTAGACCCGCAGCCTTTGCAGAGCCATGCTCGCCCCTCGGTTGTCGGCTCCTGTTCTCACGAAGCCTCCTGCCATCTGATTGTTAAACATGTCGGTGAACGCCCACTCGGCTCCAGTTTGATTACAGCTGCCTTCACGGCCCCGCCGCGGGCTCGTTTATGTCACACGCGTCGGTGGTAGGCTGCAGTTTCCTCTCAAATTAAAGGTGCGAGTCTCGATAACCCTTCATACTTCTCTCCGTTTATCCATCACGCACCCATTTCCTCTTTTGATCCCGAAATTGATAGATTACCGGACTTGGTGTTACCCGGAGATGGTGTTACTCTAAAGTGTCCATTTAGCAAACTTTGTGCACAGGACCATGAACGTTACTCGGTATCAGTAGCTGTCAGTATGAACGCAAATTTATGAGGATCCTGCAAGTCACTGTGATGAATAACTTTTTCTGCGCAGGGAGTAGATAAACCTCCCTAAAAATGTAGATAATAGGTCGCTATAATTAAAGGTTAAGCCTAAAAATATTCAGAAAATCTATCATAATATATTATCATTACTTCACTAGTGTTAGTATATAAAAATAATAATTTGGTGTCTCAAAATCTTGGCTTTATATGTCAAACTATGGACTTATTAAATTACAATAATGACTGGGTATCCTCAAATAGTGGTTAGTATCTCAAAATATGAGAATAAGTAACTCAAGTGAATGAGGCCTTTCTCAAAATGATGAGTTAGTATCTCAAAATAACAAGAAGCATTTACTTTGAGAAGAGTCTCATTCATAATTTCTCTCCGTCACAGTGCCAGAAATGGGGTCAAAGACAAACCAAAGTGGGGGAAAGTGAAACGGTCACAGCAGATTGCACCTTCAGAGAGGCATTTACCTACCCAGCTGATATGATCAGATGTTAGCCTCGAGCAAAACCAAAATTTTATCTAAACTTGTAGTCGGTGTGCCACATTACATGATATAGAGTTTGTTGACTAATTAAAATGAACCGCTTTTTGGCCTCTGCCTTCTTCAGGTGTATAGCTCCCGGCCTATTTATTAGCCAATAGAGTGGTTATTTCCACCACTGAATCAATGGCTGTAATAACTGTAGGCCACAAAAAATGTAATACCAGCTGTAGAGAGAGAGACTACAAAACAAAGTCACAGTGAACAGCTGACTTGGAGTTTATCCTCTCCACACTAAGGCAGAGCGAGTGTTAGTAATTAGGCATGAAAAACAACTATTAGAAACTAAAAAAATCTTCATGCTGTTGGTCCCATTTGCTCATATAGGTCACACAGAGGCACTGGTTTTAAATTGAGTTTCCTGACCAGTTAAAACTCAACAGATTGTGTCCAAGTACCATATTTTGGTCTACCACCACCTTAAATATGGAGTTCGTGTTGGTGTTGTTTTGATGTAGAAATGTCAGATATAAGTCTGGCACACCTGCTTCATCCTGTTCACCCTCAGAGATGGACGTTTCTCAGAGGAATAAATTTTATTCTCAACATCATGCCATCGAGACCATGAAACTGACACTTGTGCATCTCCTCGTACAATTAGTTCCCACATTCATGGTGCATTTAGTTGCTATTTTATCCAATTTCAAATTCAGAGGTGGACAAGAGTGAATTTGCCAAAAATTTTTCAACAAGGCCACCTAATTTGTAATGGACACAGGCAGTACTGACGATTCTGTCTGTGTCCTTTCCTTTGCTTTCCTCACTTCTTTTCCATGCTGGCACGTACAAGATCACCATATTGGCTCATGTTATGGATTTGAATGTGTGCGTTTTACTTGATGGACACTTGGGTACTGTAATGCGCAGAGAAACTGCAGCATCAATGGCGATTTTAGGTCCCATTTTCACCAAGGGCCCCGTAATCTGACCATTTTTCTTTACTTGTTGTTGTTTGTTACTTTTTTTAGCACACAGGTGACAATTAAGGGAGAGCAAACAAACAGGAAAGAAGAGAATTGGGATGCAGATTCAACACGTTTTTCAAGTTTCGCTCGCATGTGAATGGCAGACTTTGACATAACTCTGCTGCAGAAGCAGCTCGTGCACCGTGACTGACGCCTGCAGCCACCAAAGCAGCGGGGCCTCCACCTGGTTTAGAATAAGAGCCACTCCTTAAACCACCAGTGGCAGAAAGTTCACTGCCTGCTTCTCTTTGTGCTGGTGAAGACTGCTGAATACCTCTGAGCTGGCGCGCTCATTTTTCCGACCGCACGCGAAGGCAGCGTGAGATCCAGTTATTCCAGTCGCGCCACAGATTGAGTTGAGTGAACAAAGGAAACACACAGACACACACACACACACACGAGTCTTCCCCAGAAACTTTAAAGCCACCAATCACACGTGAGTCTCACCAGCTCTGGATTTGCGTAACAGTAACTGAGCGTGTTATTACTGACAGTCAACTCTGACCTGATTTAAGACCCCCCCCCGCAAACACACACACACACACACACACACACACACACGCACGCACGCACACAAAGAGGCCACCAGATGGCGCTACAGAACAGCATTTCCCATCACACACATACAGATCCAGATGAAGTCCAGCTCTCAGGTTTATCAATGGAGAGAGCAATTTAAGCACTGATTTAATTAACTAACATACATTCATTATAGGCACTGCTTGGAAAAAATCATTATTTTATATTTTAAAAACATATCTTGCTTTCACTCAGTAATTAAGTCACTATTCAAAACATGCCCAGATGAGAGTTTTTAGTCAGTGTTTTTTTCTTCCTTCTTAAAATAGTAATAGAAATAATTAAAGGTATAAATAAGACAAACAAACCACATGCTGAATACATTGCCTGTGTGAATTTTAATAAACTGCGTTCACTTTTTTTAATTGAGGGATAATATTAATTTATTAGTGTAATTGTCCTGCATTACGTCTCTTTTTTTCTCTTTGGATTCAAACCAAATAAAACAGAATAAGATCATGGGAGCTGCGAGCTTACTGATTACACTGCTTAATGAAAAAAAATCGCAAGAGCCTTTATTTAAAAGACAGTCCACAAAAAATAGGTTCACTTTATATAACGATTTCTTCCATCCTTTCCTAAACAGATCCTGCGTTATAAACATGGAATCTGACTGATCACAAACTCGTGTAGAAACACAGCAGAGTGGATGTGCTTTGATCAGTTCCACATTAGTTTTTTTTTTTCCATAGACACCCCCCCCCCCCACACTCCACCCCATCCGAGCTCCGAGTCTTGATCCGGATCTTATCCTCCCACAGACACACGGACTCGGTCTTCATTGGTGCTCCTGAATTCGGAGCGGGAGAGAGAGAGAGAGAGAGAGAGAGTGAGAGAGAGAGAGAGAGAGAGAGAGAGAGAGAGAGGAGGGATGCTGATGACTGATCCTCACTGAGAGGATGCTATCGATCCGGCCTGCGGATGCGTCTTTCCCCTCCGGTTTGATAAACACGCTGATGCGTTTCCTGCTCCTCATCGGTTGATTGGACGAGGTGAGTTTCATCCTCGCGACTTTTGAATAAACGCTAAGTGCGCGCGCGCGTGTTTGTGCGCGTCCCATAGTTGGACTCATTTCCTCTCTCTCTCTCTCTCTCTCGTTTACAGGTAATGTGAGCGGCTGCACACTCGGACCTCTCACCCATGCAGGACCCGTCTTCGCTCTTCGGGATGGTGAGCCGCTGTCACACGCCGGCGTTCGCGGACTTCGCCGGCGGCCTGTCGCTCGCGGTGTACGGAGGCAAGGCGGACCTCTGCGCGCGGAGAGGCGGCGGAGGAGGAGGAGGTGGAGGAGGAAGCTTCGGACCGCAGATCTGCCGGAGCCCCCACGACGCCCCGAGCCTCATGAGCTGCGGCAGCCCGAAGAGACCCGCCGAGGAAAAAACGCACCCGCCAGCCAAAGCCCCGCGCGCGTGCGTCACGCTGCCACACGCGCCAGGTAAGATCCAACCGCGCGAGCTCCCCCTCTTCACACACACACAAACACACACACAAAATCTGTAATTGATGCTGCTGATTGGTGATTGAAGCTTTAAAAAATTCTGATTCTGCGTAGTTGAGTGATTTCTGAGCATCGTGGGTGAACTTTAGTAACTTTTAATCCACAACCCCCCCTCTCCCTCATTGAAACAAACACTGAAGGCAGCACCGTCCGGACCAGTTATCGGCTCCAGGTGACAGACGATGCGACGCTGCCTCCATCCGAGAGCATCCGTCCTCTGACGCAGCTGCGCTCAGAGGCCTCCTCCGTGTTTGCAGTTGCGGATTAGGCTCCGTTAATTAAACCCAGAAGCTCTCTTTGGAATCGGTGGCCAATTCATAAATAACACCAGAGTCAAAGTCTCTGCTGCGCACAAGAGAGGAGGAGAGGAGGAGAGGAGGGAGATGCGCAGCGAGCGGAGGTTTCCTTTGGATGTTAACAAGGCACCGAGGCGTTTGGTTTGGAGCGAGGGAGTGTTGGTGTGGTTAAATATGAGAAAAAAGTTGGCAAAAACAACATTCTAGAGAATAATAAATTATTTTTTTATACTCCCAATTTTAAAACAGTATTCCTCTTAAAAATAATTACATCAATTTGCTCAAAGTGCCCAAAAAATTGACATATGAATCTCCCTCTGGGGCCTCAGAAAAAGTGAAGTTTAAATCAATTCTGACACTGGCTCATCGGTGGCAGCGAAAACTTTTAAAAACAATTACATAGCTGAAATGAGCACTGTCACACAGATCAGCATCCAGAGTGGAAACTGGGCTTTGGGTGCCTGTGGAAGCCTGCTCCATCCTGTTTAGACAGCCTTGTTGTGAGAGGGCGGAGGTAATTACAGCCCCATCCTAAATTATGATTAGACGGAACAGACTTTTATATTAGCAATCATCCTTGCAGCAAGAAGAGGATCAACGGATTTGATTATTGTTTCTTCTCGCTAAACACAAACCATATGTCTGCTGAATGTGTCTCGGCATTTATGAGCTGGGTTGGAGCGCAGTTGTGCCCTCAGCCCTCCATCCCCAGCATCCCCGACCAGAATGAATCGTCTCATTGTCTCTGCGACGCTTTTGAACTCGCTTCCCGTAAAATTGTGGGAATGCAAGATGTGTTATGTGTTTTGCGGATTATGTTGTGCAGATTAACATCGAGGCAGACACATACGTATCTGTTTGTTTGGTATTGGTCTCTGCCAGGCAATTGAGCGGCGGTTTAATAATTTCAATATTTTGTGGGCTCGTGAATTAAAATAGCTTTCAGACTCCCTTTTGGGGTGCAAATATAACATTACTTCCTTAAGCACAGAGTGATTTTAACTCCACACCAAAGCATATCGCACGTCCATGACTAGCTGTTCTTTTTTTTTGACATTTCATATTTCAATAACGTAAAGTTTTATTCACCTGTATCTTGCTGTATCTATCCCATCAGAATACGCACTGTGTTACATTTATCTGCGGCTTTATAGTCTCTTACGGTGAGCACAGAGCATGGAAGTGATCTCAGTACTCATCAGTCTTTTGTATCATGCCTCATTTCAGACTGATCGTATTACATGCTCCCATTTGGGGACAGAGCTGGAGTTTAAGCTGCATTCTGCACCATTACTTTAGATTTATACGGAAAGGAATCTCTGAGCAAACACAGACTGTAAAATCTGTCCTGGTGGAAGTGAGACGGTGGAGAAAGAACTTACCTCAGACGGGAGATTTCTGACCTTTAACCGTGTCCCTGGGATTGCAAAATGTGCACGATTACTCAGTGATAAATGTGATTAAATAAAGTGCTTTACTGATGTTTCATCAATGTAGGATTGTTTTTTGGGGGGGGCAGGGGGGGTGGTGAGATTTAGCTGTAACGTACTAGGATCTGCTCTGAGATGTTTGCGTTCAGTGCTGCTCTGATGATTTCTTAATTTACTCCCAAAAATGCAACGTTTTATCATGTCAACACGTGTGCTTCTGTGTGTGTAAATAAGTGTGTGTGAGAGAGAAAGTGTGTGTAGATGAAGGAGAGAGTTACAGAGCTGCGGTGCTGTGGTGTCAGTACAATCTCTGCATGGACTTGGATTTGAATTTTACGGGCCGGGTATCCTGAATGAAGTAAGAATTCAGCACTTATTGAAAATCCTTTGCTGTTTCTGTGCGGCCTCACTATTGCTGTGCTATTGCATTTTGAAAAAAAAAAAAAAAAAAAGCTCCCAGAGTAAATCCGGGGAAAATTATTCTATATTTTTCCTGCACATGAATTTGACACAGTGGCTTATGTCACACCTGGTGCGTTGGTTTGGCTTACTGCTGTTTCTCTAGTGGAACGGCGGCCGGTCATTCTAACACTGCGAGTCCACTGTGCTATAAATATTGATGCCCACCAGCAAAGAAAATATTTTGCTTGCAAAGAAAAACACTTGACGCTTCTTGAAAAAGAATATCAGGTCTGAATGAAGTGTGTACTCTAGCATCATCTGATACCTTACTAAAGTTTCTCCTGGCCGGGACGAAGCTGCAGAGTCTGTGAGCTTATTTGAGGGGAAATGTTTGAGTTAGAGGAGTGAGCCACAGTCTCAGATAAATGTCAAGGTCTGTCTGTTGGTTCAGCCTGTGAAAAGATGAGTAATGGGCTCTAGGATTTAACCATTATTGGAACTTTTTTTATTTCTATGGCTATCTCTTGTCATCTTTTGCAAACTCACATTGTCATGTTTTATATACACCTGTACATACAATATTAATATATGCACACCTGCACACTAACCCACCAGCATCCACTGCTAATACATACAAACACCCTGCCAGTATATTTATGTACTATGCACACATGCCACACACTGACATGGACTTCACACACATATGCATTAAACACACACACACTTTTTTGTGGTCAAGTGGCATTGGCACCAATGTTAAATATCCTCAAAATGACTTAGTTTCCTGTGTTTTCCCCAGCAGCATTTGTAGACGTCAGACTGCGGGGCGATAATCTGACTGTTATGAGAAACAACCGACCATTATAGCTCCGCTTTGAGCCTCTGCTGTGTCAGGCGCTTAATGACAGCTTCCCGGTGGCTTGTGAATAGCTCTGGTTGTGTGTGCACAGAGGAACACATTAAGTGTGTTTGGTTACGTCATTTGTCTAATCAAATTGTGCGGTTTATTCATTATTATTCCTTGTAGACAGAAGAGCAGGAAGTTGGTATGCTTTTTTAGAAATACTGCATGGGATGGGTTTCATCGTTTCTTTAGAAGCCCCTGTTCCAAATATGTATATATAAAACTCATAATCAGTGTAATATGAAATGCATTGCACGCCAAACCTATAAGGGCACTGCTGTCCACATTTAAAATACCAGTGCCTTCTTTGGGTAGTTGTCTGGATACTTTCATCTGAATAAATCTTCAGATTTGTGTCATATAAAATGTTTATACAGCTATAATTCTGGGAAAATGTTTGCTTCAGCTGCTTCAAGGGGTTTTGAATTTCTTAAATTGCCTTGGACTTCAGGCTTATAATTCCTTTAAGGTTGGCTTTGATTTACGCACAGATCATATTATTTATTCATCTTGGATCTCAATATTTTGGGAGAGTTTTGATTTATGAACCAATTGTCATTTGTGACACTGTTATTCCATTTTGCTGAATCGAGGATGTGACTGTAGTCTCGTATGTCCCCGACTCAAGAGTTCAGTGGTGGTTTGTTAACTCGTTGTTTAATTTAGAAAAAAACAAAAAGATGGTACTTGATCCTAAATCTTTAGAAATGTATCCCTAATGCATATGGATTGATCACAGGGAAATGATTAAGCAAGTGACGCAGTGCAAATATTTATGTGCGAACTGGGACCACAGTTTAAATAAGGAGAACCATGTTAATTTTTTATGACGTTAAATCAGTCCTTGTTTGATGTCCTACGGCTCTGTGGAGTGCCTAAGAGCATTATAATGATGTTCTCCCATGTGGCAACTAATGAATCAGAAACTCATTATAGTGTCTTTATTCTTTAGTTTGGCAACTGAGCAGTGAAAAGAAAGAAAGAAGAGTGTGATAAGAAGATAGAGAAAATGAAATGCCTTTTGCCTCCAACACCTTTACAGAAGATATCTGACAGAAGATCTCTGCCCATGGACTGGGTGGACAGGAGAGAAATGTGCAGACACTTTGTTTCCCGCTCTTTTTTTATGCAACATGTCATTGTAAACATAACAATCTGCCAGACTGCACGTTGGCTCTTGACACGCTACTATGACCCTGAAGTTATCCAGTATACTAGAGTTTTTCTGCAGGTAACGCTCTGCTACCTCCCAATACATACACTGCTGTTGTTTCCTCATAATGCATTTTTTACTCTATCTTCCCACATGCGCACATTCATCCAGTCAGTTTGTTTTCCAAGTTATTGGCACAGCTTTAAAGAGAATTCGCTCACTGCATTTATCCAAGGAAAAGAGAGGCCAAACATTTTGGGCAGTAGAATGATGTGCACAGTCAGTCAACATGTTTTATTGAACAACAGACCCCTCGCTCTGTTGTTTTTTTGAAAACCCAAGAGTTGCAGCCCCCATAACTAAGTGTATCAAAACGGCACAGAGGGGGGTTTTCCTTACCAGTAAATCATCTTTGACCAAGGTTATAGATGTTCCACAGGAAACACTGCAGTAGTAATTATAGTTTTCATTTAATACATTAATGTACATTATTTATTATCAACTGTTACAGCAGTATTTTTGACCACCTTTAGTGTCCCCTTTAGGAGTTGCTCTTAGGACATTTTTATGTTTACTGTCCCCCCAAAAAATTGAAGGGAAATATCCGCCCCTGCCAGAGTCATGTTTGGGTTTAGGCTTAGGCTTATATTAAGAGGGTTTAGGCTTGTATTAAACGTTCCTTAGTGCAGCAGTAAAGAGGGGGTTGGCAATCTTTTTTACAGTATTTAATTTAAATATTAAATTGCTTTAAAGTTATTATTCTATCTACTGAAATGTTACATTTTTTAAAAGAGTAGAATACTTTGTGTGATATAATATTTCCATGTTTATTTACAACATAAAGAATTGCGTTGTTTTGTTCTTTTTTTATATTGTGGACATATAGATTTAACATACACTATGGTGTGTGTGTGTGTGTGTGTGTGTGTGTGTGTGTGTGTGTGTGTGGAACAGCAACCTTCGTGCCCAAACCAAATCCTTTAAAAACTTGAAAAAGTGTATTTTTATTTATACTCTAGTTAAGTGTGATTATTAGTGTGTTATTTGGATTACAACAATGTTAAATCAATCGTCTCTTATCCTGAAGCCAATTTTTTTCCTCGCTGAATCAGAGGTAAGGCACTGAATCCTTGCCACCCCTGCGGATCTCTTCTCCGTTTAAAAGCGAATCCATCAACTTGAGCACCAAATATGTGTATTTATTTAGCACAGTTCTCAGATGATCTCAAAAATCAAGATGACTCTCTCCTCCACTCAACACACAAAAAGGTTTGTAGCAGCGAGGCACGGTTGTAACGGCTCCTCCTCCCAGATGTTGAGAAAGACTGATCAACCCTTAGAGGAAACATTTTGCTGTCACTGCTGCTAAAAGAGATTTGACCTTTTATTGAACTTGTGGTTCACTTAGCTCCACAGCTGAGGTTAACTGAGAACATTTTTGTTTCAGATTGTGAAAAGGTTATACGGCGCATTTTTTGGCATCGCTTGTGACTTTGCACGCCGGACGCATTTTATCTGTCAGCAGGAACCGACTAACAAACAACCACACGTCCTCTCTGTTTTTTGTTTTTTTTTGTATTTGTCCCTCTTAATCATTCAGAGCTATACATGCGGGCCTGTTTGTGTATATCAGAGCGGTCCAGTGATAGTAACATTCTTTTTGCGAGTTTTCTCACCAGTCAGTACATTCCTGGGAGCCAAAGAGAGCGCTTCAGCCCACGTCTTTGCTTCCCGCATGAGCTCAGCAGTGAGTTATGGGTAAATGCGAGGGTGCTGCCTGGGAAGGGTGTTTCAGGGTGTAATGTTTGCAGCATGTTCCACTGATTCATAAAGCTGAAGCCCGGTGATGATTCTGCAGCGGTATTCCCGTAAAACCTCTGTCTGGCCGAGGAGCTGACGGGGGAATGCTGGGTAATGGAATGAGAGCGCTTCCTGAGTCAGAGCCACTAGAGAGGGAGAGTGAGAGAACACCCCTGGTCTGGCATCTGTTTGGCTGAATCACCTCAATCAAAGTTGGCCAGGAGTGCACATGACGTGTGTGGAAACAGGAGATAAGTGGCAGAGGAGGAGGAGATGAGTGTTGCATCAGCTCGACTGAAGCTGGATTCAAAGAGAGAGACGGAGATTTATGGGAGGTCGTGACTGTTTTGTGCTCGAGTGTCTTCTGATGAGTCCTCAGAAGTTGCAAAATGAACACGAACCCCCGAACAGAACAACACAGAGCTTCAGGATTTTACCCCTGCTGCCTCTCCGCTGTCTTTTTCCTTCTCCGGATCCAATGTCACACAGGTCAAATGTTCTCATTCTTATGTGACCAGTGTGGTATGACTGTGGCATCTCACTGTAACCAAAGGCATTCTGACTTTCATTCTGCCAATGAATCCGACCAGTCACACTGCAAAAATATGATCTGCTTTGAGTAAGTGTCGAAATATCACTGGAATACCAGAAGAAATGTGCTCGCAGCCTCAGCTTAATCAAGAAAAAGCTGCAGAGTTGGCTCAGATGTGTCATCATAAAAATGGATTTTAAGCCTAAACCTTGCCTTGAGAAGCACTCACAAACTGCTCTTTCACTGATGAGGGGAACAAGCTGCCAGGTTTTGTGAATTTGACCTGATTTGTTTTACCTTTCTAACTATTTATAACAAAGATAAAGATACGTCTCCGCTTCTCCCTGATTCCTTTCGCCTGGACAGACATGCCACAGCTGACCACATGTCTATAGAGTCTGTATTACTCATGCATTTTCAGACAGCAGCGACTCCTCTCGCAGACCTCTCTGTGTATGACTTAGCACACGGGTGGGTTTTTGATTTACATCTCGGCTGTGCCACTTGCTGTTCTTGGCTCGACGCTGCTGTGTTTCATCAAAGAAAAATCCGCTCCACTCTGACTGTGGCAGTTAAGACGGCCGTCCGCCGCTGCGCTGCCTCTGCCAGAGCCGGGCCGAGAGCTGACTGGGCCCTTGCAGCTGTCAGCTGGAGAGAGAGAGAGAGAGAGA
>JBAJHX010000106.1:17458388-17475597 GCA_037176925.1 Amniataba percoides
TAAGTGTGTTAAATGGATCCATATTACACTGAGTAATAGCCTCAGTATGCACTCTTCATTAACATGCTTAACATTCCCCTCAAGACCCAGAAGTCGGCTTCTATAATACACTGCTTAACACAAACATCATGTTGGACTCTTAAGATCTCTTATGGGGCTCGTTGTTGGCAATTTTAGCAGTGAGCAGATCTGGCGAATGTTTGGGTCAGAGTGGAGGACAGGACGGACTTGTTCGTGAACTCTGAACATAAAAACCTTGAAAAGTTAATAAAAGAAACACACACGCTCCTTTGCCAGCTAATTAGAGCAGAGATCCAACAGAAGAGGTTAATACGTCGCAGTGCAAAATGTTTTTTTTTTTGTTGTTGTTTTTTTGGCTTGAGGATGAAATCTGTTGCAACACTGGTCAGCCACTTGTTGCGTGTTTCCAAAACGGGACACGCAACTTTGTTTCTGAAAGTAAGAAATACTCAAAACTTGGCAAAGTAAATGCTGAGCCACGGATATTTTTCAACGACCGAATCAATCATCAAAAGAGACATTATGGCCATTTAATGCTTTTGGATGCTTGGAGACATTTAATATCTGTGTGTGTTTGTGTATCAAAGCATGTATGCAGGCACATCTGTTTTTTTAATCAGCATATGAAATGTCTGGATTGCTACCTGTTGGACCTGGATTTCTTTCATATTTATCAAAGACAGTGGTGGCAGTGAGTGGGTAATGTTAAGAATGGAAGTTAAACGATTTCAACCTAATGGGAACCAGCGTGCAGCCGTCCTAGCTGGCTTGACATTTACAGCTGTTTCCCGCCGGCTCAGCGCTCAACCTTTACGACCGAGCCAGAACCCATCAAGAGGGGCTTCACTCACCTTAAAACTGATACGCTGAGATTCTTGGATCCTCGCGGACAAGACACATGGGTTCACACGGCTTCAGTAACCAATAAAACCTTCCCATGGCAGGAAATGTCTCTTATATATCACCGGGAGTTTTTGACAAGAATATTTAGGATGAGTACCTGGCCGTCTCCCTAGTATGTCCTCACTGGAGCTGAGTCACAGATTTAGAGGACGGATAGAGGGAGTGAGGAAAGGAGGGGAAAGCAGGATTTCTCTCTTCTCTCCTTTCTGTTTATCTAACTTTTGCCCTTAAAAAGTCAGCTCGCAGCACATGTTGACTAATACCGATAAAAAGCCTAATCAGGCACTTTCAGCTCATATCGACAGTGATCTAATAGGCATGTGTTTGAAAGTTGAAATGAATTAGGCAGCGTAAGGGCCGTGACAGCCAGGTGCTGAGCACTTGGCCCAGCAAGCTGAAGCCTCAGCCAATTGGAAAATGCTTTGCAGAATTTATCTGCACCCTTCTCCCCTGACAAATTATTTTATTGTTCCCACACAGTTGGTTTTCATTTAGTCTTTTGGCTAATGATAGGCTGAGAGCATGTGGGCCATTGTTATTCCTTTATTCAGCATAGATACTCTGACTGGAAGTGTTCACATCTGATAGTACACTCCCATGCAATAGTAACCGACCAAAACACAACACACAGAAGGCGCACAAATGTACACAGATGGTACGCAGATTTGGAAGTTAGTATAGCACATAAGAAGAACAATCTTGATACACTGATTGCTTTATATGTGCTTTAAGTACCTCTGTGGCATGACCTTAGTGACTGTCAGTCAAATGGGGTAATGCTGCTTCCTGAAGGAACAACTTCTGTATAATCTCCCATCAGAACTCCAATCCGCCCCCCCCATTCCAAAACCTTTAATCACATTATTCAGTGTGTCTCATGTACCCGGACTAGTAGATATGCTGTGTTAGAGCTGCAGATGGAAGAGATAGGGTGAAACTCGCCTCGCGTCCGAGCCCTGCACTCTGCCTGACCTGAGCTCAGTACAGCAAGACTAGGCCGCTAATCTTTAACAAATGCTGGGAGTCTCCATGACCGGGCCCTCGCTGAGATGGCTTAGTCAAAACAGCCGCGCTGCTCCTGAACACAACCTCAGCCTCTAGCTTAATTCATACGCTGATTAACTAACAAATACCTGCTGCTTGTTCCACAGCATTACACAGCCCGGTGCGTTCTGCAGCGCTCCATAGAGTTTGACAGTGGGTTTGCTGTCCTGAAGAGGAACACACAGGCCTTCTGTGTTGCAGGCTTTTTGGGGATTTGCAGGCATAATGATGCAGGACACGTAAAGTGAGCAGAAGCACAGAAAAACCTCACTGAATGAAGCGAGTATCATTGTTTAATCTGTCATTATATCTTTCAGCGACAGTGCTTTGCTGTCTGAGTGAAATGAACTACATAAAAAAAGATTTAGCATTGTTCCTGTGCCACATTGTGAAAACCTCTGATATTTTACATAATGGCACACAAACACAGACAAAAAAAGAAACATTGTTCAACCAATCGACATGTTTTTTTTGTTGTTGTTTTTATCCCTGTGAGGGTTTGTTGCTCTGAAAGTGTGATTTACATTTACTGTGAAAATAAATCACAAAATCAACAAGTACCAATTCACACTGACAACCGTAAACTAAACAGCCAAAATTTTGACTGTCTGGCTTGAATTGAATGGTTTTGCGATTAAGATGATAGTTGGCTTACAAGCAAAGTTGCGTCATCACAGCGCCTCCCGCCAACTGACTTGACGGGTAAAAGCAAAACAAATATTTTTAGCAGATGATACTGGAAGAAATGATGAAACATGGCCTTTTTTGTACACCTTCAAATTTTACCAGTGTCCTGTTCTCAGTTACTCCCAACCCCTCTCACTTCCCATATTTCAGAGATAGCCCTTTGGTTTTACATTTTCCATTCCACCTGAACACTTACCAGACACAATTCTGCCACATCTTTTCACTCACTGTCACTGTTAACGTGGACCTTACTACATTTTTCTGACCACATTTTTCTGACCACTTTGGACGACACCTTGCAGTTCAGGCCCTTCAGCAGGCACAGTTGGACGTTGTACATGGAGAATCTGGCACAACTAACATGTCGAATTAAGTATCGCCACTTGTGCTGTAACTTGCCTTTGAGAAATATCTGAATGTTCCAAAAATTATTTAAAATGACCTTGAGGTAGAATATATTGAAACATAAAAGTACGCGTGGTTTTGGCAGTTACTGTAAATGACGAATAATTCAAGTTTATATCTGAGCCATTTTTATGCATCTGTGGTGCTTTGATTGTCTTGGTGCTCATATCTGATTGGACACACTAAATGGCAGCATACTACTGCCATCCAGCATAAACTGCCAGTGTGTCTTTTTTTATTATTTGTAAATTTCTGAGAACAATTTGATACACTGGGAACAATAAATCTTCCACAATTTTTGCAATAACAGTCATTATTGTTCTTAAGAATGCTGCTTTCTATTCCAACCCGAAAAAAGTTGGAAGTTCAACAGTAACTATAAACTCAATAGAGTGTATTTTGAAAAGGAACTAAAGTTAGCAAGGATGTACTTTGATTTGACGGCTAGAAATGGCTACAGTTTTAATATTTAATGTATAACCCCTGAAACCGCAATTCAACAAAAGTCAACGGGACTTGTTAGCTATGTCCTTGATGGCTTTAGCTGTAAATGTAAATGCACAGTTTACCACAGCGCCTACTTTTACAGGGCCAGACCTGTCATTTGACACGCAAATATGGCCAATCTAGGCCACTGTAAAGATGCCAGTCTTCTACAAGCCTCGAGAGCTCTGAGCCATGAAGGAGTCCAGCGAGAGAGGCAAAGCATCAGTATATGTACACTGCAGCCTGCCAAAGTACACTCATTTAACAGCACAAAAAGACTTGCACTGAGAACCCGCATGTTTATGTTAGGGATGATGTAAAATGGCCAGAATTCATATTTCACATCAAATTTCTCTTTTAAGATGGCTTCTCTCAATTTTTACGTGCAAGGAAACAAACATTTGCATTTCAAAGTTCTTCAAATAAAAATAAATGAAAAGCAAACCCTTTTATGGGTTTGGAGACTATATTGGAAAACAGGTCAGGGGCGAAATGAATATTTTTTATGGTTCGTAAAAGAGCTTCACAATGAATGCCAGGTTATGTGAAAGGCTTGACACATGGTACAGGCCAGAGCCCTTCGAGGTTCCCTCTTTATACAGCCTTTACACTCTCGGGCCAAGAGCAGCCAAACAACACACATGGTAGAGGCCAAGATGATGATGAAGAATGATTTCTTTATTTCTGCTCGTTATCGTCTGATTAGGCTCCTTCTCACCAAAGACCCATCCAAAAATCTATCAACTAACAACCTTTGCTTTTCCTTTTGGGTTTATCACACTCTGACTGATGTATAATCAACTAAATACTCAGAGTAATTTTTAATTGCAGAACTGAACCGGGGTCACTCTAATCACAGTATCAGATATGTGTTTATATATTTATGTGCACACATTATAATTTGATATGAAAAGATGTAGTTTTAACAACATTTTATTTCTATGGGACATACTGTATATATGCACACATACTGAACTGTATGTAAAAATATGTAAATATGTTTAACTACCTCAAATTTAAATATCATGGGATTTGTATATCATTTCCACATTACTGTGGTCACTTTAGTAGTAGTTTGTCTAGTTTTGAGTGATACTCCACATCTGTATATGACATACTTAAACATGTCGTATACAGAACATATTGTGGTACATAAATTAGTATCTATAAAGCAGTGTACCAGTTGGATGTGTCGGAATCCTTATTTATTATGCAAGCTCCTCTTAGATGACATTCTTGGTGTACATACCAAAGATGACGGGTCTTTTGTTTTGTCGACGGTTTCCAGTACTTGCCTTTGACCCTGATGTATCAGGATACACTGTAAAATTATGACTTATTGTTAAGGCATCAGCTTCAATCATACTATTCCCTGTTCATGGTCTGTTTTTAGTTATTGTGATGTTGCTAAAGGTGCTGGAGCCGACCCACTCAACTCAAACACAACGGCAGGTTGCGCCTTGTTTCACCGCTGACTCATGTCTCACACTGGCGGACTCACGTGGCGAGGGGATGCAGCGAGCACAGAAATCAAAATAAAAGGACTCTTATTACATCCATTAAACAAGAGAAGGGAAAACACGGGAGAAGTTTCATGCCTGGACACCTAAAATGCTTACGCAGTGAGAATATATTTGCTCGTAAAGCTCTTTGATGGTGGCCCTGTCCGTTCCAACACATAGCGCTGCTGTCTGTGTAAATAGCTGTGTATTGACCTCCCACCGCACAAGATTGAATGTGTTTCCATAGGTGTCATTTGGTACCGTTTTGGGTTTTTTACGGGCCCCACTGTGCCGTAGTCGCTGTAACCGCGGGGGCGCAGGAGTCATGCCACTGCTGCTCAAACAGTGGGCTCTTCCTGAGGTGGAGAGATGAGAGGTTGACTATGAACTGCAGCCCCCTCCTCTCCGTCCTTCCTCACAGCAGCATTATGGTGCTCTGTTTGATGTGGAGTGATATATAATGTCTGGTGGACTGTCCAGCTCAAGTTACCTAGAGAGCATGTTCCTGTCTCTATGTGTGATCTGTGTTTGCGAGCGTGTGTGTGTGTGGTTGTGGGTGGGTGGGGGAGGCAGGGTGGTTGTGGTCCTCAAGCCTTTGCTGAATGAGGACTCTCCACACAATAAAAGAATGGTATTGCTGACTTCCTTAGGTATGTGTGGTTTGAAACTCAACACAGGTTTGCTCAGTGGGGCCCTCTCTTATTTATTCTATATATCTATGAAACCCCCCCAATACTGTGCTGCCCTCTGTGTCAAAGAAAAGGCCGGGTTATGATAATTCTTCAGCCAAATTATTGCCCTTTGGTGGCAGATGTTTACCGCTGTGCAGCAGCAAATCTTTTGCACAGTGTCTCACTGTTGGTTTGAATCGGTTACAGAATATGAACCATTTTGCTGTGTGTCTGCAGCAGCAGTGACATTTATTTTGAGGATACGCAGGAAGACTTAGTCCCTTTTGTGTGAGCAGATCAGCTTACTTTGTGTGCTGAAATTTAAGAGTTTAGAAACCAGCGACATGAAACAACACCAATAATCAAATCAAAATAAAAGCTTCCCCTGTGTGCCCCCACTGTCAAAGCAAATTGTGGGCTTTTGAAAAAATATTCCTCAAAGAGCTCCATTTTGGGGCTGAGTTAACCCCTAATCATCCTGACGAGCTAATATTCATTGCGGACACTGTGGAGAGGCACTGGCCTCAACTTTAACCGGAAACTTCAAAAGCCAAAGCAATTACTATGCATGCTTTGAACATATCCTTTTCACAAAGTAACATTCCATTATTCTTCCTGCGCTAAAACAACAAAAAGCAACAAAGAAGTAGGAAGTGAAATTGGATTCCTCTTTGGGTTCCCAAAACATCTGGTTTGGCCCTAGTTTTAAACAACTAGCATCCCCTCTGAGAATAACAGAAGGTTATATGCACTGTGTGTAGGTAACAAAATAATCATTTTCAAATGTTGCCCCATTCAAATGGGATCTAATTACCGTCACTTAAATTCAGCCTCTCAGTTGGACCACCGACCATCAAGGGAATTTTCTTCCAGACGTTTTCCTAACTATTCATTTATTTCTCCCCCGCAGCTGCCTCAAAACCATTAAAAATATACAATAATTGCTGCAAATTGATCACTTGTTTTACAGAAGTCATATAAATCTCCAGTCTTGTCAAACTGTAATCGATGGCAGGAGGCGGCGCCGGGCGAGAGGAAGAGTGAGTATCTGTCAGACGGGCCTCGACGCGTCTGCTACACGGAGATGCTCTCATGTACTGTGGTTGGGCTTTGGCCACTGTCATTTCCGAGGAATTTCCTGCCATCTGTGTTCAATCGAATTCTCTCACAGATTTGGGATTGCTTGTAAATATCGGGTGCTGGCTGAAGACGACTGAAGGAGCACTGTGAGTTTTGTACCAACAGCCTCTCAGACCAAAGCGAGCAAGCCGCTCGCACAGGGTGAGCTCGGCTGACAAAGACCTTATTAGTTGGAGCTTCAGCAAGACAGCGTAGTACCTGGCTGCCGTGGGGAGAGACATTTGTTAATCTGAGGTTACGTATCAACTGAATCCTTTTCACAGACTTTGCTGCTCGATGCCAAGTAGTCCTGTCTATTTTAGTAATACTAGCAGCATGGATTGAAAAATGGCAATGACTTTCTGTTGTTGGGTTGGTCAGTCCAAAGCTTTGGTCCAAACTACAATGACTCAACAAGTATTTGATGGACTGCCATGAAATTTAGAGACATCCATGCTGCCCAGAGAACAAATGAATGGTGACTCCCCTGACTCTTCCTCTAGGGCCGCCATGATCTTCACACATGAAAAGTCTTGATCACTACGGATGGATCGCTGTGAAATTTGGTACCGATGTTCATGTTCCCCTCGGGATGAATAGTAATCACTTTTGTGATCCCTTAACCTTTCCTCTAGCGCCACCAGCAGGTCAAAATCTCAGTTCGTCAAACACTTTGGTTCATGATAGATGCTTAAAAAACTCCCATTAGCCCCAGCTGTTTGTTACGTGTAGCACCAAATAGCAACTGTCACCATGTTTTTTTTACCTGCTAAACGTGATAAACATTAGCACGGCAGCAGTGTCATTAAGAGCATGTTACCATGACACAATTTATCTCAAACCTCAAATCCCTCTGCTTGGGAATATCTAACTTGTTTATTTTTATTTTTCTTACACAGTGTGTTGTATGTTATGTTATGCCATCATAAACCAATTTTTAAAAATTCCTTTCTTCCATCAAAAACCAATTGGACACACGCAGTAACTGACACCAAACTAATTAAACTAATTCCTAAATGAGTCCTAAAAGTACCATAAGTTTTAGAATATGAGCATAATATAATCTTCAAAGATACAAATATACAAGTCTTACATATGAAAAGAATAATCACAATCAATCAATAATCTAAATCCCAAACATGTGCAAAAATATGCAAGTAAAACTTACCTTGCAGTATTTATAGTCTCCATCATAGTTTGGCGTTGAATAGTTTGTATATTTCACTTCCGAGTTTTTTTGGAACTTTTAAGACAAACAGTCACAATGTGAGACTGAATCTGAACTGAACTTTATATAAACACTTATTTTACCAATGGCATTTCTTTGTGCTATTTCAGTCTCTTTTTTTCATAGAAAAATGAAAGAAGTAAAATTGAGCTTCCACAAGTCTCTCTATTGTTGGTATGTTTTTTTATTAAATAAAATTCAACACGAGAATAAAGCCCTCATTATAAATGACCTTTGTTTGACAAAAGTCATTTTCCAAACCAGCCCTTCTCAGCAGCACAGATTTATTGTGCTATTATAGTCATTTTGACAAATAGAGGGCCATGCAGATGTTTGACAAATGGATCTGATTTCACTACAGTTTCAGAGGGACGTCTGCTGTGTTTTGATATGACTTGAGCGCGCACATGGACAAACTGAGGCCTATTGTTCAGTGAGGGAAAAGGCAGCTTCTGCACTAAATCGGCATGTTTATTTTGTACAGCAGATTTATATACACTGGTTATTCTCATGAGTGAACACACACAAGCACGCACGCAGACAAAAACACAGGCACTCAAAGCAACGTATCTAAAACCTTTCAAATAAACACTGAATTAAAGTGTTTTAAAGTGCTTTGTAGCGCTATTTATGTTTAGCTGTTGCAGGAAATAACTTGGTTCTGCTGAGAAGTGCGCCAGTCTCACCTTTAACACGTTCTCTGAGGGTGTGGTGCGTGGTGTGCTCGTCAGTCCTCTGGACCGGCTACACACTCTGCCAGTATTTACTGCCGCCTCTCCAAACAGAGCAGCCTCTTGTCTGGCTTTGAAGCGCCTCCTGATCCCATGCCGAGGTTTCGGCGCTGCTGGCCTGGCTCTGGAGCCGCGCTGTTCACCAGCCTCATAAAGGTGTCTGTCACTAAGCCAGACGTCCCTGTCGCGTCTGCCGGCCAAGTGCATCACGTCTTGTCAGTCCACCGGCCTATCAAGTCAGTCTGCGGGCCTGACTGATCCTTTGTGCACTGTTTGGTCTTTACAATTATGTGGCTTTTCAGTCAAATTATAGGATGTGGTTTGGCTGTGCACTCCTTGTAAAACTTTGTGATTGTCTGTGATTAATCCTGGCAGTGTACAGATTTGTGGGAGACATCTTGTTATGATAGTGATTGTCAGGATAGTGTTGTGGCTACCAGTGGCTTTAAAGTGGTTTCTTGATGATGCGTATTTCTATTATATTAACAAATGTTTGACTTAAAGATAGAGGATATGCTTATTTTTGTGCTAATCAATCATTTCTGTGGTGGATTTTTTTTGTCCTTCCCAGAGGTCAGTGTGCAAACTGTGTCTTCTGAGTACTATGAGGACTTTTCTTGGGATTTCCTGGTGATTAAGCCTGGCTGTCTGCATGCTGACTTCTGTTCTTTTTCTGTTCGGCTATCATCATGTGGTTGTTACTGCTTATGCTAATCATTCAGTTCTGTTGATTCTGATCAACGTACTTATAGCTGTTGGAAACATAAACACATCCCTTCATGATATACAGTTTTATAAAGACCTGCATTGAGAGTTGAATCTTGACAATAAATTCTTGAGTAAATGTAAAAAAAAAAATACTGTGACTCAATTTTCATTAGTCCATAATGAAACACAAGGGGCAATTATTTCTGTGAAAATATTCAAATTATACTTTGACCCCTTAGAATAAACACTCAGCGGGTATTTACTCTGCTAAGGCTACTAAACAAAGATGATTTAATATTAGGGAGTCTTCTCAGTTCAGCAGCACCACAAGCCACAACCTCCAAAATAACCAATTACTGAAAATTGTAGGAGGATTAATTGCAGTCTGGAACAACAGCTTCAGCCTTTACTTTCTGCAGGTCTTTATCTAAGGCCGTTATTTTTTAATCTTTCTCAGAGTGATGCGTGTCACCTGTTGATCAATTTGTCCTCTAAGGCCTGGAGGGCACCACCAGTGACAAAGTGCTACCACCAGGTGGTGACATGCACAAGTGTAAAGTTTTAATTATGTTAATCAGAGAGGGATGATTGGCCGTGACGGTTAGAAGGAGGTTGTGGGACGTGATCAGGAACGACCGCAGCCATTCAGTGCATCTTCCTCTGTAAGACTGCAGTCTGAGTGTGCTCTTTTAGTGTGTGTGTGTGTGAGACAGAGAGAGAGAGGGAAAGAGAGAGAGGTTTAAGTGGTGGTGTGTGTGTGTTTGTGTGTGTGCGTGCGTGGAGTCACATAATCCCAAAGCATTTTGTCCCGTGTTTGGGTTTTGACTTACAGCGCCCTCTCTTTAAGCCATGTGGTAAAGTGGTTGGTCTTTGGGACTCCACGGGCACCAAAGCTGGCACTGGGATGGGGTGGGTGGGGTAGGTTGGTGGGGTTAAGGATGGGGGGGGGGGGTGTTTGCTGGCTGCCAGTGATTTGTTTGTATTCATGACTGTGGTTAGAGCTGCCCCATTTGAAAAGCCTGGTATTATGAGGACGTCTGCTTCCCACAACATGTGCCCTCCTCTCTAAAAGGCAGGAGGGCTAATCATTTACCGACCGCTGAATTCATCAGTACGACTTAAAACTTTGTAGCCACTTAGCGTGAACAACCAGACGTATGCACACAGAGGCACAGAGCTCTTTCTCAGTTCTTACATAGCGTACACTAATGATTTCTTTAATGTTATTACCCTTTGGACCTGAAGTAAAATATTTATGTGCCGTGCCCAGAAATAGTCGAGCCTTGCAGCTGGATGCCTCTGGAGCCACACGCTTCCCCGCTTTTTTATTCTTGTATTCGACTTTCTAGCGACTAATCTGAGGTTATTGTGTAACCAAGCTGACCATGAGAAAACAGAGAGGAACAAAGATACCTGCTTGAGAGCGGCTAAAATCAGCTCGAACAAATTGATTTTATCCTCATGAAAGTTCTCATGTCTGCTGGTACTGGTAATCCTGCTACGAAAACACTGACATTTCTGTGCTCCTGCAGTAATTTAATAGATTTTTTCTCCCTCCCTTGCTCCGCACCTGCTTTAAGAGGAGCTTTCTCCCTAGACATTGTTATTTTTCATTTACTTGTGCCCCCAGGTTTTTCAATCATACATCCATTACTAAGCAAACAAATAAGTTCCGGGCCTATGCCGCAGACACAAATATAGACATGAGTTATGAGATTCAGTGAAGCCGGGAAGGGCTTTGGACCCTAATATGCAACATCTGCACCGGACAAGACGCACAACCAGAGCATCCCTCTACAAAGTCCCGCGGCCCACTGTCACACACTTGCATCTGTTGAACCCGTCTCGTGTTGAAAGCGAGGAAGGAGAGGGGGTGGAAGGATGGCAGGTAGTGGTTGTTGTGGCAGACGGGAATAAAATGATCATTATTAACTGTTTAAGTGCTGAATGTTATGATTTATGGAGCCAAAGTGGGGCCAGTTGAGGTGTCACGTCGGATTTCCAGAGGAATCTGTCTTGCGGTTTTGGCAGCTTGTTGTACCTTGGGTTCAGATGTTTGCATCACACTCCTGACATCCCGTTTCCCCCTCTAACACCCCCCAACCCACACACACACACGCACAACAGCCTCCTGCTTTAAGTACTGTACACCTCTGATCGCTCCCCTTTCCTCTCCTTAAACCATCTATCCATCCGCACATCTGCTTTTCATTGAGGCCTGCATGTCTCTGAAGACTTGAACGCATTAAACGCTGGCACAAGCACAGTCTCACTCTGGCACTTAACACAGCGCTTAGGTGACTTAAAAGGGAGAGGCGAGAATTATAGAAAATGAAGTGTCACCAAAATAAAAAATCGCCTCCAGATTACCACCAATTACACTTAATAATGCTGTCCAGGCCATCTGCTGATCAGATGGAGGACTGGTATTGTCTGTGGAGAAATAATGATACCAGTGAGTGTAAGAAGGAGGGAGATTCATTGGGGGAGACAGCATATACATAGACTTTCAACAATGTGATGATGTGGTTTGATCTTTTTTAGCACTGTATAGGCTGGAATGCTTTGTATGGTAATGCAGTCATAACTGCATATCTTGGGATAATAGCCATGTTTTTTCAGAGGGGTTAAGTCCTGCTAGATTGGAGACATGTGTCTGCTCTGCTTTATTAGTCATTTATTAGTCACTGAGGTCAGGGGAGAGTTTTTAGCCAAGGCACAACACCACTGAACTTGAACACGGCTCTGATCATCAGCCCCTGAGGCAGCCTGAATAGGTGTACAATTACAGCGCACCCTAACTGGCCATGATCCCCAATGTGAAACCCAGCCAGTATGTGAAGCGTGTTCAACAATCAATGTAATCACCGTCACGGTGACCACAACCTTCCACCGAAGAGTGAGTCGTGCTCTAATTATCAGAATTATCGAGTCTGCATTTGCTCATTGTTCCTGCCTATTGTCTTATTTTTTTTCGGGCCTCCATGGTCGCAGTGGCTGCATTAATCAGCGGGAGAGGGATTAGAAAGCACTTTCCACTCACGATCATGATGCATCTGAGTTTTACAGCTTTGTTCGCTGCGTTCCCAAAGGATTTTGACAAGAAGGCAGCATGACAAATGGATGACATCAGGGCAGGCATATTGCGGGGTGATTGGAACCTCGTTTCCCTCGGCAACCTCAGCCAAAAAATAATCATACATGTCCCAAAACAAGTTCTCCAATAACCATGTCCCTTTTATCCCTTATATCCCTTTTATAATTACGCTCTTGTAGGAAGCATTAATTTTTGTGTCCTTGTGTAATGGAGCATACGAACTGGCATGCCCGTCCTTTAGTCTTACGTCTCCCCTCGCACATCTCAGTGAGCTCCTCGATTTACCGTCATCCTACAGTCACTGAAAGGAACGCGTTGCTTTAATTATACAGGAGAGGAGAGGAGGCAGAGTGAGCAATGGATACCACGTGATGACATTTATGGAGCGGAAGACAGCACTTTAGGTGTAACAGAGTATTATTATCAACAGGAATTGTTTCTCACCCACAGTCCTTGTTCCAAAAGAGTTGTTTTTGTGATGGCGGTGTTTTTGGAGGGCGGATAACAATAGAGTCCTTATTTTGTGCCTGAGTCTTTGGTTGGCAATGTTGACATCAGTGGCTCTTTGTGAGGATGAGCCAGCACATCTGTACATGGTCTTTGTACTAAACACCACATTTGCCCCTGGTGCTTCTGGCACTACCTCTTTCTTTCTCTGTCTTTCTTTATGTCCTGGCATCCCCGATCTCACGCCCTAACAGCGTCTCCCCTAATTGGGCCTGAATGCTTGTGTATCAGAGCAGCATCCCACCCTGCTTGCTCTAAGTTGCTCCCTAGAATTGGAAAAAAGACTGAACTCAAGTTTCATAGATAATCTGCAAGGATATGTAAATTACTGTGCCTACAGATTGAGTCAACTTAAAAGTGCATCATGGAGTTAGTGTATGAGCAACGAAACATTTCTTACCAGGGGATGAATGCATTTTCTTCTTCATAAAACATCTGTAGATTGATTTCAAAATATATCTATTTCGAAACAAAACTGCTGGGCTTTCATCTGTCTTACCGCCACCAACTGTTGATTAATGGAAATGGGTGAAACTGGCATTAATGGGTATCACTACGACTGTGAGCTCATGACCGTGCACGATACAAACAAAACAGGCACCCATTTGTAAAAACATTCCTTCAATAGCATTAGAAGTGGTCAAAAACCTCACAGTACCTTGTAATTTTATCAGTGGATTACAGAGAGGGGTATTTTTTAGCTACTCAACCTTTCCCAGAACATAACATGGAAAAATTCTAATCCAGAGCCAAAGGAATGCAAAGTATGATGAGTACACAGCTGCCTTGCTCAACAGACCACCCATAAACTCTGAACATTTAAAAAAAGAATTGTCATCCCTCTCTTCTTTTCCTGTCTCTCACACTCTTTCATTCACACATACACACACACGCACACTCTCCTCCTGTCACTGCTGCTGGACGTCTTACATTTCACCTCAGTCCCTGATGCTCTTTCTGGCCTCCACGTTCTGATCAAACTGAGCCCTAACACACAATGAAATGTTCAACGCTGAATTACCATGGCACATTCAATATAAACTGAATTTACTGTTGGGTCCCATCCAAGCCACCATATGTTGAGGAGCCTGTTTCCCCAACCAGAGCATGACTGATTCTGTTAATGTAGCAAAGCTCTAAATCACCGGAGCGCTAACTTTCTGTAGCCGGGGGATCAAGACCTTTAACACTCATTTAACACTCTGACTTTAATGTCCTGGAGACACTCAGAAGGTGTTTCTAACAGGATGGAGACACTTTTGCAACGCTTTTGCAACGTGATGCAACCCATCACTATTGTTGGAGCGCAGACAAGCAAGTCTTTTTTTTTTTTAAAGCCCTTTTTGGAAGCACTACTACCTGTTTGTATTTGAAAAAGTAAATTAAAGCAAGAAGGCTTTCAGTGATGCTCATTCATTGCTTCACTCCAGACCAGATGACGATTCTGCGACAGATCATCTTGCAGCCTCCAAGATGCAATTAAAACACATGTGAAAGTCAGATGCTGGCAGGAGGTAAAACAACCAGATGTATTTGTAACTTCCCCTGAAAGAACAAAACAAGAAACAAAGCATCTTACAAACAAACAGGACTTTAAAGCTGCAGCAGGTCGTTTTGCGTGGTAGCTCCAAATGGCAGCAAGATCTATTTTTATAATTCAGAAATTAATAATATATTCATCATAGCTTCTCCTCGCCTGATGTAGATTTTTAACTAAAGAGCATGAGCATGAATTGATCCAGTATTCACAAACTGTCTCATACTTGCCATATTCACTAAGAGTCACTATAGCATTGGTCTGGTCATGTTTGAACATTTTGGATTTTAGTGCAGATACGTTACCTGGCTTTTATCGATCCCATATGTGAGAAATATAAATATGCTTTTCTAATAGCATATTTTTTCAATTTTACAAAAGAAACGGACGTTCCTAAATATTTGTGTTTTCTATACACCAGAGATAGGAATCTCACACACAGTGACTTGAGACTTGTTCTCTAAAGAAAGAATTGGGACTTGTGAACAATGGTCTTTTTTTTTTGGCCCATTAATAGTAAGAACATGCCTGGCAAGCTGAATGTTATTCATTGAGAAATGCTATTCCAAGCAGACCGGCAAGCATGCAGCAGATTATCGTTTCAATGGTTAGAGACCTGACACTTGACTGGGACTTGCAAAAAATGACTTTTCAGTATTGTTGCTATGCACAAGCAACTGTACAAGAAATTGCCTGAATGTAATAATCTACAACTAGATTTTTTTTATTTAACTCTTGAACTGTCTAATCATAGAGTAGGCAATACAGATTATGAATCTGACAGTTTTTGGTTTTAGAATTGCTTCTACAGACACATTCTGGGTGATGTTGAGTATTGAGGTTCTGTTGCCAGCATTAATACCAGGTGTAGTATTTTGCAGAGCTCAGTGCAACCTCTGCTGACGAATGATTTCTGTAAGTGAAGACTCATACATCTGAGACCGACATTTCCAAAAGAAAAAAAAAAAAACAGCGGAAAAATCACGCTGGAAAACAAGGGCTGTTTTATCTGTCTGTTTGAGTAAAGATAATTTGCAGACAGGTAATCAGTGCTGTGGGATCATCTCTGCCTTCTCTCTGTGTCTAACTCATTTACATGCTGGACTTTTCCTGGCAAACGTGCTTTTTTTGTGTTGTAGAACAGACCAATAAGCTTTGAAAGAGCATTGTCTCAGAAGTCGGGTTACATTTACCGGGCTGCCTGCTGTGGGTCTGCGTTTTATATGGCGGTGATTCTCGTATGTGTGTGTGAGAGAGCATGTGCGTTCAGTCAGGGCCTCGTTGACTGGCTGCCAGTCCATCCAGTGCTTTATGATGACAGTGTTTTTATTTGGTTGTTTGTGTTTTCGTGTGCATGCATGTGGACAGTCAAGGCCCAATTAAGCAATCTCTGATGATGTTAGTCATCTCTTCATCCTGACTCATGTCACTTCTGGCCATCCTGATTAAATTACTCCTGACTTGAGGCAGGGAAACACTTGGCCTCACATCAGCGGGGCCTTGAAACTTTCATACAGACACACGCTTGTGTACGCTCAGCCAACAAGCAGTGAAAAAAAAAAAAAGAAAGAAAGAAAGAAAGGCCGAACAATCCAGAATTTGGTAAACAGAACGATTTGTATTGCTTGAAAACAGACCAGAGCTGAAAGACATCTTGCCTTCTGTTAACGGATTTGAGTGAAACCAGCGTTGTTCCCGTGCTCCCCCGGCGATACTGGACTGTTTGCGTTTCTCGCTTTGCCTTTTCTCTGCTTCTTTGTGTTTCCACCCTGACCCGTGACAAGACAAATGCAGAGGAGACTAACGATACATCAGCTGTAGGAGGGATATGTGAAAAGATGTTTCTTAAACTGAGGATAACATGGCTCACAAAGTTCCCTTGTTTTCTTTTGTCTTTTGTTCGTCTTTGTAACCCTTTTCCCATATTCCAAAACACTTCCTCCCTCTCTCTCCTCTACTGTTTACTCTCCCCCTTCATCTGTTACTCATGTTGTAATATCTTTCTCCTTTGTTAGACATTTCCCCTTTTTCATCCATAGCCCAAATCCTTAGTTTTGCTTAATATTTCTCTGACTATTTTCACTTTTAGTTCATTTTGTTCTTGATATCCTTTTCATTCGTTTCCAGTACCTTTTCATACTTTGTGTTTGGGTGACTTTATTAATAATAGCTCATGCTGTGTGATAACATTGTCAATAACATCGTTAGGGGAAAATTGAATTTGAGAAATTGAGTTAGGAAAGTTGGAACAGGGGACGCGTGGCCGCCTACACATGAGTGTGTGGGGATATCGGCTTACCCCTTACAAATATTTCCTCATACACAGAGGCCCTCCCTTTGTGCAATTCTGATCTGATCACATTCATAAAGTCTTTATTTCTTATCTTCTTACGTGATGAAAAAATTCAAAATCTTAAAGATATTCTAAGTTATATGGAGCTTGTGCTTGAGGAATAAAGCACACTGAAGTTGATTCTTTTTTTAAAAAAAGCAATGGTAATAGTAATTAGTAACAGATTTATTTTTTCGTGCTTTGTCCGCACCAAACAGATCATTTGTAGAT
>JBAJHX010000106.1:17475697-17488972 GCA_037176925.1 Amniataba percoides
AAAAGCAATGGTAATAGTAATTAGTAACAGATTTATTTTTTCGTGCTTTGTCCGCACCAAACAGATCATTTGTAGATATTAGATTTGTAGATTTTTTTTTCTCCACCACACTTATTTTGGTTTTTTACTCTTGAGTATATCTTTAGTAATCTAAATTAAGTCCAGTTGGCCATGACTGGATTGAATCACTGAGTGCTTACACCACACTTTAAATGCAATGGTTTTTTTTTCTTCCCAAAATTAATAATTTACTAACTAAATAAATAAATGGCAAAGACTGAGATAAAATAATGAGGTCACCATTTCCATAAAAGGATTGACTGCATATAATTAGAAATGACTGATGGTAAATTTAAAGCAACAGTATGTAATTTAAATTCATAAATGATACAACAGTTACACTTTTACTGGCTGGATCTTCCGGACACATTCATTTGAGTTCGTTTATTTTTCCAAAATGGACGCACAGCACTTTTGTATCACAATTGCTCAATTAATCCAGCAGCAATATTTGGCAATAAATCTCGCTGGCGTTATTCTTATTGTCACTAGTTGGAGTTTGCCAAAGAACTCTCCATATATCACTAGATACTACAGTTATGGCAGCCAACAATTATTCCTCAAGAGAATATTTATAATCTAATAGGATTTCAACATGTCACTGATGGCATGGATCCCACTATAAACTGATTATTCTTCCAGGGCAGTGAGTAGATCGATCCAATCTACTTAGCAGTGTTTAATTTGAGAGTGACACTGGGTCACCGCTCTGCCAGCTAAAAAAACATCTTAATGTCTTCATTTCTTCTCATATTAAGTATTTTAGCCAGTTTAGTGATTTTTCTCCTGCTCCTCTTTCAGCGAATGGTGCCTACTGCTCAGAGAAGGACGTAGGCGCTGAGCTGGGCGACGCTGAGGGAGCCCTGATGCGATGTGGGCAGAGCTTGCCACTGCTGGTGGGGGGTCATTTAGGGGGGGTTTATACCCAGAGTCTCCACTGTGACAGACTTACGCCCGACCTCCTTCTGCAGGACGGCCCTCACCAAGACACCAGGTAAACTGTCATTATCATTACTGTTCTTAAATTGTTCCTGTTCCAGTTGTGGGCGTTTCCTGTTGGATATAGTATTACTAACAATATCCAGGTACAATGTGTTTTTCATTATTTCTGCTATTGTGAATCAGATGCACACATATGTAGCTAGAAAGCTTTACCCTGTCTCATAAAACACACCGGAGGGGTCCAAAGTATAACATTTATGTTACACTAATGCAATTCTTCTGTTGTGCAATCTTCGACTACCGTTGGACCAGTCAGGAAGACTTTCCAGTGAACTTGTTTTGGGGTTTGTTCTCCTTCTTACCCATCCTCCGTTCCTTCGCTCTATCCTTAGTCATCCAACCAAAAAGTGCTTCTGGACAGACATTCACTCCTCTCATATTGTCTCTCAATATTTTCTCTACAGCCAAACAGGAAATGGCGCTCCTGAATAGAAAGGGAGAGGCGGAGGGGAGGGGGGGGGTTAGTCTTTATTAACAACAACGACGACAAAGTCTGCCAGTGGCTCTCTCCAATCCTTGCTAGCCTTAGCTCTGTTTTTCCCCCAGCGTGCTCAGGGGAAGGGACAAAGACGATTCCTTCATGAGACAGGCCGGAGAAAAGAGAGCTCTTCTCACATCACTCAGGGGCTTTGGACAAAATCCATAATGAGCCAACTGACAGGAATGATTATGTAGGAGATCACAGCAACGCATGGAGAAATCTGACCTGGGTTCCCCATTCAGCAGGGCAAAGATTCCCACCATAATACACAGTATTGTAAACGGTGACCCTTCATAGGCTGCAATTATGCCACCAAAACAGGTGACTCCCTATTTATCCCCAATGTTGGGTTGGGTTTAACCCCTTTGTGTCATCAAAGCCTGTCAGATGGACACACTAGCCAGTGGCCTCTCGGTCTCAGTCGTTCTCCATCCCTCCCCCTCTCTCTATTCTTAGTCATAAATGCCCATTCATATCCTCTCACTACCAGAAGATCCTGTTTCATTTATTCATAAAAACACTCTGGATCGTCAGCACTGTGTACTACCTGGTGTCCAACATCACGATATGCAACTGAATCCTAAAAATGGCCTGGACGGCGCGCTGTCAGTGCTTGTTCCCAAAGGTGGTTTTACGATGAACGAGAGACTCAGTAATAATATTTTGGGTCAGTGGGACTCATTTACATGATTTTTATGTAAACTGAGAGAATGATTGGAGGAGGAGGGGTTAGCAGGCGGCTGCTGGTGGGAAGGATCAACCAGCCAGTATCTGTCATCAGTCTGTGAGCTAATAGCGCTCATATTCCTCTCTGTGTCTCTTTCTCCTTACAGATCCTCTTCTGCCTTCCAAAGGTCCCTGTCAGGGGCCTCACCAGGCCTGGGCTGCGGCAGTGCCAACGGAGCTCACTCTTCTCTCCCTTACCCAATCAAACAGGAGAACTCAATGGGCTACAAGATCTCCAACACGGGGTCCAGGGTCAATGGCACTTCTCAGGCCGGTTTTCAGACCTGTAGGGTAGGCCAGGCTTTGGGGGTGACAAGAGACGAGCTAGTTGGAGCGCCACATGTTAGCAACGGTAGCGGCGTATGCACAGTGAGCGGAGTGGGCAGTGCTGTGTCAGGGGACGCAGTGCAACCGTTTAATAATGAAGATGGCTCCTCCCCGTTGGCTTTGTCGCCAACTGGCTCCCGTCATTCAGCGCGGCAGCTCAGTGCTAGCAGTCTGAAGAGACGCTGCCTGTCCCTGGCCTCACAGTCTACCGCCACTGCCGGCACCACCGCCGCCACGAGTTCCCCATCAGCTACCGGTGCCGCTTCTGAGGAGATCAATATCACCGCCATCATCTGCTCCTCCTCCCAGATGTCGATGGTTGCCTGCGTCAACGGGTTCCGTACTAACCTCTCGCCCAGCCACGCCAGCAGTGCCGGCTTCTCCTCCTCTTCCTCCTCCTCTTCTACATCCCCACCCTCTAACTCCTGCTTACGGGAAGCCCCCCAGAGGCTCCCACCTCACGGCAGCCCCCAGCAGGCCACGCTACAGGAGAGCTGTCAGCTGTCCTCACCTGCCACCTGCCTGCTGTCCCTTTCCTCCTCCTCCTCCTCGTCTTCCTCCTCAGTGTCATCAGTGGAGCCGGAGCAGGGCCAGGGGCTCTGTGAGGAGCACGGCTCCATGCTGCAGGGGCGTGGGGCTGGAGGAGGGGGGGGTGGCTCGGACGGGTTGGGGCTACTGATGAGTGGGGCCATGATGTCTGGGATGCTGCATTCAGGGCCTGAAACTGGGGCTCTCCTGGACGGGGGCCAAAGATCAGGAGCTGCCCTCAAGCAGGAGCCCCTGGATGATTTTTCTCCCAGTGAAGATGAACTCTTTCAGCACCACTATCACCATCACCATCATTTGAGTGGTCGTAGCGGGCACCTTCGTCACCCTCACCACCCTTCTCGCCCTGCTATGCCTCCACCCTACCACCTCCATCAGTACGTGGGGCCCAGTCCTGGGGGCCTGCTGCACCACCAGAACCAGCAAACTGTACCAACCTCTTCCCTGGGACTCAAACCAACCTCTGGAGGCCCCCCTGGGTCTCACACAGCCGCAGAGCGGGAAGATGTCGGAGGAGGAGTGCTGGCCGATAAGCAGGTGTGTCGCTGGATTGATTGCAGTGCTGCGTATGAGCAGCAGGAGGAGCTTGTGAGGCACATCGAGAAGGTCCACATCGATCAGCGCAAAGGTGAGGACTTCACCTGTTTCTGGGCTGGCTGCATCCGCCGATACAAGCCCTTCAACGCCCGCTACAAGCTGCTCATTCACATGAGAGTCCACTCTGGAGAGAAACCTAACAAGTGTATGGTGAGTCATCATAATCCTTCAAGTCTATCCACCCAATGCTGGCAAGAACAAAAAAAACAACAAAAAAAAAAACAAAACAAAAAACAGGCACCAGTGGTCATTTATATACACAACACTTAAATCCAATACTGTTGAAAATCCCCTCTTAGTCATCTTGCTTACTTTTCCTAATTTCGGCTTCTTTTTTAAAGTATTAAGTTGTATTTATTGGTTTAATATGAGTCTAGTTTGTCCCATAATTGCAACCATCTGTTAAAAATGTTTTTTTGTTTGAATTAAACATAAGCACTTATTTCTCAAAGGAATATAGTCCCTCAAGATGATTTTTCCTCAACAAGATACACATCCACTGTGTCCAAAAACAAGACAGGACTTGCTTCACTGCTGATTACTTTTCAACAGAAACTTTTATTTTGTTTTGGTTGAGAAACTCTTATGATTGTAATGCCTATATTTTTAGTGGAACATGTGGGGGAAAAAAAGTTATTTTTTCCACTGAAGATGTGAGCTGCTGTAAGAGCAGCACTACCTTGTCAGTATAAATAGATTTGTGGTTGTATTCTTTACAGGTAAGGCTCATATTCCACAAGTCAACACACTAATCAATGTCAAGCTGTCATTCCCCCACGTCCCTTAGCAAATGGAAAAAGCCCTCCAACCTTAAGAACGATTTAGTCCAAATACACAATTAGTCCACAATTTGTGTAGGGCGAAGCCATGTTTATTTTCACGAGCACTCTGTTTTTTGAGAGGGGATTCAGATCATGAAAAGCCAACACATATGGTTAACATAACCAAACAATGCCTACACTTGATCCTTTTAAATGGGAGCTTTAAATGTTTTGCTGTCCCACAAGTTTTAAGTGAACTGGCTTCATATCCAAGCCAAACATAAGGAGAAATGTAGTAGTCTGGAGAAGGGAGCCACAGAGGGATAGTCGGTAACATTTGCAAGTCTTGCTCAATTCACGGCGTCACCCAAAGCCCCTGTCAGAAGTGGTGCTCTTCAAGTTTGGGAACCCATCCAAATCCTAATTATTGAAATTCTGAATCCGCAATATTGCTGCAGCACCTGTTTTATCTCAAGTTCCTTTTTTTTTTGCTTAAAAGAAAAAAAGATCTTGTTTATTTTTTTAAATAACAGTGGCTTGTAAAATTAGCTGAGGTGAGGGTCTGTTAATAGAAAGTTGTGTTTTATGGCAGTTTTCTGTGGACTTGGATAGGAAATTCATGTTGATTCTGACTGATTCTGATACTTGTTAGTGCACATCTGAGCTGAAGGCCGCCTGAAGCCAGAAAGACAAAAACTCAACTGTTGCTGCTGTTCTCTCTCTCTGCTTTGCGTCACTCCAGGGTGTTTCTGCCTCTTTGGCTCGGCGTGAACAAAAAATTTGGAAGTAATTTTCTGCTTTGTATGTTTCCCAACTGTTAATTCTGCATTAGGAGTGTATTGTATTGAGGGCTTTCATTCTTTTTTTGCACTCTTCTTGTCATTGCTCTTGTTTTATCTTCACATTTGTCACATTCGGGTGACACACAGCAAATAAATGCTAAGTTAATGTCTTTGTGCGTGCACTGGAAATGTGCATGCATGACTGCACCAATGTGAAGGTGTGTGCGTGGGCGTTTCTTTGTGTGTTTTTGGAGATGTTTACCATATGTGAGTGCTGGAACAATTCGGCTCAGTGTGGACGAGCCACTGGACTGCTACACACCTTAACCTCCCGACCACCCTTGTCTCAAGCACACATGCATTTACAGCCGCGCAGCAGTGTGAAAATGGGGATATTCTTTCCATAGACTCTCACAATATGAAGTATTGATTCTGCATACAGTATGTAGGGTTGTAACACTCCTGCGTTTCCGACAGAACATAAACAGAAACGTGAAATGTTTTCAAGCTTGAATCAACACGTCTAATCAGCAGGGACTCGATGTATGTTGATGTGGGACTTCAGCAGATAAACCTGGAGGGCCAGAGAAAATAAGCACGCTCTCTGTGTGTATTTGTA
The DNA here is from genome assembly GCA_037176925.1 of Amniataba percoides. Lineage (NCBI taxonomy): Eukaryota > Metazoa > Chordata > Actinopteri > Centrarchiformes > Terapontidae > Amniataba > Amniataba percoides. The sequence goes on from JBAJHX010000106.1 coordinate 17,481,599, forward strand.
ACTGTGTTTGTGTTTGCATATAGTCTATATGGATTTAAGTAAGTGCTACGTGCTTATAGGAAACCTAGAGTCTCTGTGTGTGTTTGAAAGAGCGTGCGTGCTCTTGTGTTTTAGTTGCATCCATCCCAAATACTCTTTTTTTTTTTTTTGTCTGAGCTTGTGTGCTTTTTGGCCGCTAGCGCTGATGCCCCTTGTGTTTGTTGTGCTCATGCAATAGACAAAGGCATTCAAGAATTTGGGCAATTCGTATAGAGGAAGCAGATGAGACATTCTGTTTCAGGACCAAATTCTCTAGAAAAACCAGAGCTAATCCCTTTATTATCTTTCCAGCGGCAGATTCCAGCGAGCACTCATGAAACTGGGCTCTCCTCACATCCAACCATAACACATCTCTCTCCTCCTTCTTCCTCTCTCTCTCTTTCTCTCTCTCTCTCTTTCTCATATATAAGCCTCATATATATGTATATACACTATATCTCTTTTTTCTTCATACAGCTGCACAGCTGCATTTGCTTCATGCTGCGTCTTGGCAGGAAAAAGTCATTATCACAACACACAAGTTGTACCCCGACCCCTGCGTGGGCCTGTCACAGTCTGTACCTGGATAATATTTTTAAAAAATTCCACATTGTGAAAAAAAAAAAAGTCAGCTCCTTCCATGTGTAGATGACTGAGTTCATGGCTCTTAAAAAGTTCTGCTACCTTTTTAGAAAACATGTTTCGTTCCCTCTCCCCGCCAATTAAAGCTGGCCCTGGGCTGTTGTGTAGGGCAGGCGAGTACTAAAGGACACACGGGCGAAAGGGAAACAGCATAATCTCTCTGCAATATCCTGTTGTGTTTCATGCTTAATTCACTTGTTGTTTTAGTTTATTACATTTTTTTCCTGTGTCTGCATAAATATTAAAAATATATCCAGCAAGAGCAGCCCTGACATGGTCCCAGACTTTGATATTGTTCTGCTTTGTCAGATGCCGGCCCAGTGGATTTGAAGCGTCTGAAGACTGGGCTGTGAGCTATGAGGGTCAGAAAATATCCTGCTAACCCATGGAAGTGCTCTGCTTGGAAAAGGCAGCGTTTACATGGCAATAGTGACTTCGGGCAGGAGTACAGCCCTGTGCACTTTATTTGGTTTCTTTCGCATAGCACTTTTGGGAATATTTTTTTATACTATTCAAAACAATAGTATGCTTTAAATTGTTATTATGTTGTTGTGGGATAAAGGACTCAGTCAGTGGTTTAAGGCATGAAACCTGATTCAGCGGTTTTGTTACGCTACTGTACATGAAGGATTTTTTTTTTAAACTTTTGGAGACATGCAGTGTTTTTAGAAATTCTAACAAAAGAATTTTGTTATTCAGGCACTTTTGGCTGGGATACGTTTATTTAAAATTTTTGCACCAGGCTGAAGAGGCACATTTAGTAAGTTATGCCTATTAGGTTTTATGTGGGTAAAGTAAGATGATCTTAATGGTGATTTATATCTCATTAAATAAGGAGATGAATGTGTTTTCATTATGCAGCATTCCCATGACAACATTCAATACTTCTATTTTTTTCATTATTTGATTAAAGTTCCAATTTTTTTTCTCCCAGTCTTCATACCATTGTGGTGATCTCTATGACAAGTTTAAAAACAAAAAAAGAATTCCTCCATAAAAGGGTAGATTTGCATACTTTAGTATTACTCATTTAGTAGGGCCAAAGACGAGACAGAAAGCCACCCGCCCATTTCACAATGATAAAACACAGCCAGTGTTAGCTGCTCAATGGGACCCTGTCCAAACACATACACAGGTGTGTGCACACACAGACAAACACCAAAACACACACTCACTGCCCCACTCAGTCAAACCACTTGTTGAAGGAAAGTTGGATGTCGAGGCCTGCTGGAAAAAAAGTGTGGATCATGGAATTTCCTCTTTTTTCACCGGTGTGAAACCAGCAAACATACACATATATATATATTTAGATTTACTAGACTGATTTTTGGAGGAGAGTGTCAAAATCCCCAGGCTGCAGATGTCGAGACATCGAGCGTGGGCCGATGCCAAGATGGCGTGTGTTTTCAGGGGTAAATGGAGTCTTTTGTGAACAATCAGCTCAGACGCAGGAGATGAAACAGGGAGTGCCATTAGCTAATTAAAAGTGAGGTTCAGCTCATGACCCGACTTTTCCTCTGAATGCCGGCTGAAACTGGAGCTGTCTGGGCACTGGGTGCAGGCGGCGAGTGACGTTGATAGTAATGTGTTCGTACCCGTATGAGCCTCTGACACTCTGGCCTGTCGGTACAATTTAGAGGCCACAATCTCTGAGTCCAGCTTCTGAACCACTTAAAATACCTGCTATGAAGGTATATGGAGCTCAGTTTTCATTCAGCAGGTCCTAAATACTCACACATATAACTGTTATTTCTGCAAACTCTGCATTTGAATCTTTCCTTTGGTGATAAAGGTATTAAAAATCTCTGCAGCAGCATGCAGACATTCAAACTGACCCTGGGAACTCAGGCATGAATGGAAGCCAAATTGCTAACACAGAATGGTGGATCACCAAGGCCAACTGATTCCTCAGGCTGTATACACATAAATTCACTCCAGTGGAAGAGAGGTCTGTATATGGCTCATTTAAAGTAATCAAGGTCAATAGGCAAGAAAGGGCATTGATTCAGCATGTCAGGAGTAACTGCATGTTCAGGAAACGCTGCTTCTAGTCTGTTAAATTGGCACAAATGCGAAGACCTAATCAGGCCCAAATAAGGATGTGGGGAGATCAACTTCTAGCATTTTCGTGAGTGTCCCGTGCATCTGCTACCCATGAAATTATTTTCTGAATTAACCATTCTCAGAGCAAAGAGTTCATCAGGTAGCTAGATAGTGTAATTTCTTTCTACAAACACATAATCCCATCCAGCGGTTATCCTCAATCTTTCTGTCAGGTCTGCTGTGCCACTTGGCAGCGTGGTCGTCATGCTAATAGTAACACAACACCGTCCACATGTGATATTCGTATGATGAAACTGCTGGCTGAGGGGCTCTGGGACTGATGTTTTGGCATTCAAATGAAAGCCCTGGATGGATCGATCTTGCTTGTTTTCCTTGTTGAGTGGGCTGGGCCAACTTCTTGTCAGGCCGAAAAAAGTTTTCCAGTCAATCTTTTGCAGTAATGTGGTCCAGCGCGCTCCAGCACCACCTCCACCCCCATCTCTCTTTCTCTTCCACTATCTATCATCTAGATCTAGACTTAGCACTTCTTTTATGCACTCAACACTTACTGCACATACACAACCACAACAGACGCCCCAGTGTCCCCTCGGGTCCTTTTGTTCAGCCAGATAGTGAAACACTATCAAGTAAAAACTAAGGCTTATTTGTTTGTCAGAACATACAGAAGGAGAACATATATTTTTAGTTATTTATTGACAAAAGCAACTTTCTGATACAAATAAAGATTTTACTCATTTCTTCTTTAACCATGTTATACACATAACATAGTCAGTTGCTAAAATAAATTAAAAGTGAAAAAATAAAACTCTAGGTTAAACGATGACATTTTAGTTGATAAATTCTGTTGTCTACATGAACAGTCATATCAAGTCATGCTTAAAAAGATTCACCTTTTTGGATTGCCTTGGTAAATGGTCGCAATGAACACCGCAAGGTAGGTCACATGGTCACAACCCCCTCTCTTTCTCTCGCTCCCATTTCCAGTTTACCTCTTTACTGTCACTGTCTAATAAAGACAAGAACACCAAAAAATCTTAAATCAGTAAAGTGTGAAATGCTAAAATAAAAGTTAAAATGGAAGATAAAAAGAAACATTTATGCCATGTGCTCTGATAGGTAAACATTTATGTGATGCATATTCATGTGTATTTAGAGATATAACATCAACAGTATAATGTTCTTGAAAATATCGTGCACTGCTGCCATGAAGTCGAGCGAAAGGGTGAAACAGCCACAGCTACCTTGCTCTCAACATCATCACCAGGTATCAAAGCATGCAAGATTTTCTACATGTGATACACTCTAATTGCATTTGTCTGGAATGCAATATTTTGAGTTTCCCCATTTCCTCAGCATTTAATCGTGCTCTGGTATCGGAAACCTGAAGACCCTGGGCAGCGGCTGGTTACACATTGCACAGAGATTGTGTCATAATTGTGTCCCATCCAAGACCTTAATCAGTTTAACCTCTCTACTGAGCCAGATCAGTTTACTAATACATCGGATAGATGAAGCAGGGATGTGTGTTGAGGGTCTCCATCATGTTTGGGGGGCTGCTGCAGGGACGCAAAGCTGGTTCATGCAGCACAGAGATGGCGGATGGATGGAAAAGAGTCATGGGTTCTCATTCTTTAGTTATGGGACTTTTTAGACGCCCTTCTAGACTCTTAAAATGTTCCCTGGTTGTTAGTGCTCAGTAGTGGTGCTTTTTTTTTTTCTGTATGCCGTCACGGATCATGTGCATCGTGGAGGCGTACTTAACCGTTTCTCTGCCACAGTCAAACAGATAATTGCAGCCAAAGTATGTTTGTGGTATTTTACGGGGCCAAGACATAACAGGTCCTTTCTCCTCTGAGGCTGCCATCCTCTCCCACTCCTCACATTCACACACTGGCCTCGTTTTGTGCCCAGGCACAATTTGTGCCACAGCAGCCGCTCCGCAAATATACTCACCAAAATGGTCAGTTGGCAGTGTGTGTGTGTGTGTGTTTGATGAATGGAGGTACATCTCATAGTGCGTCCAGATGTTTGTTTTTGTTTTTTCGCTGACTTGTCAGTGAGAATACTGCATGGTACCGTGTCCAGAGCAGCATCTACCTCCGACCGCCTTCACATCGCCCACTAAACAAGCAAACAAGAAGGGCATTTATAAACACCAGGACCACTTCTGCCTCGGGGCCATGCCACAACCCCAGGACGACAGTATCCCTCCACCCGGCCAGACCCACACTGCACCACACAGCAGACTAAGCTAGACCTGCTGCTTGCACATATGAGAAACTGAGTCGCTACCGTGCAAAATAAACACCATGAGATGTATGGATAAATTATGTAGCGAAAGACGTGTTTACATTAAGGGTGTCAAGTTTAAATTATGCACTGTGGTGTTCTGTGGTTAGTATGCCGGCTTTAATTTGAATGTTTGAGAAAAGAAGTGAAGGCTGGAAGAAACGGAGCCAGACAGGCAGTTCAGCTCCACTGATGTCATCCCAAAAAAACGACATTTTTGCCCAGAATTCATCACAAGGCATTATGCATGACAGGTGATTTGGTATGCGCTGAATGCGGACTCGAGCGCATTTTTGAAGCATTAGCAGAGCCGTCGCGCACACAACTTGAGTGTTTGTTGCAAGTCGACCGAGCTTTCCAGGCTTGAGCCCTGTGTGTGTGTGTGTGTGTGTGTGTGTGTGTGTTTACACTGTCAAGGCCTTCAGTGTGCTTTCAAATGCCCACCAGAGAGTGAGAGTGTCAAGAGAAATCCAAATGGAAAGATCCGAGGAGAATATTGAGGCGTGGATTGCGGTGTTAAATGGCACATATATCAAAACAGTGAGATTTAACCAAAACCACATCTACAGTAATGATTGATAATGAGAGAGAGGGGGGAAATTAAGAGAGAGACAGAGAGACAGGGGCAAAAAATCGTTTGCAGTGGGACATATAAGGACACGGTACACAGAATGATCCAATTTGTTTTTGCTCTTTTTTATGATTGTGTGACCCAGCAGAACTGGCAGTGTAGAGACTGATGTTTAAGCTTGGATTTACCTCTCCCCCATAGTGTTTTACACCCCAATGATCTCTAACTGTCTCCAGAAAGAAGCCCTCTCGCTTTCTGTTCACTTCTGAAAACATCTGTTTCACATTGGGTCCGCTCAGCTTTGGAATTAGTTTAACATAGATGTAAAAAGGTTTATGTGGGGTTTAGAACCAGATTGATTTAGTTATTTGGGCAGAATTACAGTAGAAGATAGAAGCCTTTAAGTCGGACCATATCCTTTTGTTTTTCCTCCGTTCTTCCAGCTTCTCATAACAGCAGTCTTTCATACTGTGTCACAGAGCAGCTGTCATCTAGATTGCGTTGCATCCTTGTCATGGGGTAAAACAAACAAAACATCAGTATCACCAGTATGCGAGTTTAATTTCAAAAGGCATACGGTCAAGACATTTACATCAGGTCATGCATGATTTCATGTGCAGCCAGGAAATACATATTGTGTATGGGGAAAAATGGCATTTTGTAATGTGCCTGCACGCTAACTGGCAAACTGTGTGAGGCCAGCGAGTACCAGGCTGGGACTCATATTACAGCTAACATAAACATGTGTCTGATGAGAAATTTGAAGGAAATATTACATAAATATGAAAACGTTTACCAAAGAGAATACCAGCGAATGGTGGAGCCTCTGGATTTTTGCCGCTGGCGGGTTGCTCGAGTCCATCGTAATTGCGCAGGAATGGGGAGCGGTTCTGTGTTTTCCTATAGGACGGTGTGCACAGACGCGTTCGTGGCGACTGAATGACTGAATGTGAAGTGAGAAGTATATGGTGAAATGTGGTGAATTGATTTATTGAAATGTGAACAAACGGTGACGCGCTCGCTGAGGACGCCTGAGCCGTGATTTGACTTGACACACTGAATGTCGAGCTCAGGCTGATATATTGCAACCAGCCGTATCCACATAACTGGAAACTGGAGCCTGAAACCCGCAGAGAGCAGGAAAGAACACAACCTTGGCACGCCAAGGAGTGAACAAATCTGGGGGCACCGTGGCATCTCGGTTGCACCACATTTCTTGGGCAGCTGCTTTTTTACCCAGAAGACTTTGTGGTCTGGTTCCCCTCCAGAGGGTTGCATAAATGCACTCTCTTCCCCTGCGCCCTGCTTGAGTTCCTGGGCTGGTGTTGATCACAATGCCAAGTTGACCTATTGTTTAATTTTGCTGGCATGTTTTCTGTCTGAATACTATAGCGCCTCTGGCATCAAGGTATTTGGCTTGGCAACTGTCTGGACTTCTGCAGTGTTTATTTGTTGTCACGTCAGAGTTATAGAGTCGCCCAGTGTATGCTGCAGTAGGCGTGAGCCTTTAGACAGCTGTGTCAACTCTTGCCTTGTGTGGACAACGAAAGGTTTGCCAAAAAGGGAGAAGGGCTTTTATTTCTTTACCTAACAAGTCTCTAAGATACAGGAACGCTGTGACTTCAACTGTGGTATTCATGATGTCAGGGTGTCACACAAGAATTTAAAGCCAGTAGGAAAGCTTAAAAAACACATTCATCTCACTGTCTGGAATCACGAAGTGGGACTGCAACACGAAGAGCGTACCCGATTAAAATGAAAATAAAACTATATTGCCGGGTATGTACATT
>JBAJHX010000106.1:17489072-17515906 GCA_037176925.1 Amniataba percoides
TTTTTTTTCCTTTTTCTAAAGCATGAATGGTTAATGTCAGGAGTTGCGTTAGAGCAAGGGCATCTTTCCAGACCTGTGGCAATGTCCAAAGATGCCAATTTCTCCATTACCAGCAGCCTCAGTAGACCGAAATGAAATGCAGTCGTAAGACATGTTGCATTTTGAGGGAGTAACGCGACACCTTTTTCTTTTTATTTCAGCAATTTTCGCTCTGGAAAATTAATGAAATCACTGTTGAAATAAACAAGGCAGGTTAGAATAACAAGAGACAAAAGGGAGTCATTTAGAGCTGACAGCGTTTGAAGCTTTAAACATATTCTTATGTTCAGAGTGAAAGAGGAAGAAGCTGTGCGGGAGAAAGTTAGACCGAGAGAGAAGTTACACAGGAAGAAGAAAATGATGGATGACAGTGATGATCCAGTAACAGAGGCCAGTCAGCATGTTGGAGCGGGCAGTATTTGTCTAATAGCCTAACAAAAAAGCAATAAAGTAGATCAATTAAACACAACATTACTCTCATTACTGGCTGTTGCTGAATTGGTGTCGCTCATCCAACAATAGCACCGATATGAAATGGAGTCATGGAGCACGCTGAGGTATATAACACCGCCATTGTAGGGCCGGGGCAAGAGGAGCTTATTGGCAAAAGGGGGTAAAAGAGAGAGGAGAGAGACAGAAAGAGAAAGCCGGAGTGAGAACGGAGGCAGGTGTGAGTGAAAGGTGCTGGACAGATTGAAGCCCGGTTGTCAGAGGACGCCGTAGCTCATGGGCCCGTCAAACAGGATCCTGCATTGACTGCCAGTAACATCAGTCCAGGCGCCGGCTCAGAACACAGATCATGTTTAGGATTTTCATTGCGTAACCCCCAGTCTGTCTTTTTCATGGCGGGTTCGGATTTCGTGAATGGGTTTATAATTAATGCCTTGATGGTTACTAATGGCTGCGGGACTGGGAGCTTTGTATTGCACTCTAATTAGCCATTATAAATGGTTAGGATTGGTAGTGAGAATAAACACACTGTCACGAGACAAAGTGGGATGAATGAGATGTCACAGGATCGCTGCAGTGAACACCCCGAATTCCTCTCATATCCAATAATTGTTAAACCAGTGTTTACATGCGCAACATCTTTTGGTCTTACTGTTTTAAGAACAATGTTAAGTACTCGATCGGTTTTGCATAGGAACATACAAAGCCCCTTTCCATAACGTGCATCTCGTTTTGCTCTTGCAGGGTAGTAAATTTCTCACTTAATAGTCATTTCTCATGCTCATGCATGATAAATAAAGTCACTCAGTAGAAATTAATGCATACTTTTATTGGGAAGCTAGTAAAAATTAAAAGAGAAAAGCTTTTACACTCCTGTCTCATACCAGAGGCCACATATTCTGCAAACGCTAGAGCTCTATCCACATCAGCCCTGTCATGTTTGAGTGTAGCTATCATGAACATATATGTATGTAGATTTGCAGGATGTTCAAAACAAATGCTTTAACAGATAGATGAAGTCAGAAATGTGGTTCAAAGAGCAGCGCTTTCTCCTATCCGCTGTTGTCGGTTTGGTTCGTTCTCTGTCACGATGAAGCACTGATACTGATGCGATCACAAAGGGGATCCAGTGTTTGTGAGAAGTTGAGTTTGTTTCAAAGGGAGCTGTACAGCTGACCCGTGTTCATACAGCTGAGTGTAAAGCATGTCTGTGTGAAAGCGATTTCTCGACACCCTGAGCCTTTGCCCAGAAAGAAAATTCAATATAAAGAGGCAACAGAGGAATCAAGCTGGAAGTCGGTTTGGTACTCAAGATAACAGCAGAGCAGACATATCCTTTTCCCCGTCAGTCCGCTTCATCTCTTTGAGAACGTGACCCTGTTTTCCTTTTTCCCTCAACCTGGTGAACCGGTAAACCCCAGGCTGCCCGGTTGAAGAGGAAATCACATCTTAGCTCCCTAATCTGATGCAGGGCTGCGGAGCTGGTAGACATTTGAATGAAGGCCTCTGAATCACAGCAGGTTAAGTGCTTCCATGAAGCCTTCGCTGTGCTGTTGTGCAGCCAGGCTCGCACTGTGCCAGGCCTCCACCGCAGGAACAAGGTTTCAGATCCATCACTACACTTCCTCCTCAATCTGCAGCAAATAGTCTGCGAGAGGAACAAAACAGCTGGGCCCGCTCATTATGCGAGCAGCCTCATTTAGTCATCATAGGAATGCTTCCTGTTGTGCCATCCACATACTTTTTAATCTGCTCCCCCAAACTATTCAGGCATAAGTGCAAAATGGCTGTTAAGAACAATTTCTTTTAGTCATTTACATGAATACTTCCTCCCACCAATTTCTCGGCTGAGCTCTTGCTCTGCGCGCTTGTTCATTCGCATCTGGACAACACTCGCTCTCTGACAAAGCCATTTGTTGTGTGTACTCATATCTCAGCATTCATAAATCAAGGCTTCCTGAAAGTTAGGCAAAGTGTAGGAGAAAGACACTATGGAAAAAAAAAAACAAAAAACAAAAAAAAAAACAAAGCAAGTGTGTGTGAATTCATTTCTCTCCAGCTCGGAGAAAAAGAAGAAAGAAAAAAGTCCACGGCTATCTTCAACTCTAATTAAAGCCCTATTTGCAAAAAGACGAGGCTGGCTGCTAAAAGGGTCTCGCTTTGCAGTGGAAATGATATGTGTAAACTATGTAATGCGAATGTTTTAGCCAAGCTGTGTTTAATTTTGTATCCTGACGAAGCGCATGAGAAACCTGCCTCTCCTTAGCTGTCTCGTTGAATCATATGGATATAATTTCATCCATTTACGTTTTTCTGCTCTTTGCTGTGGTTGCCACAGGGCATTTGGAAGCAGGCAGATTAAATGCACATGTTCCTCCCATCCGCAGCCGGGGCACTCTGCTCCACAGCCTCCCCTCCGAACAGATCCTGAAGTGTTGGTGGTTTTCCTCGTTGGTCAGGGCAGAGAAAGACACCTTGTGATAAATCAGCTCATTCCCTCAAACCCTTTTTTTCATACTTATAAAGTTATACAGGCTGCTTTTGAGCATTGGCACTTAAAACATGTTTTATTTGGCAGTGTTTTCTTTTGCAACCAAAGTTTTTTGCCTCTCATCGTGTCTGTCAGGGTTGGCTGTAAAAAAAAAAAAGTGGATGTATTGGGTAAAACTAATCACAGCGGAGAACCGGTGGAGGCTCTCAGGCCCTGAGAACCTTTTTTTCTTTTATGGGGGGGCCCTCTGAACATGAGTAATAGTGAATTTCATGCTAGCAAGCAGCCGAACAGTTGAATCCCATCTCCTCATCATTAGTCAGAGGCCTGATCTACAATTACTGCCCTGGGCCAGAGAGATATATTAGTGCTGAAGGAGATTCCTTTGCATGTGTAGCAACCCCAAAAAAGCTCGACTGTCAGGAGTGAAAATCCTAGAGCTTATTCTTGAGGAAAAAAATTACTCCTGTAGGTGGTGACCTTGGCGGTAAGGACCGTAGAAAGATTTTTTTTTTTTTTTTTCGAAAGAGGAGAACCTCTTACCTTACCTCTGATTCTCTTCTCTCTCTGCGTTTCTCGTCCTGCGCCATTCATTAAAGCAGCTTAATCAGATTTCTGTCCTACATGTCAGCAGCCATATTTCCTCCCGACACCCCTCTATAACGGCTGGTTTGTTTCCATCATACACAGCTCCTGCGGGTTGCTAATGAGCCGCCGCATGTGAGGAGGGCCGTACACTGCTGCCTTTTAGCCCCGACACTGTTTGGCCTTTTCCCTGCCAGTCAGGAGTCATTTCCCATGAAGGCCTCAGGCGCGCCGCACCTCCACGAGCCTGCATGCTGGGCCCATAATCTGTCTGTTGTGATCACCTGTCTGTCCACTCTTTCAACCCGCCCTCGCCCCCTTCAGCCATGTCAAGACCCCGCTGTCATCCCGAATGTTTACCGAGCTACTGAACCCCCACCCCCTTCCACTTGAGAGTGAGATGGTGTCAAACGGGGCTCAAATCCCTCCACACTGCCAGTGCCGCTCCCCTCGTGCGGTTATCTGACAGTTTGGCTGAGGCGGAGGTTTCAGAGAGGAAAACTAAACATTTTTAAAGCAATTAATGTCATTAGTGCTGTTTAAACTGTTTTCATAGATAATATCAAAGGTAAAAATCAATCCTGTGTCAGGAGCCTCAGCCACCACCAAGTCTCTGTTTACACCACTTTAACCTGTGTGTTCAGTAAGTTCTAAACTGTTTATATTTTAGGTATGGACGCTATAGGGAACCTACTGACATGGATGCTTATACTATATTTTTAGAGGCTTTCTTCATCATTATATTCATAATGTATGTCAATCTAGTGGGAATAAAACCAATGACTTGTGGTGTATAATTGCTTTTTTTCTTTTCTTTTTCTTTTTTTTTTTTTTACTTACCAAAAGAAGCCCACATACTGCCCACATCAATACAGTTAAAACACATTCATGTCCTTCATCCTTCAGGAGCAATACAGGATTTTAACTGCACGGCACTGCATGTCTCAAATATTCAAGCCTAAGTAGGTTTTTGACAATCCATGAACTTGCTGAAAGAAGTCATTTTAACCAGTAGATTGGCCAAGCTGAAACATCTTACTTTAGCATAAAATTTTTCACGCAGGGCTCTGGGTAATGTCCATGCCTGGAGGTGGCACTGCCTGTTGGTTTCCCAGCAGGCAGGAAAACCTCATTCTCAGCCGTCTCCCTGCTAGTCCGGCTTCCAGAGTAATAATACGCTCTACACGATTAACACGGTTTCCTCCACGGGCCCGTAACTATAATTTAGCCTCAAATTTGTATTGCGGAAAAGAAAGCAATGAAAGAGTGATTATTCCCTTATACATAAATACACACATTTGGCACGTCAATAATAGCTGTGTTTGTTTTCCAAACTCAAACGCCCGGCGCCGTATTTCAGCAGTCAGCATGGATTGTGTCAGTCAGGACTGCCGTGGCCGTGTGGATGTTCCTCTGCACTGAGATTTTTATTAAACTTTCCCACCCTCGCTGCGTCTCCCGTTTCCATCCGAAACATTTGATTGGCATGACTTTAGAATAATATGTTTCCGCTGCACGACATTGTGAGATGTGTACTCTTAAAGACATTTTCCATGGTTGTATGCTGAAGCCCGTGTTTTTTTTTTTTTTTTGATGAATTCAGGGCTTTTTATTCTTTCTATATTCCAGGCTGCTTCCTCACTGTTACTATTGTGTTGCTGTGTTGTGAAGAAGTCAGTCATGTTGTCGTACATTTCTCCTGATTATGTCTCAAACCACATAGGGCAAAGGTCATAATATAGATGATTTTGTGGGGACTAATTATTTCAATGCTTTGTACGTACATGTAGGGCCGTGAGTTGAAGGAAATTTAATTACAGATTGAACTGTATCTGAACCACCAAGTATTAAAAACTGTTAAGAATCAAATGCTGCAAAAAAGGATTCAGATTCAAGTTTACTTACTTTTGGATCTGATATTTCTAATATTGCTCATTTTAGACTGAATTCAATTTAGGTGATGTTCTCGTTCAGCTTTGTAACTGCATGTTTTGGCATTAATGATACCCAGACCTCCTTGGTTTTGTTTTGAGTAAAATCAGCTTTACAGGCTCAGTTTATTGTTAGTTTTCAGCTTGTTGTAAAAAAAAAAAAAGACAATGAGAGAAAAAAAGCATCTGTCTGATCATGTTGAAAGGAGGCTTTTGTTTCCAAATTCTTTCAAACGTCATGTGGAGCTGTACGCTGCGTAGCCATAATCGGGCAGATTAAGACTCTCTTACTGAGCCGCACGGTCACATAGACCCACAGATCAGCCTCGTCACCCAACACGGCTCCACCATGGCTGGCTTAGGTTTCGCCTATATTAAATGGAGCCTCAGTGAATAGAAGGCCCTGCCTGTGCTGTGAATGAAGGAGACCAGGGATGAGTATTGAGCCCAGATGAAGCTGAAGGCCCATTAGAAGAATGGTGTCACTCTCTCCTTAGCCGTAACCCGACCTGTCGTCAGCAGGCCTCACTAAAGGTCAGGGTACAATGGACAGTAGAGGCCGCAATAGTTTGTCCACGTAGCTGTATTTGCACTGATGTGAGCTTACTGCTGCGCCAGAAAGTGGCTTTAGGTGAGATTTAAGAGTGGGGAAGATATTGTCCGACATTTTATGCAGAACTTTTTGAGTTTAAAGTTGGAGTGGTTTTCACCATGTTCTTATCAGACCTAATGCCTTCCTGCTTTACTGCTATGTTATCGTATCTTCCTTGATATCTTTTTTTTTTAATACCTGCACAAAATATTAATTTATACAAAGATAATATATAAGAAAATATGTGTAGAATTTTTATGTGAACGTAACATGTTTCAGATTCAGTCTTTTTTTTAGAGTGACTGAAAACCTTTTTTAAGAACTGAAAACTGGAACCAGGGACTGAATTTAGTTCCCGTCTCATAGTTGTAGGTGTAAAGAAAAGTTAAGGGTTTGACATTTCTTAATCTTTATTATGTTACAAACAAATTAGATTTTGTGTTACCTTCTTTATAGGTTAAAAAAGAAACCAAAATTGAAATAAATAAATAATCATCAAACTCCCCATTGATCAATGACTGAGGAAATAGATTGGAGTAATCAGTTTCCTTTCCCACCTCCGCATGTCGCATTTTTATTCATTCATTGTGCGAAACTCAAACATCAGAATCATGCTACAGTAAATACAATTAAGTAACAGAATGACCCTGTTGTTTATTTCTTGTGTATGAAAATTGTTTGAAAGATTGCTGTCATGTTTTAATCCATCATGAATCTAATTTGTGTAATCTTCACAGTTAATCAGATGCGGTGGAGGTGAAAGTTCCTGACTTTAGTTCCTCTGATTCATTAAATCATGGAAAGTTATTGTCACAATCCGTCCTGTGTGCCTCTCTTTTTATGTACCAGTCCAACAAGCCTTGCATCTGAAGTCCTTACAGGGTGACAGGTGAGGCCGCACAGAGGTAGGATGAGCTCCTCCCCTGCTCTCTATTGTACCCTGTGAGGTTTAAGTCTCCGTGTATTCATGTGAATGGAGCATCTGGTGAATACCTAAATGAGATTAACTTTAGGTAGATATAAGTAACACGGAGCCATACTGCTGTGCACCCATACACTTTGTGACTCTTTACACGGCAGTCCCTGTAGGGGGTCTTAACATGGACTGCTCATCAACCGATCAGCCGTGTTTTCTGCTTAAGAGCAGGAGTGGACATGCGAGAAGCCTCATGAATCATTCACGTGTTAACAAATCTGTGGTGTTCATTGGCTGAGTGGTCTGGATCAAATGGGCCAAGCAGGGTCGGATATGAGCTTGTTTACAGTCACTGTCAGCTGTCAGTCCGATGCACTATACACAGAAGAACACTTATCTCATGCTATGCATTACAGCCCATTAACCGCCGCTATACGGCACACTCCAGTTTCCCCTGCAATTTAGATGCGGCGGCAGCCTTGAGGCAGGTGTACTGTCATGCGTCCTGCTGTCTTTCAAGTGGACGGGGTTTTCAACAAAGGTCCTTGGATTGGCCGCGTAATTCAAGAGCCATGGAAAAAATGCCTGCGATTATACGACCCATGTTCTTAAGCATCTCTCACTTTTCCATGGTTGGTGAATACGCGTTGCCGAGTGAACTCCCCCAACTGTGTTAGTGATCAAGGGACTGAGGGAAAGAGTGGGACAGCTCCTTTCTGAGTCATAGATGTGCACATATACAGAGCCCACATTGTACCAGAATATGCCAGCTTTACACTGATTGAATTTTTTCTGTGTGTGTGTGGGGGGGTGCTTCTCCATGTATGTGTGTGTGTGTGTATGTGTATGTGTGTGTATGTGTGTGTGTGTGTGCATGCATGTGGGCGCTTTGTTTATTTCCTCGTGCGTGTGGTCCCGTGCATACCTGCATGATTGTGGTTGTCTCTGTGCTTGTATCTGTGTGTGCGTGCATTCCTTTCTTTCTTTCTTTCTTTTGTGTGTGTGTGTGTGTGTGTGTGTGTGTGTGTGTGTGCTGTCCTCCACAGTTCGAGGGCTGTAACAAAGCATTTTCACGTCTGGAGAACCTGAAGATCCACCTGAGGAGCCACACAGGAGAGAAGCCGTACCTGTGCCAGCACCCTGGCTGCCAGAAAGCTTTCAGCAACTCCAGCGATCGCGCCAAGCATCAGCGCACTCACCTGGACACGGTCAGAAACTAAGTCCCTGCTCTGTCTCGCCTCCTCCTGATGTTTCTTCAGAGGAGATTAATGTTTAATCTGTCTCAGGCTAACAGTTAAAATAGTCTGGGTGGTCGCGGTGTTGCAGAAAGGATGACTGCATGAAATTATGAACTATAAATTTAGTTTCCATTTAGATTATGCAAAATTTGAATGTTAGTTGTCAAGTAAATACACACAGTGTAGATGTGTGCGTGTCTGGCGTGTGCTCACACTCTATTCCTCCATCATTTTTTGCACCCACATTAAAAACTGCCCTGTCGTCCAAGTCTCGATGCCTATTTCCACGTCTTGACAGTGTTAGACTTTAATTTGCTGTCAGTCAGTGAGCGGTGTGGCACTCTCTCTACACTGGCGGTGACAAGCCGCAGATCATTAAATGATCAGTATCGTTAGGCCGAGTCGCAGCCTGGGCCATAACGGACTTGGATTGGAGCTGCGAGCTCAGACAGAGCTTCGCCTGTTTCTCTGACCTGTGGAAAGGGAAGGAAAGGTTGAGTCAGCCATCGCTGCCACTCGTCATGTCTCAGTAACCCCACCAATACCTCACTTTATCACCATCTGCACGCCAGCACAGAGAGGGAGTAAATAAGATGTTGTGCTCAAATTATGTAGTTAAGCACAGCTGAGGTATTTATTTTCTCCTCTTCATTTGAAAGTAGTTTCTAATCTTATCAACTTCTTCTGTCCAAACAAAATAACCAGCCAAAGAAACAAAAATAGGAACCAGTCATAGTTCTAGAAGTCATCATTTTGGATAGGTCTTTGAGGGAGTCATTTAAAAACTCTCTAAGCCCTTGCTTATATAAATCCTAAATTAACAGGATGCTAATGATGACTCCAAATGCTTTTCCATAGAGGCTTATCCAGTTAAGTCAACTCGATTCATCTTTATTTTCATACCCCCTATTCATATTTTTTTCTCAGAGATCTTTACGATCTGAACAACCAACACCCTCCATTAAACCCTCAATTGGACATTTCTGCATCATAACGAAACTTTCCAAGTAACTCTTCAACTCAGTTAAGTTTATTTATGAGGTTATTAACAGCATGGAACTAAATTAGTTCCTCAGAAACTATTTTAGACCCTTAAATTTGTCAACAAGTTACTCTTAAGCTGTGCGGCAGCAGTCAATTTGTTGCAAAGGGTGTCTCTTTTTCTTTGACATGGTGGAAACATTTTTCTTTCCTTTTACTCAGGTCAGAGAGTTTGATTCAGTTAATATGAGTAAGTGCTAAAAAAGAATAAGACACCAGCGATGCCGAGCAGGTAGAAAGAACCATTCTAATCAGTGAATGCCCAAATTGACCACATTTTTTTGTAAAACTTTAATTGAAATAGGTTTTCATTTTAACTGTATTTTTATAGTATCTATATTTCCAGCATATTTCCCCCCGGTGTGCCTGTACTAGCCAGCCATAAATGCTTTTGGTACACGTAATAGTAAATCATTCAGAACTTTTACTTAAGTACTTGAATGCGGACTTGTGTTATTCTATCAGTTAAGGATTTTCTTCCACCACCCAGTCTTTCCACAGTAGGACAAATGATACAGCTAATCTGGGACCCCGATGCTTACGGCTTCACATTAACACCCGGCGTAAGGCATTCACTGTGTCTGCCCAGCTGTCAGCCCTGCCAGAAACACTTTGGGGGAAAATCATTTTCCAGCTTTAATGATATTTATTCTAGAAGTTGTGCTTGATTTTTTTTTTTTTTTAAGTTCTGCGCTGTATTTGGTGCGTTGCTTGGCAAAACAAACATGGCGGAGATGAGTGGCACTGTAAGCGCCTTGCAATAACAATGGCTTATTTACAGAGAAGGTTGCGGTGTGGAGGCAAGGCTAATAAAGAGGCGTATCCACTTACACTTTAATGGGCAACTTATATTCCTGAGGATGAAAGAAAAATTGCAGCGAGGGGGGAAAAAAAATCTCTCAATCAGCTCGCTACATGCCGTATTTGCTTGGTTAATGAGAAGAATGTGAAATGTTGAGGAAACTCCGCAGTCATTTTACAGATGTCATGTCTGTTACTTTAATCTCCCTCCTTACAACCGGTCTGCATGTCAGCGCACACTGACATACAGACTGATGGTATGGAGCACCACTTTGCGGCTTTGACTATATACTTTCAACTAATTTAACTCACTATAGGCCAGTGTGGAAAATGTCCTATTTCCCACTACCACCCACTATGTTTCTTAAAGATTTGCGTGTGAACATGACATTGTATATAGGTTATGAGTGAGGATGATCCTTACTACAATGAGAAAAAGAAAAGGAGAATAGATCTGCATGCAACATAACAATTATTATAATGGATCTCTTCTTTTTCTTTTTCATGCCTTTTTTTCCTCTTCTTCTTCCTTCACATTCTGTCATTCCCAGCTGAAAGGTAGGACTCTTAACTTTGCTTTTATTTCAACAGATTTCAAACTTACTGCGTTAATTTCTCTTTCCCAAAGACTAACTTCTTGTCCCTGCTGTCCTTACAAAAACATGGAAAGAAATGTATTCCACACTTTAAACTGAGGCGAAGTACTTTCTCTTTGCCTGTAGAAACCGTATGCATGTCAGATCCCCGGCTGCACCAAGCGATACACAGATCCCAGCTCCCTTCGCAAACACGTCAAGATCCACTCGGCCAAAGAGCAACAGGTGCGTAGAAAGGTAAGATGCTCTATACACGGATAGATAAAGAGACTTAAAGACAAACGGAAAGCTAAAAGTGGTCTTGTAATTTATAAGACTTCTGTCATTTGACATTTGTTTTTTTTTAAATATCAATTGAAAGCAACTGGATGATATGTCACTAACTTTAAGTTAAAGGAATTTTATCTATCATTTTACAGTATTCATAAAAAATCCTAGTAGACATATGTGTAGTATTACCTGCGTGTCATGTTAAGTCCGCCGCTGCTATTCCCTGCTTAAGACTACTGTGGATCTTTTCCCTTAATCATTTCCAGTGTGGTTTTACTCAAGTCAACACGGTAGGGCTACACAGGCCGCTTTATGTAATCTCTCCTGTTCTGATGTGCATTATCCACAGATCCATCTACTTGGTTTAATTGAGGGGTTGGTAGGCCGGGGGTGGTGGAGGGGTGTCTCTGAGAATCGTTTCCCCTACAATAGATCAGGTTTGACCACATTTCATCATGTTCATGGTCAAAAGCCCATTCTTTCCCTGACTGGAAGCGGGTAAATAACAGAGAATGGGCTCATTGTTGTGGAAGGGGCTGGATAGTGGCAGGCTGGATGATGTGTTCCTTTGCTTAGAGTCGTAAAGGGAAACATGTGTGCTTGTAGCATTGTTAATAAGCTGTGCTGCGGAATACCCCAGTGGCCAGATGTTATGGACAAATGTCAAACAAACGCTCTTACTCCACTCTTGGAGCGGCCCGGAGAAAAACTGTTAGGAGTGTCGCGGTGGGGAAAACAGAGCCCCAATTACATGTGATGAATGTTTTGCAGGGCACTCATGAGGATCCCCGGGAGGACGTGCCCCTGCGTATTTACTGACATACAGTATCTAAGTGTGAAATCATAACCTGGAGGGTGCCAACTGTAAATCTGCTGAGTGGAACCACGCCGAAAAATCCAGTCATCCTTGATTTCACTGGCCACATAAGCAGAGGGTCTTAAAAGACACGCGGATAAAGTTGTTATCTGTCCACTTGGCACGGTGCTGTCGGTGAACTCCGTGGGAATAATCAGATGGTAGAGTAGATTGTTGTGATAATGCTGGAGAATGTTTTCCACCCGCAGTCCAACCGCAAAATCAAAATGTGGAATTGATTTTCATGGAAAAACAAAGGGTGGATTTGTGGATGGATGGACAGATACAGGGAGACATATGGTGAGACCGAAAAAAAAAAACCTCAGTGAACAACATCGGCCGTGTCATCTGTAACTGAAGCACTTTTTTTTTTAAAGATACACTTGACTTGCACTGTTCCCAATGACTCACAGCGACGCCGCCAGGTTTTTATGGCTCTTGGCATCATAAAGTTATCACTTCTTACCATCATATATATATATTATACACGCTGAAGAAAATTGGTTATTCAGGATAGTTAACATCACAGCATGGTGACACAAATACAGGCGTGATTTACAATTAGTTGAACAGTTGAATAATACATGTTAATTACTGATGAACTGAACTCTTATTTTAGGTTCAAATGACTCTGAGCCAGCTGCACCAGATGTTTTGAAGTTCAAACTTAAACAAGTTATAATTTAGGTGTTTACAAATTGGAGATGTACACATCATTAAAACAGGATACACATTCTGTGTGAATAATGCATGAAAAACAAATAGAATGATTAAAATGAAAACTAATTGGATATTGATAGATATGTCGAACACTTAATTAACATTTGGATGTTAAATGATAATAACAATGTTGATTACGTTGGTCTAATTGCATAATTGTTTATCATAATTACGGAACTTGTCACCCAGTGCAACATTGTGGTATATTAATGAGTTTTTATTAGCAGCTGTCACAATAACTATATCAGACTTTTATGAATGAATAATAAATCTACTGTAGGAGATCATGTCCACTGTTATTATTTGTCCATAAAAGCTCATCTGATATGAATCCAGAGCAGATGGCGTTGAGACTTTTGGCGTATTGATTCTGGCACACTGTGCTATATTACATGCTATTCGTTTAAAATATCCCTCCACCAGCCTCTGATAATCATCCATAGTCCTGTTGCAGTGTGTTTAATTTAGGTCTTTGAAGGTAAATCTCCTGAATGAAAGACAGATGTATTGGTACAGTCCTGGCGTGTGCCTCGGCAACTGTAATGTTTTATTACAGTGAAATCCACTGATGTGGACAGCAGAGGTCAGCTGTTCCGCTGATCCATAAGGCAGATGTCCCATTTCTCCAACTGACACAACTTTCCTTAGGTTTAGGTTTCTTCTGTGTGGCGTGTGATCGACTCTCCAGCTGAAATGTGTCTTCAGTTGCTCCCATTGCTGTTGGCAGTGAGAGAAACAGAAGCAATCTCGTATTGGCTCTGAGCTGGTACAGTGATCACTCATCCACAATGTCCAAGGCCAACGCATGACTCAAGAAGGAGCGTATGATCTTCCCTCCAGTTCCCCCTGACTGAGAATCTATTCTCATTTTCTGAGTTACTGTTTCAAATTAACATTACAATTGCGTTATGGCAAAAAGAGAAAACAAAACACACCCCACATACGGTCCGAGCTACAAATAGATAAGACCGAAGCTGCGTTTTGTTCTTCGGTTGTGTAATGTTGCAAACCAGATGGCGTTCTCGTGCAGTGATTTAACATCATTTCTCGTAAACATCTTGTGTTTATTCTCATCTTTGTGACCGACAGCTTCGGCCCTGTCCTCACCTGGAGCAGGACGTCCTGAGCGACTGTCTGTCCATGCAGCACCTCCAGAGCTCCGCCTCCTCGCAGCACCTCTACAACGGCAAAGACGTCCGTTCTCCTGGACTGGGCCATCAAGACATCTTCACAGGTGCACACAGGAAGCTGCTCTGCTATCTAACACATAATGCAACCTCTTCACCTCATGAAGACATTAAGTAATCGAATACTTCTGTAAGAGGCAACGACGACTCAGGTGTCTTGTCTCTGTTGCAATATACCTGCCATGTGTTTTTTTTCCTTTACTTTATTAACAAGATTGGTGATTTAGAAAATGCTTTCATCATTCATTTTCCCATATCTCTCCCATCCTATGTTTTAGTATTTGTTCTATCCCATGCTGTTTCTTAATGATATAATCTCACAACAGACTTACTTTTCAGCTCACCCATGTGTGAAGTGGTGCGCTGTTTTTCTCCCTCTCTCTGCTAGCATTGTACATATAACAAAGGTTATTATGGCCAAAGAAACAACAAAAACATCCAAGAAAACAAAATGAAATATTTGGGATCTTTTTTTCTCTCTTTTTAAAAAACAACTGAGTGATCCACATCAAATTCTCCAACATATTGGACATCTATGTGTAACATTATTATAGTTTCACTTATCTATAGAAGTCATGTGCCCCCAAATTTTATTTTTCTACGATGTTCTGGAAAGTCTCCAGCTCTCTTTTCCAAAGCCCACCAAGCTGTATCTTAAACACTTTTAATATTTTAAACCACAGACACGCGGTTATTTCATCCATTTTGGTTTAGAGGTAAATGTTGCATATGTTGTTAAAATAAACGTACTGTAATGAGTCATTCCTACTCATCCTTTGCTTTTTGGCTTGAATAGAACGTGTCATGTGACACCAGTAGTAGCACCATCCTCTGTGGTTGAGCAACTCAAAATGTGAGTGCAAGAGACTGGCCGTGTCTCAAAATATCGATGGCCAAGGAGTATTTGTTCCAAAACAGAAGAACAGGCCAGCAAGTGAGGTCTGACCGCCAGAAAATCCCCACACCTGGCAAAGCAATCACCGAGTCATTGGTGGTAATCAACAGCCATGTCGACATTCCTGCAGATGTATTATGGTAATTTTGTGCTTTCAGGCAGTAAAAATCATACTTACGGCGCCTTCGGTCAAACATAAACAAATTACACCACTATAATTTGTCTTTAATTGCTTATACACATTTTATATAAACATTTTAGCTCTTGGACTGGGTTATTTAAGTTTAGAAGGAAGTGTTACAACCTTGCACTTTTGTTTGTTTGGTTTGTGTTTCATAAGCATATCATGTTAACCTGTCATCTTTTCATGCAAAGGCTGCAAAAACCATTACCAACAGCTACAAACTTTTTATTCATCACATGTGGCCTTTAAACTTTAAGCCATATTTCTAATTGATGAATTTGACCGTCACCGAATGTCAACACTGCTTTGGATTTGGAACGAGGGATAAATAGATTATTATAACAATCTTAAAGACAAGAGAGATGCCCCGCAGCTTCCCCAGTTTATGGACACATCTGTCCTTGTTTTCTGCCTGTACCCCATCCAGGCTCCCCGTCGCTCTCTGTTATTGTTGCTGGAACTCCAGCGCACCGTTGACGACTGTGAACGCTCAACTTGTCTTTGAATGTCGAACCAGGCCTCTGAGTCTTGGCTGTTTCCCCTCGGCCTCCCTCCGCCTCTGAATGGACGTTGCTTGCTCTCTTGTTTTAAATGTTTGCGAGCCCGGAGGAGCTCGCTCACGAGCCCGTGCCAGAGCATTTCATGGGCGCAGTGTTATCCGCGGCCAGCAAAGATGTTGCAGGCTGGCATGCAGGATCCCCATTTGCATGAGTTTCACTTTGTTCTCTGGCCAATAGGATGCATGGAAGAGGTGGGACAAAGTGGGCAGCCGGCCCATCATTAACACTTGTGGAGCAGAAAATGAGTCATGCTTCCAGTCAGAGCTGAACTTGTTTTCCTGTTGGCCGCTTGTAAGTCTGCTCTTATTCTCATGGCTTCAGCGAGACTTACGAGAAGCCCCTCTCTGTTTTATAGAGCATAATTAGAGTGTTCTCTGATTAACCAGAGGAAGGACTCATCATAGTTTTAGTGCGGAGGTTTACATGCTCCCGCTGTTGCGCTGAGAGGCTGACACGCCTCTCCCCATCTCCCTCTCACACAGAGCTTTCTTCCTGAACTTGACCAAAATCCTTTTCAGAGCCAATCCACAACATCTCCGCAACATAATCCTCCACTAACCTTTAAAAAGCGCCACCAGATCCCCTTTCTCTCCCTCCTGAAGGAACGAACCAGCGATGAAATTGAGGCAATCACAGCCATTATTTGTCGACTGTTTTGCCGGTCTGGTAGCAGATGTTGGGGCTAAAGGGGAAAACATTTAAGGTCTGTGATTGATGATTTGGGGGTAATGAATCAAGCTTGTAACCATTTCAGAGTGCTGTCAGATCAGGCCTCGGCATGCTTCCACTTGAGAACAGCTGGGCCTGGAAACGGCAAAACCAGGAGCACCGATCCTTTCTCTTCCTTTCATCTCCTCCTGTCCTCTCCTCTCGTCGCTGGTTAACTGCCCCAGACCGTCGGCGCGCCGCTGTCCTTGTGGATGCTGGGAAAGAAATCAGCCGATAACCGCAGCGGAAGGCAGAGAGAGAGCAGATTTATTTTGCTGGGAGGCGATCGAGTGTGACCTCTCTTATCAAGACTTGCTGTCTACTGTGTCTACTTCTTGCCCGAATACTCACTATGATTTGTCACAAGTCTCTCTGGAGCAACATTTTCAGATTAGCAACCAGTGGAAAAGAACATCAAGGGAACAAATGGAAAGTTCAGATGTATTGCAGCCGATTTGTCGAATGATGTGTACAAATGAAACTCCAAAGACTGGCAGACAGCGTGATGACAAATTAACAGGGATTAAAGGAGCACCTATCCAATCAAATGTGGCTGAATGTAAGCCGGTTCCTCAATGAAAAGATACCAAAAGAGAGACCAAAACCAGACATGTTAAGATATTTCATCACCTCAGTGTTTGAGAACTTCACTAAAAATAACAGAAGAATAACATTAATCTGTAATATAAATAATTATTAGTTGCAGACCTGGTTTTCTATGCTTTCTGAATAGAAAAATATATCAGTTTTTAATTGGAGTCCAGAGCTTGGAACAGTAGAAAAAGTTGGCAACATGCAGCTGGCTTCAGCAGAAAATAATGACCCCCCCGCAGACCACTGTGTCAACAAAATGTTAATCAAATATGATTTAGAAATAGTCAGTGATTGAATAGCGAAAGACATGTTGGACATTTTGGAACAGCGTCAGGAAACGATACAATTCTCTTCTTTTTTTTCTCTTTTTTTTAAACTTCTTACACGCAGCTGGAAATGTTCAGGGGGAAAAAAAAAGATACACTGATACTGTAGACATGCACACGCAGAGGTACACCACACATGCCCACATGTGCTCACATAACCGTGGACGTGGGCATGAGCAAACACAAGCGCGTGCACGCACACACACACATACACACACACGCGCACACACACACACACACACAACAGAGGTTATCCAGTAACCTTATTCCCCCTCTTTAAATGCCCTACTGTTTAAAGTCCCTATTCAACACATGTAACATTTTAGTTTATTATTGTGTAATAAGAACAAACAGCTGAAAGGACAAACAAGGCCAATCCCTGTGGCAGCACAAACAATGTACCCTAAATTACAAACAGCGCAAACACAGAACATTTCATTTTACAAAGCCCTCTGATTGGATGATGGTTGTCAAAACAAAATCCTGTTGCCATGAAATGGTTTTTAATTCGCTCAAAGGAAATATGGAGCGCGGGGCCCTCAAGTTTATTTGGCACGTTTACTGAATTAGCTTTGTTTGTCTTTCAGGCCTCTACACTGGCTCCAGCACCCCCCATCACAGCGCCTCGGTGGAGCTCCTCTCCCCCGCCCCCAACCCCTCCTCCGCCTCCGCCACCGACCTGCCCCCCTCCCGACAACACCGACTGGACCGCGACCTCGGCAGCCCCCATCACCTGTCCCCGCTGGCCGCCATGGACGGCGTGAGAGACGGGTGAGTCTGCCGTGGATGTGTAACGGGGATGTGTTCAGCTTTTGGATGTGTCGTACTCATTCTGACACTCACTGTTAAGGGAGGCAAAATGATAAACCCGTCAGAGGGGCGGGAAATATAAACATTAAATCTCGTAAATAAAATTCCTTATTAACAAGTGGAAAATACAGAGCACGTCATGCAAGGTCTCGTCACAGTCTCATCACATGACCACGGTCCACGGTAAACTCAAATATAAGAGGTAAAGTTATGGGACATTGCAGTCTGGTAGGGTCGAACTCTCCTAGCTGAAATGACCAAAAACACTCAATGGATGAAGATGAATAGGAGCAACTTCTTCGCTGCCCAAATGACATTACATTTCATATTTTCACACATTAACATCTAAGTATCCCCGTAACTATACAAACACACACAGATCGGTTGAACTTTCTTCCTCTATTAATCACGCTGATAGTATTATGATCCTCGCAGACTTTGACCCACTGTGTTTCCATTGTTTTTCACCTATTTATCTTCCTGAATCGAGGCAGAACCGCAGGGCGAACCCGCTTAGATCATGTTGGGTTAAGCCTCTCGGTCCTGCTGACAAACCCATTTGGCTGTCTTACTGGAAACAAACTCAACTCCACGACCCCTAAGACATCCCTCACAGGGGATGAGGGGCTGAGCTGGTCACCGCAGGGTCACCGTGACACATCACCAGCTCTATTTCTGGCACGGGAATCGGTGTTCATACGGTCCCCCATCTCCGCTGGACAAGACAGCGTCAGCGCGATGACCAAACCGCCTGACCGGACGTGACTCATAGTTTAATGAGAGTAAAGTGTCAAAGCAGCTTGATAGGATCATCTCTTGGTGTTTATGTTGTGAGCTGTTTTATCCTCATGCATTTACCAGTTTTATTTCTAAGAACGAAAAAACTTCTTTCACAGACCTTCATATACTGCACATTTGATTTGTTGAGCGATCGTACGACAAATACAAATAATAAACTGCATTAGATCATATCATATTAAAAGATGATGCATCTTCCAGATAATTGTGAAAATAAGCACAACTGGGGATAGTTTTAAAGCTGAAGACAGTTTAGTTTTTAGTGTTTAGTTTAGTAAGTGTGCCAGTATTGTTACATCCTTGGCAAAAGAGAACGCGAGCTTCTTTTCAATCCTGTTTTAAATTTCTTGTAAATTCCATGAAGAAATTAATTTACAGCAATAAGAATACATTCATTTCTGTATTAAAAGCTGCCCTTTATATATGATACCAGAGAGTATCCAACAATGCGTGAAAAACCTGCAGATAAATACAACTGTCTTGCTCAAGGACACTTAAGCAGCGAAGGACAACTCTTTTCATGTATCTGCGTCGTTCTTGGACTGTGTGTGTGTGTTCGTGTGTGTGTGGGGGGGGGGGGAGTGGGGGGGCACAGCATGTTTCCTATTAGTGCCGATGATTTCCCCTGAGAGCCAGCAGAGCAGAGTAACAGCCCGAGTGTCGTCAGGAGGCACAGTGTGTACTGTACCAAACAATGTGCTGAAAAACCAGGGAGGTAGAAAAGCAAAACAGTCTTTTACAGTTTAATAACATTGAGAAAGAGTGGATGGAATCAAGCATCATAAACCCTGGGTTACAAAAGTGATCGTGTTACGTAAACACGCTTTCTTTTAACTCTGCGGTCTGCTCTTTGGGTGTCTGTGTGTGTATATACGCTTTTACGAGAGCATATACAGCACGGGAGTATGACACAACGAGGTTTGATGGCTTTCTTGCTCTCAGAGCCGTGCATGCGTTCGCGCTCGTGTGTGTGCGGGAGTGTGTGTGTGAGTGAGAGGAGTTTACATATAGTAATTCAGGAAACACACATGATTGCGTGTGATTGGGGTGTGAGGCGCAGCAGACTTCCAGCACAAACAGTGCAGCGGGGGTCGGCACGGTGAAACCGCCTGGATGTAAACGTCCGAGCGCCGCTCAGAGACGTCGGGCCGGCCTGGAAGCATCTGGACGGCGATGTGTTGTTTCAAGCCTTGAGAGCAGGAGGAAAACGCTGTCAAAATTACCTTGCGGTTCCAGTGCCTCTTTCTCGACAGCATGCACAATTACCAGCGCAAGGAGGGGGAATGAAAAGTGAAAAGGACCTGAGCAGGGGATGCTGTAACAGCGGTTATACGGGGTGACATATTGGATGTGAGACATGGGTCTGCTCCTATTGATGCTTGATGAGGAACATCTGAACGCTGTGTGTGTGAGAATCTCCTTTTTGCTTTTATATGCAACTTCATCACCCATCGCGCTCGTATAAGTAATCTCCCGTGTTCACGCACATCTTTGCTTCCCCACCTTAAGCTCCTACATTCTTGGAGCGTGATCGATGCTGCATTAAACTTGCGGTCATTTCCACATTCACATATTTCAGATCAAATCAAGATGTTTGACCTAAAAACGCTCATAAATGCACAGACACAAACACCCAAACACACACACACACACACACACACACACACTGCAGCGCTGCATCTGTTCATCACACAGTGTATAGGCGGAGAGTGAGTCAAAAGCGACTTGTGGCAGGGACCTACAGTGCAACGAAGCCGGGCATGAAACGTCTACTCACATTTGCCTGAATATGGAGCATTTGATTTACATGTTTAAAGTCTTGAGTATACAGCCTGCTGCCAAAGTCAATATCAGCGCCGCACTTGTTTTTCCCAAACGGTTTAGCAGGACATTAAACATTTTGACAAAATTATCAAACTAACCTGCCTCTAGTGTGGCAGCCTCTGACCTCATAGCTAAATGTGTTTACTCTGGCTCAAATGGGCCATTTAGACTCTTTTTTACTTTGTAAATACTAGTGTCATTTTTCTGAAGCTAATATTAAAATATGCCAGTTAAAATACATTTGCCGATTGGCATGGCACGAGTGCGTGTGCAGAGGCTCTCATGGAGATGGCTGTTCCACCATGGCGGCCTGTGCTCACAGAGAGATGGGTGGTAAATGTTGTCATTCACTGCTTCAACCGTATGTGGTTATATAATTGCAGAGGGGAGAGTAGACCTACTGCCTTTACCTGCATATTGATATTAGAGCCCCTCTGCAAATATTAGTCCGAGGTGGTTTGATACCTCGGCAGTGATTGACGTGGGCTAATTGAATTAGAGCAGCGGCAGAGACGGCACAGAGCTACATTAAGAATCCCCGCTCTGAAAGGGGGACGTTCACGTCTCGTAACTCCACACCGTCTGTCTTCCAGCCATTATCACTCTACAGTGATCCAGATAATGAGTGTCAATCTCGCAGCTCAAACAAAAACATTTTTGAGGTCGTCACTCATGGCGGCATGTGGTCCGTCACTCATTCTGTGGTGCTCGGTAACGAATGAAAGTCTTCAATTAACCCGTTGACACAAACGGTTAACTCAGAGAAAAGATTCACATGATTTACTGTCAGTGTTCCTCCGAGAAGGATGGCGATTAAGGATGGATCCTTGGTGTTTAAGGCAGCTATCTTTCTGGGACTAACAAGGCCCCAAAAATACCCCGAGCCCTGGCTTGCGCTCTACACACAGGGGCCTGCGGGGCCGGCTTAACTTTAGCTTAGCTTTAGCCGGGATGCTGTAGTCTCTCTCTCTTTCGCTCTCTCATGCTCAGCTTTAGCCTGCTAACCAGAACCAGAAGTGTTCCCACCAGTCTGCGCCAAAGGAGCCCCTGTCATCCATCAGAGGGGCTTAATGGTCGGCAACAAAGGCGGGGGAAGATGAGAGGGGAGTCCGAGGGTGTTTGTGGAGAACGCGGGGCCTGTGGAGGACAGCGCCTGATCCCACCCGCTCCCTGGTGGGACAGTTAGCTGCAGGTGAAGGAAGACGAACGAGGAGCGGAGCAGCGCTGCTCATGAATCTTCAGCCTTTTTTTCCATCCCATCATGCCTCAGTGCAAAGAGCCAAGACTCCGAGGGCAGCTCTCACTTTAACACAACACGAGAGCGTCGACTCGTAGTAATGTTTCTGTGTGGGCTGCAGGGCGGCACCAAACAGTGCGTTTCATCTTGTTGTTAGAGCATTTCTAAGGCTGGAGACTAGTCATGAACTTCAGCGCTGGAACAAATGTCTTTCCCAGGGTGATGTCAGCCTTCCCATATTACTCACAGAAAAATTCACTAAGTCGAAGTCACTGAGCTTTGTTCTCTGCGAGCAAAGGGTGATGCTCATACCACACTCACCACCTACCTCATCACTATAATAATATTCAGATTTACTGTCTTAAGCGAATTATACTTATAACCTCGCTACCCTCCTGATATTCAAGAAAATGGAGCCCATCCACCGTTAAAATCCAACTCCACTGTCAGAAATCAACAGGTCAACAGTCAGTTCGCTCCCTCATTGCAGCGGGACAGGAGTGGGTGGGCTGGCTGGAAAAAGCAGAGCAATGCACGATGGCCGGTGAAGATGAATATCAGGAGAGAGATTAATGCGGCGTATGAAAGATTCTCCTCATACCTGGAGCCTGAGTAGCTCGCAAACTAGAGCCCAGAGAGAGCAGGGCCGGGGGGGCAGCTGGCAGTGATTAGCTTATGATTCACTTTAGCTGCACATAGAGGCAGCTTGTAAAAATATGAACAGTATAACTGTTTCCTGAGTTTGTGCTGACAGCAGCTCCTGGGGGAATGCTGCTCTCTGCAGGAACACATGGCCACGCACTGGGCCTGTGCCAGCCCGTGGATTAGCCACGCTCGCTAACAGCTAGCTTCCCCTGAGCTGGACTAACACAAGGTGCCACACGGGCTTCCTCATTTTCTTAGAGACGGACGCGAAGGTCAAGTGCAGTCCACACATGTACGGCTAAGCACTTCAACTTGATACCCAAATGAACATGTTGATTCGATTGATTCGATTTGCAAATCCTGCAAAACACGAGACTTGAAAAGACCCCTTTTTATATTTTAATCTTCACATACCAACACTATTAACATACTCCATTACAAGTAAAAGTGTTGACATTCTTGCTACTTTATTTTTTATTATTTTATTATTGGACTTTATTGGTCCATTAGTGATGCCGCCGGTTGGGGTGGAGCTAGTTCCACTGTTTCACGTAATGTTGGGTGGTTTAATGTTTAAAGTGCATTACAGTTTATAAGCCGTCAAATAATTTAATAGAGCTAAAAAAAAAATACAGTGTTTTTCTTTGAGATGTAGTGGATAAGAAACAGACACAAGAAAAGTACCTCAGAACTGTATTTGAGTACAGCACTGGAGTAAATATATGAGTTAATTTCCACCATTAGTCACTGGTATAATGATTTTTTTTGCGTTTTAACAACCTGTTTCTATCGCCATCAATAAAGGCAGAAACACTGGGAGCCTGAAGCTACGCCCTACAGCTAAGCAAAATGGAAGAGTGAATTCCAGCGTTGGCAGCCTCTTTTAGTTTGACATCGTTTACCACCTCCCTTCATCAGCCGCCCTCGGCCAAATGCCCCCGCACGAAGCCCCTGCCAGCTACTGAGTGCTGGGTGGGACGCCCCCTCATGCGTGGAGCAGTAGGTCATATAGCGCCGGGCTCCAGCCAGGCCAGCAGTGAGCAGTCATTTGAGGGCTCGGCCGCCTCCAGCAACACTCTGTCATCACATTCATATAGCGCTTAGTGCAAACCATATGCTTCCACGGCACCACATAGTAACACAGCAGCAGTTTATGTGTTGGCATTCCTGATATGCAGTCATGAGAGGGTACTAAGTAGCTGTTGAATATGTAAGGGTGGGGGTGGGGGGAGGGGGGGTGATTGGCCATCTCTGTTTTTAAAGGCAGGTCTGCTGGCTATCAGTCTGGATTTGGACCAGATTGCTGTTCCATTAAGTTAATGTCAAGTGTACAACGTTAAGTCGTTAAATCGGTGGTCATTTTGAGTCTCTTGTTAACTTTCACATTTAACATTTAAGTGTCTGAATAAATACCAGACGTGGCTCTCACTGCTCCTGGGGTAGATTTATTAAAGTAAAGCCTTGCAAAGGTGGAACGCATTAAATATCTCAGCTACCCTGGCTCTTACAAAATCCACACACCAGCACCTCTGCCGCTCCATAATTCGCACGTCATATCTCATTTAATAAACACAACCTGTTTTTTGGAATGGATAAAGTAAAAAATGTATAACACGTTGATCCATGAGGTGTTGGTGGGCAAATTTTTGCCACCTTCAGAAAGAGCAAGGTGAGTTGTTTCATTGTTTCTATTTTTAGCTTCATGTCAGTGGTATAAATATTTTCATTTAACTCTCTGTAAAACTTCTACTTCATGGCGATTCAGTTCAGACTCGAATATTATTCGATCCAGAAGGTCTGCAGTTGTGACTTTTATGTAAAAGTCACTCGGGGACTTATTTAGACCTGAGACAGTCATGTTAACTTGTCACCACATTTGAAGCATGTGTGAAGGTTTTTACATTTCTGCTCATGTTTCTACGGCTTTGATGATTTTGAAGGGAAATTCGCCTTCAAGTGCATGACGCAGCTCTCCGGCTCATTAGAAATCCCCTGCGTAGTTCATAGCAAAGACAAAATGAAAAATAAATAACAACCATCACGATCGCGGCATGCTTTTCACATAAGACGATGTGACGTTGTTCAGGACTTTGTCTCAGATGCCGCTGACAGCTTCTGCACAAACTCACTGAAGCACGCTGCGCAGTGTTAATTTCATTCAGCAGTTTTTGAGGATCAAACCAGAATAACAGCAACGTTAAATGTGGAAAATACCAACAGCTGGTATGATTGTTATTTTCCCTCATTTTCTCTCAACTCTCCGATCTCCAGATTGAGGTTTTCCCAGCGCACTGTGTGACTCTCGGATGCTGAGACGGAAGAAAAACTTTAAATAGTAGTTTGGACAAAGCTTGAATGATCAATATCCATAAAAATGAGATGATGTGGAAACCTCTATCGTTCACCGGGCTGTTAGAGCCCACAGTCACAAACATGTCATCTTAATATTTCTCTTTCTCAAAAGTCATGAATGTAAACACTATTGTGCTTTCTTCTCTCTGGGCCACAAAGCCTGGGGTTATTGCAGTGGTGGGCAGCGTGTGTGTGTGCAGATGGGTTTGGGGGGGGGGGGGTTGGTTCCACTTGAATGCACACTCTGCTGTTTGTTGACTTAAGATCATAATATGTGGTAGGAGGACGATTACGTGTGGGGAGCCCAAGTTTCCACACGCCTGGAATGTTTCTTCTTCTGTGTGTTTAGGATCACTGGCTGCTCCGCCGGGTTTGTCGGATCATGCGGTTAGCGGGCCGGCATGTAGCTCCAACTTTGATTGGGATGTCACAATGCATGAAGAGTTTTATTGAGAAATTAGCGACACCGTCTAAAAAGGGATGGATAATATATGCATGAGGTGTAAATTTTTATTTTACCCGCGCTTTCCTCGTCTCCTCCAGGGTGTCGGGTCCCCTCCTGTCTCCAGGGATGAAGGGAACCGGGACGCCTCCTCCTTCTCTGGAAAAACAGCATGTCCACCCTCACCACAAGCCCTACTCTCACTACCACCACCACCAGCCTGCCAACGACGGTAAGACATGTGGCTGAATATAACTTAACTTGTTGCAGGAAATCTGTTTCGACTCGAATTTGAAAATGTTCATTGGCGTTTCAATTCAATATCCTGAAAGTCTCCCAGTTGCAGGTGGTTCGGTAACATGTAGTACTACTTTTATAGGACTTCCTCCAGTGTCAGATCACTTGACTATACTTAAGAGCACCCTCATGTCCTTCAAACCCTCACTATAGCAGCAGAGCCACATGAAAGGCCTCGCAGAGGGGAAGTCGTCTTATGGAGCAGCGATACTGCCCCGTGGCTCTGTCAGAGCACTTTTAAGACAGAAAGAGATTAGAGTCGTACAGACAGAGCAGGGGGAAACCACATGCCGGAAGCCTTTTCCCTGCGCTGAATTAGCCAACAAAATGCTGGCTCATGTATTCAGCTGTCTCTCAGCGCCCTAACATGGCAGGCTCAGCTGTCACTCCCGAGCGTTTTTCCTAATGCCTTAAACACTGTTTTCCCTGTAAAGATCTACACATGGACATCTCTCTAACCGCGCTGTGGTCGGGGAGTTGCGTAAAAGCGCTCCAGGAAAGGCTGCTCTCCCATTATCGTGACTCCTGCGGTGGATTCTGCGTAGAAACTGAGACGAAAGGGGACAAATGTTACACACTATGGGGCTGGCTCAGTTAGCATGAGCACAAATATAGCATTGTCATAATTTGAGATCCACATCAAGTTTCAGCCGGATGGAGCGAGCGCTCACTGACCTTGGAAACAATCAGCCATAGACACTGGTGGCAGTCGATCAAGTCTGGCTTCTATTTTTCCCCTCCTCCCCCGCTCCACTGCAATCTCGCTTATTTCCTAGAATACCAAGGCAGCTTTCAGAGCTGCTTCCATTTCGGAGACTCCTACAGGATGGAGCAGACGGTTACTGGTGTCCATGTCCCGGGAGATTCTCACACCTACGCATCCCATCAGCACAATGGCTTCCACATGTCGACAAGCAACACTGGCACCACAGGTGAGGACAATTTACCCAGAGCAGACAGGCCAAAACTGTAAAAGATGACCTGAATGATTGGAAAATGTTAAACAAAACTGCATTAATCTGGTCTGCTCCAGGCTTCGGCTTGACCCAGGAGCTGCAAGGAGGCGCAGGGTGCCAGTTCTCTTCCAGCCCAGAGGAGAGCATTTTCTTCCAGGTGGGCAGTTTCGACCGCGGCCTAAACCACATGTCGTCCGTCTACACAGAGACATAAAGCAGCACCGGAGCAGGGCACTCTTCATCACACCCACTCTGCCACTCTGCTGTCCAACTCCTTCCACACCCATCTTATCACATTTGGATCACCTCTTCTCTAATGCCTGTTTCCTTCTTTTTCTCATACAAGTTCTGGGTCGCCTGTTTCCTTCTTTTTCTCATACAAGTTCTGGGTCGCAATAAATCAGTACAATTCAGGGCTTGTCCTCACTCACTTAGCTGCCAGATGGATGATATATCAGCAAGTTGAAACAGACATACACTGCAATGTGATCAA
>JBAJHX010000106.1:17523844-17565387 GCA_037176925.1 Amniataba percoides
GATAGATAGATAGATAGATAGATAGATAGATAGATAGATAGATAGATAGATAGATAGATAGATAGATAGATAGATACGGTTTCTGGTTGTAGGTGTAAAAAGTGGTATCAGATTTCAACTTTTTTCAGGGAAACGCCTCTTTTACAGGTGTGGTAATTCCTGGAAATGACTGGCATCCAGAAAATTTAACTGAGTATCAACAATTTATTTCTCAAATGAGGTGCCTTTCTGCTTTTCGCTGAGTTCACTTGTGGTAAGTTGATGGCTTCTGATCCTCTACATTATTTGTGCAGATGAAAATGTGAGAACACATGAAACACTATTTGCTATCACATCATAGATGCTCATCAAAATTGTATGTGCATGATTTTGTATATTTGAAAAAGTGTGCAGGAAAATACATACATACTAAATTTGGGTGTGAAGACATAAGAGTGAATAAGCACCGGCTGACAAATGTCCTGAAAATGTTTCTGAATACAGAAATTTAGTGACTGTTTTTCTTCTTTTCTCCAGTGTACTGTGATCAGAGATGACAGGAAAAACTATATTCTTGTGCATCCTTCTGCTGAGGGTTTATGTGACTTCTGGTGAGTAAATCAAGTCCCTTAACTTGTATCATTAATTGCACATCAACTTTATTTATTTTCTGAAATAAATAAAAATGAAAAAAGAAGGCAAAACCTGAGCACATGGCACTGACTTATACATGCATGGTTTATTTCTGTAAATACAAAATTTTATTTTTCTGGTAGAAATTAAGGCACAGATGACTAATCTTGGTTATTATATAACATTTTTCTTTAGGAGATTATTTTGTCAGGTTGGCTAATGGTGGTCATCCCGCTGAGGGCCGTGTGGAGATCTTCTATAATGGAGCTTGGGGGACCATATGTGATGACAACTGGGACATAAACGACGCTCATGTGGTGTGTCGCCAGCTTGATTTCACTGGAGCAACAGAAGCGTTGGGATCAGCTACATTCGGCACAGGTAATAAAGTTAAATTTGTCTGCAACTCTCTGAAACTCTGGGCAGGACAGTACTATCACACATGTACCAAATACTGAACTGAACAATATTTGGCACAACTATATTTGTGTGTTTATACTGATCTGTTTTTGTGTAGGGGATGGTGCCATCTGGATGGATGATGTCGACTGCACTGGGACAGAGGAAAATCTGGTCCAGTGTACATTTCCTGGCTGGGGCGTCAATAACTGTGGTCACAGTGAGGATGCTGGTGTTAGATGCGAGACAGGTAAGGTAACAGATGTTTGGGCAAGAATTATGCAAAAGTTCATGGAGAAATAAAGGATAATAAGCCAGACACCAAAGAAAATCACTC
Source organism: Amniataba percoides (assembly GCA_037176925.1). Taxonomy (NCBI): domain Eukaryota; kingdom Metazoa; phylum Chordata; class Actinopteri; order Centrarchiformes; family Terapontidae; genus Amniataba; species Amniataba percoides. The sequence continues at coordinate 17,525,193 of JBAJHX010000106.1, forward strand.
ACTGTGGCATAATCTCTTTCTCTATTGATCTACAGAAACTATCAAGTATAACAATCGTGAACATGATTTTGACCACAGTGGAAGTCTGTCGGATCAGCTGGGGGAGCTGTTCGACAGTGGACGTGACTGTGACTTGAACGTTAAGGTGGTGGTGGACAAGAGCACCATTGAGACAATCTGCGGTCACAGTCTCATCTTTTCCCTGAACCCAGACCTCAAAGCTTCACAGCCAGACTTCGGCAACCTCAGCATTGATACCACTTCAGACTGCACTCAACACGCCAACAACTTTGTCAGGTAAAAGCAAACTTGTAAACTGCCTCCTATTCGTTGCCTGCTTTGTTGTGTAAACCTGAATCACTCAGTTATTTTTTAGTAACTTTCTATCTAATTCTAAGCACAAAAGCTGAACCTTACCAATGAACCTCTTTTCATTTCAGATACTTATACACCAGAAATATTAAAGTCACACTATTGTCTGCCCATTGCTTTCTCAAGATGGCATCCAACTGGGGTCTGACAGAAGTTCAGAATGAGGCAACAAATCTTTTCAGACTCCTTCCTCCAGATGATCCCACTTTCCAGAGTCATGACTTTTTCTATGAGTATGCAGTTTTTACAGGTGATGAGGCACTACTGGAGGTTTACCTTCGCTACCTGGCGTGGAACTGTGAGGCGCTGATCCGTTCACCAGCATGGACACATCTCCCATTCGGCCTGGTCAAAGCTCTTCTGTCTCGCTCAGATCTCGTGGTACCTAATGAAACCATCATCCTGAAAGGACTAGAGAGTTGGGCAGCAGCCCAAGAAAACACAACTATTCCCGAGGTCCTTCTGAAGCTCATCCGTTTCCCAATGATACCAGTTGAGGACTTGTACACACTTGATGAATCACAGTACCAAGCAGGCAAGTTGCAGGGGTTCCAGTTTAATGCTCTGCCCTTCACAACATTGCTCAGTGTCTTGACGGACAATGTCTACACACCCAGGATATACACGGGCACACCATGGAGCTTTACCTTCAGGTACTACAACGTCAAAGCTTACAAGGATTCGGGGTTCTACACTCTTGATGGCCAACAGCGCAATAATCTGACACACGACTTTGAAACACTTGTTCATAACAGTGCTTATTTTTCTTTTCACAAGATACGCTGGAAAACAGGGTTATATGTCAATGAGGAAGACTGCTCAAATCAAAGTTTCACTTGCCTTTCTCTGCCAGCTTTAAGTTTGAAGATAGATGAAAAGAGTGAAAGTATTGAGTTACCCAGTGAGATGGAGGGACGTATACGTTACAGCAACAGGATTGTTGTTACGTGTGAAGAGAAGTATGTCATCTACGTTGGTGAATTTACAGATGAGAATCTTGCAATTGTTCCAACCAATGCAGAACAAACGTACCCATGTCGCTCAGACTTGTTCTCATACCAAGTTGTGGTTCGACCACAATACTGAACAGGTTAGTTTTTACACATGACCTAGCTTGTCATGAATTTATGTCTGGCTACGTGGGATGGTCTAACAGTAACACATTTTTGTGGTTATGGCCATAATTGATTTCTTTGATTATATTATTGTCATTATCCTTTATTACCTGCACACTCAACAGATAACATTAGTACATTAATTGTAAGATATATTTACTTTATTGATTTGTTCAACAGTGATTTTGAAAATCTGAAAAACAACATATGTAAATGTATCAAGTTTGAGAAGAAGTCAGAAAAAGTCAGGATGATTCATACATATATACTGTGTACTGCAAAATGCTTGTGGTGTGAAGTGTGTGACTGTTTCTTATGTTAGAGTTAAAGGATTAGATGCATTGAGTCTTAGAGCATGTATTCTAACAAACAGTGTGGGACAAGTCTCTACATGTTTAACAAACCTGTGGTGATACATCAGAAGTACAACTTCAAATTTGACATTTTACGCAATGACAATTGTATTTGCTTTTTTTTATTTTTAAATGTTGTAAAGTCCTTCTTTTAAAAATATACAATCAAACATCCAGATATAAGTGGTGTAATAAATCACACATACTGTAATAAATTTTTACGACAAGCATTTACTGATCTTTGCTTAAAGCGTCATAATACCAGGTAAGGAGACCATTCATGTTCATAATGTGAACTTAGGTGGGATGGTGTGTATGGAAAATGGCTCAATCTTCTGGCAGCAGGTCCCTCGTGTCCAAAATAGTGACAGTATTACCTAAATGGCACATGGACACTGTATAAAAGCGTAACAGGTTGATTCTAGTCATCTGATCCTTTGCCTGAACTTGTGTCACACAATGCAGTGAAACTCAGGTTCACTTGAAATCTGAACTGACACAGTGCAAAGTCAGGGTTAGGAGTGGACAACTGCAGGGGCATCAAGATGCCACTGTCAATAACATACTATCAAGTACAGAAAGTAAAAGTAAAAAAGCAAAATTGTTCTTCAATTGAGCGCCAACGTTTTTTTTCTCTTTCATTTTCTTTTTTTTTTTGCCCCAGGTTAAATAACAGGTTATTCACCCATGTTGTTGGAACATGTTCCTCTTTAAATACGGGTCATATTTAATTACTACAGATTATACACATACACAGTCACAATGTGGAGAAACGAACAAGTATACTAACTGAGCTGATCTGTCACATAAATGTTTAGCATAAAGTATAAATGTGAAATATAAACGCTTATTAGTAGAAACAGATGGAAAGTGCACAGAGCTTAGTAAGTAAATGTGTTTGGCTTCAAAAAAAAGTTTACATTTATTCTGTTATTACACAACACAAGGGGTGGAATATTAGTTAGAATATTTGAGGCTTTATTTAAGGGCATAATGTGAATGAAAATGTAATTTTCTTTTGTAATAGGTCTGATGCAGCCAATAGATTCAAATGATTAAACCTTTATCAACATGAATGACAGATTTACAGTATATTTCGTATCGTCACATTAGAATAAAAAACAACATATATGGTTGCTTACACGTGCATGTATCATATAAAGAGGCAGTGGGTTGCTTTCACCTGCAGTAGTGTCTGGAGGGTTTTAAAGCAGCTGGGCTCGGAGGTGGAGACGCTGCTGGAGGTTTGGCGCCCCCCGCTGGCCGCTCGCCGGAAAACGCGCCTCCTTGCCGGGGGAAAGGAGGAGGAACGTGTCGGTGTGCTGAAGGAGTGAACCGCAAAAAAACCTCCGGGGGTAGGGTGGCGTTATAACACCCCTTCACACACAGAAACACACACACACAAGGTGTTTCTCCCGCATAAGGAGCTTTTTTTTAAACATTCAGGATACACTTTTAAACGTCCTTAAACGCCACAAACAGCGGCGACGCTTCATCTCTCTGGAGGAAATGCAGATTTATCGCTACATTGTTTCGCCTCTTTAACGACATGTAACACATCTCAACAGACACAAACAGATGATGGTGCCTCGTTAGTGTCTTCTTTTCGTTTTTTCTTCTCTGTTTTTGTTGTTGTGCTGGTGTGGAGAATGGCAGGCGGGCCGAGGCGCGGCGCGTCAGACGGAGCCGCTCGGAGGAAACAAGGGGAGAGTGACAAGGACGGGGAGAGGGAGAAAGAAAGAAAGGGGAGGGGAGCTGACATTAAAGCAACACAACAAGGAAACTACGCCGCAGAGCCACGGACGCCTTCATTTTATGTTTTTGAATAATAGCCGGAGTGGCGGAGCTCGCCTGCGCGGACCCGCCCGGAGCAGCAGCCGACCGGAACCGAGCCGGACCAGGAGACGCCTTCAGAGACATGGGTGAGAGTCGGGAAAGAGAGCTTTAATTGTGATTCTGGGGGAAATTAACAGAAGGGGGTGGTGGCGGCGGTGGGGGCAGGCCTCCTTCTCGCCGACAGAGCCGTGCCCTTATGGAGAGGTGGAGGAAACAAAAGGCCAGTCGCCTAGCTTAGCCGTCATTAATGAAACGCCAATTTAGATTGGGTTTTTTTTCGGCTGATTTTTTTTGGCTCTCCTCACCGTGATGCGTTTTTTTTAAAAAGCGTGCCGCAGTAATGAATGACGCCTGCTGCCATTACAGTGGGCCTTTCATTATGAAGTCATTACAGTTGACATGATGGCACATTTGCTTTGGCTTTGTTCCTGATGCACCTGAGATGCAGATGTTTAACTGCTAACCAGGTGATTTCTGAGGAACCTCATCTGTTACAACAACCTACTGAAAGAGAGAACCGTGAATGCATCATGATATTATGATCATGGTTTTAAACTTTACAGCAGGATCCATGTGTGTTTGTGTGTGTCCACAGGCTCAGAGCCACCCAGCTCTCCACAGGTGGTGGAGGATGGAGGAGAGGAGGATGAGGAGGAGCTGAGCGGAGGGGAGGAGGCAGATCTGAGGTCCAGCTCAGGCCGGGGCTCCCTCCTGACCCGAAGGGGCATCACCCTGAGAGTGCTGCTGAAGGACGGGCTGGTGGAGCCGGGGGACGGCGTGCTGGCCATCCACTACTTGGTAATGACACGCATCACCGTGAGAATGATGTAATTCAGCATCCATGTGTTGTGTCACGTGAGGATGCACTCAGCGTGCGATCTAACCTGACACAACCTTGTGGCTGTAAAGGGGCAGAACCCAGATCCAGGTCTTGTATTTCGGTTGAAAATGCCCCCCCCCCCCCCAATCTCTGCTCCCCTCAGGGTAAGAACTTCGTAGGAGACCTGTTGACTGATGGGAAAATCCGATGGGTGGAGACGGGCCAGATCTTCAACTCCCCGAGCGCCTGGGCAACGCACTGCAAACGTCTGGTCAACCCGGCCAAGAAGTCCGGCTGTGGCTGGGCGTCCGTACGCTACCGGGGACAGAAGCTGGTCCAGTACAAAACCACGTGGCTGCACAAGTACCAGCCCAGCGCAGACATGGTGAGAGGAGAGCAGTGGAGTTGGAGTAACCTCGCTTTTCCAGACACTCAGATATAAGAGACAACAATACTAGCATCAAGGAGCATCGAGTTCAACGTGCGTCAAGTCAAAAATCACGACCCAGAGTTTACTTACAGAATGAAAACACAACTGCATTTTTCATGAATTAGACTGGACTTTTGTTTTTGGTTAAGAATGACACAATGAGATAAGAAGGGAAGAGCAGATGAGAAACAACATAAGGGCTGATTGTGAAAGAGCGATGGTGAAATCAGTAAGAGGCAAAAGACCAGCACTTTGTTTGAGTAAAAAGACAGAAAGAAAAAACAAAGTCTCCTTGTGACAGCGTGGCCGTAAGGACCTCATTTGAAAGGTTTTTCAGGGTCCTGAAGAAGGTGAAAGTCGAATGTGGCTGACAAGAAAAAAAGTCAGTTGATGATTCTTTTAAGTTCATTTTATTTATTCATCAAGGTTGCAGGGATAGAGAGAGTAAATGTTTAGTATTCAGCTTTACAAGACATCTGTGTCTGTATCACTGCGTCAATATCATATACTGTGTTTATATCCTGTAATGGCAGAGCCTGGTGAGTGAGGAGGATGACGACGAGGATGAAGAGGAAGGGAAGGCGGCTGTGCAGGCAGATGAGAAGAACAAGAACAACAAACCCGGGTTACACGGTACGATTCTCTTCTGACTTCAAGCGTATACATTTGTGTTTTGCTCATAATTGCGCGGTTTCAACAGGCTGGAAAACAAATGCTCTTCTTCACAGACGTGATGGTTTCACGGAGAACTGACAGAGAGAGGATTCCCGTCAGATATTGCAGCTTGGGCACCAGGGATGCTACCAGGTAATCATAAATAAAGAGTAATAAATAAATAATGAAGGTAGCAGCTTTTATTCAGACATGCCAATGTGGCTTTGCACTTCATTGCACTGTACTTTGCACTTTCATTTCAGTACTTTGCACCTTGTATTCTATTATATATTATCTTTATATATTTTTTATTTTGTTGTATAATTTAAATTTTAGGTCTATATTTTATTCTATTGCTTAATTTTACTGTTTTTTTTACTTCTAGTTTTCTTTTTGCACGTGGCCTTTCTTTCTGAATATTTTTGCTAGTGACAGCTCCATGTGATTGTTGTGCACGCAATGATAACATCTTGAATCTTGTTTCAGAGATCCACACACACTAGTGGAGCTGTCGGCCTTCTCAGCTATCAACAGATTCCAGCCTTTCAATGTAGCCGTGTCCAGTAACGTACTGCTGCTAATGGTAAGAAACAACCAAACCTAAAACAGGATCGCTTCAGTAGCGATGAGCAGCTGAGAGACAAACTTACCTGCTTTGCATCCTCATCAGGACTTCCACTGTCACCTGACCACGAGCGAGGTGGTGGGATACCTCGGAGGGCGATGGGACACCAACACGCAGCGTGAGTCTAACGTAAAGACGAGAAAAAGTCACCGCAAGAGCCTGACAGTAGAAGAGGATCGTGACTTTAACCTGAGCGCCTTCCTGTGCGGTGTGTTTCAGTGCTGACGGTCTTAAGAGCTTTCCCCTGTCGGACCAGGCTGGCAGACAGAGACTCCGCTTCGGCTGTTGAGGAGGAGGTAACACACAGTATACTTTCAGAAAACATGACGGTGAATGACACCCATTTAAAAAATTCATAACTTCTCCCTCTGCCTCTGGACAGCTCAGCTCAATGTGCAGCTTTCTTTCCATGAATGAAAGAAAGAAAGAAGCATCACTGGGAACCTAAATCTGAATAGAAGAGTTTCTTATTTTTTTACTTTTAAATTAGTTTTAAACACCAACTCATTTTTCATTTTTAGAAACAGTCTTAGAATATAAAGCAGCATGGATTATCATCAGTTCTTATCAATCATTAATGAAGCTCTGGCTTGTTCAAGGTAAAGGCATATTCTGATGTTAAGACCTTCATGTGAAATCTTAAATAAGTTTTTTCCCTCTCAGGTTCTGCACAAACAGCAACACACAAATCATTTGAGTTTTAGGCTCTGAAGAACAGAACAGGAAATGCAAACATTGCACTTTAGACACAACAAAACAAACTTTGGAGGAAAATGTCAATTTAGTGTTTTTCAGAATCAGCTAAAAGCTGCTCTGAAAGTTAAAATCATCTTTCCAGTTATTGCAGAGCCTCTTCTATGAACCGTCCATAATAATTACAGCGTCAGAACACATTTATTTACTCGTACTCACGTGGGACAGGGTTGGGATTTTTTTTTCTAACCGGGCATCTGTCGTGTTGACTCTGCTCCAGATCTGTCAGAACCTGTTCATGCGCGGGCTGTCGTTGGTGGGCTGGTACCACAGTCACCCGCGAGGTCCGGCTCTGCCCTCGCTGCAGGACATCGACTCCCAGATGGACCATCAGCTGAGGCTGCAGGGTTCAAACAACGGCTTCCAGCCCTGTCTGGGCATCATCTGTGGTGAGCGCATGCCTTTATATGCAGCGTGGGACTAATTTAATGTAATCTGGGGAAAATCCTCTTTGAATGCCTTTTCCTCAGGGAGCTATGAAAATACTTAATTGACTCCATGCAAGGAAATGAAACAGTATTGCTGTAATACTTTTTTATGCATTACAAAGCAGGAGATTTAGAGGATCTATCTGTAATATATACACATTCATTAAGAAAAGTGTATTGCAGTGTTCCACTACCCAAAATATTGCACCACAAAAGAAATGGAATTCCGGGATTATGAGTATTTGATGCATGGAGTAAAACATTAAACTTTCATCTGTCCTCTTCTCTCACAGGTCCGTATTATCACGGCAATCAAGGTGTGGCATCCACCATAACCCCGTTTTGGGTCGTACCCCCGCCCGAGGTGAAGACACAGGCATGACTCAAACTTTAAACTACTCACCTTTGCCACTTAAGTTTGATTTAGACAGACGCACTAACCCTACGCGTCATCTGCTTCCCTGCAGCAACGGCCCAATGACTACGGCATCCCAGTGGCTGTGGAGGTCACTTACGTACAGGACAACTTCCTCACCAGTGATGTTCTCAATGAGATGGTAGATAAACCGCAGCATCAGTCCCATGAAAATACCGCGGGGAACTCTTCCCTGTAGATCCTCATAAAAATCGTTTTTATCCCCTGCACAGATGCTGCTGGTTGACTACTACAGGGCAGCTCCCGACCTCGTACAGTTCGGCCAGTATTGGTGTCCTGATACGACCATGATGGACAAGATCAAGGTAGGGAGGACTGAAAAAAAACGATCCTGCCATTCTTGCTGTTTCGGGTGCTCCACGCGCCCCCCAGCAGCTGACCTAACCGGCGTAACCTTGTGCCTTCTTCCTCAGGGCTCCCTGAGTTGCCATGCTCCCAAAGACCAGGCCTACTCTCAGATCTTGGAGCACGTCTACAGCCAGCTGAGCAACATGAACTGAGGGGTTCTGTCGCGCGTTTGTGCATGCGGCCGCTCTTCTAACCCTCTCAAGCCGTTCGATTTCGCGCAGAGCTGACTGGGCCGGATGTATAATGTCAAAAAAAAAAAAAAAAAGAGAAAAAAAAACTTGCTTGAAAAACATATAGATGCCTTGAATTCTCGAATGATACTTCCGTTTTGACACAGCACCTGCAGTGAGTTAAAAAAAAAACACTTAAGTAACTGAAAGTGCTAATAATGTGACAGCCCTTTGGAGCTTGTATTTATCAGTGATGAAAATATGACACAAAAGCAGACAGCACCGGATCAGGGAACATGAGACAAACCGATCACAGGACACTAAACAGAAGCATTTCACGGACCAGAAATCAGCCTGCCGACCGGCCTCCTTTTCCACGTGGACCTATGTGCCTATCTGTGCCAGTAATCTGTGGGTAGGAACAGATGCTGCCAGATACGTACAGTGTAAACTTTAAATGTGTTGTAATTGCCTTTTTTTAGACTGAACCAGTGGAGCAGCGGTTGGTGAAAGTGAGTAGTGCAAAATATACTGCATTAGCGACGTATGCAAACGTGTCTTGGTTTGACATAAGCTGTACTCTGCAATAGGTTTTGTGAATGTTTGTGTTCCTCAAGTCAAATTGAACGGTGGACAAAGTGGTGCAAGTAATCCCATTGTGCCAAGAAAACATTTTTTTAATGAACCCGTATGTGTGTGTGTGTATGCTGTGTTGTGAGTGTGCCCCTCTACTGTCTCCCTGTCAGGTTATTTGAAACAGGAGTCCTGTTGGTTAGGACAGATATCGGCTTCCTCTTTACTTGTACTGTATTTATTACTAAACTGTGGATTGTGTGATGTACATGTATGAAGACAGAGCAATGCCTTAAGCCTGCTGATGATCCACAGAGCATTAAAATATACACACTGGAACTATTTAAACATGTCTGTTGTTTCTTTAATCTTTTTAGTCATACCAAAGCCTCATGCTAACAAAGACCGTGTTAGCAAGAATAATGTTATGTTCACCATCTAGCGTGCTGACAAAGGCTGAGGCTGATGAGAACGTTCATTTTTAAGGTATTTGGTCACAAACCAAACCTTTTGGCAACATTTCAAAACCACAAATGTCAACATCTTGGCAGTGTCAGAAGAACAGCTGGGATCACCAGTCACTGGGATCATCATATGTTAATGTTTAACTTAGGAAGTTAGTAAAATTACAAATAACTTAAAAGATCCAGATGTGCTAATACAGCATAAATTATTTTCAACTGGTTGCTTAAAGGACAAAATGTTGGTTGTGGCCTGCAAAACAAAGTCTGTGTGTTTTTTTTATTTTAAATCTACATCTACATCTGTATCTACATATAGAACAGGATTACAATTTTAATTTCACGATAAAGATAAATATTGTTTCTAACTATGCAATTATAATTAGGAAACTGCACATTAAAGTAGAAAGTACTTAATGCTTACTGATGAAAAATGTTACTCTTTTTACTGTGTATGTAAATTTAACATTTCATTTCTCTGCAAATGTCACTCTGGTGACAGTGACATTTAAGAACTGACAAAAGATCCCTGCTTTAAAATAACCCTGAAACCACTGTACTCTGTTATAGATAGTTACTGGTTTTAAGCATTTCTCAGAAGAATATTTCCCATTTTTATTTTTGTATTTTCCATTCGCTTCAAATGACTTAAAATCTGCCATAATCAGATGTCAGAGGACCTTTGGACTGATGAAGCAACAATATAACATTTTTCTTTTTTATTTATGTAAGAAGGGGAACGGGGAGGACAAGAAAGAAGCACATACAAATACTTTGATAATAAAAGACAAAATATTGCAGTTAAATTCTGTACTCATACCAAAAGTAAAAAGGCAACTTAAATCTAAGACAGACATTTACAAGGCGTAATATAGGACTACATGCAAAGATTAATTTAAATGTTTTAAAGGTCTTGTATATAAAAAATAATACTATAGAGAGCCAGAATGATTTAATGCTGTTCAAATGAGCATTTAAGACTGATTAAAGAAAGACATAGCCCTTTAAAAAATTTTTTAAACATTTTTTTTTCAACCATGGATCACAATCTAAATTAAAAAAAAAACAGTTTCCACTGGTGCTCTGCTGATAAACCTCACATTATTCTAAACAACACACGTCCGGGAAACTGCCTGTAGTGTCGGAAATGTGCAGAAATGTGCAGAAATGTGCACACATGCATTTCATCTTTCACAGGAAAGTGCTGATGGTGAGAAATAAAACCAAAAGTAGAAAAGAAATTCTTGACCATTTTTTTTCAAGTTGATGGGTTAAATTTTGGTTGCTGTATTAGTTGCAGTACATTCCCTCCTTTCCTTTCCCAAAGGCACTAAAACAAAGCTAGCAAGGACTTATTTTTGAAACAGTGTGATCTAGACAGCACCTCCAACAGCCCTTTAAACTTTGCCCTGAACTTGATACAAGCATTGAAATGTAGTAAGATCAGAGATGTAAACATATTAGACAAGGACCAAACTCAGGAGTGGGCCAAGTGTTTGGCAGCGTGGAGTGATGAACAAACACAGATAAGGAGAAGAAAAATGTAGGACAAAGATACTGCAAAAAGTAAAACAGCACATTTGTCATTCACAATTAAAACTCCCCCACCCACAAACAATTCAGAATCAGCTGGACTGATGTGAAATGTTTGGTAAGGACTCATGTTTGGTTAAAAAAAAAAAGGTTTCCACATTAGTCACAATGGACAACAAATTCCAATTATTTTTCCCTTTCACTCCAGGTCTTTCCCTCACACTTTACAGTGTATGTTGGATAAGACTCCATCTGCGGGTGTGGACTGTGGCTAAATCCAGAACAAGGAACCAGCCTTGTCTATATAGATTAACTAAACAGGAACGACACCCGTCTACATCAGCACTAACAAATAATTGGCATCAGGGTCATCGTAAATCATCAGAATCATCACAGGGTCACTAGAAGTTTTGAAGCACGGACGAGTTTCACATTCTCAAAGACATGCGACAGAAACGGTGGGACAGTTAGCGATGAATACGGAAGACTGAGTCGCTGCCAGCAGCTTCATTTAATCAGGCACTGCAATGAAGATAACAGGCTCCTAAAACAGGGGCCCGAAGCAGACTGAATAATAGGAAAAGGATTGACGTGCCAAGATAAACACGACCTGAACTAAATGAATATATGGCTGTTTTACAAAGTAGTTTTTAATATAACAAAGATATGTGTCTATTGCATTTGACAAAACATTTTTGGCTCCTCTATTGAACAGACTAGCAAACACTCGCTAAACGCCCAATCATTCTGCATCTCTACACGACAAACACACGCCTCCCTCAAGTGACAAAAAAGGTGCAACGTCTGCATTTAACTTTGGGTCTGTGTGTAATGGTGGAGTACGTCTGTCACACACACACGCGTCAATCTCATTTGAGGACCAAGGTGCAATTACAACATTTTCTCACACGTTCAGTAAAGCAGTTCTACTTTTAAAAACTACTGTAGTAGGTTGAGACTAACATAAATCAAATACTGTAACAAAATAAGGAACCAATAGGTCAGACTTGTTGTCTTGTCAAGATGTCATCAGTGCACAGTGGTGACTGAGAGCTTTAAAAGAGTGTTACAAATAGGCCCAAACCTGATAAATCAGTCAAAATCACAAATCTGACACTAATTTCAGCTCTTTTCTCAATAAAAATGTGAACACATCTTGTTTTTTTCTTTCTTTTTTTTTTTTTTTTTTAGATACAGCTAATTAAACAACATTTCTAGTCATGTGTAGTTCCATTTTAGTTTGGGTAAAGGTAATTCTCCCTCTCGCCAGCAGGTGGCATCAAGTGACGAACGCCACTCTTTTAAGGAGAAAGACAAAACAGTATTGAAATGAAAGTAAGATTCAGTCAGGTTATATGTGACATTTACTGCGAGGTCTGAAATGGCCTCATCAGTCTAAAAACTAACTTACACAGTTGACCAACCTGAGTTTTAAGCGGGCTTCGGTCACTCGTGAAGACACGAGCGTGTCACCACAGCCGTCATGATCACCAGATTTAATACGAATCGTCTCTATCAGGAATTTGTGGTGAAAGAAAAAATATTGCTTAAAAACTAGTTAGTCCCCTGACTGCCAGATAACGGATGATGACATTTTCTGTCAGTCTCAGATCCTTTTACCTTCTTGTGGAACAGGCTTGCATTCTGGTTTTGGACTTTGAAATGTGACCGTCTTCTCCAGGACTCCAGGTGAAAAAGTGCTCGTCGCTGATGATGACACTGGAGCTGCAGCTGAAAATGAATATTCTGCGGACCATCCCTTGGCTTCACTTTCCTCCCTCTCTGCTAACTCTACATGCCTTCTCCTCTATCTCTTCCTCCTCCTCAGTCTCCTGCTTGGCTCTCTTGCTCCCTTTCTATTAGTGTGGCAACGGAACGAGGACCTCGACGTAGTTGAGAGGGAAAAATCCTGACTGGCCGTTCAGCATGCCTTCGTACCAGTTCTCGTCGATCTGATTGGTCAGGGTGATGATGTCGCCCTCGCGGAAGCCCAGCTCTCCTTCGTTCTCCGGCTCAAAGTCGTACAGCGCCTTACAGCTCGGTTGCTCCGGGGCTGAGGAAGCACAGGAAGGGGAAGGAAGGTGAGGAAGATGACACAGACAGTGAGGGACCACAGCAGAGTCAGTTTCAGGAAACAGAGCGTCACACTGCATACCATAAACATACTTGTTTAAATAGGTTAGTATAACGTGAACATGTGGTCCAACCCAGAACTCCAAACAAGCTAAAGAGTGCTGACAAGTAAATAAAAAAAAACAAACAAAAAACAAACATATTCTAAGACACCATATCTCTCCGTCGTTTCCTCCATCTATCCCTTTCTCTGTGACCTCACATACATCAGCGGAGAGAGAAAGGGGCCCCGTACACAGACAAACTAGGCTTTTTTGTCTCCAAACAATTTTCTCATTGTATCAAGTTTACCCCACAGACTGCTGGGCAGGCTCGAGACGGGGAAAGCTCGGGTCACTTGTTCTGTTTTACCCCAGACTGTATCAATTTACAGGGGAAGAAAAGACTAACGTAAACACTTAATTGAGTAAAATAAACTCAGAAGCAACTAAACGACAACTTCAATCATTTCTCTAAAAGAGAGGTGGCTTCTCTCTTCTAATGAAATCTGACGAGCAGTTTGATAAATACAACACACACAATGCTCATTAGCTTGTAAGTTAATATGACACACTTTTCCACCAGTGCTTGTTTATTTACTTGTTTCAAAGATAGTGATATTCTTTATTTTTTCTTCCTCCTTAATCACTTATGGTAGCAAGGTCAAAACATGGATAAACACCCGGATTTATGACCAAATATCACTGGTTGTACTATAAACTCCTATATTCGGTTATAGTTAAGTCGATCAGGCAACATCTTTTGCAAATAGTTGCTAATTTACACATCCAGCTAACATAAAGGAACATTATCTTTCATTTGAAGTTGTGTTTCTGGCCACTTGATAAATGAAAGTCTCATTCATGAAAGTCTCTGTGTCTTGTGATGCTAAATACTCCACTATACTCACAGGCCTTTCTCTAACTGTGTTGGTGCTGTACGGAAAGTGCTTAAAGGATTTTTATGAAGGTGGGACAGTGAACCACAAATGCTTGAAAGTTGTGGGCTGGACAGGAAAACAATGAGCTGAAATTCAGTATAAAGCTCCAGAAAGCTGAGAGGACCTGCAGATTCTGGTGATAAATTCTCTCTAAGTTCGTCACTACAAGTTGTGTTAATTTACATTTTAAACGATAAAAATAAAATACAAAGTAATAATCTCAAAGATTTTTATTTAAATAAATGTTTGCTCACTATCTCTCACAGTATGAGGCAATAAAATGGTGACTGAGCCTATGGCCTGCTGGTTAAAGCCATTTGCATTTGCAGTATCACGAAATGGCAACTGTGGTGAAACAGGAAAATTTCACAAGTGGGACACAGTTAGTGACACACTGTCCACCGCTGAGCACTGGTTGGTCTGCCAGAGATGGTAGGCAGAGCTGAGGCTGTTTTTTCGGTCTGAGCTTTGTGAGTAAGCAGGTACCACGGCTGAACAAAGAAAAGGTCGGTGACTACAGACAGACAAACTTACACAAATGTATTTTTTTCTTTTTGAAAAATTTTTTTTTTTTTTTGCAGTTTAGGTCAAGTTATGAGTACTTCTTCCACCTCTGGCCATTTTAGCTTAATTAATTTGGAGTTTTCAAAGAGGTCTGTTTTCAGTGACCTAAAACTTGGTATGCATGTCAATGAACAGTCCACACACACACACAGAGAAAGCGACGTTTTCAAATATACCTGAGGACTAAGCCTTTAGACTGCTAAGTACAACTAACATCCTGCTGTAAAATCTACCCAGCTTAAATTGTTTTGAATCATCACCTGTGGTACTGTTAAGTCAAGGTCAAAAACACACCTGCAAAATGAAGATGATATATTTTACTCTGTGTGGTGCAAAGTTACTGGGTATAAAATCATTTGCATACATGTGGACATATAAAAAGATGACAGATAAGCCTCTGTTTACTATGAAATACGGTGGTAGCATATGAAAACCAAAAAGCAGAACTACTGTTAGAACAAATACAGTACTTATCAATAAAGGTTGGGCGATAAACCAGTCTGAATTTGGAACTCACCAACCATTGATATTTAAGATATTAAAATAGTGCTTGAGTCAAACAGCTTAGAGGAGGGCTTAATACAATATTCCTCATAACACTAATACCAATTCAGACAATAAGAGAGCCACTATAAATAATTAAAAACTAATTATAATCCCAGCTCTAGTTGCTTGTTTGCTGCATGTTATGTGATACTCCTGATAATATTACTAAGCAGTTGTTCCAAGAAGAAATTCTCTTAAACTTCTGCTTAAATCAAATAGTCAGTGGTTGCGGACATGTTAGCTTCTTGTATGTAGTCAGGTTGCAATATCTAGAGCACAGGATGTGGACTTCAAACAAAACCACAAACGTGCGGTTAAACTATACATGCACGATACATGAACCAACAAGTACGTGTGAAAACTGTGAGAAATAACTTAAACACCGCTTCCTACATTTCACACCCGAAGATGTGGGAGCATGCTGCTCCACTTTAAGACCACAAAACGGTGACAAAAAACTGGCCCACACGATCTGTGACTCACACATTCTGGGTTTCCGAAAGGACAATCTGGCCAAGTGAAAAGATGGCTCTGGTGATGTCACAGGAAAGAGGAACAAGGTCAGTTGGAGAAAGGCCAGCCAAATGACAAGGCAGGACACACACACAAACACACACACTCCATCCCCCCTCCTCACCCGCCTGCCCCAACACAAACAGACGTCCATTTTCTCATGGTCGACAACTGAGTGCATTTGAGAGTCAAACATTCAGTGCATACCACCATTTACAAAGCCTGAATCAGACTACAGAAAAAAAAAAGATGCACTGAATTTGTTTCACATATTTCTGCTCCGTGGTACTGATTGGATGCAGATCTTGAGCAATCATGTTGGCAATGCAGAGAGTTTACTCTCCGTCAGACACTGCGCTTTGGCTCCGTCCATCTTCTGCCTGTGAAGCAACAGCTGGACGTGTTGTTGTTGTTGGAACTCAGCCCTTTTTCACATATTTTATGCTATGTGGCTCAGAGAGTGACACAACTGTGAGGATGACTGTAAAATAATGCAGAGCTGCCCCCATGAAAGTCTTTGAGTTGAATCATCTCAGTGTCTCAGCACATTAATATAGTAGATCAATACAGGCCAAACTGTTTACTTGTTCATTCATTTACTTTTTTGATTGTTTAAAAGAAAAAAAATAGGTAACAGGACTTTGACAGATATGTATGCTCCAGGTCTAATTATGCTGACAAATCCATATAGTACCTGACATTTTATGATAGAAATTGAAAATAATGATTTTTAAAGGCTCAGAATAGGATGCCCCCATGACTCTGTTGCATGATTAATCAACTATGTTGTTGGTTAAAAATATCACTGAAACCCATGCAAATAATTTTTTTTCTGCTACACAGTCTATATCAAAAAACAACAACAAAGGAACACATAGTCACATTTTTGTATTGAATGGCCCACATATGATTTTATGAACAGAATTCTGAGTTGAAACAAGATTTTCATGGTAAAATGACAAAATGTTGGCAAATGTTTGGAGCCATTCAGCTGTTTCTTACCTGAGTTGCGTGAAGGTGGCAGAGCCATTGAGGTCGAATAGCTGCCATTTGAATGGTTGTCATCTCCGAAGTCAAAGATCGGTTTAGGTTTAGGTGTGTATTCACGTCTTGGTCGACTCTGAGCATCATTCATCCTATTCAAAGAGATCAAATGATTTTGAGCTTTATATTTCTAACCCCCCCACAGTTAATGCAAAACGATCTCAAAGTCACTGTTCGCCAGAAAAGAAACAGAACAGCTTTGAGGAGAAAACAGTGTAGTCGGATGTGCCAGACGGTGTGTTGGCATATCTGTGTGTCACGTTTCATTACTGCACCTGTCTCTGAGTTTATCAGAAAGCTCCTCCAGCACCTGCACAGCCTGTCTGTGGTACTGCAGCTGGGACTCCACCAGGGATGAGAGCTGGCTCACCTGCTCGATCTACACACACACACGCACACGCACACACACACACACACAAACACACGCAAATAAATGCATTATATACAACACAATCAATACTGTATTTCTTATTCCAGTGGACAAATAGTGACAGCATGTGGGCAAATACTGCACCCTAGAGACAACTTATCATGAAGCTCATCTGTAATGAATATTTTATGTGTGTGTTTGGACTGCTTTCTCTGGAGAATTCAACCTAATTTAAAACTAGCAAGTAGACCTTGAGTTAAGGTTATTTTGTCAAATCTCTACATTTAATGTGATAATCATTTTGAAATATGAATAATAATTTACTGTAATTAGTCTTATAATATACATGATTTAGATAGTCATAGTGAAGAGCATAAAACAGGCTGACACTAGGGAAATAACAGGAAACATGGAACAGATAGACTTCCTCTAGGTAACACTGGTCAAACTGTCAACTGGCCCAAAACTTAACCCTTTAACTGCTGTGCTGTGGTAAAACAAAATATACAAATCAGTTTACACCTACACATATTCTCTAAGCACACCTGCAGTTATGTACAAGGCAAAGAAATTCTCCAATTTCTAAACCCAAGTAGTGATTAAATGTTCACTTGCAGCAATTTAAACACATTTATCCCCAGTGAGAGTGTCATTGTGCTGAATGGGTGTGTTTCATCACTCTTCAGAGGCGTAACTATTGCTGTGTGTTTGTCCTGTGGGTGTGTGTGCATTGGACAGCAGCCTTTCAATGCAAAGTGCAGTGCAACATGCAGTCAGAGGTCACTTTATTAGGTACACGTGCAATCTAATGCAACAGCAACAACACAACAATTCTGCTATAAATTCCAAATTTACAAAGTATATGTTTCAGTTTTTGTTAACACAATCTGAAAGGTGGAAATTACATTTTAAGTTTTACCGCTGGTAGTGTACATTATATACATTTCTAATATTCTAATATTAGAAATATATATAAGTTGTTGCATTAATGGTATTAATTGTAGCATATTGTACAGGTTTACCTAATTAAGTGTACATCCAAAAAGAAATCTCTAACTGTATACTGCTGTGTTATGGATGACAAACTTCACCCATCAGAGGTTGTTTAGCACTGAAATAAGAGGTCTTTTGGTAGAGACTAGGATGAGGCTTAAAAACAATGCTTCAGTGGGAGTACTCCGACACTATTAGATCAGTTCTTACATCAGTCTCCAGCAGGTTGTACATGCTTGTCTCAGCCACTTCCTTTGACTCATGAAACTTTTCCAGGGCCTGTCGAACCTCCTCATCTGGGATCTTGCCCTGACGCTTTTTCTTGTAGTCGTAGTCGAGGCGACGGCCTTCCAGCTTCTTCAGGTGGTGCTGTAGGTGGTAAGTAAGAGTAGAAGAGATTTTGCATTAAATCATATGACATCTGATAATGAGACGTTTGACTGTTTTTCTTCTTATGTTACACCATGAGATATCGACCCACAAGCTGACACACAGTTTATTTCCCTGTCACAAAGCAGCAAGTTGGCATACCTGTATCTCCCTGAGGTCCTTGTCACAGAGCCCTTGTAACGGATCAATGAAGTTCTGTTTGACATCGATATCTAGAGAGTCTTTGACTTCTGCCAGTCTCTTCATGGCCTCTCCGACATCTACTAGTGCTCCGCCTGAGCCACACAGACAGAGATTAATGGCTCAGTGTCATGAGTAGATTTATACTGCCAGTACCACAGAATCACATCACCCTCAGACCATCTTTAAAGAAACAGATAGTATCTAACAAAAACCACACACAGACTTAAGGACAATACTTAAAATAGTCAAAAGGCATTTTCTAAGTGGAGTAAACAGTGCGGGTGTAATCTATCAGTCAGTATTTTAACTATGCCACACATACACACTCCCAATAGCCCATAATAACAAACCCCAACATTCCTCTGGCAGGAATCTACTATCCCCCTCACACACACAAATACATATCTTACCAAAGTTAGTGTCCTCTCCGAGTTCCCGTCCGTACTTGCCCATACACTCCCCTAGCAGCCCCTCAGCCTGAGGGTAACCTGGGTTCTTCACTTGACCTCGGATCTTAGACATGGTGTTCAACATTGAAAGTTTGGCCCGTGATGCTGCAGGAGAGAGTTAATACTGATTTCAAAGAGTTCAGGCTGTTTAAAGAAAAGGAAAGAAAGCTGGTTTTCTTCTCACCTGGGTTGGGCTGAAGGTACTCTGATGTTTTGGAGATGACCTCCACGACCGCTTTACTGGTCACATCTACTTTCTACAAAACACAGCAAGTACACACAAATTACACAATAGAGCTACTCCTACCAACCTACCAACCTTTGACTAAAGGCTAAATGTTTTTTTGCAGCACTTATATTGCCACTTTATGTTAGCATGATGTTTATGACGTACAATGATTTTCAATTAATTTCTGATATTTTTTTGGATTAGTTGAAGGATGCTTATAACATATCAGAAAATATTTAGAAAAAAATGCACACCAGCTGTTCCCATAGCCTTATGAGCAGCTTACAATCTGCTTGTTTTGTCTCCAGTTCAAAACCCAAAGATACCTGATTTAATGTTATTTTAGAGGATGAAGAAAACCAGATTATTTTCCAATTAAGTTAAGCTACACACAGTGAATTGTAGAAAAATGTTTCTGGTAGATTTTCATCCAAACAGTTTTAAGAGGTTTGCATGAAGTTGAGTTGAGGTTTGATTTTTTTCTAAACCAACAGAGAATGATGTAATTAGTGCTTTCAATGAGGTGTAAACATCAACAACGGAAGTCCCACACAAATGTTTCTGCTTGTGTACTGTGCGTAAAACCAACTAGGGCCAGAAGCCAAAGATGTTCCTCTTTGAAGACCACAGAAAGATGCCTCTCTTACCCGTTCCAAGTCTCTGAAGTCATCATCTAGTTTAGTTCCTTCAGCGCCTCCGACTTTCTCACTAACCATCTAGAGGCAGAGAGAGAGACGGAGAGAGAGAGAGAGAGAGGAGAGAGGGGAGGGAAAAGGAGAAAACATGCAACTTAATTAATGCTGCTCATAAGGTTTTGATTTGACTGGGGAACAAGCCTAAGTTCAACTCTAACTTAAACATCCACTGCTGACTGTAGAAAATACAGTGATTTGATTTCTTTTAGCAAAACAAATGTGTGTTGTATCTTTATCTCATCAAGTGACTTTAAGAGAGGAATTTAGAGTAACGTATAACAGTGCAGCAAAACCCCTGAAAAACAACAAACCTGTGTTATGCAATCCTTTCTTTACACTGTGCACACTGAAAAACGTTGGGCCAGCTAACTGCATTTCTTTCATTTCAGTAAAGGAAACTTCAATAGACAGACACATTGACGTTGATTGAAAGCATGTGTATTTCAAATTGAGCTCTCTCTGAATGCTTTTAGACCACAGACAAAAGTTTAAGAAATGGAAAACAGCCTCCTTTCCTGTGCACGGACAGTACAAGTATTTTTGTGCATCCTTCTTGGCTAATTCCTTAAATGGTGTCCAGGGGTTTGTGCTTTTTCAGAGACACAAGTCAGTCAGAGAGAGCTGGAAAATAACTGTTATTCTGGCTCTGTAATGAGGCTGTACTGCTGTGGCTTCAGGATACTTAAAACCTTGACTGCTGTGTCTGTCAGCTACGTGGTTCTATATCTCAGTTTCTCCAAGTGGAACAAGGCAGAAAAACAACTCCAATCACCACTAGTGATATAATGAGAGCAGCATGCAACAGCAATGAGTGAGCAACGTGTGGAGCTTTATTCTGCAAAGACAAAAGCCAACCGTAAAGACTTCTCGGTTTCTCTTCTCTTCCAGTGAAAATGAATCACAGTACCTTTACAGTAGTAAAACGTGTCTCACATCAGTATGTGACAAATCTGTGTCGCTGTTCTGTATTTTAGCTTTAAGGGAAGTTGTAAAGGACCAGTAGTTAATCTTTAATTATTTTTGCCAAATAGTATTAACAGTGGGATCAAACCACCTGGGCAGTTAATGAAGCCCTGGAAAAGAATAGTATTTTATTGTCTATAACACTACAGTAGATGTTGAGATGATGTGATTTCTTTCCTAAAAGACCATTAAGCATGTTGACAGTTTTTTCTCCCTCATCAATGTAACAGACTTGTTTTAAGAACATTTGTAGGCTCTAGCTTTATCTATACAGACATGCATAATTTAGCACAATGCTCCGAACAAAGATTGTTCAAAGGATCTTTTGTTGTCTTGTACTACTCTGTTTGATATACACAGTCCTTTGGGTCAGTTTCTTTCCTTTCCTTATGTGATAGAGCAACTGCAGTTTGACTCATTTCCTACATGACTCACGCTAATGTTTGGTGACAATTTTATTATTACTGGAATTACCAAGACTTTCATGGTTTCTTTTGGTTTCCTTGGAAAATATGACCGAGTGACATCAGAGCTTTCAGTATGCGTATTTAATTATTAAATAACTTGTTCACCTACTACCTGCTCTAACAAACAAACAATGAAACACACAATGGTTACTCTTCCCCCTCAGCAGCAGCAGACAGTCTGGGATCTTCAAGTTACTCCAGTTAGTTCAAGTACTGCAGAATCTGCTGTATGCGAAAAGCACATGACGGGGGAGGGGGGGGGGGGATTCAGGTCACAAGTGAAGATACAGCCTCAACTCTCAGCCTACTCAGCAGACCTTAGAGGAAAGTCTGCCGTGCTAAAACCTCTGCAATCTATTCTCTTTCAACACCCCAGTCTGCCTTACAAGACTTTTTGGGAAGGAAATAATTCAATTAAAGGTGAAACATATCACTGTTTCTGTCATCAGTCATCATCATCATCCTGTGATTTTGGGAAGTAGTAAATTGTTGGAATAATTTGTTATCCTGTGTTGTGTTACTGTTATTTTTCTTTCCTCTGCTAATGAAACATCAGGCTCTCTTCTCTGTGTAACATTAGTATTTACATGCACACAGGCCCAGAGGAACGGAGCCCAAAAACATCCACAAAAGGTTATCATTGGAAAGTTTTGGTATAAACACGCACAGAGCTACACAGAGGCATCAGTCTATAACAGGTATCTTTTTCATCATAATGACTGGGTATTTAAGCTACTGGTACTTGGTTAAGCACTACAGTATTATCACAAAACCTAGTTCAAGACCTTGTTTGGCTTCAGATGGCTTTTAAGGTTGCAAGGCCCAGAGAGCTGACTTATACAGGGATGTTGATACCAAATGTACCAAACTACCTAACTAATGTAGAGTCACATTGTCTCCTCATGTAGCATGTGAAAAAGAAAACACATTATTTTCAGTGGGTAACATCTCTCACACAACCTATATGTTGGATGTCATGCTATTCCATCATGCTGCATATCATAAAACGGCTTAAGAGCAGAATTAAAATTAAAGAGTTAAAACAAAACTTGTTTCCCAGATGCGAGAGAAAATACATCAAAACTAGGTCGTTATGGTTTTAATATCAAAACTGAATATAAAAAGCATGCTCGGCCTCAACGGTATCTGAGCAAACCGCATGTCAAGAGGAAATGTGATCAGATCAGATCTGAAGAGAAAAAGTAAAAAGTTGTGCTGTCAGCCTTCTTGATCAATACATACTAAGGGTGCTTAGTGAGTCTTTAATCAAGAGTTGACTTTTGCTTCATTCCTCTTTTACAAAGTGACACCACTTCAACTTTTAAATATTTCTCACCTTCCCATGTTTAAAATTCAAACTGCAACTCTCCTCCGGTTATTTTTGGTAAATCAGTAAACCTGCCATGTTCGCCTTTATAGACACAGCAGCCGTATACTGCAGTCTCTCACCAGCACCTGTATTATGACTCAATCTAGACTGCAAGCAATACTTTGCCAGATGGGAATCACACAGTTGACCGATTATCACCTCTATAAGTGGGACTTAATCCAAGATGAAGCCTGCACCAAATGCTAATCTACTTTTTCAATCAGCATATCCATGAACTAATCTCTCCTGATTGAATTAACACCCAATATAATGAACATTTTGGCCAGAAACATCAAGGCTGCGTTCAGATGCAGTGGGGTGTCACTGCTGATCGGCTCTGGGAAAATGATGCAGGACTACAATACAAGGTGTACTGTTAGCCATTCAAATACACACACACAAGCACAAACTCCTGCTGGATTGCACTGCAGCGTGGATGGCATATTTATACCGTTTATCTCACAGTCATTGTCAGAACAAATAAGGTAGTTGCTGTGATAACTTTACAGAGACAGAGAGTAAAAACCTATCTGTTTTTCCACACGGCTGATTTTCATCTAAATCCAAAAACATCTTTTTATCATTTATAGATTAGATACTTCTTCCTGTTACTAATTGAGGTCTGTAATAGTGAAGTTCATCAACAGAGCTTGAAACTCTTTGTATAATATATGTAATGTGTGTGTAATTATGGAGCATGTGTGTGTAAAATGGAGCTGCAATAATTAATCAATTGCCAAAAAAAAAAATTATTCTGATACTCAATTAACTGTTAGTTATTTTTTGTTAAAAAAAAAAAAAAAAAAAAAAAAGACTGTTTCAGGTCTCAGGTTCAGAAGTCAAAATATGCCCCCTTTTTTAGCATTATAATAAATGGAATATTTTAGGGATCATGCAATTGTTTAGACAAGACATTTGATATGACTGTATGTTGTGATGTGCATTTTTCAGTCTCAAATGTCAAACACCAAACAATTAAATCGAGACCATAATCTACAGATTAATTGATAATATTTTTCAGAAGCAATCCTTGAATGTAATCTCAAATATATCTGATGTTTAATGCCTTCCATGTAAGCAAGGCTTTCATTATCTGCAGCTGTAAACTGAACCATTTGTGAACCAGAAGGCTTACAACTATATCAGTATATCAGTGGGCAAACGAATAAAAGCCTGTTGGATACTGTCTAAATGTGTCATCTCATTCAGGACTAACCACCACTCCCACTGTCGCGCCAAGAACATCAAAGACAGCGACACTGTTTGTGAGTCTGACATGAGATTTCGTGTTGAGAGCAAATCACGGAAAAACAAATAACAGGCAAGGAGGGACGGCTAAAGAGGAAAAACAAGGCCGCATGAGCTACAAGGCACATATATCGTTTCCACAGCCAACTTCCTGCATGCCTCCAGCGTAGAAAATCTGAGCTATGTCAAGTGTTATTGACTCTCATGGAGTTTTGGCAAAAAAGCAGCTGCATTGCAGTGAAATAAAGGGAAAGCACACTCTTCTGCCACCTCCTCCTCTGCACCATCTTCCTGTGTCACTTTCTCGCCACTTAATCCAGCCGTCAAACACCTTCTTTAATCACTTCCAGTGCAGTCAGCAGCGCTCTGTGCCATGACAGCATCCAAATCATGTTTTTTCCCTTCCCAAACCAAACCAACAGGGATCTGAATCTGTTCCTGACAGGAAGCTGGGGCAGAAACCAAATGTCTTTCCTGCTTAGATCAGCAGGGGTTGGAAGAAAACGAGAGACTAAAAAGAAAGAGAAAAAAACTCTTTCCCGTCCCCGCCCATGACTGAAAGAGCTGGGCAAAATGAAAAACATTCACACCAAAAGTCAGACACTAAAAATACAGTAAAGCTTTTATAATCATATGCATTGCCCCGGCTGTGGCATTTATAAACAATAGTATTTCAAATGTGTCTAACTAATGATCTGGCTGCCTGAACAAATGACAAAAACAGCTGGAAAACAGGTAACTGGGTCTTCACTCACTGATTGAAACCTGATGTTCATGTCCTTTACCCCACAAAAAAAACACAAACTGCGAGCTTTTACGCATCGATGCCTGCTTGGCTTACACTGCAGGGCTTTTGATGTGTTATTATTATTTATTTACTCTTAAAAGCTGTGGATGAGCTGGACAAACACGTAGACAAATGTTTACCACAGGGTTTGTGCTGCAATGCTAAAGACATAACAAAAGAGAGAGAGAGGGAGAGGTCATGAAGTGAAATATACCTGCACACCTCCAACAGCACAGCAACGCCACTTAGCATTAGCTCAAAAGTTAGTTCATGCAAAACATATCGACACTTTGGGCGGTGAGAGAACAGAAAGTCCCAGCTAACAACAACAGTGACACTTTACACACCGACACGAAGCCCACCACACGGCCACACTGACATTAACAAAGCGTTTTTGTTTTTTTTTCTTACACTACCCCAACTACAAACTATGGCAAGCTAATGGTGCTAGGCTAGCTGCTAACGCTACATGACAGTTGGTTAGCTGGAAGAAAAAAGTTTTGCCAACCTGACTGGCTTTATAAAACTGCTTCTTCAAGCCCGCTACGGACATCTTGAACCCGCGGCCGGTCTTCGACTTCCAAAGGAGGGTGTAAATGGGTCACGGTGTGGGCGAAGTTAGCGGTGCGGCTCGTTAGAAAGGGGGGCCAGAGCAGCGGGGTTCAGGAGGGCTCATAGGACCGCACAGCCGTCACTCCAAGTCGGGCCACGCCAGCTGACCACGTCCACGTCGAGCGGGGTGGTGGGGAGCGCGGGGGGGTCTCTTCCCACTGTCACTGTCGCGGATAACTGGGGCTAAATGTGCCAAAACACTACACGAATTGTTAGTGTTACCTCCTGGAGTTCAAGCCGCACTCAATCTGGGTTTGCACAGACCACCGAAATCTGCAACAGCCTCTTTGGAGAAATCAGTTTCCTGAGTTTGCACAGCAGCGGGCTCATATGTTGGTGCGCAGCGCCCCCTGCTGGACGGAGCGGCTGCACACCGGCGCGTCTGTCTGCAGCGCATTCAAATCTTTATAAACAGCCAGTGGCCTGCAGCAGGACTACAGGCCAGATCACCACATGTTAACTATATATAAAACATATTTATGTATAAGATCTTTATATACAGCCAGTGGCCTGCAGCAGGACTACAGGCCAGATCACCACTTCCTCACATATTAACTATATATAAACATATTAATTTATAAAATCTTAATATACAGTCAATGGTCTGCAGCAGGACTACAGGACACATGGTCACATTATCCAGATATCAGCTGCATATACAGATCTTTACAGGACAGATAATATCCTCAGATCACTGGCTGTATATAAAGATATTTGTATACATTTTTTATATGCAGTCAGCGGTCTGCAGCAAGACTTAATGAGAGACGCTGACATCCCTACTACTACATCCCTAATGTAGTCTATCATACTCAAAACCTGTCTAACAACATAAAGTGAGACTCAGACATACTGTAGTGACCCTGATAAGACAAATGAAATATGTATGTAATGGTTCGAAACTTTGAACTCTGAATTGCTGTTGTGCCTGGGGGCGAAAATGAGCAGCTGGGTTGTTAAATTAACCACCACCTTCCCCCAACTCCCTCTACACTTTTTCTATACTGGAATGCTGCTGTACCCAAGATTTGCCGTTGAGCAATTTGAGTGAATTTGTGGAATCAGGAAAATGTAAAACGTACATATGCACAAACCTGAACCAGTCATCTTAAAATATGATTTTCACACTGCAGGCACCGCCCTCAGGACAGAGCCTCAAGCTTAACCAGGAGCCACTTCAAGTTCTCCATCATTTGTATTCTTAGTGGTTCATATCTGCAGACCCTCAAAATTTCAATTAAATCAGTACAAACCACTTAAATCTGGATCTTCCAGGGGCCTCAGGGCAGCCAGCTTATTTGGTTACTAATCCAGCCTCACTTGGACAAATCAATTTGTCCCATATTTTCTCACTACCATAACAGTATCTAACCATGCAGGCATTTTCTTTTAATTGATGTGACAAGGGTCAAAGATAAACATCTCTGAGATTCCTGCTACAATCCTGATGTAAAAGGATAGATTGCCATCTGCAGTGCTCAAGGCATTTGACACATTTATTTAGCCTTTGTATTACCCAGGAACTGTTTCAGCACAGAAAGGGCCATGAACTGTGCAGCGAAGGTGGCAGACATTTCAGATGGATACTTCAAAAGCTCAATTCACAATACTGTACAGACACACTGTAACCAGATAGGGTGGAGATTAAGGGTTTTACAAGCTCAATAAGTGATTTTTATCAAGGATAAAAATGTACTCAAGCACCTGGTTGGTTCTCTGAGCAACTATCATTAACCTCAACAATACACTACATGTTCCTAGTGCAGAATGTCCTTAAACCCTGCTTTTATGTATATGGACTGGTGGGACAAAAACACACACTAAGGTGAGCATTGTGATGAAGTGAGAAGACTGACAATCAGTGACAATGTAAGATTAAATTGATGTCAGATGATGGTATTAATTATAATGCATATACTGTATAATCCGAGCACGTAAGGTCAGTATGTTGCTGTATTAAATGTTATAGCATCCATTATCTCAATGACGTCTAAGATAAACACTCTCAATCACTTTTTTCCCTCTTATGTGTAAAAGTCCCCAAAAAAACATTAAATAAAGCCAGCTCAGCGTTTTCTTTTATTTGTAAAAAGACTTTTATTACATTCTTAAATCCACATATTGTATCACCATTGTGCAATAACACTTGACTGTGTTAAAACCGCTTGGGCTTTATATTCATGACATACCATAAATTATTTCTTATTAAAATCTATACTGATTTAATAATAATAATAATAATCTTAAAATAGAGTGAACATATCATAAACAGAAGGATCATGACAAAAGAGAAACTTTTGGGGAGACATCTTTAAAAACGCTCTTTAAAAAAATAGAATTACATCTCTCCAAGACAAAAAGGACACTAAACTGATGAGAAAAAAAAACCCAGTACATATAAGGATAAAAATTAAGAAACAAAAGATCACAACAAAACCAACACAAGATTCAGAGATTATAATCCATCTTTTATATTTATTTTACTATATATTTTTTTAATATCCTATTTCATCTATGACTCAAACTCAAAATAAAAGTTTTGCAACAATGATATTAGACAGGGGTAAAATCTTTGATACTTCTGAAATCAAACATTCACAAGAACATGTACTGTACACAGTGATCAAGGTTTTAAGGTCTTCTATGTTGGTGCAAGGTGTCTTGCTAGCTAGACTGACTGCAGACACTGTAGGACAGAGAGCCCAGCTATCTCCCTGAGTAACTCTAAACGGAAATGTCAGTGCAGATCTTCAGTGCTGCCACCTGGACAGCTTTTAGGCCTGCAAAAACTATAAAGTGTGCTGACTCTTTTGAAATCAGCACGTCTAACATTCTAGGACTTGACACACAAAGTATTGCACTTTGTCAGAATCCACAAGTGTCATCTGGCTGTGACCTGTGTAGTGGTTGGCTGTGTATTTGGTACATTATATTCTAAACAACATGATTTGTTGCATTGTGAGGTTAACTGTACTGGAGTGCTTATGAAAATATTAACTGTAATACATGGCAACGAAGGCCCAACATACTGAGAACAATGGGAAATACATTATTGCACTATCCCACCATGCCACTGTCGTACGTACCCAGAGAAAGGTAATACCCCTTCATACTTTGTGAAATAATATAGAGTATGGCGAACAGCACTGTCCCAGCAGTGCAAAGCAAACCTGACATATTAAATAGAGCTCGACATTCAACATGTGTCATGTGATTGTCTTGTCTTTGACTATTATTTTCTAGTAGCTTTTTACTGGTAGAGAGATACTTTGTTTTTTTGTTACAGAAATCCAATATGTCCCCCTACTTTCATGTGGACACACCCTCATGTGTATCCACAGATCTTGCTTCAGATAGATCTGTATCTAAGTAGGTCTTCCTGGACCCTAAGGCATGAACTGCTCTCAAATGACAGATAAGCACTCAGAGAAGATAGGTAGCATGAGTAGATACAGCATTTCAGTTTTCTTTTGTCTACTGTCAAGTTCTTTTTAGATTTGGCCTCCAAATTTCACTATGTTACATTTAAAGAAGCTCTCTCGTATGAAT
The DNA here is from genome assembly GCA_037176925.1 of Amniataba percoides. Lineage (NCBI taxonomy): Eukaryota > Metazoa > Chordata > Actinopteri > Centrarchiformes > Terapontidae > Amniataba > Amniataba percoides. The sequence continues at coordinate 17,554,123 of JBAJHX010000106.1, forward strand.
GCAAAAATACTAACTCAGGGGGGTAGCTGATGGCTCTGTCAACCCTTTGCTGTGCCATGTAGTGTTTGAAAAGGGTGAGGTAGTAAGGGAGTGGGGGGAGAGGGGGGGGTGAGAAACAGAGGATTTAATTCTCCATTCAGACCACCTTGGCTGCCCGTGACAGCGCAGTCTGACTGACCCCAATACAGTGAGAGTTCACACACACAGTAAATCCCCCCTAACTGATGTCTAAGGAGCTTAAATAACGCCAACACCCACCTGTCCACTTTCTATTCTTTGCCCCTCATCCAATCATGTTGGTGGTAAAATGATATCAGTCACATTTTAACATCAAACTCTCAGTTCATTGTTTTTTTTCTTTAGTCCAAAAGTCTTTTGAATCTGCTGGCTGAGACGCTGCTGGATGGTTTGGGCAATGGCACTCTTCTGCGGAGTGGGGCTGACAGTTCGAGATGCTCCTCTGTGAGAGTACATAGTAACCCCAAGAAGTTTCACAGATGGCATTCTGAGAGTGAACCCGTAAGATCTTCTGCCAAGAGTTAATTTTGGATCCTCACGAGGACACACCCATAAGTAATAAGTCAGTCATAACTAATTATCTATTAGATTTTCTTTGTGGGCAAGCTTTCCGTTCCAGAACCCCAAAATTTAGGCAAGCAGTATCTGTTTGATAGACCTGAGCACAAGCACAATACCATCACCCCCACTTGGGGTGAATTCACAACTGCTCTGATCTTACATGATTTTATGGGTGTTATCATATTTGAAACATATATATGAGAAAAAAGGATAATACTTTCTCAATACCTCTGTGATTCTCTCACTCTCACTGTCTAAGTGGCATTTTCAAAGGGAAAAGGTATTAGGACTGAGGTCATTGACTGCATAAAAAAAATAGAGCTCATTTACATCAGTGTCTGAAGGTGTGCTAGTAAAAATACCTACAAAGATCAGAATAAGTGCTATGTTTTGTGCTCTGTGTGCAACTGTTTGTAGGTGCATGTTGGCAGTCACTCTGAGTGTTTGCCCACGATTCACACAATTTACAAAAAAAACAAAAACAAAACAAAACCCTGTCTGCTTGTGAGTTTGATCATGGTCCCTTTAAACAGTTTGTTCACACGTTACAAAACTGCAAAACACGGGCACTACCAAAGATATTGAATGAAACAATAAACTGTTTACTATACTGACAACTGAAACAGGCAATTATTACTGAAAATTCCCACAAAGTGGCTGAGGATTTAAGTATGTACATTCTATATCAAGCCATGGGCTGTGTTAAGCGGTTATGGGAACGAGGGGTACATTCAACAATAGTTTACAGGAACTGTCAGAACGGTGAAAGTCAAATTTATATTAGAAAGGAATTCAATGTGATGAGAGGTTTAAGGTCTCCTCATAGAAAAATATTTTTGAGAGTACAAATTATGTAGGCTACTCTTTAATAACTCCGTAAAAAAAGAGGTAACATGCACTGAGCACCCAGCAGCAGTTCCTGTAGTGTTACGTTGAAGCTGAATGGACTAGCTTGCAGGGTGGGAGGTGAGAGGAGTGTGTCCTAAAGTGTAGCGTGCAGGATTGTCATTGAGCTGCTGGTTGGTTTTGCCTCAGCTGGTTGCCACATTTTTTTTAAATCTCCCCCTCCCTAGACCTCAGTGTCTCTATTTGAATCACACTATTTAGCTAAATGGTGCTAGCCCTCTGTGGAGTCTGGGAAGGTGATTTCACTGCCAAAAACCTCCCTATACAGAGGGGGAAAGGTATACGCTGTCTCAGGGTGAACCAGGCGGAAAAACTCCAGTTTGTCGATGTGAAGGTTGCAAATGGACTTCATTGTGGGCAGTTTTGACACCATCTAGAGGAAAGGAGAGAACAAATAACAATAAAAAAACTCATTAATACAATCTTGAACAAAGCACAATGTTCCTTTCTACAAAGTGGCCCAGTGATGCAACAATTTCTTACCTTAGCTAGTTTCTCTTCAGATGCTCCCTCTTTTTGTAGGCAGCGCTGCAGAGCCACGTAGACTTTCTCCTGCAACTTCTGTATCTTCTGAACATCTGTCAGCCATGGTCGGTCTGAGGGAAATTACAGTGACAGCATGTTGTCATTACTGGTGTCATGATTCTGAGGGATACAAAGTGCACTGAGCATTACATGCTTTATGTTGTAGACCTCTAGCAGATTAACTCTGATTTATTAACTGCTGACCATTTTTTTAGACCAAAACCTTCAAAGCACATTGTAACTTTTTTTCTTAGATTGATTGCCTTAATTGCTTCAGCAGAAAATGTTGGCTCCACAACAACAATAAAAACATGCTCTGTCATCAAGCCTTTCATCATGCTACGGTAACCTAGGTGCCACCAGAAACTTGTCTTGTTGGAGTTTTTTTACTGACTCAACATTCAGGATTTAACAGCAGGCTGCCTCTGCCTTTGCAGTGACAATATTGTGGTTTTAACGATGTGTGTGCTCATTCTCTACTGTTATGAACCTAAATCAGTGTCTGGCTGCAAAGGGGGACATTAAAATGTATGTTAAGCTTTGTAAAATGACCCCAATAGAGTAGACTGTTACTGTGATATATAATAATACACAAAAGCTCGGGCACGATCCTTTAGGAAGCTTCACACTGCTACTGTCCATGTGCTATTTTAACGTGCATAGAAACTAATTTCTACTCCTTGGAGGATCTCTGGGGAGGTTATGTGATATGTATGGATGACTGTACAGAGGCCTCTATGGGTTTATTTCACCAGTTTGGTACAGCAAGAAGGTATAGCCCTTCTCAAATCTGATGTACACACAAGTCCTTTTACTTAAAAAAATATCTCTCTCACCTGGGGAGAGCAGTACAGCAGCACTGAAGAGAGCCATCTCTTCCTCAGACATCTGTATACGGCTCAGGCTTTTAGCTAAGTCAAACACTGCATTCACAAGGTCATCGCAGCCTAGGGGGACAGAGGAGAAGAAGAAAGTCATACTCAGAACCAAAACTACGACTCTACGATTTTGACACAGATGAAACAGATTAAAAAAGTTGACCTAAAACCCCCTGATCCCCCTTTCATCAAGTTTGTTTCCCACAAGAGAGAAGGGGGGGTGGGGGATAGTGAATGTGATGACTCACCAAGAGCTTTGAAAAGCTGAGCAGTGGCAAACTTCCCATCAAAGAGCAATGTATTATTGATGGGGTTATAGGCCCGACACATACGGATCAGAAGAACATCCATGCAGCCTGTGGACACACACACACACACACACACACACACACACACAGAAAAGCTTAGTATGCATAGCTTTACAGTTGCTGTGCTGTACAAGACTGAATAGAGGAAAAAGCTGCAAACATTATACAGTCTTCATTAATCATCTAATTAGGCCATGTTCAGCAGCAACTGGGAATCAGCAGTATCATTTAGTCTTAAATACATATAGTCTCCAAGTTTAAAAAAAGTTTAGTTTACATGATGAAGGATGTGATTCATGGCAGGCAATGAAATTACTATTAATTCAGTGGTTCCTACCTGACTTGGAAAACATTTGTCTCTATGCGTATTGGCTGTTTTTAATCTAACTTTTATATAGATGCTGTTGATTTTGTGGTGTTGTGGATTTGTCATCTCAATAGTGATGACAGGAATGTGTTTGTAGCTTATTGTGTTGGCAACGTATTATTATTATTATTTCATCTTTCAGGTGTTAGTCAGGTGTGACATACCATGTATGGGTGTGACATTTCTGCACCTTTTAATTGTCTGTCTTACTTTTTAGGTGTCTGATTGATACATCTAATTAGCTCAATGAAATGCTGCCTGAGTAAACCTTTGCGTGCAAGTTCCTGCTATTTTTGGCTTTCTGAAAAGGGGAATGAAAATATCTTGGCTGCCACTCAGTGCCATAAATCTCTTGTTCTGACTGATCTGTTGTTATGGCTGTCACTGAAACCCTTTCATTAATTTCATATTTCCAATACACAAAGTAGTAGTTCACAAGTATGATGACCAAGGAGGCAGTGTAGAGGGAGCAATGTGGTTAAAACAAGGCTGCCCATTCTTTAGCAGCAGAATAACCATGCACCCTCCCAAGTCACTCTCCTTGCATGTGATATTTGAACAGTGAAGTCAACTACCATCTGAGGGTGATGCATTGTTTGTATGACAACAGCTATCTGTGTCCCAGCTGGAGATTTGCAAAGCAATAAACAAATGCACAACAGGCAGACCTGTCTTAAAGGAGGCACATCTGGTGTAAAAATGTCTCCTGACCTTACATGGCTAAACACAATGTGTAGAACTGATGTTAGCTTGCAGGGTGTTTTGTATATGGGTGTCATGCACTGACCTGCTTTGAGGAGGATAATCTGATCATTCTGACAGAGGTCCATGAAGCCAGAGATGCGCTTGGCAAACTCTACGACATACTGGATCGCATTGGTGATGTGAATAGCACATTGTTGCCACATCACCTCAGCTGACTGAAAAAAAAAAGACAGAGGGGCTTTTATGAGATTTTCAGTACCTGGAGTACTCAGAAATTGTATGTTTGTGTAAATTCTGTTGAAGACATCCTGACCTAAAGTCTTATAATATTTGCAGCATCTTCTGTAGGAAATGTGTGATAAAAATGTTTGGATTTACAAAGCCCAGTGGAATAATTAACTGGTGATAAGAAGTGATCACTTCTGTGTGTTTGAGGAAACTTCTCTCTAGAAGTGTTTATCTTTGCGCAAGGTTACAAACTAAAAAGAGTCCTCTGTGAACCTTGTACAAAAAAGCAACAGGGCATGATGAGCCATTTGTGACTTTTGTACTTTGTATTTTTTTCAAAGACTGAGACTGTGCAGAGTAATTGACAGTACAATTCACTAGACCAGACAGAAGTCAACTCTGTAAAAGGTGGATATTTTCAACTAACTGTCTTATTCTTTAATGTGTATAAGGCTCTACTGTCACATGCTTGTGTCATATATACCTTGGTCTGGTATGAGCGAGTCTCTTCTGGGCTATACAAGGCCCACACCATTCTCTTCAGCTCCTCTGTGCTGTACTGGCTTGTCTCAACATGGGACTTCACCACACTCTGAGTTAAACGCTCTGAACAGAATGAAAGTTTGATTAAATCTTTGCTTTTTACAGATTTGTTCACACAACAACAGTAGCCTTGTTTAGCTGCCAGGAATTACTGAATTAATCCGTACCTATGTCAAGCAGGGAGCAGCCCTCAGGCAGCGGGTTGAAGATAGCATGTGAGAAGAGTCCAGAGTCATGCAACAGCTGGTACTCATGCTTGATACTGTGGTTTCCATCTACAAAGTCCAAGTTGGTCTGTTCTGGTGAACTCTGAGAGGATGAGCTGCTGCCCGCGCTGCCACCCAGCATGTCCAGGTTACAGTAGTCTCCACCTGCATCCTCTGGGGTCAGCGGCAGGTCGAAGAGCAGGCCCTCAGGCAGAGTGGTAATGTCGTCCAGATCGCTGAGGGCGGCGCTGGAGCCTCTCCTGTAGGTGCGTCCGTGGTCGATCATGTCATTATTCTCCTCGCGGGCACCAACTCCTGCACACTCTTGGGACTGCTGGTGCTTCTGGACCTCTGCATACAGGCTGTCACGCTGCTTTTTGGACATTCGGCCAAATTTTACAGCTGAAACAGGAGCATGTAAAGGCAACAATCAAACACTGAAGACGGTAATGGTCTACGTCAAACAGGAATTACATGATGCATTCAATGTGATAAGTGGTGGGAGGTATAAAAGTGGGAGGTGGAAACTCCGAGTTAATTAAATATAGATCGAGTAGCTGAACTCACCATCGCGGCTCATGCCCAAAGCAAGACACTTCTGCAGCCTGCAGTGCTGACAGCGGTTACGGTTGGTCCGGTCAATAAGACAGTTTCTCTGTCGTGAGCAGGAATACATAGCATTGTTCTGCTGGCTACGTCGAAAGAAGCCCTACAGACAAAAAGACACACATAATGCTAATTAGTGGTGGGAAATCTGAGCATTTAGACACGTTCAAGGTTTTTACCTCCCTTTACCATGGTAACAACTGATGGGGTTAATGGGTTGCAGCTTACCTTGCAGCCTTCACAGGTGATGACACCATAGTGGATCCCTGATGATTTGTCCCCACAGATTTTACAGGGAATAACCTCTATCTGAGCTGGAGACAGAAAGGTGAATAAGGAAAACATCAGTGAAATATTTAAAGACATTTCAAAAGATAAAAATCAATTGGGCACCTCAACAGAATAGCTCAATTATGTAGTTATGATCCATAAACAAAGACATAAATGGATTTGTTGAAAAAGGACAGGATTAAATACAAACTGCTGACATTACTAGAGACAGTAATACCCATATTTTTCTCAGTGGGCATGAGGATGTACTCTCAACTAATTAGCCAATTAATTAATTGCTTAGTCAATCAACAGAAACTTTATCAGCCACTATTTTCACAGTCATTTAATTGCTGGGATATGTTCTCAAAGCAATTTCAATTACATCAATTGGCAGTAGTCCCTTTGAGATATGATTTTACAAAAAGGACAAGTGATTATATATATCATGTAAACCAAATGTAAATAAAATTTTATGTTTCAATTATTAAACAATTTACCATTTCATTTACATAAACATATATGAAAAACCCACCCCATCAGTATGTAACAAGTAAACATGGACTTGGCCATCATCCCCTAGCCAATTATTAATATAAAAACATTTTTTGTGCCAGTTGCAGGAACATTCAACATTTGCTTTTCAGGCCTCTCATACAGACTGCAGATACTGATAATAAAACACCTCAGTCATATCAGATGAAATAAGGCAGCCTATAATAAATCCATGTGTACTCTAGACAACCCTGATTTTTTCACTCTGAATTCAAACAAGATAACCACCACCTTGCATGTCACATTTCCTGGTGTAGGTAGACTCACATAAATTTTCTCTCAAGAAATTCAGGTTATTTCATGACAAGATGTCAGGACAAATGTTATCTGTGCCTTATAAGGGTTGAAGTGTTGCTAATAATGATGACATACATTTGTGATAATGTTACAGTACAGTGAAGAAACAGGAGAAGTGTCAATAACACAGTAGATCCCGTGATTGGCAGTATACATTATACACCTTGCGTTAATTGTGAAAGCCTGAGCCTTCTTACCCAGGAACAGCCTGTTCTTTTCATTATGTTGTTTATCTAAGTAGCTGGGCCTCCTCAAGCCCAGAATAGCAGGTCAATTGCATTAGCTGAGGCCCGGGGTTATAAAGTTTCACAGCTCTCTCCCTGTCTATGTCGCTCCTTCTACAGGATGAACAAAGTTAGCAAGGGCATACTGCCTTGCTGTTGTCTCCTAAGATTGTGGCAGCAAAACAACGACAACTCGCTGTTACTGGGTGATCCTTTTGCTAGATTTGATTTGGCTCGGCCGCAGGGTGTGCCAAACGATTCATAAACCACTTTTGTTGGGTCACATAGGGTATTAGGTAACCTTTAAATCACAGCCATGGCCATCACAGCTCTTCAGAAAATTGCTGTTTTCTAAACGGGCATTTCATAATCTACTCACAACCGGCCAATCACATGAGTCACTCTGTGTGGGGGACAGATATGCGTCACAAACTGTGGCAGAGCTAAAGAGGTTAGTGACTGACATTACCCTAAAAATGTTTTTCCTTTCACAAAGACTTTTCTGTGCAGTGCTGGTGACATATTAAGAGTTTTTCAGTTTAGTTGAGTTGCTACTATCCAATGCAACTGGAGGATATAAATAAATAAAGGGCAATGGAAAAAAAATCCCTTTCTCCACTGCTCCCTTTATCGCTCCCCCTCCAGAGCCTCAACCCCGCCCTTCAGCCTGTTATATAACTACCGTCTGGCCGCATTCCACGAACACACTCATTCAAAGGTGGTTGTCCTGGCAACGGTGTGACGATCTTCCCTCATCCCCCCCGTGCTGCCATTGGCTGCTCAGAGGGCGGCTTTGTACGTGACTCGCCACCTCACCTGCCAGTCAGCTGAGCGGCACCATCAGGCCCAGAAAGCAGGAGCTGCTCCACTGACACAGTTTCCCATTCAGCAAAGGGGGGAGGCGCTTGCGGTGGCAGCCTCACAAGTAACACAACCTGGTTTCCTTGCAGTTTTTAAGGTGGAACCAAATCTGACTTGTAAGGGGAGGGTGGTGGGTGGAGCCTGTCTTTGTGTTTTGGAAAGAAAACAATGTATGGCTTGATTACTGAAAGTCAGATGACCAGTTGAAACTGGCTAGGCTGAACTGCTGCTTGTGGAGGTTTGACAACTTGTGCAACATCTGGAAACACTTCTAAAAAAACATCTCGTACAGTAAGCCGCAGCAGGGGGAGCAGACGCTGCTAATAGTAGCTCTCAACTTGTTGCAGCATGTCAAGTATTTGAGTGAAATTTCAGCTGTGTTTGAGCTAGACCATAAATCTATTTTTACTCTAGTGCAGTTGGCAGAAGCTCAGAAGCTCCTTCTGCCGTTTTGGTCTATTGGCAAATACATGTTGCACAAATCACAACAGAGCACACAAATGTATAATGTTTAGTGTAAATAACAGTGTGTGGGTGAGTTATAAGTGTGGCCTCACACAGCTAAAACAGACTACTCTGCAAACACTCACTTTCAGGTATGCTGAATTGCAGCATGAGCATGAACAAAAGCTTCTTTATTCTCTGCAAAGTTTTTTTAGGGCATTTTCAAGAATTTATACTCATACTCATAGTACATGTAATGTTACTGGCATCTGTTAAAAGAAGTAGTTTGAACATAGTCATCTCTATATTTTAGACTAAATGTAATCAGTGTTTAGAAATGTAATTATATAACTTAATTTGTGTGAACACTCGCTTTGGGGCTTTACTGCGCCTTAACTACACTTAAGTGATGAAAAATTCATCCCATCATAATTGTTACATTATTTATAACCTCACTGCGTAGAGAGGCATAATCTTTCATGGGAGAAAACAATCCTATCCTAAGAACCTTTACATCTGAAAGTATGAGAGTCCTCTGTGTCAGTCAGTCAGTATATTGGTGTGTCAGTCCCTTTCGGTCAGCACTTTCTTCTTCTGTGTTGTAAATCCTCTGCCAGGGAGACTCTGACCTCTCATACCAGCTAATCAAACAGAGTCCAAGGTCCTGTTTATCTTGCACTTTACATTTACCTCACATACTGTATACTTAACCTACATTCTGATGTGCTTCTGGGGCCTTTATGGGAGGAATGGCACACACAACGTATTGTGCAACAAAAGCTACCAACAGAAAGGCTTTCAACGGTCAAAGTGGGCAGTCATTTTAATAAATATCCAGTAATAACGTTTGTCTGTCTTCCTCTATTTCTACATATCACCCAATTCATCTACCATTAGTTTTCTATATATCTACTGTATGTAGACAGTAAAGACTTCTTCTTTCCCCTCCCACTGACCTACCTAGAACACAGATATTACAATATGGACTGACACTCACCCCAAACTCTTTAAAAATGCACCACAGGTTAAGTTCATTACTCAGCAGAGGCAATAGTGCTGGAATGAGAAGTATTACTGTACAGTGGGTCTGTCTCAGTGGCCTGCATCATGCATCGCCCCTCACTGCAAGTGTTTTTGGAGCTGTAGATTAACACTGAATAGGATAAGCGCTTTACAAAACTGTGTATTATTAAAAATTATAGTGTTTATATTATATAAACATGACGAATTAAAGACACACTTTACAACAGCAAATGTAAGAGAAATGTGGACTAATTAATTTCCCACAAGTGGAATGTTCGCGAGATGTTTTCTCTTTCCTCGTGACTGGAATTATTTTCTTTCATTCTGTGATACCATTTGCGCAATGTACAGACAACACTTTCCTGTCAGCCTTGAGGAAGAGAATAATCAGTGTTTTATCTGTACACATTTCCCTCTCCTTTTTCACTGCACACTTTTATGCTCTAGAATATTCCACTGCTAGCAATAAACATATGTACATTAAGTGACTTGAATTTAAACTATCCCACCTACTTTTACCTCTGCCCACTTAATATACAATGAAGATTCACACACAAAACAACAATGCCACTGCTGCCAAGACAGCAGGCCTCACACTTTTAGCCTCTGTAATCCCTCACCATTGATCAAAGGAAATAAAGTGAATTCACTTGATCGTGCTGTTTATGTAGCTCAAAGCCCCAACCCAAGTGGGCCTCTGCAACACAAGCAAAGTCAGACTAAGGAATTCAGTACACAGCATGTATGCTGCTCTGAACCACAGGAAGGAATTCAGGACTCTGTTGCAGTAAATGTAGATGCCTTGAATTAAAATCTCTTAGGTCTTTTCAGATGTCACTTGACAGATATTAATTATCACAAGGACATTGCCTTAAGATATAAAAACGCCTCAAGAAAAATATTATTTTTATGTTATCACTGGGTACAGTAAACTGTGCGCATTGTCGTCAGAATGGGCAAAAAAAAAAAAAAAAGAAAAAAGAAATAGGTACCAGTTTTGTGCTAACAATGGACTTGCATACATAACATGCAGGCTGGGTGAAGACCTAAAGCTTCAGATAAGAGAACTGGAATCTTAGCATGCAGTTGTCAGAGAGAAAAGGGCACCTTGACACATACTGTAGCTCACTGCGAACTCGCCAAAGGCTGCACACTCAACAGATAACAGACTCTGGGGCTGAGCTCGGCACAGCAGTGGCCTTGGAGAGCAGAGACACATTTTCCTTTTCACTGCTACCTTTGATCCTGGGCTACCTGAGCCCCCACATAGGCTTAAAATGGCTCCAGTTCTGCACAAGCATCAATGCACCAGAGCAAAAGAATCTCAAAGTGCTTTGTCAAGGTTTGTTAATTTGATGTTATTGCTTCTTACCTACCTAACCTGTTGCAGCACTTTCCAAGGATAACTCCTCGATAAACAAGTAGAACAGCAGCGTTATATGCAAACTATCTATGACCCAGGAAAGTGTAGAGGCTGAAGCCGAAATAGTAAATAATGTTTTTTTTTTTTTAACATCAGATTTACAAGTCGTGCTTGACTGGAGTGACACACACCGTGGTTCATGTAAGTAACCTTAGCTGACAGAGGAAACTGAGCTTAACTGAGCCCTGCTGTGCCTCATGGTTACATGTGGGCTTGCTGTGCCCACATCCTGCTTGTCACAGCAGTGCATGACTTTGACATCACGCCATAACACTCATTAATTTACTTACTGTTAAATCTAACTGCAGGCTGCATAT
>JBAJHX010000106.1:17568416-17584802 GCA_037176925.1 Amniataba percoides
ATCTATCTATCTATCTATCTATCTATCTATCTATCTATCTATCTATCTATCTATCTATCTATCTATCTATCTATCCCTTTGAAATGTGATTGTGTGTAACAGAAAAAAGAGCAGACACGCCCTCCCACTCTGCCACAGAATGCCCTTTGACACATACCAAGATCATTAATAACATTGCAGATGACAATAATTGATTTACAGGCGTGGGTACGATGACGACTGGACCATGTAACTTAGGCACAGTTATGAAATGAGGAGAAGGGAGAGATTATGGAAACTAGGTTAGTGGAGCAACACAGAGCGTTCACACCCCTCCCTCCCTCTTCCGTCTCTCTGGTGTGCATGCGTGGTGAGTCTCGCTCTGTCTGTGTGTCGTTTTCCACTGCGAACGCTCTGGTCCCGCATCGTGCCTCAGTCAAAGCTCTTTAAAGTTTTGCATACAGTTTCTGAGTACCACCTACAGAGTACGTGCTTTATGTTGTGCTTATCTCCCTCCATTTTTCCCCATGCTCATATGCTTGTGTGCTTCGTCTGTACTTTTCTATAGGACCTGCCTCTCCCTACTTCTGCAAATCCAAAAAAAGAAGAAGAAAAATATGAGTGCAAAGCAATAATGTATTGCGTCTTCCTGAATGCACAGTTTAAAATCACAATGCTGGGAAAAGTAAAACTGTTTTGCTTTATTATATTTTCTATAAACTTCCCTTTCCTCCCATTTAGGTGGTTTTGTCAGTCTGATGGTTTCCTTCCTGATCCTCATCTGCCATTTTTTTCTCGGGTTATATTATGCTCCTCAGCATATCCCGCTGTCGCCACGAAGCACACACACATCCATCCGGTGTTTGCCTGCAACGTCACTGACCTCCTGACCCCGAATCTTACGTAACCATGGCAATACCCAAATTAGAACATGGAGCATGGAAAGAAGGCGGCGCTTAGTGCTTCACATACAAGCCCATAGCTCCCAACCAGCTTTCCAGATTAAAACAGATGGAAGGAAAGAGCCTCTGTGTCCGTGCTCGTTTGTGCATTGTTTGTGTGTGTGTGTGTGTGTGCATGCCGGGCCAAAGAAATCCAAGCTAAAGGAGTAATCAGACCCCATCTCCCGTGAAACAGAGGTGGTGTTGGTGATCATCATACATTCAGAGGTGTTTTCTGCACGTTCACGAGTGCATCGACAATTTAATATCTGAAACTGGCCTCTGCCCCGCAGCACACAAAGCCCAGTATACTGAGAGGATTATTTTGGGATCCAGGCTCTGGCTTCCATAATCCTTCGTCCTCTCCTCTCCCTCATCCCACTAAATCCTCTCCCTTCTCCCCTTTCAGATGCCCACTAATCTCTCTCACTCCAGCTCTCCATGTGGCTGTAATCTGGTTTGTACCTATCTTTCACCTGCGACAGGTTCACATCAATAGGTCAGTGTGCCAAACTGCAGGGGGCTCTTTCCTATTCCTCCAAGTTGTGATGCTGAAAGAGTCACTGTGTTCAGGTCCCACTCAAATACTCCCTCTGAAGTTTTCTACTGCACCATGTGCCTCTGTTCAGCCGACTGAGTTTGTGCCGTTTCAGTTCTGAATTAGCAAGCTTCTGTTTGCTAATAATAACAACAAGTACAAGTGATGCTGATGGGGATGTCATTAATTTAGCAGGAATTTGATTTCACAAATGAAAAAATTAGACAAATTAAGCTTTGATGTGACAGTGGCACTAGATCGGTAGGATTCATAATCAGCAGGGACCGCGGGTGTTTGTTCAAAATTCAATGGCAAACAATCCCATACTTTTGGAAACTATTCAGCCTGGATATGCAGTCATGCCACTGGTGTTGTTAGAAACTGCAAAAGTAAAGATGCTCTTTTGTCCATAAGTGGTTTTGTACACAAATGCTCTCACTAAGAGTAACTAATGCTGCTGCTTCAGTATTCAGCGACAGCATTACGCTTGCAGCAAGGGTAACTAGATGTTACATGGGAGGCATGAACTAATGAGCTAAACAAACGAATAAGAAGCAAACTGGTGTACCCTTCAGTTCTTTTTTGACTTGGTATTTGTCCTCCCTCAGCAGCTGTTGATACCAGAGATGGCTGAGTTTATTACCCTCAGGTGCACATTAGCCTCACATCCTGTCATCGGGAGTCATGCTGTTTATTTGGTCTTGACGGGCAATATTTAAACGATAGACATCCAATTAAAGCTGACATTTACCATGGCGTATCTGTCTGTGCTGCTTCCTCACACTGCGTTTGTCCTGTTGTCTGTCGATAGCGCTCTGCCTCCATCTAGATTATATCGCCTCTGACAGTCATGACAGGAAGAAGCGACCACAGGCATTTGCGGCGTTGTGACAGGGGTTTGATAAAAGGATAGAGGAATAAACATCAATTTAGACAGCCTAATAGATAATACCAGGTCCCAGAACAGATTATGGAAGAGATTATGAATGTGAGATAAAAATTGAGTCTTAGAGGAATATTAAATAAGAATGGATCTGGACCAGGGAGAGCAACCTTTGGGGGCAGGGATATTTATCTTCTCAGGATGATGGCTTAGATGAGATTGTGTATTCACAGGTGAAACTTCTGATAAATTAGAGTTCCCATTCATAGGTCTTTATATTGTTCTCTATCCACAATACGTGAACATGAGTAAGTCCCTTCATTTCCATGGGTGTTTTCTATGAATAAGGTCCAAAGGCATCTGCGTTGCCTCTGTCTGTAAGGCCTGAAAGTTCATTACCTCATATCTCATTCCGCCCATCTGCTGTTATTTTTCCACCCTTTCCTTCATTGCTAATTAGGTGCTAATCCTGCCCTCATTTCTATGGTTACAATGCCTGTTGTCATTTATGCGCTCAGCTGAATGGAGGATGAAATATGTTACCTGAAATCAAAGACTGGGCTTTGTGAAGAAATGCACCATCACGATAAATGGATGTAAAATCGAAACAGAGACAGAAAAAAATTCCAAATGACAATTAGAGGCAAAAAAAAAAAAAAAAAAAAAAAAAAAGCAAAATGACTCCAAATGACGCAGTTGTGTTGTCAGTGCTCCTTCAGTTTGTGTAACTGAGGGGTGGGGTTCTGCAATATTTGTCAAACAAAAAACACAGTTGGCCACAAAGGTGTCTCTATTGCTTTTCACATTTTCTCCACACCCACCTCCCCTGAATACCCTGAAACCAGTTTACTAGGCCAGCCACAGATTCAATATAGAGAGGACAAAATGGAAAAGAAAAAGACAGCAAACTGAAAGATCGATAGAGTAGATAATTAGGTCATGGGGTCTCACTGTATGTATGGTGGTGTGGGAGTGTGTGTGCATGCTACAGTGTGGAAACTAATTGCAGATTCTCTGAAAAAAAAAAAGAGGATATGTGCATGTGAGCGTGAGCATGACCTGGTGTGTATCCAGCAGGAGCCATTTTAACATGTTGCTTCTTGAACCAGAGAAAAAAAAATACAGAAAAACAACTACACTGCTTGAACATTTTAGCATAATTTAGCATTGCAGTAGTAGTCATGTAGATTAAGGGTGTATGATTTGTTTTTATGAATTATTATGAGTTAATCTTTATCCACATATTAAGAAAACTAACAAAAACATAAATAATCAACTCAGGGAAGCAGAAAGCGTGAGCACGAGAGATTAGAGGGAGAGGCACAGTACACAGAGACTTTAAGGGGAAACAGAGAGTGCAGGAAAGCCAAGTCAGTGTCTCAACAATCTGAAGATGATACTGAAAGGAGATCTGCTGTTTCCAACACTCGCTTCCATGACAACAGTTGTTGACAGGGCCCCCGACCCCATGGCTTGTCTGTAATGAATCATCTGCCCTGAAGGTGAGGTAACACCCACAAATGCACACATATGTGCATGCGAGGACTCACACACACAAGCGTGTGACAAGAAACACATGATACGCACGCACACACGCGCACAGCCGTGTTCTCCTCTCACACCAGATTGGCTATCAGAGAACGCCTGTTTACCTCCAGCAGAAGTGGAGTGCAGGAGAAAAAAACCCCCACACACTTGTTTACATCAAGGATATTGTTTTTCAGCTGCGGTGTATTGATCGAAGAGAGAAGTGAACTGTAACTACAGCCATAAGAGCAGTTAATACACACCTGCTGATTAATGACTAACCTTGATTACTGGTTTTGAGCCACACCTGGTATCATTGTGTGTGTTGTGTGTGCATGTGTGTCAACCTATAATCCTGTGGCATACACAGGCATACTTGTACGTGTCTGAAGAAAAAAAAAAAAAAAGAAAAAAACAAACGCGTGCTCTATTTGCTCCTGGCAGCTGCTCTGCAGAGACTGAGTCTGTCACACCTTTCAGGAAAGGGGCTGGAGAGGCACCTACAATCCTCTGCTTGTGATCAATATGGAATCCTTTGAATTCATAATGGCTGACACATGTTTTGGGTCGAGCCATCAAATGAAGGAAAGTTTCAAATTTCACACATGCTTGAAAGATCTTAAATTATATTTGTGGCTGCTCTGTGTTCTTGGCCTGTGGCAATCAGAGTGTTTGACAAACCATCTGTAACTCAAGTGCTGGTAAGGGCCAACCAGAGGCCCCATCCTTGTTTTTCTTCTCTCTTCTCTTCTCCTCTTGCACACCCTGTGTCCATCAGCCTCAGCGCAGAGAGAGATTGAGCAACAGAAGAAAGAAGCCGTTCTCTCCCTTTCTGCTAAATATGAATACAATCATGCAGTCACATTTAGCTACTTTAAGTGTTGATACTTAATTGAACAATTTATCTCTAATCACCTTAATATGATAAAATAAGGGATGTTTTGATTAAGTGGAGCCTTTATTGGTATCACCCACTCGTGGTAAAAACAGGTGCGGTTTAATACTACAGCAACTGATCTTCGAACAGCTGCGTTATCAGAAACAACAGTAGAGCCACTGGTGTTTCTGTTTACAGTAAAAGCTCCTGTTGTTTTAAAAGAGAAACCAGTCAAAATAATTGCTGATCTGATTAAGTGTTGCACATAATGCAGGTGCATGTCAAAGAGCTGTGGCTTGTTTTCAAGACTTACTGACGGATAATTGCTGTTGGCACTAACGTCAGCAAATAAATGCGTTGCGTTTCTCACATCACCACTTGGAAGCTTTTGATGTGATTTGCCAGCAGTAGGAAATGTGGCCTTAGCTTTAGCAGATAACTATTACAATAACCCATGAGGCTAATACGAATGAGATAAAGTTATAGAGAGTAATGCTGGATTATATTGTTTAATATGAATCCCTCATGCAAACACAGGCAGTTTGAATCTGGCAGCAATGACAGACTCCGCTGCAGTGAAAGCTACTGAACAGAAACGTTATTATAATAAACAAACACTCTGAATGGTGGCAAAAAACATCTAAATCAAAATTTCATGAAAATCAGAGAGATTATAACATAATGTGTTGAACATCAGGGCTAATGAAACCATTTTTTCTATAGTATCTATCTTGAATGTTTACCATGATAAGGCTAAAGTAACCAAAATGGCATTCATGACATGCATCAAAAACAATGAATCAAAATGTGCGCCTGTAGAAATCACAGTTAATCTCCTAACGGCACAAGCTTGAGCACTGCAGTGAGGCAGAGATTGTCATCCTGTCCTCAAGACCCGTGGAAGGCTGCGTCCCCAATTTCTTTTGTATCGGTAAAAGGTGAATTAAGATGAGCATGGTGGGCTGTATATGGGCCACTGCCATGCTGCTGAGGATTTACTTATCCCTGATGAATCAGCATGATATGTCATGCGCTTCTGACCTACTTACAAAAGCATGACCCATGTATACATGATGAGCACACAGGCAGGTATGAGCTGCGTGCAGACCAGAGCACTGTCACACCCCTGCTGCTGCCTTACAACAAAGTTACGGCCTAAAATCCAGCTTCAGTTGTTGACACACATCTCTCTCTCCTCCCTCCCTATTTTTTTTTCTCCTACAAAAATAGATAAAAATGAAATCCCTTCAGCACCAGTGTTGCGTATAACAAATTAAATACAGGGCCAGTTGACTAACTTTTTTTAAAAAAAGAACCCTTTCATATAATTTATTTGCGCACCTTTTTCTTGCCTTGTGGCAAGAACCCATCATCTTCGTCCACCAATTCCTCATTTCCCCTCTGTCCTCGAGTCTTCAGGTGCTCCAGGGTCATGTCAGATCAGCTGAGATCATCCACTTATCCTCATACCTTCCACTTGTCTTTCTTGGAGATTACTCTCTATTATTCTTAGAGGGGAAAAAAATCTTCCTCCCAATTCTGATTTAATTGTCTTGTTGTTGGCATCTGTGAAAAACATCATACATAGCCTTAAGAGTTGTATATGAACTAAAATGACCTAGATTTTCTGTCATTTTTACACTACATGAGTGTATGTGCACATTGTACTGTATGTTTGTGTATTTCTTTATTCAGTTTTTTTACAAGTAACTCCTCTCTTTGAACCTCAGTTCACTCTCTTGTGACTCGATGCATTTCCTCCCCTCGCCACAATAAAAACAAACATGTTTTTTTCTCCTGTTAGACGCGAGGTGCAGTAGATCATTCAGTTATTTTGTTTGGATACTCGGGTCAGTTCAAAACAGTCTTTTCTCTCAGCAGGAGAGACACATCTTTGTTTATGTTCGGCCCCCTCTTTCCCCCCTCAGGTTTTATTAGAGTCATGTGGAGAAGATTGTTTTGAATAATAACCCACTGTGGCAAAACAACGACCCCTGGTGATGAGAGGTGTGAAGGCACTTTGGGCTCCTTACATAATAAACACACCTCTTTGGCACAGCTGCCTTCTGCATCACATGTAAATGAGAGCTCGTGGAGCTCGATGATAATAATGAGAACATTATGATTCTGTTCATGTGTGTTTGGGAACTCGGGCATTAATATTCTCTCTAAGCCAGATTAATCAGTTGAACACACACAATTAAAGGAGCTCCCATTATGCAACTGCTCTGATGGAGGGGGCTCGATGCAGCACTTTACAGGTTGCTTTAGTGCCCTGAGGCATCTTTGTCATACAATCCTAACATTTGATTTTGACACCATCACAACTCTAAACAGTTTTTTTTGGAAGTGCATATTGATGCGTGTCATTTCCAGTAATTATAGGGCTTAGTGCCAAATCGTCAATCTGCAAAACCTGTTAACCAGTGAATCAAAGAGCTCTGAGTTGTCACCTGTCCTTCAGAATATAAAAGACAAGAGGCAAGATGAGAGACTCAGGCAAACCTTGAATCCACAGTCGTTATTATAATACCAGATGTTGATGAAGGTTTTTATTAGTTGATTTTTGGTCTCAAAGTCTCAAAAATCTGAGCTTCTGGCTCCACAGCCTCTCTTAAAATACTTTATACCTTTTATCTCCTTTGTCTTTAAGTCATTATTTTGTTTCTCAAAAATATTTTTATTTCCTTTATCTATTTTATTTTTTATCTATCTAATTGACATTATGATTTCACTTCTAACATTTCTGTTTTTCATGTGTCCAGTAGTTGTTGTTGTTGTTGTTACTGTTTGAGTTTGAGGTGCTCTCACCTGTATGAAAGGTCTTTTGAAAAATGAATAAAGAAATACATGAATAAATACATGAATAGATAAACCAAATCAAAACAAAGGGTGCAGACATGGCATCACTTATGCATTGATTGATAGGCCTGTCACTGTAACACAGGGAAAATGCCGGCATATACTTAATCTAGGTCACACATGAGTCCCTGACACAAACAACAATTAATACAGAAAATGAAGCCTGTATATTATATTATGACTAGTTTGATCATTATCATAATTATATAAAGCCTAGATGTAATTTTATTAGTAAAAAAAAGCATTGTGCCTTTAATATGAAGGACATTCATGAAGAAGAAACAGTAAACGTGGTGTTACATCAGTGACAGGTAACAAATACCAAAGAAACAAAGAGGTCAGATGTTGGAGAAAAGGGGGAACAAAGGAGATGGGAAATGAAAGATGAAGAAAGGTTGAGAAGTGGGAAAGAGACGAGGTAAAGAGGCCAACTGACTTGTACGTACCGCTCAGGGCAAGGGAGGAAAATTACTGCATCCAGTAAACTCCTCCCCCACCTCACCCTCTACATCCTGCTATATTTCTTATTTACATTCACACACCAAACCTTCACACTTTACATCAGTGAGGAATTCAACCTCCCCATTATCACTGCGAGAATTACTTCAATATATTTCTTGTAACTGGCAGTTGGAGACCTGCAACTGTGTGCCTGCTGTTCATTAGCTCAGAGAGATGATTCACAGCATTTGGAGCTTGCTGGGATGTGACGAATCTGCGGCTACTTCTCATTATTGCCTAAGTGACGCCATCCTTCTTTCAATAATGTTGTGAGTGAAGCAATGAAAGCGTTTATAACAGCATCGCTGTGTGGATAAACCGAGATACAGCACGAGGAATTTTTAAATATATAGCACAGTTGATTGTCAATTGCATAAATTGGATTGCTGGAGGAATTTAGCCATGGATTTATTATTTCCTGCTCATAACCCCCCCCAGTAATATTCAGAGACATCCCCAGGAGCTTTAATCTAATCTTTGGCCAGATTCAATATTGAGGAACATCCAACGAGATCAGTGACACTTTATTGTTTTTTCCATGAGAGTTTCTAGGTTACCTGAAAAAACAGAAAGAGAGAAAAGTCTTTTAATGCCATTTCCTGCACAGAACTACTGTGTAAAGTTTTCATATGATGCAAAAACACCTGCCACTGATTTCTTGAACTGTTGTCCGGCCTCAAAGGGGCAGCTCACAGTACTCTGAGTCAGTGATAAGGTGAAAATAAGGGAGCTATAATGATTAAATGGAGTTCATTCAGCATTCATGTTTAAATAAAGTTCAATAAAATGTGATTGATAAGTGAATAACACACTCTTTCCTACAGTTCATCAGACTGAATTACTTTTAATTGCTGTCTGCTATAATTGAGTTGCATGCATGCACCTATGTGTAAACACTACCTTACATCTTACCTCAGCAATTGCAGTGTCTATTATTAGTTGGTACACATAATGTAATGTAGGTATTACTTACTTCACTTAGTGTGTAGGATTACTCATTACTTAAGAAGAGAGCAGTAAACAATCCCTAATTAGTCTGACCTGATGCTAATTGTGCCAGAAGTTGTGAATAATAGATCAAACTTTGTCCCAGAATGGTTCGACTGACCCAGATCAGCATTTTCTTAATTCATTAATTTAACACATCTTTTTTTAGTCTGTTTAGTGTTAAAGACAGTCTACACGCACCTGGAAAACCTGGAACATTTCATTAAACCTTCTCTGAGAATAAATTGAATTTGTTAATAAAGAGACGCAGCATTTCGGCCTTGGAAATAAGGACACAAGCAGGACAACAAAGATATTCCTGTTTACCCTGTCCTGTTTCACAGACTTTATGACCGTTCCACATCTTGTGATGGCGACTTGTGATCCGTTGTGCAATCTGTGGATAAAAGCAGTAAATAGATTATGGAAAGTCGCAGAAAGAGAGACAGGTTTTCTTTCGGGGTAAAAGAATATAAATATTATAAGTCATTAATGAATAAACCCATTTTCAAATCTAAGAGGAAAATGCTTCTGCATTTTATTCTTTAACGCTCATATTTTCTTACATGACAGTCAAATCAGAGGATGAACGGTATCAAGCGTAACGCCTGATGAAAAAAGATTTCGCTGTTTGCAAATGAATTATAAATGGGATGTTAGGTAACGTTCAGTTCCTTTCATTTTACTTGACGGCCGTCGCAGATGAAAGCGGTGATGAAATGCTTCGTTTCTCATTGGGTTATCAGAGAGTAAACAGTCTTATATGATTGAACACAGCGTTCCAGGGAGAAACTTACACCCACACATGCACACATAGCTGCTAATCTATGGTCATGGAGACCAATTGTTCCCATTCAGCGTGATGTGGGTGTGGTTATGGGGAAAAGTGGGTCTTTTTCAGCATATGCAAACAAAAGCTGCTGAAACGAGATGATGTTACTCATCTGCTTTAAATGGATGTGCATGAACAGAGAGGAAAATTGTAAAATGATGCTGGAGCTAATCAAATTACCAGTGTCTGTAATCAAGTAAATGAATCCCTTTAAATAAGCCTGTCAACAAAGTCTCCCTGACTCTGAATCTGCAGTTAAAATATTCTTAATATTCTGAATTTGTAGAAGGTGACTTTTAACGATGTCTATGGCAGAATATTCATCATCATTATCTCCTCAGACAAAGTTTGTTTTTTTGGTTAATTACCGTTCATGCCATCGCAGCATGTGAGACGAGATGAATGCACTGATGTGAGAAACAGGCGCCGCGCAATGCAGGATGTGACCAAGGAGAGGGGAAGTCTGCTCAGATCTGTTTTGTATCAGTCTGAAGGTAAGAGCCTGTTTCCCTCTTCATCTTACATACATTGCAAGGCCTCTTTCTCATCCTGTTGACTGTACAATGCAGTGATGAATGGCGATGACACACGATAATGAAGACAAAACAATTTGTACCCACATACTGTGCACATATGTATGCACACAACCATTCACAGAGTCAAAGTACAGAAAAGGGTGTAAACAGAGATGTACACACACACCCACACACACAAACGTTTGTATTTCTCTACTTGTGAGGACATCATGTGTTCCCTGGCTCAGTGGTTCTCAGTCTTTTTGGCTTGTGGCCCCTGAAGATGAAGCAATATTTATAAGGGTTACCTAACAGGTTATGGCCTTAGTGTGGACTTGAATTTTGAGCCAAAGAGTGGTTTTCCCTTTGCACATTGTTTGTTTGAGGGTATTTTTTTCTTCACTCAGTGGAAATAATTTTGACCCCATCATAACTTTGTGCCCGACATGAACTTCAATCCTAACCTCAACCTAACTCTCTAACTCTGACATTAATGGAAAAGTTCAACATTTTGAGAAATATACTTTTTTTATGTACAGCCTGGTGAGCTTGTTGCCTTTGGACAGAGTCAGGATAGCTGTTTCCCTCTGTTTTTTCAGTCTTTATGCAGAGCCTAGCTAGCTGTCTTTTGGCACTACCATCAGATTTATCACACAGACATGAGTGGTAACGATTTTCTCATGTGATTCAAGTGAACATCCAAAATGTTTAATGATTCAACCCCCCAGAGCCCAGAGTAAACCGCTATTTGTGAACTCTTGTATTTGTGATCTTGTTTGTTATTTACTGAAGGCCAAACTGAACCAGGGATCTGTCCTGAAATAAACAGCAAACTAGAAATGAGTCTTTGGCTTTGAGGTAATCGATGAAGCTAAGCTGACCAGGTCAGAGGCAGAGAGTGCTGTGTATCGGTCCTGTTGGTCTCACTTTCAGTCTTGCTACGGTTGGTGGACTGTGGTAAGACAAGGCACAAGATAAGACGTATCACGTCGAATGATCTATAATGGCTCGGAGGAGGCTCAGTTTTCAATTAATCCGGCCAGCATTGTGTTACAACGCATCAGCACCACAGCTAATCACCGGGACTGAGCCTGACACGCTGACACAAATTTAAAGCCACAACACAAACATCTGACTGAGTGCAGGAGACAATGTATGTCATGTGAGTTGCATGTGTGTTTCAGCCTGTTCATGTATATAACAATTCAGTAAAAATTTGACTCTAGAACACACAGAGGTTATTAAAAGAGATTCACATTTTTCCCTCTCTGTGTTTTTAGAGACAAGAAATTGTTGTACTTAACAGAAAGTCATATGATCAATTAAAAATATAAAAATATTTATAGCCCAATATCACAAACCACAGCATACCTCAAAGGGCTTTGCTATCTGCACAGAATACAACACCCTATATGGGAAAATTCCCCAAAGTAACTCTTTAAAATGTAGATACTGAGAGTACAGAATTATAAAACACTTTGTACAATGTTGGTAACAGAAATGCAGATTGTGGAACAAAAGCAAAGAACAGGAAACATGTCAAGGAACTGACATGAAAATATGGTTTAACATGAAGAGGAAACAACGCAGCATGAACACCCAGGAGTCACTCTAGTCTGGTCACGATGCATCAATTTACAGCATTTTTACATCTTGGCAGAATGCATCTGCAATTTACTGACCCCTGAACTGGGTTTCCATGGAGACGCCTGGTTGCCTCACCAACCCACCCAGCTGGACAATGGCAGAGGTAATCTCGGCATCACATAAAGCAGGTAAACACCTTTGTGTGCAGAAGCAAAGAAAAAATGAGGACAGTTTACCGGAAAATTGAGAAAGAAATGGGAGCAGAAATGAGGGTTGCTTTGAAGGTACAGAGGGAGCCCGAAATGGGACAAAAGACCTTGCTGATGAAACTGTATTCTGCTCTACTGCCCCAATAAACTCTGACATCTACAAATTGACAGCCATTTGTATGTTCTGATGCCTCATCAAACAGACAGAAAAAAACTCTGAATTGAGGTTGGGCTGAATGAATGAATTGGAACAGTTAGTGACATTTTGATTGAATGTGATGAAAGGCCAGATATTATCTCCATTTTCTTTTAAACTCAGATTATAAAGGTATATAACAGCTGATTTTGAGCAATTTTGTCTTCAGTGTGCCACAAACACAGAACAGAATAGTATCTGTCTTTTCACCACTGGACAAAGACTATTACTTTAAAGATGAAACAATAAAACTTGACAAAACTGTGAAGAACCTACGTCAATCCACCTCTTTTATAACACCAAAGACTGCAGTGTACAAAGGATAGAATGAAGGATAACTGGTCAGTTTCACACTCTGCAGTGTTGTCTGTCAAACTAGAGTCTCTATGACGGTGTACTGCCACGCTTTGATTTGCAAAACCTTCTGGTGTCTCAGATCTGTTCATTTTTTATCTGTTCCGTCTGGACGAAACTACCCCTGTTTTAGAAAATGATTCTGTGCTTTGATTCTGATGATCACTCAGTTGGTAATTTAAAAAGTGCGGATCATTTAGAGCTGCATTTAGCAAGAAAATGGCTTCATTATCTCATCACTTTTTCATGATCCTCGTTGTAAAAATATACATATCCTCATTGTAAAATATCTATATCTATCTATAACTATATCTATATTCACACAAACACACACACACACACACACACACACACACACACACACACACACACACACACACACATTAACCAGTGTGTTAAAAAGAAAAAGAAGAAAGACTAAGATGAAAATATGCTTATATACAGTATGTAAAAATGAGTTTGTTAAATCATAATACTGTTGAGTTATAAATAGTAACATTTAAATTGCATTAAAGAAAAACAATGGCAACAAAAAAAAAAAAAAAACAACAAAAGATGAAAAAATGTGTCCTAACTTACTTCATTAGCAATGTGAAAATATTATAGTATAGTATTGTACTTTATCCATTAATAGCAGTTTGATTGACAGAGAGGGCTTTGGTGGATTACTTTGTATATTTGCCATGTCAGTAACAAAATCATGCCATATGTTTCTTCTTACATCTCAAGTTGCAGTAGGTAATACATCAAGTAAATATACCTTGTGTATCTCTGATGCATTTTTGGTGGTATTTAGTGTGAGTTACAACATAGAATTATGTTGTGTTTCAGCAATAAAAATATTTTTGTAAATATTCAAAAATAGGTATTTGGGTATGATTATAATCTTGGTTAAGAAATGTTAAGGCTGAACTGTGTGTGTTGTTTACAGCATGAACAATATTGAGAGTCTTTCTGATACTATGGGAAGCTAAACCTACTGTACTGTGTTGTATCAGATATGATGGACAAATCAAATCAATGGTCAAATAATGACTAATTTAGTAATCAGAACCATCGAGTAAAACACCATCACATATTATTAGGTGATAGCACTAGACGAAGACTAATCAACAAAAACATGCCATGCTTGAATGAAACTGGCGACACTGTGATGCCAGTATGTGGTGAGTTTGCGGAGGTGTGATGTGTCTCAACATGGATGGCAGAAGGCGCCCAAGGCATTATACACAGCAATGCAGTGGAAGGATAAAAAGGTTTACTTACAGCTCACATACTGGATGTACCCCTGCAGTGACAAACCCATCTTTCCTGCATGTCTTTGCAGTGAACTGCAGAGGCAGAAACAGAAAGCACTGAGACCTCAGTGCCGTTGGTGTTCATGAAGATGTCTGTTATGTAGCGCCGGCACTGTTTGCACAAGGTGCAGCTGTACACCCTGCTGACTTGCCAATTAGTTCTACACATTTACTTACAAATCCTGACGATTTTCCAATTACACCTACACAGCCACACATGTGGCCAACTGTAATTAGACCTAGACACTCTCTGCGACTCACAGATGTGCATATCATCTATGGGGTTATTACTCATAATGTACAGCTATCAAACTCCAGTTAGGAATCAGTCAAAATAAAGGTGAAAAAATAACGAGATGTAAACGAAATGGCATCAGGCTTTGCAAAGCCCTCTTGACAATCCCCTACAGAATTTCATCCAAGTGAGCTGTAGTTTTCTGCATTCACGCATTGCTTGAGTAGTTCCAATAAAGTGGATTAAGTATGTGTAACAACCTGAGGGTAACTGTGCTGAGGGTAACAACCGAGCTTTTCGTACTGCAGTGAACTGAAATAACCTATTTACTCACCTTTTGTGAGTCTGTATCCAAGGTTGTTGACTGTTGTGCATGAACACAGTGTCGGCATTCAACAATACATCGATGCTGAGAACTGTGCCTCAAGATACAATCTACTTTAACACTTAGGAGTCTTGATCCATTTACACTTTTGATTTAGTACTTTTGATTTTGCCTTTAAAAAAATATTACCATTTACCAGATCACCACAAAGAGGTAGCAGCTGGGATTTTCCCCACAAAGCAGAATAACCACATGAATAATAAGAGACATTTACGAGTGTACTTGTACCTCGTAAACAAACCTCAACTCAAGTTCAGATCACGTGCCACCAGCTGACCTGCCACATGCATGTATGCCTTCAAAACTCAACAGCTCCGATAGCCGAACAGCTTTCAACATTTCTATATGCCTGCCACATCAAAACAGTCATCTCCTTTTAATCAAAGGAATAATGAGTCATTAACTCCCCATCTTCTGCCTCTCACTATACAGTATGTCCACCTGGGGGCTCCCTGCTCCCACTCCAATGCCAAATTAGATTTCATGGACCTGTCTGTCAACACATGCAGTGCATTTTCCCCTCATCTCTTCCTCTTCTTCTCATCCCTCGTGGTTCTTATTTCATTATCTCCCTTTTATTGCAGTGCTTTTCCCCTCTCGCTTCCTTACATAAATCTCAGTCGGTTATTACACTCTGGACATTTAGTGTAATTATTTAAAACATTTCCGCATAAAATCTGAAATAACCTCAAGAAGCATGCAGTGTGCTCTGAGATGTTTTGATATCATTTGTTGCCAAGACAAAAGGACAGAAAGGGAGTAATTCAATTGACTCATATGGATTTGAGTTGCTTCAGATCAACAGTTTTTTTCTCCCAGCAGTTTACACCTGCCCCCTGGTGGTCAGGACTGTTGTTACAAAAACTGCAATATTATTTTTCAGTGTTGTGGAAAAACCCGGCTGCACTCTTATACAACATACTCCTCTGCACGCTGTATATGTTACAGATGTTGGAGTCGATGGAGTCAACATGTCTCTGTTTAGACTGTCCCGTGACGATGCTGACTTTAAATCAGGCTCAGAATCTGAGATAATGTGTTCTGGAGCAACGACTGCCTTTGGGCTTTCTGTCTGAGAAATATTCATGCCTGTATGTCTGACTTGGATCATAGGAGGAGAGAAAGAGCTCCCTCACGTAGCCCTGTTAACTGTTAAATGTAGTCAAGTTTAGGTGGTCTGTTGGTGGTTGGACTAGATAAATAAAACTCTTAATTTGCACAGTGTTATTGGGCTGATTGCCTCACACACCCTGGCGTCAACATAATATTAGCTTGTCGTCAACAACAACCAACCATCAGGCCTCTGACGCACACAGTAATCTTGTTGGCGTTGCTTAAATATGCCTAGTCTTGTAGTCCTACAACGAGCGTGGACGAAGTAAACCTGGTGTTCGGTGAAACGTCGGTATTTGGAGTCCAAATATTGAGACGGTGAGATGGATGACAGCTGGCATTATGTAGAGCTCAGCTGTGGAGTGGGGAGTCAAATCAAGCAGAGTACCCATTGGCACTGTTTCAGCCTCTTCATTAATCAGATTCATCATAATGAATGTGCGTATGTGTGTGTATGTGTGGAGGCTGCGGGAGAGAAGGACAGAGACGAAGGAGATAGATAGATAGATAGATAGATAGATAGATAGATAGATAGATAGATAGATAGATAGATAGATAGATAGATAG
>JBAJHX010000106.1:17584902-17595290 GCA_037176925.1 Amniataba percoides
TAGATAGATAGATAGATAGATAGATAGATAGATAGATAGATAGATAGATAGATAGATAGATAGATAGATAGACAGAGGGCAGTCAGAGGGATTGACGGATGGGCAGACGTGGGTGCTGCATTGTGTCACATACTCTGCCTCACACTTTTTTACAGATCTGATGGAACATGGGCCGGGCGTAAACAAGCTGTAAATTTTCCCAGAGCTGGCACCTGCAGTCACCCTAAATCTGCAGAGCAGAGGGAACGAGGAGGCCACAATCGCTCCTGTGGAATTGCACACAGGGTGGGATGCAGTCACTCTCTACCTCCCTCCTTTTCTTCCTCCTCCTCCTCCTCCTTCTCCTCCTCCATTCCTATCACTCAAGCACTGCAGCACTGGAGGGCTTCACTCCCATAAAACATCAGCGAATGAGAGCCCCTGACAGGTCCTCATGGCCCTCCACCACTCAACAGATGTGAAATGGCCTGATAGGCTCCCCAGAGATATGAAGAGCTGGATGGTGAGGAGGGGGAGAGGTGGGAGAGAGGAGCAACAGTACAGTAGAGGTGATGTAAATGTCTGCACCGGGAAATATGAACTGACAGGTAAATTACAATCCCTTCCACTGATTTACACATTTTTATGATTGTTTTATGATTGTTTTACTGAATATGCAAAAGTGTTGCTCCAGGCTTCTGCCATTTATTGCAACAGTCATAATATGTCTTATAGAGTAATAGCTCCCTCTAATGAATACTGATGGTACTACACTATAATACCTGCTGTCAGTACATGTTATATACTAGATGAAAAACCATGTACCTCACTCTGACTGTCAGCCTTGTTTTTAGCCAACAGTACATACAGCAGTACATTTCTCATGAATGAAATGGGTTTTTAGAAAGTTGTGTTCAGCCTAAGACATAAAGGGAATTTTCTCAAACCCCAAATGGGTACTGTGAGAGTTGGTTTAACTGGAAACACTAAACTGGAAACAAATCATGATAAGCTATGATTTTCATTCAGCAGCCACATTAATGAATATCTATATCAATTTCCCCCCACTTCTTTCACTTTAGTTCAACTCAGTATAATCACATCATCAAATTTTATTGGGTTGTGATTTTTTTCACTGGGAGATTTATTTAGTTTATTAGATGTATTGGCCAGGGATGAAACATTGTAATCTATTTAACTCTGCTGACAGTGTATGGGAATACAACTTTATCCTCACATAAAGAAAATAACAGCAATGCAGTAATGCAACTCCTACTTAGATGCATTATGTTTTTTTCCAGTTATCTGGCTGATTATACCATCTTAGACAGGAGCTGTGCAAGTCCATATAAAAGTGAAAATGTTCAGAGACGTCTATGTTGGCCCACTTTAAAAAGATGAGGAAAGTAATAAAACCTCCAAGTTCTGCTCATGGCTCTGCTGGTATTTGCAAGAGTTTATAAACTACTTCTAATTAGCTCTATCTCAACCACCTACATGAAGATGCTGCTTACATTTCAATGCATCAATAATAATCCAGTCATGTAACATATTCAATATGGAGATAAGATAAGATAAGATCTCATGTGGAGAAAATCCACAATTTGAGTGCACAAGATAATTTGTGCCCAAAGTCCCAGTAAATATCATCTTTGGGGACTGAACACTCAGAAAAGGTCCAATCTGCATAATGAATACTTTTGGATACACATTTTGCTGATTGAAAAGTACAATTTTTAATGAAGGACTTTAACCTGTAGCATAGTGTGGTATGTGTTCAGAGTGGTATTACTACTCTTGCAAATAATGCAAATAATCTGCATGCTTCTTTCCCCCAACCCTGCAACTCGATAACATAAGAGCAACAGACCAGAGTCTTAGTATGTAAGTAGTTATTAAGAGATTATGATTAAATGATACACATCAAGTGAGGAAGTCAGACACACTGGAGTCAATAATAACACATTAGAGGTCAATGTCTGAGTGGTTTATTAGAATAAGAAAGTTGACATAGAGCAAAGTCTCCATGCGGAGTGACAGGCAGAGCTCAGGACAATGTGGAGAATGATGAACAACTGCTGGTCTGTGTTTGTGTGTGCATGTTTGGTGTGTGTGTGTGTATCTTGTGTGTGTGTACTGCGCAGTTGTCGGAGGGTGCATGCACGTGTTGCTTTTTTTGCGTGACGACAGACAGATTTCTTCGCGGACACAAGCACACACACTTGCTGTACAAATTCACACGTCGCTACTTCTGTACACACACAGAGGCTGTGTCGTCATGCAGCTACTGCACTTAAATTACATGTAAGCATCAAGGTTATGTACACGTAGTAGGGACATGTGTTGTCATCTGATGACAGCCTGCCCCGAGGGCCCTGAGGCGACGGGGGGTCGGGGGTTGCAGCCTCTGGTGAGGGCCACAGGACGACGGGGTCCTTCACAGTAGCAGGAGAATCCACTCCGCAGGAGAAGAGTAGAATCTCTTTTTTTGAACCTCAGCCTGTATGAGTTCATTCACTCTTCCTCCTCTTCCTCTACCTCTACCGTCTCCTTTCAGATTCAGCATCCAAACAGGACACAACACCTCAGTGCTGCTCACAGTACTGCTTCATTGTCACTGTCAATACAATAATTATCATGATAGTCATCAGGTTCTTCTTCATTGTCGTCATCAAATCCGGCACACCAGAGAATTGAAATCGAAATCATATACAATAATATTACATATAATTTCAAACCAAATATCTACCACAGAAACAAACTATAGAAAAAACAAACATGACAAAAATGATCAGTGCTGACTAAATACATCCACAACTTTACAAAAATGCAAATGTTGATTTTGTTTTCGCCTTGTTTTTGTGCTTTTTGCTCTCAGATGTTGGCTTGGGAGGGAGCAATTTCATGTCACCATACTCCCAAGTGCGATGGTGGATTTAATACAAGTTAGCCTCCGTTCCTGGACTCTTTCTAGGACATAGAGCACATACAGTACAGTGGAGCACTGTAGGGCAGGATGGCAGTTATTGGCTGGGGGCCGTCGCTTCACTGGGGCCACACGGCACAAACAACCCCAACACACAAAGGCATGGTCTCTTCAACAAGCACACAGACACAACCTGATACAAGAAAAAAGAAAAAGACAGACAGACTGGGTCACGAGGGCTGACTGGGAATTTCATGTGTGTGTGTTCATATGTGCAGGGTAGAGATAAGAGGGAGAAAGTGTGTGTGTGTGTGTGTGACTGCAGGCAATATGTACTACATTTAACAAAAAAAAAAAAAAAAAACTCCAAACAAAATCATTTCTAAGCAAAGGAAAGCAATTTCCCGCATGAGAGCCTTTGAAAATGTCTTTAGAAAAAAGTAACACATTAAGGATTTGATGTTGAATAAAGTGGGATTTTGTGAATTGCTTTGATTTCTGTTCCTGTCAGCGACTCATTAAATTAACCAGCTAACCTTTAATAGTGACAAACAGGACGTAAGCACAGACTTTCATTAGGTGGAGATGTTACGTTTGTTTGTCTGTATGTGTGTGTGTGTCTTCAGATAGATAGCGCAAGTCTGTTAACAATAAAAAGGAGGCTTTAGAGAAAAAGACAAAGTGCAGCTGTTAGAAGAGGAGGAATGGGAATGACATGAAGTATGTGAGGAAGAGGGAGGATGAGGGCTCTAATAAACAGACTGACTTCCACAAGGTTAACACACCTGAATTCTTTAGCTGCTTTGTAATGTTGAACCAAGGTAATGAAATAATGCGACCAGTGAGATAACATCGTGTACTGTACCTTTCCTGGAACCAGTCAGTGTCGGCTTGTTTCAAGCCTGAGCTCTATTTCTGATCTTAATTCAATTGCATCCCGAATTTGGTTAAAGGGCAGACAGTATTTGTGTGTATGCATGCATGCATGTGTGTGTGTGGCTGGTGGTTAGTGGAGGGGTAAAGAGCTGGTTGAACGTGCACCTCCCTCTCAGGGCTGATGTGTCTGCAGTAATCTTCTCAAGGGCTCATCAGGCCATTAGAGGGCCAGGAATGTACTTTGCCTAATCAAGCATGTTTAGTGAAACACCGGAGGAGATGCAGAGCGAGGACACGGCTGGCTGGGCAAGACGGGCGAGACGGAGAAGCCTCATTCACACACACGCTTGCGCACCACACACACAGACAAGCAGCACTCAGGTCACAGCATAGATGGAGACGGAGAGATGAGGGGCCGGGCTGGTGGAGGGCTCCGTATCCTCAATACTAATGACCTGTTTCAGGGTGGAATGTGTAAAGAATACACTGTACTAATGTGGTGAGGCGGCAATGCAGTAACATCATGTTCGCCTGCGCCTGACCTCCTCCTCTGTCCTTGCCTTCATAAATCTCTTTCACTGGCTTGTCTCATGCAACACCTCCAGCTCTGGGTATGTACTTTTTTAAAGGCTGGGTATTGAACTGAGTACTGTTTATGTACCAAATGAGATGGGTGTGTATCTCTAAAATGTTAAAAACGGTTAGCTGGTACTGCACATTTGGACAGATTAATAATGGTGCTTCCTTACAAATGTACACTATTTTATTCAAGTTCTGTGTGACTGCTTGCGTTTTGACAATGGCATTACTTTTGCTGCGGTTGTTAAATGGAAAAGATAAATAGAAAACAGAATAGAAAATATGTTCATATTTCTAAAGGAAAGGTAAGTATTAGTTGCATTGGTTGTATTGGTAAAATATTTAAAACAGTACATTTAAAATAGTATTGTCACATTTAACAATGGGGGCAGCAGAAACAAGCTGTAATCACAACATTGATGTATTATCACCGTTTAAGGTAAATGTGTTTGCAAAGATTAACCTATTCACACATCCATCCAGACATCGCGCAAATTATCATTCATTTGGAGTCGTGACCTTTTAGCTCCGAGGGAAATACCCGTCTCTTCGTCTGCTAACTGCACCACTAGTTGCTAACTATCTGTCTCCCTGCCTTTTTGATGCTGGCCATGTAGAGTACAAACGAGCTGATGCTATTGAGCATCACTGCTGAAAACAGCTGCTGTGTGAGGTTGAAAATGACACCGATGAGAACGGTGAGATTAAATCAAACCATTTAAGAAAAACAGATGATGAGAACTATATTGCTACAATACATAGGATTTGTAAAAAAAAAAAAAAAAAACTTTAGAAAAATTGAAAGCTGTCATATGTGCACTGGCATCAAAACATTTCACATGATGCCGATCCTTGTATTTGTATATCGTGTGTGTGTACCGTTATCTACCATCTGACCTAAAGTTACCTACAACAAAGCAGAGCCCAGGTTTTAGATGCACTTCTTTGTGTGAAGTATAATGGTTTAAATATATTGTATAGCATACACAGCTCCCACGTAGGGCTCTGACACTGTTAGCACGAATTTGTGAATGTCAAGCAAAGGGGCGGCTACACAACATTAATGGCTCAATAGGGAAAGGAACAAAAAAAAAGGGTGAGAATGAGAGTAAAACTGATCAAAGGTGTTTTTTTTTCACTCAATATGAGTAATGCATTCATGGACATAAACCCAAAGAGACCCGCACACACAGGCCGACAGACTGACGCACACACCTCTGCCCACACCGTGACCCAGATGAACCAAAGCTATCTGTGGATCTACATTTGAGACAAGAACGGATGAGAGCAGACGAAAACAGAAAAACATCAAAAGATCAGACAACGGAGTGAAAGAGTAACTCCACACCCAAGTATACCCATGCCCATCTGTTGTCCTTATCCCGCTTTTGTTGCGAAACACACTGAAAGACAGAAAGGGATAAAGCCACAAGGGATGACCATTGTGACAGTAAGCAGTGCCCCATCTCTGGCCTCAGCCCCAGCTTCAGCCCTCAGCTCCTCCCTGCCCTGGAACACCAGTGAATAACCAGAGCGGGCGAAGCACAAGAGATGCCCGGTCCTGGTTGGTACATCTCACATGACGGATGGAGCTGCTGTCCTCCTCATTGATATTCTGTGAGGCTGCGGTGCTGGGCTAGGTCCCTGACTCTTAACGGCTATTTGTTGCCGCAGTCTCCTCCTGCTTCTGGGGGCACAAAGAGGCTCAGTGTCGGGCAGAAGAGGCTGAATGGAGCTCCCAAGCGGCCGGGCCTCACAGCCTCAGTCAGACGGCCAGACAGCCACAGCTCACATTCCCTCCTTCAAATGGACTCCGGAGCCCAGGGGGGCCTCAGGTCAGGTCAGACAGGCCCGGGCATACTGAGAGGCAGCGAGGGAGGGAAGAATGGAGGGGAGATATTGTTCCTTTTCCCAGCGCTCAGCTCCTTCTCACATCTCTAAACTTGTTTTGCTGAGAAAACCTTTATAGTAAAAATATCAAATTTAATTGGCTTTATCTTCGTCTTTATGCGTTTCTTGCTTATTATTGCTTTCTTTCACATCGTGATGGCTCTATCCGGTGCTGCTTCTGAGGTACTGGGAATCAAAAAAAATTACAATGGGAGTCTCAACCCTTCACTAGCCAATGGTCAACCACCCACACCTCTGATTGCTAAACACATAGCAGAGCTTCAAAGAGAAATATAATAAAACCCATTTGTTTCTCTCTGATTGTTTGTAAAAAAAAAAAAAAGGAAAGAAAAAAAATAATGTTAACATAAGCCTCCTCCGTGCAGAAACCTCATTATAGAGTTATATTTCACAGTTAAGACAGGACACTGGTTGGGGTTGTTGTGGCCACTCACATTCACACATACACTCAATCACACACACACGCACACACACACACACACACACACACACTCCACAGCATGATTCATTGAGAGTCACTGCCCTCTGGCACGGCTACAACAGTTTTAGTCTCATCTGAAATCCATAGTAAAGCACATTGTTGTCTGCTGGATGCCACTGGCACGAGAAAACAAAAGCAGAAACAAAATTTCACACTCAGAGAAGATCCGCGGTGTCAAAACAGTGAACAAAATGGTGGAGGAGGGAGATGTTTCACATTTGGCGCTGCAAGTGAAAAAGTCTTTTTTTAAATCTTTTTTTTTATCCCCATTCCTTCGATAAGATTCCCTTTCCTTTGCACCCCTCTCGTTACCTTACTGTTTGTCCTGCGGTGTCAAAGTCAAGCTCTGCGGGTCGCACCACTCACAGAGCAGAGGGGTGCACCTCAGATTAAGAGATGAGGAGCCGAGACTCTCTTGTTGTTTCTTTTCTCTCTGTCTCTCTCTTCAGTCAGCTGAATGACGTCAGAACATTGAATGACAGTGAGAGAGGACAGACAGGGTAAGGTTGGACTGGGACAGTGAGTCTGAGGGGTTGATTTATTCCAGTCTGCTGTTGGAGGGAATGGGTGTTCAGAGAGAGCTTGGTGCCAGGGCTCACGTACTTCGCCTCACTGGCCACTGGGGGTGCGCTCTCCCATGTTCTTCCCTAGAAGATGGCTGAAGTCAGCCAGTTCACCCAGCCCTCGAGGCCCATGCATATCTGGCCTGATGAGGCCCTGACGCTGGGGGTGATAGGGCGCTCCATTGTTGCTGTTGTAGTTGAGCGCCTCGTGACTCCAGCGAGGCTCCCCATAGTCCATGTGGGGAGTCGGAGCGGAAACCACCCTCCGTCGGTCGGGGGAGTCCTGCGGCGTGGCGGGGTAGATGTATTCTCCCGCTGAGTTCCTCAGGGTGCCGCTGGGACGACTGCCACCGTGCTCCCCTCTCTGGGTGGCGAGGATCAGGTAGCGCTGACGCTCCGTGTGCGGGGGCAGCATAACCTCCCCTGGGTCCTCTATCCGGACCATCCCTCCACCCCCTCCACCTCCATGCAGGTACTTGGAGCTCAGGTAGATGACAGAGTTGTTGGGGCAGGGCGTCCCCACGGCAGTGAGGAAGGTCTGGCTCTGGTCCCAGTCGGTGTCTGGGAGACGCATGGCCCGTTTCTGCTGCAGCGGGGTCTGCTCCGGGGTGGGCAGCAAGCCTGGGTCCATCTCTCCTTTAGGCCAGCCGTTGGGCGTGACGAAGGGGTTGTCTGCCTGCGAACGGCGCCGCTCACCACCGCTGGTTCTTGTTACGCTCATTACTGAACCGCTGCGGCCTTGCCCCAGCATGCTCTGCTCTTTGTCACTTTTGCGGCGGGCGCCGTTGGCACCGGAGCCACGAGAATGGCGGTGGCGGTGACTCATGATCCAGCAGACAGTGAGGCCAGAGAGGATGGCTCCGGTTGCAAAGGCTGAAACTGCAGACACCACCAGCAGGTTTACAGAGACCAGGCCATCAGGTTCCTCGATGAAAGTCTCTTGGAGAAGCATTCCTACAAAGAGGGAGATACAATCACAAACAGAAGAGATACCTATCATTCAACTGGTGGGACCATGGTAATAGCATCAGTATTTCCTGTATTAAACATGTGGGAGTTAACAAATGGTGAGACAAAATGGCCTATTTTCTCTCTCCCCTCTGTGGGTGGGAATGGTCATATGCTTTCCAGCCAAGGTAGCTCTGGCTAATTGCCTTCATTACATAAAGTGGATGGTGATTTTAATAGCGGTAATAACTGTCTTCCTGATTGAGAATAGCTCTCAACCCCAACATGTTTCACAACATTAGCTTTATGGGAGAGATGCCAAGTCTGGCATTAATGGTGAGCAATAACAAAGTTTTCATCATGTGTACCATGAAGATTTGTAACACTTTTCATCTAGATGCTTGTGCTGTATACACTTATAACTTTGATAAAAATGCACATAATAATCAGTTAAGCTCATATAAAATACTACTGGATACCTAAGAAACTGAAAGTGTCTGTCTAATGTGCAAACAAGACCTAAAACACCTGAAATTGCTTTCTATGGTTGGAATTTAAAAGGAAAAATACTCGTACTTTTTGCGAGAATAAATGTGCTGATATCCCTTGTTGCATCTTTATGCCAAAGTCCTTGCAAGGGTGAACATAAGGCGTCATGTTTATAGATAAAGGGTACCATATCAGCAGACAAGACCAAGCATTTCTGTATTTCTGTTGTATAAGAACATGAGAAGAATTCCCCTCAGAGAGAGCTGTTTATGAATTATTGAAGATATGAATAGAGCTCGACCACAGCGCGGGCTGCCATAGATCAATTAGGAAAATGCCAGAAGAAAAGTTGTTCTTTGCTGCATGAGCTCCTGGGACCAACACCAACGAATACAATGAAATTGTGCCAAGGGAAGCAGATTGGAGAAAAACAGAGGAAGGAAAGAGGAGGATGTTATAGAGTGAGAGAGAAAGAAAGAAAGAGAGAGAGAGAGAGAGAGAGAGAGAGAGGGAGGGAGGAGAGAGTTGCCTAGAGCAAACTTGAACATTTGGGGCCTTAGACAAACATAGTAATAGTGGTTAAATTACAACACCAATACCGGCAGAGGGACGACTGTCTCCACAAGGACAGTGAAATAAATCCTTTCTCACAGAAAATAAATGGATGTCATTAATAGACATTGGGAGCCACTTACTCACTTACACACAGCGCAGAAAAGGGGCAGGATAAAGAACGGCAGAAGGAATGAACTTACAGAGAATAGCAGCACGTTTTTTTTTTTTAAACAAACATACTTTATTGACTGACAAATTCATTTTTAATGGGGACAAATGGAGCTGGTTGTGGTGCAAATACTCGCGCAGCCTGGTGGTTAATTAATGTGGCCTGTGGCTTGGCATAATAAAGCGTTACTCTACACATTGACATTAAGCTCGGGAATGGCAGCTAAAAACCCTCTGAGAGATGGCTGAACTGCTGCGCTGTGCCGGAGGCGCTCTTGTTGGGGCAGTTTACCAAAAAACACAGTGCTATTATCGACTATTTACACTCTTACTATGGTGCAATCCATCTAGTTTTGGATATAACATAACTAACAGTGTAACTGAGCACAAATAAAATAAAATAAAATGGTGCGATGCTGGCAACTGAGGAAATTAATTTAATATTTCATATTTAAGAGGTTCACCATTTCTAATCCTTGCTAATAAGCGGTAAACATGAAGTATAGCTGAAGCTGATGGGAATGTCATTGGTTTGATACAAACCAAAGCACTGGATTTTCACCGTTTTTATGAGTAGCCCTGAGGGAAATATAAATATCTGTAAAAAATTTTATTCATCAGTTTCCTTTTTACCAGACTCTCCATGATTCCTCCTGTGGCAACCATCTGTACAGAATTTCGAAGTAATCAGTTGTTGCGATGTTTCAGTCTCAACCAAAGTGGTGGACTGGTGTTGGCTTCCCTGGAGACACGTTGGTAGTTTGGCAAAAAAACATCAATTAGACCTAAACAGAAAGTTCTGTTATAAAGAGAAACCTTGTCTGTGTTTGTCTTTTCAGCTCCGTTCATTGCTAAGCTGTATAGTGTCACAGCAGAAGCCTTAAAGCAAAACTGCACTCTAAAGAGTCGGGAT
>JBAJHX010000106.1:17602662-17636322 GCA_037176925.1 Amniataba percoides
CACACACACACACACACACACACACACACACACACACACACACACACACACACACACACACACACACACACTCCCACGTACCCCTTCTTTTTGAGGCTGGCATCTGGATCTCACAAAACAACGCATTAATCCAATCATGTACACACACGCACACATACTGGTCTGGCACACAATTTTATGAGCATATCCACAGTTTTAGTTGAAAAATAACTCTGTGGCCACTAATCAGTGAACATTTCATCAGATGCAGTTAAATTTTTTCAAGATGTCCTGCTTGATGACATCTTTACAATCACACACACAACTCAACAGTTGCCCTTTGGATATAAATTATCAAGGCTGTGGCTTTTTTTGTGGCAGCACTAATATCAGACATTATGGCATTTGTATGTCACCATAATGAATATTCATGATTGACTGAAACTATTAACAGCACAAAACAAGTTCTGAAAAAACAAAACAAAACAAAACATTGTTAGGTATAATTAATCAAGAATTTAACAATGCTTCATCGGGACTGTGTGCGTGTGATTTTATCAGATTTGATTGGCAACAACTGCCTTCACATGTAGATTCAAATGCTGCAGAATCCTAATGAGTGCATGGAAATATGGGAAATCAAGTTTCTGCAGCTGAGCACAGATGAAACAAAAGCACACAGTTCTCTAATATTTAAGCTTTTTCTCATTAAAAAAATACTGTAATGTCTGATGTGTTTTTTCTAAGTTCAGGAATCTGTCTGTATCTGTCTATTCACTTTGTTTACTTCAAAACTCTTCACAATTTTTTCAATTAGTCAAAAGTCCTCTGCTGCATAATGAACAGGTCATTTGCATTTACATCAGATCTGCCCATTTGTTTCTCTTCAATTTCTATGACCTGAATCGATTTCTGAAGTATCAAGGCCGTTAGAGGACGTTGTCTACTGTAAACAACAGCGATAAGAGGCTGTGGCAACAACTTTTGGAGGTGTGGGGACGTGGAATCGGAGTGGATTTTGGTTTAAACTCTTACAAGTTTTTGGAGCGAAAATAAAAACAACCACAAAACGTTGAGTCTCCAAATAACTGTAAGCTATACATGTACAACGCTCAGCACCCAAAATCTCACTTCAACCAGTTGTTGAAAGATGGCAACCCTATGCAAACAGACACACACACACAGAAACACATCTATCAGCGAGAACCTGTGGCTCTGTGAGAGGTCATCAGCCCCCCCTTTGTGTCTTTCAAGGCTCTCTGTGAGGCTCCCGCTCTTGGGATCGAGATGTGAGGAGCAGAGGGAGGACTCGGAGGAGAAAGTCAGATGAAAGAGCCGAAGCCCTTCAGGAGCCCTCGCACCTCGCCAAGCTTTCCAGAGGCTGAGGCTGCTATTCTTATCTTCTTAGAGCTCGCTTAAAAAAAAAAGCTACATCTCCAAACTGAAAACTGCACACACGCCATTGCATTTCCTTTTTTCCTGCTGCTATGCCCGAGTATGCACACATGCACGTCAACTGTTATAAGGCGCGCTGGTCCTCATATTTCATCAGCCGAGCCTCGGTATTCACAGAGGGGATCAGCTCTGTTCTTCAAGCCTCTGAGAAGCTCCTCGGGGTGGGAGAGATGTGCGAGTTAGAGCGCAGTCTGGTGTCTGGGGACGCACAGCTACACACCAAACTTCCCAAATCTCTACTCGTCTTTTCTTTCTCTCTCTCCCTCTTTGCCCTTGGTGTCTGACTTGCAGGAGTGACAGCAGAGGGAGTTAGGAGGGAAGGGAGGACGACTGTGGCGTCAAGGTTACAGAGCCCTCTCTCCGTCTGAAAGAGGAGACCGCATCAAACAAAAAATGAACTACTGTGGCGAATGTACCCCCCCACCCCTCCTCCATACACACACCACCACCGTCTCCTCTCTTTCTTTCTCGTTTCCTGTCTGTCTCTGTCTCTCTGTTGGGGTTCAAGCTACAGGGCAACACATTTATCATCAGCAGACTTAAGACCCTTTGCTTTAACTAGCTGCCATGTAAATACAAAGCACTGTGTCGGCTTTATGCCTCCCCTCCCCACTCCTAAGCCTCAGCTCAGGCCCCTTTCCAAACCGCAGCAATTAGAACGGAATCAGATGAGACCACGGCCGTAAATTTGGCAACAAATTTTCTTTCCTGCACAAAGCTCCTCACAACGTTGCAACCACCAGAGAGAAAGTCCTGGCTCTGCGGTGATCGTCATCCACCATGTCGCCACAACAAGGAATCTCCAATCTGCCTTCGTCTCATTGATGTTTCAGCGGACCTCAATTACTGAGTGATTGCGTCCCGCTGTTCCACCAGTCAAAACACTGCCTTTCTTCAGGAAATATTTTCACAGCGCCATAATTGCTTCCATCTGTAGCTACACTGTGGCAACACTAGCTGTGTCATTACGGCTGAGTGAGTTCACAGCAAAACGGGTGGCGAATGTGTGAGTACGTGTATGTGTGTGTGCCCGCGTGAGTGTGAACGTTTGCGTGCGTCGGCGGCGAGGGTTTGGATGCGTGAAATCGTCGGGAAGCCTGCTCTGCTTTTATCAACAGGGAGGAAACAGAGATTTGAGAAAAGTGTTGAGTTGGAACAACCAGCGAACGTGATGAAGCGGGACGTGTCTCCTGTAGCAACATCACCGCACGTGCATGCACCCCCACACGCCGCCTCCCACTCCTATTTGATGGCTGGTTTAACAGAGTTGACTTTAGCTGATGAGCTGTCTGTGCAAACACAATTTGACTCGTTTCCCCAAAAGGCCTGCAAACAGCAAAATAAAACGAGGGAGCGTTTAGCTCTTTGCTGCTGGGAGATGCAGATGTTTGGCATCTCTGAAGCTGCTGCTCGGTCACAAGAACATGATTTGGATGTGAGAATCTCTTTCCTTGAAAGAAGAGACCCCTCACTGAAAATTAAAAGAGGGAACGTGGATGTTTGACAGATTGTTTAGCCCTCGTTTATGCTGTAACTGATCTGCCTGTCAGTGAGGGTTGTGACCTGGAAAAACTGAAGCCAGCCAATCGACACATCGCGATAACCCGCCGTAAGTGAATCTGACATCCTATACCGTCTGTCGACGCCTGAACCAAATCTGACTCATTACGCTGTTTACAGAAATGGTTTATATTACCTGTCACATGCACCGTCGCACGTGCTCACCTCACACACTTATGCCCAAACACATACAAAAAAAACCCTGGCAGTTCAGAGTTAGTTAGGTGGTTTCTGTCAGCGGAGTGTGTTCTGCTCAAACATCATTAAAACTAAATCCAGCATAAATCCAGCTGCAGTTTGTCATGCTGGCTGAGTTGTCCACTGTGAAGAGCCTGCTAATTTAGAGGGCACACAACTGCTCACACACAGACATTAACGGATCTATTTTCCTGCAAGCGGAATTGTTGGTTTAAACTGCAAATTTAATTTTTAACATTTTTTAATTTTAGAGACCAGCGGTGCAATCACAGTC
The DNA here is from genome assembly GCA_037176925.1 of Amniataba percoides. Classification (NCBI taxonomy): domain Eukaryota; kingdom Metazoa; phylum Chordata; class Actinopteri; order Centrarchiformes; family Terapontidae; genus Amniataba; species Amniataba percoides. The sequence goes on from JBAJHX010000106.1 coordinate 17,606,129, forward strand.
CTGGTACAGCATAGTAAAAGCTGAAAAAGAGCCCGAAGCTGAAAATAATAGTTTATTAGTAAGAGGAGTAGAGTAACAGCAGGTGGGGTTTTTGCAAGCTTCACTAATGGCCACTAACGTCAGGTCTGACAGTTTCCTAATGGGCCAGGAAACATCTTCAGGAGTGCCAAATCACACGCACACTGCAGACCAAATATGTCCATTTAGCGCTCTTAATATGATTCCAAGGGCAGATTATGTCCCTTTTTAAAATTTCCCTTGAGGAGGATAAAATAAAAAATGGCATTAACCTTCTGTCAAGTTTTGTCTGTGTAGCCACAGCCTGATATTTCTCAAGCCTCTGTGTTGTGGTACTCCACTGCTCTCCAAAAAACTATTAGAAAAAAAGAATTGTAGCATTTTACTGGGTGACATGCAGTTTTTCTTTGTTACAATCAAAACAGTCTGACAGGCTGAGAGGAGAAAAGTCTTTCCAGTTGGAAATGGTGCTTGGAGATTTTGAGTAAAGAACAACATGTCCAGAGATCCAAAGAAATGGCATTTATTCTCCTAATCTCACTGAACAGTATAAACACGGAACCTGTGTTTGTACTAGTTTATTAGCCAGAGAAGCTTGTGTATCCATTTTGCTAGATCCCAGCGCTGTGTGAGAAAAGTGAATAATTGATGAATGTAGCCACACTTTTTGACCTGAATGTAAATACAGACATTACATCACATTGCAACAAACTGCAGACGTGCAGATAGAACAAACATATTATTCCAGCTGCTGTACGATGGCTACAGGTGTTTAATCGAGTGAAGTCTTCATCTCAAAGCGTTGAAAAATTGCTTTGAGAGCGGTCTTTTGATGTGTGTTTGAAAAATGTATGCAGCGGAGGTGAAACCCAATACATTTTTGAGCGATCTGTCTTTTCGCCTGATACCAAGGCTTTGCAAATGAGTCACTGTGCATGTGTTTGCAATAAAATGTGGTCTTAGCAGGTGGAAATGAACAGCGTCAGGCCAGGAGAACTGCATCACCTCACCCTCCCTCCCCAAGGGCGCAAAGCGTGTTTGTTTGGACCCAAAAACTGCAGAGGAATAACAAAGTTAGCTTGCTTAGCGCTTGAGAGAAAGTGGAGTGCAGAGACTAATACACCTACATTAGACACATGCACACGCACTTCTACACACACACATAATTGAACCCAGTTATTTCACTGACCTCATCTCTTTCATCACGGTGTCCCTCCCACAACACATCGTCTCAATTAGACGTCGTCGTGCTCCCCAACTCTGCTTTGATCAGAGCGGGCTTAGAGGAATGGCATGCCTCTACATACTAATATTTGGTGTGTGTTTGTGTGTGTGTGTGTGCCGTGTGATCTTTGTTTTCTAATAAAATACAGTGAGAACCATGCATAGCAACAAGACAAGACAATACCCTTAGCTACACTTTACTTCCTCATACAGTTTCCCACAATTAGAGTGATCTCTTGCTGCAGTCTTCTCACATTACAGAAAGATGGGTTTTTTTTAACAACATTTCAATGAACATTGTGCTTATTGCATTGACTTTTATGACAAATGAATCAATATTTAATATAAAAATAAAGACGCTGGATAATAGTGTGAAGCGAGGAGAAGGGCAGCGGCTCTGCGATATACGTAAAGAGAAGATTAAGAGGACGCAAGGCAGCCGGTATACATCACCTCGACAGAGTTACAGCCTGGCCACAAGCCCGCTGAGGAGGCCAGTGACAGCGCTGTGACACCGGAGACGCCGGTGGCACTCTCAGTCCATTTGTCACACCGGCTCGGCATTGCACCCATGAAAACAGCCTCCTCTCCCTTCCCTGCACCTCCTTCCAATCTCAAAGCTCTCATCCACCCCCGTCTTTTCTCCGCTTCCTATGTGATTACCCCCACCACCTCGCCTTTCTTCCCCTCCCTGACCTCACTCCGTCTGTCCCCTCTCCCTATCACTCTGCTTCTCTTCTTATTCACCCTTATGACTGCATACTTCTGATCCCCTGAACCGTTTCACCCTTTCCATCCTCAAAGTTTGCCTCTTTCCTATGATCTTTCAATCTCTTTTTGCTCTGCTCCCCACCCCTGGATCTGATTTACCCAGCCTCCCCTCCCTATCCTCGCTCTCCTCAGCCCTGTCCCTTTTTCCCCTTGCAGAATCACCCTCGATATCTATTCGACTGCCATCAGCCTGAGGAGAGATGAAAATCGATTCTCCCTCCAGCAACTGCTTCTCTCTGGCTAAGGAGAAAGGGGAGGCAGTTAGCTGGGCTCTAAGTAAGGCCGTCCATCCATCTCCCTTTGAGGTCTGACGACAAGGCTGCTCTGAAATCAGTGTAGCACTGACTGGGACTGCGGAGAGAGGAAGCATGAGGGAGAGGAAAGGCAGCAGAGCAGCAAAGAAGAGCAAAGACTATGGCACAATTAATGACTTGTTCTTTTTCAGACAAGCTGCACAGCCAGAATTGGCATAACTTGCCCTTAAAAAATTGAATATAACCAGTCTGACCTTAATCTTACAGGGCCAGTAAATCCAAATTACTAACAACTTCTTTCTCGCTCGCAGTACTTCTGTCAGAATCTAGCCATGCAGACAATTTTGACTGAGGAGACAGAAATTTTGTTTCCAGCACTCACAGATCTGTAAAATAAATTACGGGAAAAAATGCCCACACAATGGAAAGAAAGGAGACTCAGCTGCAAAGAATGATCCATTTATTACAAATCTAAGAAGTGACAAACTGTGAAAAACATTCAGGTCAAAAGACCATTGTCAGCTTGCCAAAAACAGTAACACTACCTTTCTTTGGGAAATGTTTCACTGGAACTACTTTGTCCTCAGCCTGCCATAAATAAACTAAATGGTAGCGGTGCCAGATACCAGTGGAGGTAGTGAGAAAATGTGATTTTTAGGTCACTGATTTTCAACCTTTCTGATCTGTGATCCCACAAAATTTAATTCAAATAGTATATTTATGGCTCATCTGTCCACTGTTACATATTTGCATGAATTTATGAGTTTTTAGTTGGAAGAATTACCCCAAGTTAACGTTTCAGATAGTTTCATTTGAATACTTGTCTTCTAATTTCCTCTTTACTTAAAAATCGTGTGGCCCACTAAGTCATCCTGACCGCTGGATTTATGACTCAAGTGTCCCTTTAATTCACCTGTTGACTGCAGCCTTACAATAAATCTTCAATAAAATTATGATTAATAATGCTGCTTTATTTATCAAAGAGGGAGAGTTGAAGAGAGTGTGAATTTTGATTGCAACTGGAGGCCTGGGTGGGAAGAGCTAGTCTGACATGCAGCTGCAGAAAAAGGACGCTCTTTCAGGAAACAAGTAAGGTAAAGGGGAGCGAAAATGAGATTGCTGAATTTCCCCAAAGAGAGATAGATAGGCCAGACTGTATCACACCTACCATCTGCCGGGTCAAGACACAGACAGGTGGAATGAGTCCAATATAGAGGTATGAAATATTCAGCAACCAAAAGCCTTCTGTCTATTCCACCGAGTCCCTGAAGAGTTTGCGTCGGTGTGTGTGAGCATCTGTGTGCGTTGGTAAGTACACAGATGTACAATACATGTCCTCAGAACGTGAGGCAGACGACACATGAGGACAGGCTCAGAGAAAGATGCTGACAGACACATATAGAGAGGGTGTGCAGGCAGTTTTCAAAGTCTTAACGGTGTCAGTGACAGTTTGTCATAACAAGCTCATTGAAGCTGCGCCTCTCTGTCTTCCTCTGACTGAATATTGCGTTTGCAGATGGCTGAAAGAATCTTTGTCTTACTGGAAGACAAAGAAATATGGACTCAGCGTTAACTAGGAACAAGAAATACTGAAGAAAGCATCCATATCAGAGACGATGAAAGTGTCAAATAAAAAAAAAAAAAGAGAGATACGATGAAAAGATGGGCTGCGGCACCAAGTTCATCACAATATCTGAGACAAAGTGCCGCCCAAGTGTTGGTGGCAGCTGTCAGATGAATGCTGCTTCACATTCCTGCCACACCAACCCAGCAGCTCTCGTTCATCTGGAAACAACAGAGCTCACCTCTGTCAACAGAGTTCAGCTCGGGTATATTTCATGGCGGGATCGGACGCTGGAGCAAACATATCTCAGATACCCCTCAAAGGCATGGCCAGGGAGCAACACAGTACATCTCCACCTGACACCGGTCCAAGAGGAGCAGCCATCGGGGGCAGCGCACACTTCCGTCTCTGTGTAACTGATTTATTTCATGTGTATAAATTTGAAAATTGATATTCTGCTTCACATTTGTGGCCAGTCTAAAGGAGCACTCCAAGGCTTTTACATGTCTGAGTCAATTTACTGGTCACGTTGAAAACTACACAGCGTCGAAAACGGTTCTGTGACGTCATTTGTTGCTATGCAAGAAGCTTTGTCAAGTGTAAAGACATACACTATGAAGCTGCATTATGGGAAATGTTCAACACTGTTTTACTAAAGCTAGTTAATGAAGATTGATTGTGAATGTGTTTCACAAGGAAAAATGGTCTACAGGCTGAGGAAAAGCAGACTTATTGTGAAAGTAATTTTAACAGTAATACTGAAACGTGTTTGTGTTTTTTTGGTGATATTAACAATTTAAGAAAGCTATTACTGCTCAAATAAGAGCTGCTATACCGCCTCGTCATATAGAAATAGGTCAGCGTTCTGCTTTGAGAGAAGAAAATTGAATTTGTTGGGCGTGTGATCTAAGGGGAATACAAAATGAGCCTCAATTTGTCTTCCGTGTCCTTTGTATTGGAATTGTTTGATCTTTTGTGTAGTGACACAAAAGATAAAAGTGAGCCGATGGATATAAATGACGGAAAATGCGCTAAAATAGCTGTGTGAATAAGAGACATTCAAATTGGCAAGTTATTTTGTGAACGTATGGGTGTCGAAGAAGATAACCTTATATCACTTGGACTGATGTGTTGTGACCGACACTGCTGGAACCTGTTTCCTGTTGACATTTTGTAAAGGTGCCTTATAATCCCATGAGGGACGGATTACATGTGCATCACATTTATTCACTCTGCCTCTGAACAAAGCGAAGTACAAATGAGGTACAATCCAAGCCGTAGCTGTGATGATCAACAGTGTGCAGAGAGTGGAGAGAAGAAAAAAAAACCTTCTATACCTTCAGCATCAGTGTTGTTACTTTCTCTGACCTCGGGACCTCGCGCCAGAGGTCAGCATATAACAAGTATAAATAGATTATCTGAGAATACAGCTTGTAAAACACGCATTAGCACTGAGCAAGAGTAATTATGTTCATCTCTCACCCACTGGTGTAGAACAGAAATGGAGCAATGATCACAGAAGTTGCACTTTTAATTACGAGCTTCCCGCACAACAGTACGTACTTGCTCAAGTGGAGCTCCCTCGTGGAGAAGAAATTTCTCCAATTTTTCATCTAGTTTGCTTTATTATACTAACTTGCAGGAATCAAAAGCCGCATTCAGGCACAACATGATCTGCTCTGAATATAATAAACCCAGCGGAAGACGGTGGGTTTCTGTTTGGGAGCAGGACCAGCGGCTTGGTCCCCACACATGTTCTATAAGCGGCTGCACATGGGCTCAATGAAGATAAATAACTAGCTTAACTTCACCATGCACAGAGTGAGCACCAGCCATCAGTTGCAGAGGCCATCCCCTGTGGTTTTGGCGGTCGGAGGACCTGAAGTGAGAGAGCAGCATCAAACAGAGCACCCATCTGAAACAGGATTAGAGTTGTACGCGGGTTCCGATTATGCAATATTTATCTGTTCTTTTCTCAGGGAGCACGGCACATGAACTCGGGGAACTTTCAGAAGCACAGGATTAATTTGCACGCATTGGAATTAGCGCTCAGATCAAAGAGAGGGGGGTGTCATGGGAGTATCCAAAACCTCTGTGTATCTAGAATAGAGATTTCTCTTTGCTGTGTACCACTGCTATTTTCATAATGATATGGAACGAGAAAAAAAAAAAGAAAAAAGGAAAAAAAAAAAAGCAAACATCAAGGGGAATTCACGCTGGAGTTGAATATAATTAACCACATGTATATGCAACAAAACCTACCAGACCGAAGCAAAGATAGCATACAAGTGCAGACAAACGGCGAGGAGAACAAAGTTAGCTAAAACATACACGGGGATTTTCTTGCCAGCTCTAAGACAAAACGAGACTAGCAGACCGTCTTGGTGTTGGATCTCTGTGGTTGCTCTTGGGGGAAGTGAGACATTACAGAGCACTGAGGTGTAGTGGGACTTGTCACTGTGTTTATTTGTGGATTTCCACTGTATAAACTGAAACTACTGCCCTCTCTTTTACTGTATTGTTGTTTACCCTGATGACACACAAGTTACGTAAAGATCTGGGCAAAGACAAGAGAGCTATTAGCTTCAACACTTGTGGGCAAACACACACACACACACACACGGACACAAGGCGCATCCAGACTGAGAATCACTCCTCTTACCGTCACAGTCACCCAAGTGGGCCACGTTTCCCTGTTCAACATCTTGCTCGAACGGCAGTCTGCGGAGGAGAAGAGACACAGTCATTAATCAGAGGACACAGAGGCCCGGCAACTCGGCCACTGACACGCAGCACAGATCCACTCTGATAGAGGAAAACTATCTCAATGTTACAGCAGAGGACAGCTTACAAGGGAGCATATATCTCTGCAAGCTCCTTTAACACTTGGACTGTCGAAATTCTTTGCTTTTGTTTTGACAAAGTGTGTAAGAAAAACAATTAACACAGCAAAAGAACTCTAGAGGCCCTCGAGCTGCCTAATACCCTGCAATAATCACCATTATAATTTTGAGATAACCATTTATGCCCACAGGGTCATTAATTAAGCTAATTAATGCACTGAATTGCAAATATTTCTAGGTCAGCATACTTGTCTTCATGTTAGATATTTGGGGTGTAAATATAATTTCCATGTTAAAGAGTTATTGTAGATTCAAGAAGATATATTTCAGCCATTAATAAGGAGCTTAAGGTATTGGGGTTCTTAAAAAAATATATTACAGGATCACCAGAAACTATTATCCCGTAATGAAAAAAGATAACTTGTCATGAAAGCAAATGTTCAACAGAACCTCAGACTCCTTTATCAGTCGAGAGAAAGTCCAGCATATTGTATTTCTAAAACTCTATCCCCGTGCTTTAAAACTCATTTCCCTTTCGAGCAACAGGGGAGAACTGGAAAACTCAAAGGACAATAACATATGATGAGGTGAGGAGGCGGAGAGGAAATGAGAACAGCACACAGACCAGGTGCTCACAAAGAAAAACATAACTGCTCTTAATCATATAAGAGAAAACAGCACCAAGCTGCAAAGGACAAGCTATGAGCATGTGTGTGTGTGTGTGTGTGTGTGTGTGTGTGTGTGTGTTAAGTAAAGCATGCCTGTGTGATAACTCAAATCAATGAAAGGTAAAGACCGCTGTTAAAGAGAAGTGACATATTCGAATGCTAAATAAATAAATAATTATTGGCCACTGACCATGTAATAAATGTTTTGGTTTACTTATAAACAAACCCCCCACGCAAGGTTTTCCGACTGATTTCAAAGTTCAACATCTGACCAGGGAAAACTGTAGACACACACACGCACACACACACACACGCACACACACATACCATACATTATGCCTGACTAACAGTGGTTATCTTTGTTCCTTAAAAGCCATTCACACAGACAAAGACTACTTTCCACCCTAACAAGCACACTTGTTAGAGTAAGAAAAGAGAAAGAGAGAGAGAGAGAGACTAATTTCCAAAATAAACAACATAATGATCTAACCAGCTAATATGAGCTGATGTTATCAGTTAACAGGGTAACTTCTTATATTTAACTAATGCAAGACTACGCAACAATTTAAGGGATACTGAGAGAAATCAGAGCTTATTTAAAGCTACAAGGCTTCGGGGTATCAAGTATGTGTCGAAAGCTGGCTCACATCCCTTTTTTCACTTAGGAAAGAAGATCTTTTCATTTTCTGGTTGATTGGACGGATGTTACAGTGCAGATCTCAGTTTGCTTGATCTTTTGTGGTAATGAGTCAGTAAAAACCACATTGGATTAAACAGGGAAATCTCTATGCAGAAGTAAATAACCACTTAAAGTTCTACACGGTTCCCTGTTTAGCCCACAATCGACTGCCGAACCGGGGCACAAACTACTTGGGGAAGAAAAGCTCATTGAGACGAGTGACTGAGAAGTCAGTATTCTGCAATTAGCTAAAGGCTCGAGCGGCAGTGCAGCCAACATTCGTGCTTCTAATGCTTAGAAATCACGGTGACAAATGAGTCCAAGTGCACGGTGAACCTACAGCGGTTGTCATCTTAATAAAGAATAATGGTTTGTGTTCAGTTGGCTGCCTCTCACGGACTGTGGGTCATTTACTTTGTATACATTAGCTTTGCCTGTGGCTCTGTGTGAGCGTGCATGTTTTTTTTCATTATAGTGTTTTTCATTTTCAGCACGCTCTCCCAGGTACATTGGCTCTATATTTAAAGACTTCATAATAAAAGGCAAACTGATAAAGACCATGTGTTTACACGAGTACTGGATGGGAATCTTGTGCTTGTAGTTAAATGGAAAGTAATGGATGAACAGTTGCTTTCTTGCCATATTCTCATGGGTAGAATCTAAACAGGGTGAGAATTTTTTTATCACGTTGTTTAGCACTGTAATAACATCAGTGCGCAAAATGAATATGGGACTATCCGAAACAATGAACGCACAAAAATAAAACCAAACATAAAACCATTTTCCTCCCAGTAAACAACCACAAACACTTTAATAAAAAAAAGAAATACAAAACTTCTTTTCCCCAGAAACTGTCCAAACTACAATCTAATGTTATATAACCAACTGCTGAGCTTTCCTCTGGCGTCAGTTTGCAAAGAGAGGTTGCATTAGTCCACAAAGAGGAAATCCACAGTAACTCAATGCAAAAATCGATTGCTAAGTTGACCGCCCTTGGTAAATCAAATCAGGACCAACACAGAGGCCTTTAATAGTATAAGCAGGCAGCCTCAGGTGGTCTTTAAGGCTTGTGTTGTCTGTTCTGCTGGCACTACACCTGTGTTTTGAAGCCTTAACTCAATAAGCAGCCTGACTAAAGAGAGATTTGATTTCACTGGAGGGAGGCAGCCACGACTGGAGGTGAGCTGTCAAGACACACCGCTGCGTTTCAGTAGCAGGAGGAGAGAGAGGTCACACATACTCTCACATTCAAGCACGCACACACACACACACACACACACACACACACACACACACACACGCCCAGACATCCAGATCCAGAGTACGAATAACACAGACAGCATCACACAACAAAGAAACAAAGACACAACTCTTGACCCACGCAGTTTTACATGGCCACCACTTGATAACAAAGCAAAACACAGTACTGTTGATCAGTAGCAGCAGACATCTTGAATCAATAAATGTACACAGAGCAGACTGTGTGATCGGCTTAGAGGGCACAGATGTTGCTCAGAAGCTTGCACAGTCGCAGATAGAACCAAGGACTTCCAGACCAGATAAATAATACATGGGACGACTACGGGCGGTCTGCTAGGTGCGCTGTCAGAAAAATAACCTTGAGAGGAATGATAAAGGTAGAAATAAATCAAAAACAAAACAAATTAAAAAAACAAAAAGAATCACAGAGAGAGAACAGAGAAAGGTGTCACAGCAGCATGCAAAACTTCAGATGGGCTTAAAGACAGAAAGAATAAACCAGACAGACAGAGTGTCGGCACGGTGACGCAGTGCAGATACTCTGTGTGCGTGAGTTGTGGTGATGTGTATATGAATGGAGAGGTGTCATACCTCGTCCCTGGTCTGAGGAAGGAGCAGGTGCTCCCTCTGGTCCAGCCACAGTAAGGGTCCCGGGAGGCGATACAGTTCCTGCAGAGACACAAACTCTCACTTAATTGCCTGAACTCCTCAAATAATCTCCATGTCAATTCAAATTCCCCTTATGTGGCTTAAAAGTTAAATACTAGTCACTAATCTTGACTGCAACTTTAACAGGCACTCCACCAATTTCACACATGACGTGAGGGCAGCAGCTAATTTATTACTTCCATTACTGATTAACGTGAGGATAATTTTTTTTCAAGTTTTTTGATTAATCATTTAGTCTACACAATGCTTATACTAGAAACTAAAAGCCAGGATATCTCGTCATATATCATACTGATTATTTTTTGCACATCTTAGAGTTTTTAGATTAATATCCCACTTCCGAGAAAGCTATTCATGTTCATTCATTTCCAACTTCTGAAGACTTGAAACCTGCTTGATAATGTTATTCATCACAGCGAATATTTTCTCATCTACTTCTTTGTCAGAGTTACAGTACTGAGCAAGGCGGAAATGCAGTTGAGAGCAGAGACAGATTTTAATGCTTTAATGCTTTCTTGTTAGTGGATTAAAGCACTTGTATGAATTATGTGTGAAAGTTAATATTTGACTTTGGAAATAGTAGTTAGACAAAAAAAGGGGGGCAACTTTATGAGCTTCATCCAGAGTTTCCAACCCTACGTCACAGTCTTCACAGGATGGAGATATAGTTAAAGGCTCTGGAAAAGCTAAAAGGTGCATTTAAGATTAATATTTTTTTCCACCTGAAACCAGGTCTAAGAAATTGAGAGGATCTGGGATGTGTTTAGCAGCACCCTCTTATATACACACATTTTTACATGACAAGGTTCCTGAATGAGATCCATTTCAACTCCATTTCTAAAATATCAGATAGCAAAACGTCCTTGACTGCAGCAGCAAGGAGAGTTTTTGAAATGAAACGTTCACAGCTACATGGCTACACAATGATAATGTCATTCCGAGGAATGTCAAGACAAATTAAAGTCTCTGTGATATGATTTTTATACTGAACTTGTGTCATGGATAGAAATGGCTGTGCGACTACAGTAACAGGTAGGGAATCAATCTAAAGTCAAGTGGCCTAAAAGGAATGAGTTGTTGTGGAATGATAATTTGTTCTTAGTGGTTAACTGCACAACATGACTTTTTAATGACTGATCTGTGGGGTTAAATGGGTCTAAAAGGTCTGTCAGTGAATGAATGCGCTGGAAACCAAACCCTTTACTGTCAAACGATGAATTATTAAAATTTATTCAAATAAAAAACCAACCATGTAGACTGACACTCTTCAAAGGTTAAAAATCAGACCTTAAGCTGCTGAAGCGTGACTAAGAAACCATGAACATACTTGCACAAAGAACATTAACTCTCTCATCTAAACACATAAGCGCACACACCAGACACTCACCTCAGAGAGCATGTGAGCGTTTCTTAATGTGCTCCGGATTACACGCTTGTGTGACTCACCTGGTTGAGTGAACACACTGCGTGGCTGATGTGTTGGTGAGTGTGTGTGAGTGTATTGGTTTGTGTGTCAGTGGACCCTAACGGGCCACAACCACAGGCATCAAAAGTCAGTAAGTGTGCCAGTGAGGGAGGAGTAACTCTGTATTATGATGCCTGTGTGGGTATGTGCAGGTGAAACATTATCACTTTGAATATATGCATTTTTATGTTTAATTATGTAGGATTAGAAGACTCTGGGTATTTGCTCTTTTCAGAAGTGCTCTGCTGCAGTTAAACATTCATACTGGTGAGATCAACAAAATGAGCGACTTCACTGGAGCTTCTGATAATTTTATAACTGCAACATAAAGTGATGAAATATAATCTCCCTTAAAAATAGATTAGCTGCTGAGCTGAAAAGAATAATCATATAAAAAATATTATTCATCTATTATATGGATTTGTTACCTGTTTCCTACTCTCATGAGCTTAATTTATTTACCATGTTATGCATTACTATCAAAAAACATTACCAATATTATATTATGTTAATGTGACAGTATGGATATGATAAAGTTAAAGTTGCAGGCTAAGGCAGTAACACAGCTTTATTCTTAATGGTGATGTATTATGCTAACAGCTTTTATTAGATTTTCTTCCAATTTACTGCAACATTTTATTGCAGTTTGACTCATTCCAGTGTTGTACTGCAGTTAACAGATTATCACTTCGCTCAAGGACACTGTGACAGTTGTTATTAAGTTGTTGTAGGTTATTATTGCAGGAGAATCCAGGTCAGCTGTGGAGCAGCGACTCGGGAGCTGGCATAGTGTCTTGCTCAAGGACACTTGTGAAGGCCAGATGGTTCTTGAATGGTCACCTAACTTCTTATTATGCTGCTCTGCATCCTCATTTATGTTCCTGTTCTTAAAGCATTTGGTGTAGACTTACTTCATGCATCGGGAGTAGAGCTGGCATCGGGCCACCGGCACTCTGACCACGCAGGAGGGGAAGGCGAGCAGCAGAGTGTGGCTCGCCCGGTCCAGAGTCAGAGACAACAGCTGCCTGGCCTGCGGAGAGTCTTCGGCACACCTGCAACACACAAACACGCAAACAGGCGGGCACACAAAAAAAGCAAAAATGCATTAAGCAATTTCAATTACCAGACCGAGACTGCACATTAAACCTCTGACCTCACTCTGAGCATTACAGCAGCAGAAAATAATCCTCGCGGCTCAATGTGAAACACAACCAAACACAAACAGTCCTATAAATAAAAGCCATAATAAAAGGAAAAGCAATGAAAGGCTATCCTTGTAGCCAGATGTTACCATGTCAATCCAAATATGCACCGTGATGATTGTAGAGGTTCAAGGGGTCGGCAGGCCATCAAAAAGCAACAGCCGGGTGCTAAATCGCTTCTAATTGGCACTTAGAGCTGCGATAGCCAACCACCAACCTGCCTCGGTGCAGCAGATTTATACCTTTTTATGCACATGTGCACTCATGCATCGGTTGTATCGGGGTGGTTTATGATAATAACATTGCGGCGGACCCACCGTCATTAAGAAGAATCTATCATTCTGCTAAGGCCAAGCTGTGAGTCATTCTTCACAGCCAATATCACGAAAAGCAGGGAAAAGGATGGGATGGATGTAGAGGAAGAAAAGAGCATAAATAAATAAATGAAAACAGGCAACAAAGACGAGCATGTCTTGAGAAGAAAATTAGGGAGACTGAACCAGGATCAGACAGGGACAGAAAATAGGAGAAGATGCAGGCGCTGTTACGGCTGCATCTCTTTTGGGGTCATTTCCTGTTTGGTTATGGCAACCAGCCAATTACAAAGCAGTGATTTCTATCTGTGCTGGCGTCTGAAAAGATGACTGTGTTAGGGGCCCTGCTTCTGTGTACCCCGTGGATTTTCTACAGGACACAAGGCATATCTTTGTTTGTAAGGTGAGGCTGGGGGTGGCCTGGCCTGGAGCATAAAAGAAAAAAAAAAGGGGGCCTGATGTCGCTGTGCTCTGTCTCCTGATTAGCTGGGTGCCTGCTGTGATAGCTGGACTGTCACCGACCTCCTGGTGGGCTCACCATGCACACCAAATTATCCCTCACACGCTGGCTCCAGTCCTCACCAGCCCATTCATCACACAGTCCCCTCGTCTCACTTGCCATCACCATCCCTCATTTTGTCAAGTCTGAAGCAGAACAAATAAGCTGAGACACAAATTGGTGTGCATATTTTGGAGGGGTTAGAACTGGAAGGAAGTTTATTACGAAATGAGGAGTGAGACGGCACAAGTAGATTGGACTCTACTGTGGGGAGAAAGTTTATTTCCAGCCAGTTGGGTCGCCAAATAATCCTGTGCTTCCACTTTTTGCAGAAAAAATTCTATCTGTATCAGGTAGCACAATTACAAAAGCAGAAAAGTGGTCTTTAAAAACATGCACTTTTTCTTTTAAATGGCCCTAATTAGCCTCGGTGAAGGATAATCACCAGCCAAATCTGCCTGCATCTGTGTGACAACCCCCCCGCCCCACGCCACCACCACCCTGCAGCCATCCACCATGCGGAACGCTGCATCTCAACAAAGAACAAAGGCAAAAATGAAGATTGAAAAGGCATTGTTAATCAGTGTTCATTATGTAGTGGTGGGCATCCAATGAAACCTCAAAGCTGCCCGCCTCATGCAAAATGCTAATTAGAGAGGGACAAGAAGCCCAATCCACTCAAATCTCTTGTCACGATGCAGATATTAAATATAATTTAGCTTCAGACTGAAGATAAGAGGTCATTTTTAGTGACAGTATGTCATTTTTGTCAAGATTAAAGATAATGTGATTTTTATCATCATTTCATTATTTTCTGATTTTTTGTCCATGAATCTGGTTCAACAGTATGTCTCAACCTCATTAGAAGATGTTGAGATTTCCTGATAATAAATATTAGCCTCTAATTCTGTTCTTTTCTGTTTGCCCCATTTGTATTCTCTGCATGGGGTTGCATCGTCTAAGCTCCTGCACAATTATGTGTGTCTCTCGAAGAATAGGTGAGGTTTTCTGCATAATTCAGGACACGGTATGTCTCGAGGACATGCCATGTTTTTTTTTTCCTTGCGAGTATCTCACCACCAGCTCCCCTCTGCCTTGTATACATCAACCCCAATGCCATTTAACCCTCTCCTTGCCTCCCCTGCATGAGCTATTTTACATTAAGCTCTCTAACTGTACAGGTTTGTGCCGTAAAGAAACCCCTGTTTGTTAACAGTTTGTTATTTATCATCAAATAAGTGTATTTGATGTCTTGAGAGATGAGTCATGTTTTTGCATTTGTTTTTTTGTACAGATTAAAGATAATTAATTAGCTTTTGCACTGAGCCAGGCCAGCCGTTTCAGCCTGTTTCTGGTGCTGAGCTATGTTACAAAATGCAAAACTATTAACGTCTTACTTATCAGGGTTGAATCCCTCCAGTTCCTCCAGGAAGATGTTGCTGTTGGTGACGGTGTTGTCCTGGTTTGGCATGATGAGGAACTTGAGGATGGTCCCTCTGCTTGATCCGAGGAACAGGACGGTCCGGTTTCTATGAGGCCCGGCTTCTGTGTCCACCACAATCTTATTCAGCTGGTACCTGCACGGTGACAGAGACAGTGCGCTGCATTAAGGCCGCAAAGCCGTGCCACTCATTTGGGACTTTTCTTCCATGAAAGCTAAAAGCATAGTGAAGTAGCTCCTGGAGGCAAGTTTATGAGTTAAGTGCATTACAGCTGATTGCTTTAGGTGTAAAATATGTACTCCTGTGAATTTAAATCATAATGTGCCATTTTCTCTTGAGTCAGAGCAAAATGAAATGAATTCTATAGAGAAGAAGCTGCTCATCAAATTTGCATAATAAACTAATTACGCCAGACGTTCAGTCATTAATAATATCAGTCAAGTAAATGGGCTCGTCTTTGGAACAATAGCGGAGTGTTGCTGAACTACACACAGTCCTGAGTGTGTGAGTCAATAGACGAGAATAGAAGCCATGTTGTGCCGGCCGCTTAATATTCCACATACATCCAGTCCCCATAATCCCCTGGTGGCTGGTCGGCAGCGGGACTCCATACGGTTGATAGTAGAGAGAGAGAGAAAGAATGATAGAGAGAGGCATGCATGCATTTATGTGAGACTTGATGTGCTACAGCTGCTTGCCCGCTACCACAGGCTTCAACACCCAACCAGGGTAACTTCAACAGAAGGCGCCTAAACCGACAGACCATGTGTGTGTTTGCATATAATTATCTGCTCGTGCTGTCTCCTACTCTGTAAAATATCATACAGGAATTTGCAGGGGGATCAACTAAAATTTGATCATTTCCTAAAAAAAACAACAAAAACAACAACAGTACACACTCATTTCCCAGCACTATTTGGAGACTCAAATGTTTTTTTTATAGAAATTATCTTTACATTCTACTAATTTGTTTTGCCAAATATGTCTTGAGGGAAAAGTAATTGCTGTCTGGATTGTGTTAATGTCTTTGAGTGTAGGATGTGAGATGTTTTAGTGCTGAACGGAAGTCACATGGAGGTGGTGAGAGTGTAATGCGAGACACAAGGATTTGCATCCTGAGTTTCTATGTTTAGGAAACAAAGGTTCTTTGGTCAAGTTACTTTTGACTTTTTCAGTGTTTAACCAAGACTGTAATAACCCCCGAACCTTAAGTAAGTAAACCATGAACCATGAAATTAACCTTTAACATGCTTTAGTTGCTATGGGTGAATATTGTACTGTAGGGGCATCAAATGGCATTGTCATTGGAAAGGCCTTCTATAACAATATGCAACTTGTGATATGTTCATTAAAAATATTTCCTGATTATGTTGATAAGAAATGTAATTCAAATTGCTGTGTGATTCTCTTGAAGACTTATTTGCTAGTGCACTGCAGCAGCATATTACCGAAATTACTAGAGAGGGCTCAGTCTCACCTGACCATTGTTCTGACTATCCAGGGTCTTTGTCCGAGTGATGGGACGGCTTCATCCATCAGAGGATGGGTCTTGACAAAGTTGAGCATCTCATCGGGGAACGAGTTAGAGGAATTAAACTTGGAGCCTTGAACAGCACAGCCACCGGGTCTGAAGACAAAAACATTCCAGCACATGTTCAGAAGACTGTACAGAGGCAAAGTGGCCAACTATTTTGTTTTTCTGTGTTACTTCAGGCATTGGTAAAGATAAAGTTACATAATTAAGCACCCTAGACTGTGTATCTCACATTCAGACACATGGAGGTTGTTTCAATAAGAGACTAATCTGATTTCATTGAAAGAACTAGTTGAAAGAATTATTTAGCAAGTGATGGACAAATGCAAGAGGCTAAGACATGCCTGTAGAACGGCACAGAACAAGTTGTATCCTTGTGAAAATAAATTCCTTTATGTTTACTGAAAAAAAGTTTTTACAGGTTGGAATGCAGACTCCTCCTGCATTCTCCAGTAAATGTGTATATAAACACCTTGAAATGAAAACTTCACTTACAATGACCAAAAGCAGCATCTAAAGGAGTGGCGATACAATAAATGTATTGTTTCTTACATATGGTGTGTTTCTCCTTCAGTTACGAAATCGAACTCATGAACCTCAACCAGCAAAACACACCTTTATAGCGCAGTATTGTGGCTGAATTGGATACAGGTTGTTCATAAAAACTGTTTTATTTTTATAGTTCTCTGATAACAACGTGAACACAGGTGCATGAATTGATTACAGCCATCTGCACCTTGGCTTCGGGATGACTTCATCTGGAACAGGCGTCCAAATTGACTCAGGTGATTTCTGTTCCTTGAACCTCCCATCAAACACCGCAGCCAGCTGCTCCATGTCGAAGGCACACACCGCCGAACCTGGGATGCTGGAGGGACAGAGACGGAGAGGTAAGACGGGTAGATTGAGACAGAGACTGTCAATTGATAAAACACTTTGGACTAATATGAAATGACTGTCAGTCCTCCGTCAAGAGGGCTTTGCTTGTAACAAGGGTTCAGAAAGAATAAGTGAAGGAAAAAGAAAGTACCTAACTGAAAAAAAGGCTGTGAAACGTGAAAAGGGAAGAAGGTTAAAATATAGAAAGCCAATTCAGAGTGTGAGAAAGGGACAGGCACCCAGCAAGGATGACAAATTGGATTTGGGCTGTTCATATTCTGACATTCAATGCCGGAACACAAAGGATATTGTTATTGAGACAGAAAGAAAGACAGGATAAGATAGACGCTGTCAACTCCTTGGGCGAAGAATAGATACGGAGCGGATGCAATAGCTAGATTAGACCCATGAAGAGATCTTGGCTGAAATTGCTGGAATATAAAACGAAATAGGAAATGAGTCACCGAACGTTCTGCTTTTCACAAAGGGAGGAAAGATTCTCATAAATCCCAACAACACATTCCAGTAAAAGTCCTGGTGAACCTTGGAGGCTGTTTAACTACTTGTGAACTCTGCAGCAGGGAGCAGAACATCTGCTCTGAGAAGTGTCAACAGCCCACACACGCACAGATACACACGGACTAAAGCAACAGATAGAGACGCATTCACAGTCTCCTCTCCTTAGTGAATCTGCAACTACATTTTTTTTTGTGTGTGTTTTGGCTAAAGAAAGCACTACAGAGACGGAATAATATAAAGAGAGCAGTGTCAGGATGAGATAAGGAATTAGTTTTAAAAAAAAAAAACACCCCATGCTTCTTGCTCCGAAACTCAACTCCCTGCTCTGAATGTGTCCTCGTCAATGACTAATGGTGTGAGAGCTGGTGACTAAGTGCTAATACCTTAGTGGTACACACACATTGAAAAAACCTGAGAGACTGAGTCACCCGCAACCTGCTGCTACATAAATCCCACACATACCCCATCTGTTTCTTGCCACCTTCCTCTCTTTCTGTCTTTAAAAAAAAAAAGTCCACCTGATGATTTGAGGGTCTGCCCCTGTGATCTTGCAGCGGTGTTTCTTTTGAGTGCCCCTTTGAAAGCCACAGAAGGGTTTGTTTGGGAAGGCAGCGCCCGAAGGCTGGATTTCGGTTGCAGCGGGGAGCCGCGCTCTCCTGATGTGCCATTTGATCAGGTCACGGCGTCTCCCTCAGTACTTATCATTCATAGGCAGGGATGTGACTCAACCCCGGCCAGTGTGGCGGAGCTGCAGGCGTATCTGTGGACGGTGCAACCGTCTCTCCCAGGACCGGCGCTGCCAGATGTTACGTGTGACATGTCTGCCAGTGCTGCAGCGTTGCCAGCTTGGCTTCATTTCTCTACCTTCACCCCTCCCCAGCTCTCTGTTTCTCTCTCGCTGTAGGTCACCGGGTTTGCCCCCGTGTAGGGCTGTGAGTCGATCCATTTCTCTCCCTGCATTCCCTTAATTATTCTCATTTTCACCCTCTCCTGCTTTTGTTTCTTAGTCTCTCTGTGTGTTTTCTTGAACAGAATATTTATTTCCAATCTCTTTCTCGGTCACCTTTCACACTTGAGACTACTCTCCTTTGTTTACTTTTTGCCTGCCCCTCTCTCTCTCTCTCTCTCAGTCCATAGGCATCTGTCCTTCTTTCACTCTTTCTCCTTAATGGGGCTGAGTGACAGGCTGTCCAGGCTAGATATATAGGGTGTCCATTTGAGAGAGTGGCTGCAGAGTCTGAAGTACTGCCTCACTGTTTAACATGCTCACTGACAGCTTGGAATAACACTGTCCTCACCGATACACTAGGAAGTGGAGAAAGACGGTGGGAGTCAGGGAAAGTTCTTACGTCAGTCCTTTAATAGGGATATTAACTCGGATAAATTGACTTGACATTTTCTTCACTCATCATAAATATGAAAAATAAAGACGTTGTGAATAATTGCATCAATTAACCACACGGGGGCTACGTAATTTCTGTTTAAATGTTTATAAATTTAAAGGTCAGAAACCCCACACACATAGGTCTCTGTTTAGTGCAAACCTGCCTTTTATTATCAGAAGGCTTTTGGGTTTGCTGACTTCATTGATTGACATGATTTTCACAAAAACTTGGTATGTAGCCAGAGGGGTTTCAGATTTACTTTTTTACTGTTTTTTTTTTAGCAGAAAAAAAATACATTTTGGCCACGAAGGATTAAACTTTGCAGTGGCCTTGCTCAGAATTAATGACCTTTATTCCAATTAACCCAAATTGTGTTTTGTTTGTTCAGTAGAACAAGGCTCCACTGGCATTTCAAAGGAATAGTTTGACATTTTGGAAAGTACATTTATCTGCTTTCTTGCCAAGAGTTAGGATAAAAAGATCAATATGGTCTGTATGGTAAATATAAAGCTCGGCACATGAGACAGCTAGCTTATTTGAGCTTAAAAACTGGAAACAGAGGGGAACATCTAGCCTTGCTCTATCCAAATACGAAACAAGTCTGCCTACCAGCACCTCCAAAGCTCATTAATTAACTGAACATTGTATTTGGGTTGAAAACTGTACAAAAACTGAAGTTTAACAACAAGAGGTTACAGTTTGGACTATTATTTAGCCAGGAGCAGTGATTCGCTTGAGTCTTGTCAGGCTGTTGCCAGGCAACCAGCAGAGACTCCACTGAAAAAAACATCATCATCGAAATATCATTGCAAGAAAATAAGCGCAACCAACAAAATCTCAAGCTATTCTGTATAAATTACATATACATCTAATTATCTAGACATAAACAAAGTCCTTTGCACTACCATGAAAACATGGCACCAATGTTTTAACTGTGATCAAAAGCTATATGACAGAAAGTTTCATACTTTCAGTATCATAAACTCTTTTGACTTTAACTTCCTCAACTTCTACCAATTATCTTAATTTTCAGTATCATTCAGTCATTATCTTTCTGTCATCTATTCCACCACAAACCCCTCCTCCTCCTTTTTTTGTATTTAAGCAACTAAACCAAAACAAACGTACATTTCCTTGACCTTTCCACATTGTCTCTTCTCCGCTTAACCTGACTATGCAGGCCTGTGTTGACCCTCGAACACCTCTGTAAGCACTCTGCATTTCCCTTGTGACATGGCTCTGCTATTAACTATATGTGGTGTTTCATTTCTCAAGCTCTAGATATCTAACTACTATATGTCCTTCCCTGCTTTCTCTGCTCGTGCAGGCCCGGGGGGAATAGCTTGCGCATCTGCGAATCCTCCCCTGTGTCACACATCTCCTGGCACCGCAAACCTGTTCTCCTCCTGCTCCTTGTCCTCCTCATTTCTCCTCCTCTGCTGTGTTTTCCCCAGAGGGACATCCTGTCACGTGGGATTCTCGACAACCAAAACCAAATATGGCCTCCCACTCTCAGGATGCAGTAGATTTGCTTTCCTTTGCATGGGATGCTTTCCCTGCATTCCTGCACAGCTCCATTAAGCCTAATGAGCCCGAATGAGTCGACTCCAGCTGCAATAGGCGTTTTCAGCTGCCAAAACAATAGCTAACAAATAATGAGGATTGTTTGTTTGCGGTACTAGTGCAGCATGATGGCAGTAAGCCTTCCTTTTGACATGCTGTTCTTTCCACATATACAAATTTATTTGAGTTCCTAAATAAAGCTGAGAGTGCTTTTCCCCTCTTGTTCTCCCCACTGTTCTTATTCTCTTTCTTTCATTTGCTCCCTACGCCTCCTTGACCTCTCGAGTATGAGGAGCAGGAGTGCAGGAGGTGCTCTGTGGGAAATCTGAGCTCTGCTTTCATCCTTCTTCAAGAGGAAGGGCCCGAGGCTTCAGAGGTGCATGCACAAAGGAACTGACAACCGGAGGGGCGATTTTATACTCTGGAAGCAAAGATTGAAGGATCCCACAAATGCAGCTCCGTAACAGTTGAGGAGCTGCTATGTGGCTGTAAAATTATCCCAAGAGTACGGGGGCACATGTGGAGATGAGTAACTCCAGAGGGTCTCCAGGAGGGCCCAGTGAAACCTCAACTTCATCCCGTCATTCCCACACCACAGTCCCTTATATGATGCACAGGGCCAAATGGCAGGAGAGAATGGCGGTTCCTCCACTCACAGGTCCTGCTTCATGCTGTTTTCACTGCACGCTGCCAGCCAAAGCAATTTGTCTGGCAAGCACTTAGCCAGCGCGGCGCAGTGGGCCACACAGTACCGGCTTTTGCAGCTCACCTCGCACATTCTCTCTTTCTCTTTGTGTTCATTTTCCTCCATCACACGCGTCCTTATCCATCCATCTCAACCTCCCTTTCCTCTCTCTCTTTCTCTCGGCTGGCAGTTATTTAAAATAGGGCCCGGTGGCAGTTTACCCAGGTAGGGGTGTGTGTGTTCAGCTGGTTCTCCTCTGTGGCGTGCTGTAAATGCTGTTATCTGGGAACCATTGTGAGTGTGTTTGTGCAAGCTTGTGTGCGTGTGTGCGTGTGTGTGTGTGTGTGTGTGTGTGTGAGAGAGGCATCCATCTGTCCGTGCAGGCAGTGGATCCTTCTCGCAGCGTGGCCCCTCCAAACACGCAGATAAGATGCAGCTGATGAAACACTTTTAGCTCTCAGAGAGCGAGGGACGCACGTGTTGTCCATTATTGACTTCCTCGTCCTTGAGTTTCTCATCCATCCTCTCTCTCTTCTTCTTTGCTGTCTCCTACTTTATTCTCCTCTATCTCTTCTCTCCTTTTGCATTTACTTACTCATTGTCCCTCTCTCTTTTTTCCCCTTCCCTTCTCTGTCTCCTGTCTCTTACTGCTTTGAAACACTGTCCTCCAACTGGTATAGAGCTTTATTTTTATGTCCTAAAAAACTGGAGGTGGGATTACACTGAGACCACTGACAGGTGATAGTTATGCTGCTGGCTGCATTTAAGTGGAAGACTGTATTGATTCCAGAACAGAGTCAAATGGCACACAGTCGCACGTATTTGTATGTGTTTGCTTCAATGTGTTTTCACTCCCAGATGCTGTAAGTGGTGTCAGGATCATTCAGATAGTGTAAGATGAGTGGGTCCTCACAGAAAAAAAAGCCACTCTGAATACCCTTCTCTGATTTGAGCCACTTAGATTGCAATTTACTGTAGCAATACCTTATTTTAAAGAACATGTTTATCTCTTCGCAACATGAAGGACACATGGATGATACTCTCACAAACCTGCACACTAAAGTGCGCTACACAAATTAGAATTTCTCTGTTTCAGTAAATGTCCTCAACAAAGATTAGTAGACTGCGTCACTGTAGCAGAAAAGAGACATTGGGAAACTGTGTTTATACACACTTGCACTAAGGGGAATGATCTCATCCCACTGACAGTTTTCTCACTTGTTTTTCCAAAAATGAAAGACTCAAGTCTAGATTGACTCACTGGGGAACATTCATGTCACTCTAATGTAGAAACAAAAATGTACATTTCACGCACCAAAAGGATCAGGAATACTATATATATATGTATACACACATACTATATGTGTGACTCAGATAAATATTTTTGTCACATTCCCTCCGTCTCTTTGTTTTTCAATTTCTCTGGCTTTCTGTTTGTGCTGTCTTTGGCTCTGCAAACACCCTCAGTCTCCAATAATCCCCCATTTAGCAGGCAGCATCTCTCCTCCTGCCTCCTCCTCCTCTCCTCTCACCTTTTTTCAATTTAATCTTGTCTTTCAACAAATCACCCTTGTGTCCTCAATGAAAGCATCCCATGTGTCTTAAATTACTCTGTACACCACAATTGTGACCTTTGTAACCGCACACAGCCTCTTTCATTTCTGTGGAGCTCTGCCTGGCCTGCAGGAAGCCTTGCTCTTTCCGACTTCATAGGTGAAGGAACAAACTATAGTGGTCCCCTAAATTTTCAAGGTGAGCCGTCTGAGTGCTGCTACACGCCGGGTGTCTATCATTGTCTCCCTGGGAAGTATGTCAAAGTGTGTTTCCACATCTGTCTTCCTTAGTGTGTTTGAATCCTTTTTTCTCTTCCTACCAAAATCCAGACCAAAATCTCTTCACTCCAGCCATCATAGTCACACATGTTCGCACACACATCCTTATTTGAAGGCACACAGGTTGAGTATTCTTGATCTCAAGCAGTGATTCCTAAGCATGGTCTGCGCTCGCTTGCGGCTATGTGGACAGGTTATAGAATAGTAATAACAGTACCAGGGGTTGAGATTGTGCTCAAATAAGCAAGCAAGCAGAGAGGTTACATAAGCTAAAAGTAATGGGAAAACAGTTCAAAGAGGATTATTGAACAGCTACATAATTAAATGTAATGTATACATGTTGCAATATATATAACAATAGAGAATTAACTTGAGTGTCCATGTAAGAAAATATTTGTAAGGTGGCTAACAAGGGAAAACACACACACATACAAAATAAACAAAACAGGGTGTTTTGACTTGGAACATTTTGTTTTTGCTCTACTCATACCCATGTGATCATTATGCAGACTCTTCAGAAATCATTAAAATGATCAAATTCCACTTTTTCGCTCTGCAAGGTCCTGCGAGTTGTGCATGCACAGAGCAGAGCAATAGCAGAAGTCAGATTTCTACAGCATTCGCATGAAAAGATGACACACACCAGACTTATATGACTTCATAAGTCACAAACCATTTCTAAATGATGTGCACGTGTTGTCAAACTGGTGAAGCCGCTTTTTCTCCATGTTTTGTCTTAAGCTGCTGTGTGTTTGTCCTTGTCAGCCTCTGTATTTTCCAGCAAGACAGGCACATTTTTTTTCCCTGCTTTTACAAGTATATGTTAATATGCCCACGTTGTACCTGTTTGCTGGTGTGGAGAACACCCCCAGGATTATGTCTCTGCCGTGCATCCTGATGACGGGGCTGGTGGAGTGGAGCAGGTTAAAGTAGAAGTGGGAATCACCGGGGACAGAGCAGTTCAGGCGGGCCTTCAGGAATGATGTCCACTGCTTCTCCAGGACGCGCTGAGACCCGCCCTGATCGCGTTTGCACACCCGCGCCACACGTGACACCACCACCTGGGAGTAATCCAGCACAGAGAAGCAGATGTAGGATGAAGATGTAGAAAATTACTGTGGAAAACAGATTTGCAACATACTGACAGGCGTGTCTGCATAAGCACAGCTCGCGTATAACTTCAATGATAAGCTGGGGAGTTAGGTTATATTTCCCAAGCTTTGGGTTTCATCTTCAAAAAGGCATATTTAAAAGCTCTTTTCAACTCCAGGGTGATCTCTGAAGAGTCATTTGCATGCTATTTGCAATGCGGAAACCCTGTTTTGACAGATCATTGTTTTATAATGGTAAATTTAATATCAATTATTCATGAAAATGTCAGAGCATCTCAAAATTGCTTCTTTGAACACCCTCATCCACACAACGGCGATGCTGTTTAAGTATCCATTTACTCTGCTCTCTGTAAACATGTCAAAGCCTGAGACCTTGTGTAAGCACTTCTCCCGAAATGTGAATTGCTAATTTATCAGGAAAACACATTTCCTGATGCTGATATTTTTCCATAAAGAAGTATCCCCTGCTCTGATGAGGGCAGGAAATACACAAAGTAGCTTTTCTCAGGTTAATACAGTTGTTTGCTCAGACCCTGATTTGTTGACTTAGATATGCAGGCAAACAAATACGAGGATGAAAGGTCAGTGTAGCTGTGGGAAAAGACTTTATATTGACATCCAAATAATAGCAGCAGAGAGATATTAGACTGGCATCTGCTTTCATGGAGTTGCATTTTAACGACACATTCACACATTCCCCTGAAGTCCTTTTTAAAAGACGCTCTGAATGGACCACCGGCTCCTCTGTGAGTGCGGCAGGAAAAGTGGAGTACGTTTCCATCAGAATGTCTTCTATACCTTCTCCAGGTAATTGAACTCCATGGCTATCTCTCGGAAGAAGAAGTAGATGTGAGGACCCCACTCCACGGCGCTGACAAAATACGGCTCTATTTTATTAAAGAGAGAAAGAGAGAGAGAAAAGTGAATGAGAGAGGAGAAAGTGTATAGGAGAGGCCGGCTTTAATTAAATATGGTTCGGACCATGAGAAAGCATATAGCAAACAGCGCCTCCATTTGCAAATGCATCATCCACTCCCACGACACCGAGGTAACATGAGGGCAGCGAGAAAGAGGCACAGGCCATGCTTAATTTCATTACATGGTGAAAGGGGATTTCACACCAAACAATAAGCGCATTATGACTCCCTGATGTTTCTGAGAACTCGGTTTCATGCTATGCATTTTGGCTCTATTACACCCGGGACCTTCTACAACCTACGCATCTCCCATTGTGTGCTTTTTTTTTCTTTTCTTTTCTTTTTTTTTTTTTTTTACAGTCCCATTGCCATTGTTAGGTTCGATCATGACGTAGATGGTGTCAGCTTTGTCAAGGAGCAGGAAGTTTGATAGCCCCGTGTCCAGTGACCTGAGCAGGAAGCTGTCAGGCTGCTGACTCAGCCCTCTGCTACTGACGCGTGTATCGATCCTGCATGGCGCTAAGTGATGCGGACGCGCAACCAAAACATCAGACTCTGATGAAAACATCAGCAGCAGACACGATGCTGACGAGAAGACGTGCTTGAGAAGGGGAAAAAAAATACTGACTTGTTAAAACACAAACAAGCACACCTTAACAAACATGCACTAGCACGCACACAGTCACACACACACATACACTCCCTCTGTGTGTAGGTACCTCTGAACCACTTGGAGTCATGCTTGACGGTGCGCAGAGCGGGACTGTCCCCAAGGCTACGATAGATCACCGCATCAATGGCCAGGAAGTCTGTCACTGTGGCTGTAAACAGATTCCCCTCTGACACACACACACACAGAGAAACACTGGTGAGTTGGACAGCCTGCCAAAACAACAGCATAACCGCAAACAATAAATCTGGAGTGAAAGTTGCCTTATTATGAAAGTCCTGCATCATAAACACGACATAACTGACCAGTCAACAACATAATTGAAGTGGCATAATTGCAAGTTTGCTGCACTCCCACACAACCCCCACCCCTCCCCCCCAAGCATTTTTACTTCTAGCTAATATCAGATAATGGGATGATGGCTGCACAGTAATGGCTCCCCACCGTTGTAGCCACAAAACGCTGTTGATTTGATTATAGTGAAGTGTTTAAATCCGATGAAGTAAACAAAGGAGATGAATAAAACTGAAGGATCACAATTGCTGTGTTTCGTTGAGCTTGCAGCTTGTAGCGCATTCACGGGTGTAAAATCTCTGTCACTGAGCAACAATAATATTCTTTTCCGTACTTCTGATAACTAGAATCACAAAAATGAGAGCACTGTGTGATCCACACGCAGGTGAGGAGGTAAAAACTGAAACAAAAACGTGTCTTACCTGCAAACAGAGCTACATTGGCGTGTTTGGGGTCATAGGGGCATCTTGCCATACCACTGACTGTGTCTCCTGTCATCTCTAGAGTGTCTCCCTGTTACAGCACAAACACATAAACACACACAGATGAATGCATCAATCAGCAAACTCCAAACAACATGAATGTATCTACAGCAGAATCATGAAAACAAGCAACACAGAGAATGGCAATTAGGGAGTATTACCCTAAGTGCAAACTAATGATTCACTGGTGGCAATTAGGCGCAGCGGCAACAAAAGAGTCACATTCTCATGCATAAATAAAACAGACAAAACACACACACACACACATACACACTGCCGTCCGTGCACCCACGGAAAGTCACATACAAATTTCCATTTCTCACGCACCAGCATACATGTATACACAAGAAAATCTTTTCATCACTCTCTCGTTGTCACACACATTCACATTAACATACACACATGTAGCCAACAGCCAACTATTTCAACTGCACAGTCTAATTCTCATCCACGACTGAAAATGAAATAATTTATAGGTGTCATTTCATTAAAAACCAGCTATAAATAAAACAGTGGCTAGCATCGCTAACTAGTCCCCAGAGGAACAGACAACCTATCAGGCAGAGACAGGTGTGTTACACACTGTTGTAGAACGTCATTAGTGGCTGACAGATAATGGGCCAGGTACGTCTCACTGTTCCACTGTTGCGCTATGTTTGAAATGTGAGACTGAAAATAACACTTATCTGAAAAAGCCTTTGATAGTGAAAGGATTTTTTTTTCTCTCTGTCTCTCTCTCACTTTCTCCAACTCAACCGCCTTCATCCCTCATTTAATATTCCTGCAGAATGATGTGAAATCAGGCGAGCTGGTGATTAATATTTATGTGTAGTTTTTCCTGCCACAAGTTTGAAATCGGTAACGTAATGGAGCAAGACAGGGATTGGTCGGGAAGTGGAGCACAATCGGCTCCATGGTGGAGGACTCAGGTGAGCTAAAGCTTCAGACTCTGACAAACAAATTTTGGACCGAGTGGAGGAAACATTCAGAATGTCTCTAATCGTTTGACTCAGGTCAGTCAGCACAGCTTGGATGCCGTTGTCTCTCACACTCTGCCTCCTAAGGAATTTATTTGCTTTCTTAACTTCTCGCAAAAGAAATCGAGAAGAAAACAAGTCACGTCTCCACCCTTACTCTCTGAATACCCTCCTCTTCTTCTTCGCCCCTCTTTGTGTTCTCCTTGATTATCCGTCTCTGACTCTCGATGATAACAAGCTCGGCGGACCACAAAGTTTAACCACCGAGAAATAACAACTGTTGTATCTCAGGAAAACAAGGCACTGGAACTGCCAGACAACAAGGATAAATAAGTCCTGGGGAGGAAGTCAACACCGCCTCGACTGCTGAACAAACAACTCTAATCAAGCTGTAAATTTTCACCTGAGCAGTCACACTAATGGTGTTTTGAAACAGAGGGAAAATATAGAAGGCATTTATCAGTTACGTCAAACCAATCATTATGATTCTGTTTTCGCATTGTGATATTTTCACAGTTTTGGGACAGGTATGGCCGTAATAGCAGGAGCGAGTGCGTTAATTCTTTACTCACAGTATAGTTGGCACACAGAGGGTTGAAGGCGTTGGTCCCACACACAAACAGGCCTCCCTGTCTGCTGAGCAGCACCTTCATGAAATTACGACATTCATCCTGCAGGAAAGAGAGAATAAAAAAAGGGTGAGCTTAATATGCAGGAGGGGTGAAACAGAGGAGAAGAAAGGCAAAATGATGGAGCGAATAGAGGGAGAACTGGGTTTATTTTTCAGAGACTGATTATCCAAACCGCTCTGTGAAATGAAGCTTTTCAGTCGCCTGATGTGTGGAATTATCACACCATTAACGCTGTCAATCATATTGATACAGTCTGAATGTAGCCTGCAGAGACTTCAAATGTCTACCCTCTTCACACGTGCAAACACACACAAACGCACGCACAGCTGCTGTTGACTGACAGACGGTAATCCAAACCAGCTTCAGGATTTTAAAACAAGCAACAGATTTAAGGCTAATTTCTCCACTGTGAGGCGTCAAACTAGGTGAAGCCTGCTTAATGACTAAATAAACCCAAGTCACAGTTTCATTCCTGCATGCTTATTCTTTGAAATGAGAGGCCGTGCGAGCACCACATGACTTAATGGCTGCTTTTGCCCCACAGTGCCGAAAAGTAATAAATGTCGGTGCAGTGAAACTGAGAAAAATGGCTTTTAAGTTAATCTCCTGCCACGACGAAAGTATAGTCGCTGCGTTTATAGCAAAAATGACAAAAAACATGTAACCTCTGATGAGCACTCACAAATTGCTGCACTTACAGCACCGGCTTGATTACTTTTACATATACATTTCGCCCACTTAGCCTTCAGCATTTGACTTTTAGTTATCCTTTCCAACTGTTCGTCCATTATTTCTTGCAAACTTTTTCGACCATTTAGCCATTATGTCTATCTAGCTAACCAGTAATCCAGCACTGACTATCATTTAACCATTTAGTCAATACCTCTATTTCAGTTGTTTATCCATTATCTAAAAACAGCTATTTATTCATCACTTTTGCTTTCTGTTTTAATAATTAATCTATTAGCTGAGTCTAACCTCTCTACCTGCCTGCTAACTACTTTTCATCACTCTCAGTTGCAACGTGTACATTTATACATCTGATTGACACAGAGATGCAAAGTAAAATGGGGAATATATGGACATTTTGCACTTTGAGCTTTATATATTCTGAGGCAGTTGTTCCCGTTTTGGCTTTAAAATGAAACAACGTCTACAAGTGAACTCTCACCGCAGGTTCTGGCTTTAATGTGGACCTGAGCTGTGAGCAGCTCAATTAAAGAGTTATTTTGTTCTTCCCAGGTTATTTGATTTAAAGGATTTCACAGCACGAAGAGGTAAAGCGGTTCAGTCTTTCACAAGAAGTGAAACAAATAATAGAAAGTAAGAAAAATATAAATGTACTTTCAGTAGGTGTACGGAAAGCAAACAAAGGAATTTACACTTTTCTGCAGGATTTAAAACCAAATTCCAGCCATGATCTGTGACTTTAAAGGTCAAAAATCAAAGACAGCTGTTTGTCTTTGCATGACAGAGTCCTTCACCTGTCTGTGTTTGTTTGTGTGAGTGTGGATGTGTGTGTGTGTGTGAGTGTTTGTGGAGTGAGTGGTGATGTACAGTAGATCACTGGTGAGCAGCCGCCAACAACCCCCTCCCTAAACTAGTAGGGTCCCAGCCAGGATGGCACCAGCTCTTACACACACACACACACACGCACACACACTAGATGGGGTCGACTTCAAGACCACCACCCGCAGTGATGTCATCGGAAAGAGAAGCAGGGCTGGAGTAGTAGTGGTGGTGGTGATAGCGGTTATGATGAATGACAGTGTGTGTGTGTGTGTGTGTGTGTGTGTGTGTGTGTGTGTGTGTGTGTGTGTGTGTGTGTGTGTGTGTGTGTG
>JBAJHX010000106.1:17644362-17676309 GCA_037176925.1 Amniataba percoides
TTACCTCATGCTTGCCTTTCATCCTGCAGATCCTAATGTCATTCTTGTTGGACTCCCATGTTCGCTTCTGTACGTTAAAACACACACAGACACACACACACACACACACACACACACACACATATTGTTGGTTAGCTTTATTTGCATTTCTCTGTAGTAAAAAGATTACATTTTACAGCTTAATGACAAGAAATACATCCACCCAAAGGTTGAAAATGCTATTCGTGTCCGTCCGGCAGGTGCTCACCTTACTGTAGAACATCTCGTCTCCTGCAACAATGTCCAACTCCACACGGAAAAGGTCATCCCTAGAGAGAGAAAGAGAGATAGAGCAAGAGTGGCAGTCAGCCAGCACAGCATTATCAAAAGCTTAAGGTAAAGCAAGACACTGCCCTAAAGAAACCATGAATACCAGTCCCGTCCAGAAGTACAGCATAAATATTAATTCTAGCTCAGGACAGTGTCGTTACATATATCCACTACATATCAAATCTGCGTGGTTTAGTACTAAATAATTCCGTGTCCAGCTATACAATGATTACATATTAGAGATATCTATTCTTTTAACGTTGATCAGACCCTCAGAGATTAGGGAACAGCTTTTCAATGTCTTCCATTTCTCCCAATATGTGTGAGAAATGGTGCCCGACTGCATAATGATGTCTCATATTTCCCCTTCGCCTTTTGCCTCCGCTCATTAAACTTGACTTGCTGCATTGAATTTGCTCCTAGGCCCCAAATTCAGCTTATCAGTCTTATTCAAAAGCCTGAAATTGAATTAATGGATGATTTAATCAAGTTGTTATAATGATGCTTGCACACCCCCGCATGCTGCCTACACGTGGTCCAACACCATGCATGTATTCATGATAGTCCAAACACTGCTTTCTTGCACTCTTAATCTGCTGATAATTCTGCAGTAACCTTGGATGTTCCTGTGAAAATGCCAGCTAAATGAGAGCTGGGATAGGCAGCTAAAAGCTGACGTCTGCATTTTGATCAAGGCCTTGGTATCTGCTGGGATGAATCTGAAGCTCGGGCTTCATCTGAGCAAAGGGCCAGACTCTGAATGGGCTAATCTGTAAATCTGCCATAGCCGTGTTATTGCAGCAGTATCGATCCCATCTCTGATCCAGCTCTGCCTCCCATCTGTGCTGCACGTTCTCTTGGTTTCTCCTTTTTCTTTGACAGAGGGAGGGGATCGTCATGCGTGCATCCACATCCAAGCACCTGCTCGTGTGAGTATTCAGACCGGCTGAATGTGCGTATCAATGTGTTTTCGCATGATCTTTTTTTGCAACTGTGAGAATGTGTGCATCATGAGAGCACAGGTAGGCCATCAGGTTACTCCACTCCTGAATAATTCATCCTTGCTTCCTGCTGGTGCGTTAGAAGATTCCTGCTCTTACTCAACCTCGTAAAAACAGGACAACGACTAAGTGGTGAAGAAGTGCGAAATCACCAAACACTTGCTTGGTGCGTCGCTGCTTAACAGGTCAGAGTTTAAGCGTTCTCCAAACAGTGGAGTGGGCCAGAGTGTGAGGCGTAATCTCATCCAGGCTGCTTCAGCGTTGTCTCAGCATTAACATAATGAATATAGCACCGGGCCTCCTAGTCAGAGTGGCTGGCAGGAAGCACCGTTGCCTCTGATAGTGCAGAGGAGGGGGAATTATTTATGCTGCTGCTTCTCTTTCTCCCTCCATCTCCTCTCTTGCCTTCCAGGTTATTTGAATGATGCAAAGCCTGTGGCCTGTATGTTTTTTGTTTGTTTATATGTGCATTAGTGGATTTAATGTGTACTGCATGCGGTAGAAAGTTAGGATTTAGACTAAGGACTACCATGTGAACTGTGTAAAGATTTCACGATTCTTTATGTAGCTGGATGTGCACACAGCCTTGAACAGCCTCGGCTCATTAGGTCATAACTCACGGAGGCGCCCCAACTCACAAAATCCAGTCCTAAAACCTACAAATCAAAAAGTCTCCTATTTCTTCCTCCCTGTCTGGCCCTGCGTGTGTGTCTATATGTGTGTAGGATGTGCGCGTGCCTGAGCTGTTATTTCATAAACGCCACTGACCCTTTTTGACCTGGCTGATACAAAGTCAACACAGAATCCAGAGAAACTGTCAACATTTCCTAAATTTCTGAGTTGACCGGCTCGTGAACTTTCTCCTCTCGGCCCGCCAAACAAAACAGCAGACTCAAGGTCAAGATATCTTAAGCCGCCCAAGTTTTCCTATATTTCATTTGACTTTTCTTACTCTTCTCCTTGCTGGCAGCCATATTGCGGTTTAGTGTGAGCAGCGCTGAGCCTCTCTGAGCTTGCGAATGGAGTGCGCAGGAGAAGCCGCTCCGCTGGATGAAACTGAAATGGAAAAGATTTGAGCTGACCACCTCGTTACCCCGACACTCGAGCTGACTGAGGCAGAGTACTTTGCGGCATGTCTGTGTGTGAGTTTGCATGTTACCGGGTGTCTGAAAATTTGTGCCTGAGTAAGCGGCCGTGTCCCAGGTTGATGTTACAGTTTGATACTACATATGAAATTCAAACAAGTGAATATGTAGTGCTCTCAAAACTGAAAAGTGGCTATAGTGAAATCCTGCCCACTGAGGTCACTGAGAGAGCAACATTTGGTCAAGGACGCTAAAGTCGCAGTACTCAAAAACAATATCTGTAAACCTGGGCCAAGGCTGCAACAACCAACCAAAAGAAAGAGTTAAATCACAAACAACAACTTCTTAATAACTGACAATATCAGTATATACATAACACTGGATAATAAATGCGTAGCAAAATCATTAAAATACAGCAGAAACTGGAGAATCCTGCACAAACAACACAAAATAAGTAATAATTATGAAAAAACTAAATGGTGACTAAGCATACTTAAATATTTAGAATGTATTCTTGGTGTGTTTTGTCTTTTGAGTGAGATTGATACTACAGTCCAGCAATGTAACAGAAATGATGGAAATGGAGGTGTCGCTTTACTCTAACTGTGAAGAAAGAAGGGAGGCAGCTCCATGTGTTATTTATGGTGTGTTTTAATGTTTGCTTTTTGTTTTCTCTAGGAGCTGAAACATTCTGGTGATTCATTTTTATTACTAGATCAACAGAAACATAATCAGCGCCTGCGGCCACGCAGCTTTGTAGTCTATTTTGTCTTCATTTAGATGATTTTTTTAAGCATTTGTTTCTTTTTACTTTTGTTCTGTTTAATTGTTAAAAACATCATAAACTCTGTATTGTTGCTGTAGTTGTAGTTTAGTTGTTAGCGATTGCCTTTGGTTCTGAAATGGTCTGATCAGCCATTCCATACAGTTTGCATATAATGCTTGTGTTCAGTTTATTGGCTCCGTTCGGTCTGCTCACTTCCATACAGTTCATGCTAAGCTGTCATAGCCTGGCTATAATTTAGTTGACCTCTTTCATGACCTCTTTAGGGCTTATTTTTGGAAATAGTTTTCTTAATTTCTGGGTGAATAAGCCTCACATTTTGAAAATCTACTTGTGACTCTTCATGGCAGCCAGCCCTCACACTGACCTCTTAAAGGCCAAACGCTTAATGAATTAATCAGGAAAATAGCTGGTAAATTTAAAGTTCAAAGTTGTAGTTTAAATTACATTAGTCTGCACTCATCTTGTCTCGTCTGTATCATGGACAAATGGCTTTAACATGTGCACTGCCAAACACAGGATAAGTCCAGAGAGAAGACTTTAGTAGTAGAAAAAGTGTCTACAGGATGTGTCTATGTGGGTGTCTCCACCTGTGTGTTTGTGTCTCTCCCTGCATACTTGTCCTCATCTGCATGCTGAACTTTCTCTGCTAGCTCTACAGCTGAACAGCTTGGCAGCTTTACCTCCCAAAGCTTCCCAGTCTTTGCCGCCACTGTCCGTCTGCCAGGAGGCATTTGACCCGGCTGTGAACCCCGGTGACCTCTGGGGTCGGTGTCAACCTGGCAGTACGTCAGCACGCTTTCCCTTTCCACACGGCGCAAAACGTAAACACACACGCGCACAGACCCAGATGGCAAAAACCTCTCAGGCTTTATCACAATTGGAACATTTAACCAAGAGTTGGCTTCGTTCCTTTGGTCATCTCGTCAATAAGTAAACACTCTCCAATTGGTTTATATTTGTGAGGATTAGCCCTTTGGATGTGACTGAGGGCTGAAGACCACAGGATCCGCAGCTGCTCATCTTGACAGCAATGAAATTGGGCTTAACACAGCAAGGCGCTTTGCTCCACCTGTCACCAGCCAAACACTTAGTTTACTTTCATTTAGCAAGGATGGGAAGAGGACAGGGAGAGGTAGCTGCTCTCAGCAGGTGCTTGGGGCAGGGATTTAGCAGCGCTTGCAGTCTGTGGAGCAGCTATGCTAATGGTGACAGGATTTGGGGATGAGTGAGGCGTCTTATCAGGCCGCACACTCTGTAGGAGCTTTTTGGCAGTCATACCTGCCACCACGCAGGTACTTATTTATATATTTTACATTTTAAAACTCCCTGCTAGGCTCTCTGTAGCTCACACAGGCACACGGATCTGTTTCCTTCCAGACTGATCATTTTCTGTCAAGGGGCCGCAAACACTATTAGCCACTTATGAGAAATATATAAATAAACTCTTGAAACGCTCTTTCTTCTCTCTTGATACCATCAACCTCCCTCCGCCTCTCTCGTCTTTCTGCCTGTCAGTCTAGCATTTCATTATCATCCGGTTGGCTGAGACATTCATATCAGTTTACCTCTGCTATTCAGAAAGAGTCTCCGCAGCTGTAAATTGAAATTAACGTCTCTCCGACTGCTTCGTGGCTCTGGCTGTATTTTAAAGCAGAGCTGCAGACAGCAGTAGTCGTACAGTAGTCTTCTGTAGGCAGTTTTATCAGGCTGTGCGTGCGTATAGGCCCTCTCAGCGCAGACAGAGTGGCTGGAACCACGTTACATAGTCTGATATATTTACAACCAACTCTCAGCAGTGAGGTTAGACCAGCTGGGGGCCAGGGACTGGGTCATTTCCTGGACCACAGTGGCGTCTCTCATTGAAAACCACTTCAATCTTCTTTCAGTCTGCCACTACAGCAAATAACCAGCGCCATATGTGGAAACTGACTGTGTCTCATTTTTTTTAAGCATGTTTCAAGCTAAATTAATTTTTGGACAACACAGGCAGTAAATCTTGAGGTGTGTGTGTTTTTTGTTAGCTCAGTCTGTTTCAGTTCGGCTCCTGAATGGCTCCGGGGGAACAGCAGATGTAGCGTAAACCTGGTTTACAGCTGAGCAGGCCGTCCTCGTCTGGCCCTCCTGACCACCAGAGCTACCGACTGTCCAGGATCAGCACATTGACCAGACTGACAGGCATATGGGGACCATGACCATATGGGGACCAAACTAGAAAACATTTGTCGGACCAAATATCGGCCATCAAATGAAGCTGCTGTAACAGATTTGTTATAAAAAAGATTTGTCTGTAGTGATCTAACTACAGCTAACACATTCATGCAACCAAGTAATCAGAAGAGGCTGTACAACGTGTGAACAGCTAGTATCAAAGTTTTGGCTTTAATGTCGGAATAAGGTTTTCAAGGCCTAGAAGGCAACAAAGTCAATCTTTTTCAGTCAGACCGAGTCACACAGCTGCTTCCCCCACAAGGGCAGAGTAAATGCACTAAAATGGACATGAGAGCTGGCAGTTCCAAAATAAAGGAAGATATAGTAGCTTAGCTGTGTTTTTATATAACCCAACTGTGCCATAGTTTAAGTCTGTAAAAGAGGTATTGTTTGTGGACAGTTATGAAACAGGCGGTACTGACAGGTCTTCAATAAACCATCTTGACATTAAGCAAGCTATTAAGCTTTTTAGGAGAGCATCTGTGAGTGGTCAGAGACTGCTGCTGGGTCTCAATTCATGCACATACATACTGACACATGCTATTCAAAGTGCATTTGCACTGACAAGTCAAATTTGAGGGAAGAATTAAGCAATCTGGTTGATGAATATTAAAGGTATGTTCTGATTTTCATGTGGCGAGAGCACTAGGGCACTGCCAGTGAAGTCTCCAAATGAAGACATGGTTAGCGCACCAGCAGTTCACCATCCAGCTTTGTGAGCAGTTGTGATTTAGACAAGCATCTGAGAACGCTTGTTTTCTGAGTATGGGTGAGTTTTACTGCGCCACTTTCCAGTGCAAACAGGCCTTCATCCTTGTTTTGTTTTCATTTGTTTTATGCACAGATGAAGATGTATGCAAATGGATGGGCTAAAATGTGAGAAGAGAGAAATGGTCTGGAGTATTACCTGGAGTAGTGCTCACCAGTACAGCTCATCAGTACTTTCCTTCGGGCTGAATGTTAAAATTAGTGTGTCCAAAGTGTTGAACAAACCAACCATCTTCATTTAGCCCCGCCACATTCAATAGATTCAACAAGGAACACTGACCTCTATACTGTACAGCAATGGCATGTTTTATTAATGCA
Source organism: Amniataba percoides (assembly GCA_037176925.1). NCBI lineage: Eukaryota > Metazoa > Chordata > Actinopteri > Centrarchiformes > Terapontidae > Amniataba > Amniataba percoides. Next base: position 17,650,839 of record JBAJHX010000106.1, read on the forward strand.
TTTAGGTTTGAGTCTCAGATGCTGAAAACCCTCAAATAATGTCCAATGAAAAAGGCTAATGTTGCTTGGCAACAAATGTACTGATAATAGACAATTCAACTGATATTTAAGCTGAAAATGGTTGTGACAGAGCTAAATTTGTACATGTATATTTGTGTGATGCAAGCAATCACAGACATATCACAAGTCCCAGATTTTCACAGCTCATTCTTTCCATAAGAGCCATAAATGACTTTCTTGTACTGCAAGTTTAACAGTACGCCTTCATCTGCGTGCGCTGATGTGTGATGTACCTGGCTCCAATGTAGAGCGTCCGGTTGACTTGGAGGATCCTCTGGATGTGCAGAGGCTCTTGTCTCAGCCATGTTCGGTGGGGTCGGCCCAGAAACACTGCATGTCTTCTCACCACTGTCAGCGAACAAAAGACAGAAACACTCAGTGGCTGATCCCAAACTGACATCCAACTTTTACAAAACTAATTGACATAAAAGATTTTTTTTCTTAGTTTGTTGTGACAGTTAAGCAGCAGTAACAGGTGTCTAGGGTGATGCGGAGACAAAGTTTGGAGACCCAAAGAGGCAGCACATCTGCTACGCTGAGCATACAAAGACAGCAGAGAAAGAAGAGCAGAGAACAAATAATCCTCTGAAAATGAAAGATGTCTGAACTGTACCTCACGTGTCACTGTTAAATTCAAGTTTCTGGTTTCTGACTGATTGGGGCTCACCTTTGATGAATTGTTCATTTGTTTACGTACTGCTTTTTGTTGACAACTTTGGCAATAGATGTTCAGCCAACCGATTCAGATAATTCCAAAGGAGAGAGATGCTGACATGACAGGTGACATTTTTTAAAAACATCAAAAAGATAAAACAGTGTTTCGGTAGACAAGGATTTCTGAAAACCTAGGAAAAGATAAACCTTAAGGGAAAGAAATCAAAGATAAAAGTGGAGCATGTTTTTATCATGTTCCCACAGATGTGCAAATACGCGGAGGAAAAATAAGAGCGGAAAGAAAAGCAGAAATATGAGTTATATATAAATCAGGTGGATTACTGTGTAAAACCAATATGGCAATCTGTCTTTGACCTTGGGTGAGGGGAGTGAGAGAGTATTTTCATCTGATATCCTCTCATCTTCTCTCTGCTTTTCCATCATTACTACTTTATATCCCACCCAGTCTATTCATCTGTTTCCTCTTCTTATTCACCTCGGTGCTTTGTCTACCCCGTCTGTCCACCTCCCTGTTTTTTTTCTTGTCTGTCGATCCAAACGAATCTGCCTTTTCTACTCTAACTCATACCTGCTGTAAACAGCGACTGCTAAGTCTAATGCGGCCGCTCTACTAGCCTGACAAGCTCTACACTCTTCTGTTTGGTATTGATACGTTGAGAAGGGTCTGGACTCAGCTGGAAAACCATCAATCAATATTATTGAACTGCAATCAATCAAGGTCTGGTCTAAGCTGGAGACTGCAAAGCTGATATGGAGACTCAAAGTCTGAGTGTGTAAGGAGCCGCGTCTCTTGAGGGTCTGAGTGTGTGTGTGGGAAAGTCCGAGAGCCCCTTCCTTCGCTCTGGTCTCATTCCTGAGTGCGACCCCACACCTTCTGCCGTGGACTCCAGTCAACACCCTTCGTGTGAGAGCCTGATCTGTTCCCCGCAGCCCACACCGTGACCTTAAGCCTCTTCCGTGCCCTCCTTCCTCCCCCCAAATTCAACACCCTGCCTGTTAGGGCACGACCCCACACCTCACACATCACGACCTGGGAGAGAGGCATGCAAGGGGAGTAGGCGGCTAGAGGGTGAGAAAGTCAGGAGAGGTCAATACCTTCAGTGGGGATGAAGTTGAGGGGCCCCGGTTCCTCGGGGAACGTCGAGCTGGCCGCTCGGAGCAGCCAACACAGCAGGAAGAAGGAGGGAGGGGCCATGGTCGCCATGGCAACACAGCGGCGGAGTCTGTGGAAATTAAAAAAAAAGAGAGAGAAGGGAGTGAGTGGTTGCTGAAAGAGGCAAAGTAGTGCGAGACGCGTAAACACACACAGACAAAGAAACATTCACTCACTCAATCACTGACTAACTAACTAACTAACTAATTGGCTTGGTGGGTTTCTTCACTGAAGGTCTATCTTTGTATTCCCACAGCATCTCTGTCTCTTCGCCCCGATGTGAGCGGAGATAAATAGCTGCTCGGAGAGAGCGATTAAGTCATCCACCGAGGGAGAAGTGTCCAGTCAGCTCTGAATACAGCCAGATCACTGCGGTGCAACATGACCACATCAAATGTCACACCGCCTGTGACACATCTGAGGAAAATGAGAAAGAGGCGAAGGGGTAACATTCTGGGCAAGACAGAGGGCAATATATGGCCTGTAGATGAATGGAAAATCTGTATAGGCACAAAGTGAGTGAAAGGCTCAATAACGCTCCAGACATCAAGCTTTATACAGGATATGAAAGAGACTGATAGAGGGAGACAAGTGGTGGTTTTCTTAAATTAAATGCTTGCCTGCGATACAAATCACCTCTCTGACAGCAGACCTAAAGTCTCTGTATTTTTCATTGGCCGGTAAAGAGGCACAGGCAGGTCTGGGATGTGATATGTGCGGAAATACAAATGATACCCAAATTAAGTTACCCCCACATGAAACATCTAGAAAATACATCAACCACTCCGCCTCGCAGCATAAAAGCTCTCAGGATTGCTATCGACTTCAGCCACAAACCTCGGCTGTGACTGGCTGCCTGCTACCTCTGCGTGCTGATGCTGCAATTTTACTGCTGGAGCTCGTGCGTGGTGGAAGTCAACGTGCATCCAGCAGGCACTTTTATTCAAGTTGTTATTATCTTGAGCTCAAACCCATCTGTAATCATCTATCAATGTTTCCCTCTCCATACGACGCCCAGCATGGAATTGTGTTTTATTCGAAATCTCACAAACACAGTGTAATTTATTAAACCCCACAGCTCAACTTTCGTCATGTTGGCATCTTAATGCTGAATGCGACATTGGGTAATTTGTTTTGAAAATCAAGTGGCGAGGCCTTCCACCCTCATGCCCGCAAACACAAAACATTTCACGCACAATCGCAACATCTCAAATTTGAATACTCAAGGTTGGATTTCTTTATGCAAAACTCATTTCCATTTCACTGTGGTCGCAGATGCACAACGTGTAAAACAAAACACTTTTCTGAGAGTATGGCATCCACTATGCACTAAATTTTCTGTGTCCGTCTTTATGTCCTTGATAGTCTTTATCTTCCTCAGTTCACTTCACAAGTCAGATGAACTGCATCTTCGGTGTGCAAGCTTTAAGATTAGATTTTGTTCTGTTGTATTTTTTAAGTTATTACAATAAAATATGAACTGTGGTGAAATGGGTAAAATAAAAGCAATTGTAATAAACACAAACTATCAAAACAACTGCAAGTAAGTAAGTAAGTAATATAAAAAGTACGTGTAATAAAAAAAAACTAAATACATAACAATAGATCTCATCCAAAAATATGTGGACACCCAACCATTAGAGAAATATGGGCAAAACCATGGGTATTAATATGCTGCTGTAATAGCCTCCACTCTTCTGGGAAAGCGTTCCACATGGTTTTGGAACATGGCTGTAGGGATTTGTTCCCATTCAGCCACAAGTGCACAATTGAGTTTGGGCACTGATGTTGGGTGCTACGGTTCATACCAGAGGTGTTGGAGGGGTTCGAGTTCAGAGCTCTGCCAGTCAAGTTCTCCGGTGCCAAACTGGGCGGGTGATTCCTTCACTGGTTTTGCTTTGTGTGTGTGAGTCACAACTGTAAAAATACCACTGTGTGCCGTAGCTGTACTCTGGAACTTTTGCAGAAGAGTGGCTACTGGTGCTACAATAATAATAATCATAATCATAATAATTATAATAATAAACTAATTTTGGGAGAATGACAAATGACTAGAATAACAGTAGCACAAGTGGTGTCATTAAGATACAGTTCAATGGCAATTTCTATCTAACATTTGCAAACATTAGGCACCATGAAGCTCGTGGTCATAACAGTTCCAGCTAGTATGATGCAAACATCCTAAGTGTGTTATATTATGCAAGGAGGAGTTTTATTCATTACAAATTCAATGTTTTATGTAGAAGAAAAACAATTAGATTTTCATTCCTTAAAAAGTGACACAGTTTCACTTTTCCTTGGAAGTGAAAATAAGGAACCTTGCTCAAGCTATGACAAACAGCCCCAGGCCGTAAAGATTGACCGAAAGTATGTACACGGGGGATTCAACATACCGTCGACCATATGCTGTGAATTCATAAGTAACACAGTCAAATATTATAATGAAGTATCTTCATTTTAAATTAAAATACAGTACAGAATAAAATAAATAAACTGCAGCAGTAGGAAACGGGGGCATACTGTACTCTGTGTAGTAATGTGAGAACAGTTCCTCTCTTTTCCTACTTTTCAGTTTTTCTCTCTTATTCACTCTCTCACTCGCTCCCTCTCCCCTGAAGGATACAAACAGCCATTGTGCAGCCCATCTCTTTAATGGAGTCTCAGACATAACCTTATCAGGACGCAAAATCTTCATGGGACATTTCTCAAATTCCCTGCTCTGACATCAGAATAAAAGTGGGAGGCATGCTAATTACTCAACACCCACAAGCAAAATTACAGGAGGTGAAGGGGAAAGAGTCACCAAGACAAGAAAGGAGGTCACGGGGTAGAGGGAGAGAGATGAAGTGAGAGATAAGTGAGAAACATTAAGAGAGAGGGTGGAGGGAGAAAATGAGAAGTCAGGAAGTCAGTATATCCAATCAGAGATTCTATTGTTTCTGCTATTAATAATGTATGAATAAATGTCAGGCGGTACGCATTCGATTAGTATAATTAGACACCCTGGGCTATACAATTTCATGGGACAGCAGAATAAGTAGATACACAAGTATAAAAGTGTGTGTGTAAGTGTGTGTGTGTGGGCACGCAAATGGTTCAGAGCCAAAGCATCACTGTAATTATGACAAATGGCTGCAGCCGAGTCCATTCAGTGGCCTCAGTGCGTTGCACTAGCTATACAGTACTACGCCATTATCATTGAACGAGGCATACTGCGAGTCACATATACATTTTGCCATTTGGAAGAGATGCAAATCCAAAACATTCAACCCCAGAGTGCTGTAGCACTCTGGATTGGAAACTGAAATGGCAGTAGATGTCACTGAAGTCATATTGACACCGCCGCACTGCGTGTGCTCCATGGATTCAAGAAATGTTAAAAACAACACTGTCAGTAGAAAATTATAGTGTGACTTTTTTCACCGTGGGGACTATTGTTTCCAGTGGTGTGACAAACATATTCAGGGATTGAGCTTGATTTCAGGCACCGGCCCAACAGTCTTTTTGCCAAGTTAACACAGATGGCAAGTGACAACAGTGGAGGCAAAATGCAAACGATAGCTGGTCAAGTGAAACTTCAGCCGGAGTTTTAATACCCCATCCACTCCAGCAAGCTTTTGTTTACTGTTAATGAAACAGGATTCCTGAACTCACCACCATGCTCCATTCACTTCAACAGGATTTACACAGACTTGTTAATTTGTCTGTTTCCACAGCCCCAGATCAATTTGATTATGGGTGTTTAGGTAGGTAATTTCCCAAACAAAGTCATTAAGAGATCATTTAGCTGCCAAACGGGTGGGTGGGTGGGATGCAGTGGGGAGGGGGGTTGGATGTCGAAGGTGCTTTGTCTCCCTGGACGCCATCAATGCCAGCTCAGAATGATCTCCACTGTGGCCAACTTAGATAACTTAGATAACAAATCAAGCCAGCCAATCAATGACGTCTAGTGTCTTTAGCAAAGCCCTAATGAGGACGGATACTGATCTGATACAGAGTTGAGTCAGACTGAAGAACAGAGCCTTAAAAGAACAGAGGAAATGGTTTGATGCTGAAAAAGAGATGCTATGAATGCCTGCAATGCTGAAATGGCTGCTGGTTATGCAGAGATAGTGACCCTCTGCTGCAGGGGTTTAGATACTTTGCATGCAAATATAACACCTCATCACCAAACGAAGGCGCTAATATGCTCTGATATGCTTTTGTCACTTATTACGGTTGCCATGGCTCTCGCTTTCTCCTCTCCTCAGTCTCTCTACCTTTTCGCTTTCACCAACTCATTACTTCTAGGTTTCTCTGTTGCTTTCCCTTAGCCCCCGTCTTGTTGATGTGTACTCTCGATGTGTTTTCATTACACAGCTACGAGGTACTTGTGCTAAAAATTGGACGATGGAAAGAAAGAAAACCAAGATTATGCATGTCCTAGATATAGAGAAAATGGTAATGGAATAGAGCAGCATTAATGGGGACGCTGTGGTGGTTGGGGTATTTATGATTAAAATATTTAACAGAGTAGCTGTCAAGTATTATACAGAGGTATCAGTACTGGTACAACACAGTACTCAAGCAATAGTCTGACATAATCCCTTTTCACACTGGTCGCCCAGCTTCAAAAAGCCTGCATAGAGGAAGAATGAATTCAAACATGGTCTATTTCCACTCAAATCCTTTTATCATCATTTTACAAGGCAAATTATATTTTTATGTGCACCAAAAATATGAATGTCTTCCATAGAAATTGCAGGTACTGCTCATATTAAAGAGAGTGTATGTAGCAAGTAACATGTATTATTGTTTCCAATGTGTTGAAAAATGTTCTTCTTCTCTGACTTTCTCAGTTACATGTAGCACCCTGTAGACTAATTTCTACATAAGGGACTTGGGATGACTAGACAAACAGAAGCTGATAAAGCTGGCTAGCAAGCTGTCAACATTTTTTAACAAATTTGTTGAAAATCAAGCTATCATCATGATGCCTGTTAATTCTGTTCGTTCTGATGTTCATGCTCTCATGAATATAGCTCAGCGTTCTGCAGCTGAAGAGACAAATATTCAAAAACAGAACTAATACTGGACTAACTTTGGACTTACATTTAAATGAGCAAATAAATACTAACGTTGATCTGCTCGATGTGTAAATAGGCAAAATGAATGCTTGAATATTAATGCAAGTTTCCGTTTTTGAGTGCAGCTGTCATGGATTTGATAATAGTTTCACAAAAGTTTCATCATAGTCATTTAGAGATCTACAAGCTGTCCTTGTGCTATGATAGTCATACAAGCTAAAGCATTACCAGAACTCTGTCTAGTTTGATTCACAGTTTCCAAAAAGATCTCTGTAAAAAAAGAGATAACACTGGATGGAAGCCAAAAACAACCTAAAGGGTTTCAAGCTCTAATAACTTTTGTTATTGTAAGGGAGAAACTACCAAAAAAGTCTTTCAGGTTGATCCTTAAAACACTTAATAACTTTTTAAGAGGAATTAATGTTCGAAGAAATACTGCTGTGCTGTAGGCTTAAGGGTGAGCTCCACTTTGCTCTGCTTTTATTGTTCCACATCACCGAGATGACCTTCAGACTTCGGTACATGAGACTGTGCCGGTACATGGGAAAGTATATTCAGTAAACGGTAGAGGATTTTATGATTGCTCCATTTTCTTTATGTGGACTTAAAGACGCCCAACAGATTTCCCAGATAATGGCCTAATTGTCATATTAGTGAGAGAGGGAAGGCTGCTTTATGGAGTGTGTAGAATCAATGACAGGTGATAGCCTGATGCAGGTCAGATCTCCTTCAATCAGCAATAACATAAGATGCTGAGCACGGCGTGGATGTGAGGAGGAATGGGAATGCAGAATAAGATGTGAGAAATAAGACTGGGAGTGAGGATTTAAGGCAGAGATGGAAATGAGGAGAGTGGCTATTAAAAAAGAGGTTTGGAAGTGGAGAGAGGACCAGGCAGGATAAAGAAAACGACAAAAATAATGCACTACAGGGAGTGATGAAGAGAAACAGAGGTGAAAGAGAGACAAGTGAGGCATTCAAACAGAGAGAGAGAGAGAGTCACACCGGACATAAAGAGAGTGAAGCCAAAGAATGTGTGGAATGAGAGAGACAGAAAGACAAAGAAACAGAAGAGAGGAAGAGCATAGAGCCAATAGTACATTTGCAATGCCAGATTTATCTTCCTGCTGAGCCAAGAGAAGACTAGTGGGAAGGACCTCCTGGCTCAGCCTTGTCCAGAGCAACTAAAGGGATGACATTTTTCTGTATTTCTCAATGTGTAGGAAAATGTCCCACAGGGATCAATAATTGGTCCATTGCTGTTCAGCCTGTCCACATTGCCTCTAGACCACATAAATGGAAAACACAAGGTACGTTACCATAATTATGCTGATGACACACTGTTGTACAGTACCCATCCTTTCCCCCTGGAGACCTAAACCCACTTAAGTGACTGGCTGAATGCATTAAAGACTTCCTATAACCCAACAAAGACAAAACCAAATTCTTGTTATTGGTGCCGAGCCTCTGTGGAAGGAAATATGTTCTCATTAGCCTTTTTCTCTCTGGATGTACAGTACCACAGATGCCATAAATCTGGGACTTACTGTTGATTATGACCGTATGTTCCTGAGCCACATCACCAGTAAAAGAAAAACTTATCTTAGTCATCTTGAATGTGTTGGATCAACCCTGAGACCAGAAAATGTTAATATTTTTTTAATTCTGAAAACCAAGAGTTACATTTAGTACCAGTGTTCTTACTATTATTATCTTTTTACATCAAATGACAACTTCATAAAATGATCTCTTTCTGTAGTGAAGTTTCATAAAGTATTTTAACTATGGCAAATAAACTATAGTATGGTTTAGGTTAGACAATTAAAACACTTGTTAAAGGCTAATGGAAATCCACTGACTTGTCATATCACAGTCTGTTTACAGGGTTTTAGGAAGCACTGCTGAGTATGTGAAAACAAGCTGTATAGAGAGTTCAAGAGGCAGCTGCTTGAAATCTGCTTAACGACTTCAACTCTCTGAAACAAACTGTGGTCAAGCTGTGATGTCGGCAATATAGGCACCAGAACTGGGTGTAAAAAAAAAAAACAACTTAAAACCCTTAAAAATAAAATGTGCTCCTATTACACAACAGTGTAATTTGAGTGAATATTGCATTTAGACTTTAATTTTGGACCTTGATCTACAAGTGCAGAAATGTCCACACATTATTTATACTGGGCTGATTCTATACACACACACACACACACACACACACACTGGTCTACCAAAGAAGACTATTGGCAGTCTACAATTTACCTAAAACAAAAGCATTTTACTTTTGTATAACTCCCTATGTGGCCTTCCTCCACAGTCATACCTTTCTTACCTTATCACTCCATATGCACATCATTCTGTGAAAGACTCCTTCATCATCTTGCACAGGCCCTGTGGTTGTTTCAATAGTAAAATCAAAAGTTGACGGAGCAGGTTTTGTTTTTTTATGGACTTAGCTGCTGGGATACTTTGCCAGATTGTATTAGATGTGCTACAACATTAACAATGCAAAAAAGCAGACTGAAAACATTTGTTTTCCCCTGTGCATTTGATTAGTTTTGTTGTATTTGTGTTTTAAACTGGATCTGATTGTCCTCGCTGTTTGTTTGTGCATTGTATCTCCCCTAGAGTAAAATGCTCTATATGAATAAAGATTTCTTTCATTTGGTTTACTTTCCCAAAAACAAGCTAAAATCTGCTCTGGTCGCCCCAGACACCTCTTCCCTGATTCCATGACGTATATGCACATATAGATGAGCACACACATTATACTGTGTACTTTACACACACACATGCACGCAACAGAACAGCAAACACACACACATCTGCTCTGGGCACTGTGCCTTCACTTAAGCCAAAACACAGTCGCCCCCCTCTTTATCTCTCTCAGGCCTAATGTAAAAGCAGTGTAGGAATACCCTCCACTAGAATGAAATGCACACAAGATTTCCTCCTTTTGCTTGGAACTTGAGTGACCCGGGGTCTGTTTACTAGATATTTGCATCACCATGAAATCCCGGAGCCTCAATAACATCGCACATATTTAAAGAGAGAGAGGGAGAGGAAGAGACAGAGAAAAGGTCGAGAGAGAGGAAAAAAAGAGGGGGAGTGCACAGTAAATGAAAAATGAAGAGTGACCTTTGTGCACAGAACACTGCTTTTCCCATGCACTGAGAAACACCATGGATTTATGTAGTGGGAAATATGTGCAGCATGTGCAGTAGGACAAAACATTTCTGTAACACTCCTCTTTTGTCAGAGTCGGACCATGAAAACGTGTCCTCTGTCTCTGCTACCTTACAGCGTTGCCAGTTACATCAGTGAGTGTCTTCTTTACGCAGCACCGTGTGCCTAATGGATATATAATTTCTGAGGATTTAAAGGTTGGCGCTGGAATAAGATAATCTCTGACTCTTTCTCTCCATAGTGTGTGTGCTCCCATTAACGGGCGAGAGGTACCCGTTGGATGACAGAGCAGTAATGTAATACCTGTAATAGCTTATTGTTGATGAATGGATAACTTTGAGTATTACTGGAGCTCTCCCCGGAGTTGTGTCACTGTCATTAACCTTGACGGTCCTGAAAATTACAGCTGCTGAGATGCCAGGAGACAGAGGAGCTGTGGTTGCAATCTAGAAGGAGTAGAACAAAGATTTTGCAGCACAATCTAACAACGTCTGCATGAGTCTGCAGGTTAATTATAGGTTTGTCTTTCAGGAGGAAGACTCTCCAAGAATGAGCGCCCAGATAAATCTTTTATTCTCCGTACCGCGCACATCTTTTCTCTGCCTATCCTCCATGTTGCATCTCCTCGCTTCTTTCATCTTTTAAGCTTCCACAGGCTCCAACAGCAATGTACAAGACAAGGAGAAACATCATGTCACGTCACAACAGCGAAGATAGGCCTGACCTTTGGCCGCCCACCAGTTTACAACCATCATTAGTGGGGCAGGGATCAGGGGCCAAGGCCATAAATCACACTCAAACCATCCATGTAGGAGGAACCCAGCTACACTGCAGTAAAAATGAAAAGAAAACACACTCTGAGACTGACAGAAGGCTAAAAGCAACTCCATCCATCACTGGCTTGGGGCTCCATAAAGCCAGTAAAGGAAAACACACAAGGCGATAATCTCCAGCATGGTTATAAATAATATAGAAACCTTGCTAATGGCAATAAAAGGTTCTGCAGCATGACAGAATCCGTCCTGATGTGATTATTCGGCTAAAATTCCCCCAAGGACATGTATTATCTTGCATAAATACTCAGGAGTAACTCAATAGGGCAATATGTTCCCATCCAGAGACTGTTTGACCTTTTTGCTTGTGAATCGGGAAGAGAGGTGGATTTATTGTAATGGCAACAAGTGACTGTCAGTGGGAGCAAGAGGTCGGATGGCGGGCAAAAATAGAACAGGAAGGAAAGTGGAGGGCACCGAAAAATGAAAACAGACTCTCCAGGCTATGCTGCTCGTCTCTGCACAACAGTCCTACTGCTCGTAGTCTGACGTATGCTTCTGCTAATGGAAGGTACTGAGACAAACAGGAGGAGGAATGCAAATTATGTGCTGAATATGAGTCATTCTCACTGAGTAAATAACAACAATCAGTGGTTTAACTGCAAAGCAATTTTGCCTTGATAATTCTAATCTTGTTCTCACAGTTGTTTTATGAAAAAGAAAAAACTCTGAAAATCATGAGTCCTAATGGGAAAAACTTTGAGCAGAGTGAATTTTGTGCCTTTGCAGCTGCAGTACCAACATCATAGTGAGGTAATGATACCTCAACTTGCTTGGTCAACAGAAAATTATTTGCTTTAGTCAGTATCACCCATTTCAAGATGGCTCTTTAATGTGTCAATGAGGACATGTTAAAAGAATAGGCTGCTGTAATTTTGGGAAATACACATATTTACTTTCCTGCAAAGAGTTAGATGAGAAGACACCATTCACATGCCATGGTCGGAGACAATAAACCTAGTCTGGCATAAAGCCTGGATATCGGTCACTTCACCTGCTGAAGAAATAATCTCCTAAAACAAATGAGATACAAAATGTTAATTTGTGAGCTTTAGTGGTGGCAGATTCGATACTGCAGTTGCTAGGTTAAGCTAACAGGCTGCATTTAACAGACAGATATGGCAGTGGTACAGCTCCTCGCATATATCTCTCAGGAAGAAAGAAAGTTCCCAAAAAGTCCCAAAAATATTTCATCTTTGGCAAGCTGCACAACTGCTGCCGCCATGAGGAATAACAAGTGGCCTAATAAAAAGTATCCTGGTCTCTTAAGTACAACACAAAGTGGATGAACAAAGCTTTTACAAAGTCAGACAGTACAATACGCAGATACTTTTGGATAATAAAAAAAGAGTGTGAAAGGGCACCATGAAAGTTCTGAGACTGAGATTGAATGTAAGTGATGCTGTTACAGAGCAGAAAAGAACCGTCAGCAGAGAATATAGAAAGGTAGTGAACAAGGTGGTCTGTATACATTTTGGGCTTCACAACAACATCTCTGCATGCTAATGCTGTTTACCTTCTCTTCCTCTATCTTCCCCTCCTGCACAGCGCATGAAGCTCTGCCAAATGAAGCCACTGCTCTGTTTCTACTGTCAGGATCGGCATATTCAACACCAAGTGGATGGTGAAATAATGCGCTGTGCAGCATCAGTATGTAACCTACAAGCTGCACCGTTTAGGTATAATATGTCCCTCAGCTGTGTCCAGGTTTTTTATTCATAATGGCAAATTTCACTGGAGAATCATCTTGTCAAGCGCTCCACTGTGAACGCCCCCATCATAAACAGTATCTAAAAGCAATTTTCTCTTTCCCGACAGAGACAGGGCGGCACAGTATCTTTTCCCAGCGGAAGTCTGACAGAGCAGGGCCAGTAAAGATAGAGAAGTGTACCTGCGAATTCCCAGCTTTGATTTCACACTGAAGCTTATACCCACACACACACACACACACACACACACTCAAACCCAGTGTGCTATCAACATCCTGGACTCACAAATGCATCTCTCCGTCCTTCTTTCCTCTTTTCCACCATCTCCCCACACCTCCTTTTTTCCTCCTACCACTCTATCTTCTCTCGCCACAAATCAGCCACCTGCTCATCCAATTTAGCCAGATAAATTCCACCTGTATCAATTTCAATACGGGTTCACTCACCGCACCAACTCCGGGTTCCCCTTTTTCCGCTTTATCGCTCCCCGTCGCTTTGAATGTCACATCTCATGTGGCGTACAGACGCGCGCGCAAACACACCCGCACGCCACGGTGTCAATCAGCAGACGTCTGCAGTTGACAACTCTGCACACAATGCAGCTGCGAACAAAGACGCATGCCTGCATGTGTGCCAAGCTGTAGATCCAAACTCAAAACAAAACAAATAGAAACAGACATACACACATACACACACATATATACACACACACTATCATTGCATTGCAGGCATAACTCCCAGGCCTGGCTGTGCGCAAGTTTTATCCCTCTCACCGTGTCTGAGAGGCATGTTAATCAGCTGCCAGCTCAGCCATATATGTCTCTATCTTTCTTGCTCTCGCTCCTTGTGACTCCGTCTCCCTCTGCTTCTATCTGCATCTATTCTCTCCAATCTGTCTTTGCTCTTGTCAAAGCCCGTTTCTCCACCTCTACCTCATTGCATTTATCTCGCATTCCTCTCCTTCCCCTCCTGTCCCTGCTCGAGCTCTCACCCCATCACGGCAAATCATGTCTTTCTTTTTGCTCCTACATTTTAATGCATCTCCCCGCTGGGTCAGACTGATGGGATTTAAGGCACTAAAGACTGGATGGTTTATTTAGAAGGGGCGCGGTGAAGATCTCCCACTTTTACCCACCAGCCTGACATTTCATTGCCCTCTCCTCTTCCCTCCAGCCCTCTCCCCTCCTCTCCCACCGCTCTGCTACAAGGCTTTGGGATCCGTTTGTGCCCGTGTTAAAGTGGATTTGGTTATGGTGACTGGATCAGGGTGGGTGGCTGTGGGATGCTGGATGAGTTTCATAGGACGACTTTTAAAGAACGAGCTTTGAAAGCTGAAGTGCAGAGAGAAAGAGGAAGGGAGAATGGGAGGATGGTAAGGCAAGAGATGTTGTGCAGAGTGAGATATAGCGGCCGTGTGTTTACGGAGACAGTTCCTAAGGAGATTTCCACCCAAGCACTCAGTTATAAGTCATGAGGTGCGGGAGTGAAGGGAGGTGGTCATCTCTGTGCAGACAGCGATAACAATGGTGAGACAGATGACGAGGCGGCAGAGAGAAGGGGAGGCGGAGAAGGGGAAATTAGAAGACAGGGAGAACATGAAGAAGTGTGGCGAGTGCAGTCAATTTGGAGAGAAGAGCGTGCCCATTCAATCGCTCCACATGTGTAGAGTGCATGCACAAAAGATGGCTTTCAGCTTTATTAAACAAAGCTGCAAGACTGAGACACAAATTAAAAGAGATGCTGCTTCCTTGGCCTGAATAGACCCAGGCAGAAGGTCAATGAAGATGGGTAACTGCTTCTTTTCTTTATTTTACCCCATAAGGCTCGGCCTCCATCCGTCGTGTCGCACTTAAGAATAAGTGCATTCACATGACACACTTCGGAGATAACATCTCAGTGGGGTTTCCTCTGCTCAGTCACCCAGTAACATCAATTCCTATTTGCATAAAACGAGCTGAGGCTCGAGCTTCCTTGCTCACGTCTACGATCGCCGGGATGTTCAACAATGTCATTTAGTACCTGGCATCTTGTGGAGCGGATCAAATCAATAAAAGCCATTTCCCTTGGAAGTCGATGGCCCCCGCTCTGGTTGTCAGGTTAATTCAATAAAAACAGAGACGAAACAATGAGCGCAGCAATATGTTGGTGAGCTCTTACTTACATGACATGGAACCAACGCGAGACAAGCAGGTCAGGTAAGGTATGCAGGACATTGCTGCTGTTGATTGCTGGAGTGCAATACATGCTAAAGGATATGTGAGGTTGAGAGGCTGTAAGGTGGAGCTGTTCTCTCTGTGTTACCTGTCATGAAGTCAGTGGAGAGGAATGAAGCAGCTCATCTGGGCCTTAAAAATCCCACACAACAAAACCAACACACAGCTCCATCAGCTCTCTCTCACATCTCCCCATTAAAGCACCAATATAGTACACGGATTCTTTGTGCTCCTTCCACTTTGGCAGATTGGTAGCGACAGACATTATTTTGTTCTCTGAATAACAGGGTAAGTGGCTCGTTCATTGATTGGTCTTTCTCTGGGCTTTTGAGCAACATGGTATAACACTGCGGAGCCAAACAGACAGGAGACTAACCCCCCGCTGTGGCTGTTGACAGAGGCTGCCATTTAAAAACACTGAGAAGAGGACAAACAACACAGCGCTGAGGAAAAATGCCTGGCTTGGTTTCACAAGATTTCTCCCTCCAGCACTCTCATCCTGTTGGAATATGCTAGCAAATACTTTGGAGTTTAAGTTTGCCGCCCCCCCCCTCCCAAAAAAAAGATACGAGTGAAAATTGTTGTCCAATTTTGTATGAAAGGAAAATCCTCTTCCTTTGGATACTCTTACAGAGTTGTACATTCTCAATCTGTGATGTTCAATGAGTTCCAGGAGCAGTGTTTTTTTAATGAAACAATTTGCATGTACCCACTTTCCTTAAAACCAGCTTGGTCTACTTCTGCTAAAGTTTCTCTAAAGTGACTCTAAACAGGCTGAGAGCACCTAAGTATCATGCATTTAATATGTGTAGGTGGACACACCGAGAGCTGAAGTACAATAACATACCCTTCAATAACATAGCATGGCCTCGGGCTACTTCTTCCTGGACTATAGTGGCTACTGTCAGTGAAGACACTGGTATCACTGCCTCTTCTCACGATGTCTGTCTGCATGTTAGACTAGTACAGAAACTCAAGTCCTCGCTGTTTCGTTGTGATTGACGCAAATTCAGTTAGAGGCAGCCTTGTCATTGTTTATTACTGAGGAGGAAAATATAGCTGAATTTGTTTTTTGTAATGGCTTCATTCAAGTAGCTTTCCTGCCCACTCAGAGAGCCATCTCAAAAACAAAACCACCCCATGGGAACTGAGCGTATGAAGCCAAGGCCACCCATTGTTGTTCAGTGTTGGCACTGTATAGTTAACACTATATTATGGTGGAAATGCTTGATGTAGTATATAAAATACATAAATTAGCCTGAGTGGATCTGTATTCGGCTGGTCAGCAAACAGCAGGTCTCAGCAGCTGATCTGCACTGCACATGTTTTTATTCCCGCCTGAACAGACGCTCTGAGTTTCATTAGGCGACATGTGACATTTATGTTGCTGTTGGTTGATAATTTATCTGCTGTTGTAAAACAGTTCACTCCTCTGCTACCTGTGGCCGGTTGCCTGCAGAAGATACAATAGAAAACTGCATAAAAATGAATTATAAAGTGGTTGGTTCTGCCTAAAAAAAACAAAAAAAAACAATGTCCCATAGAACAGAATACTGTTTACACTGTGAGAGGTAGCATAAAGATTTTGGCACACATCAGCGTTGTGAGCATGTGCTGTACTGTCAGTGCACATGGCAATTAAAAGTGAAGCAATGCCCCAGGCTTGGATTGATCCTGCAACAACAACCTGCCTGTTTATTGACAGATCGCAGGGGTTTGGCTGGTGCACAGATGCCCTGAGGCCTCTCTGTTGGGCCCCAGCTTTCTCTCTCTCCCCCTGCCATGCCCCCTGTTCTTTGTGACCATGTGAGAAACACCACTGTTCAATATTCCCTTGCCAATGTCGGGCTTCATTTTCCTATCAACAGAAAAGTCCAGCCCCAGAGCATGAAGGCTGTTATTATTCAATTCTAGCACTGGCATAACAGTGTGATTAAGACCTCTGGAGCTATGGATTTGATCCCCTTTTCAAATTCAATACACTGTCTGAATATAACTTCTTGCACTAATGCGCAGATCGCGTTGCTGACAAACACAATGCAAAATTGTATGTATGCATAATGTATGAAAACTTACACTGGGCTCTAATCAAGGCGGTTTACAACAGTTTCAGTGGATCATCTAAAGTATAAGTGAATGTTTCTGAAATGTCATTAATGGTTTCTTAATTCCACAGCAAAAGGCAAATACAGTTGACAACTTGACATTGTTTCAGTATCTTCTTGCACTCCTTCTAAGGCTGTGTTTTAATCTGGAAACATATTTCATCTGTTAAACACGCCTATAAGTAAACTAGGCTTTTGTGTTTGTTAACGTACATTGGATGCTGAAGGGATAATCATCACACCAAACCACATGAGAAGCAATGTATGGACATGTTTGGGACTCAACATTATAGATGGAAAAGTTCTGGGTAAGACTGAGACACTTTGTGATTCTGTACAGTAAAATATCTAAAGTGCCTTAGAACAACATTAGTGGATAAGAAAGTGAATGACCTTTAAATCTACAATGTAGTTCAGTGCTGAGCTGAGTAGCTGAGTTGAAACTTACAACCCTAGTCTTACTCCAATTTTAGCCTTATTCCCAGATAAGTATGTTATGATAAACTGTACAAACTATGGTCGAAACTATGACCACAAGAACCAAGTTCTACTTAACTTTAATGATTAATATCAACACCAAAACATTGTAAAGCTACAGTGCAGTGATGTTCCACCAGCAAGCCAAATGTGAACCATAATGAGCACTGATGACACTGTGATGAAGACATACAGAAGCTCTGTTTGCACAAGACTCAAGGCCAGCTTAGCCAAAACATTCTCCATCTGCAGCCAACATGGCTACGGAAACACCACGTACAGCTGAAGGGCAGCTGTCAAGCCTGGAAGCTCTCGCTGAAAGGCAAAAAAGGAGAGAGAAGTGACGTCTATCTGGAGGTGAGGATGGTGGAGAAAGGTAAAAAGAAGGAAGTGGAGGGAGCGAACAAACACAGAGAGGAAGGAGAGAGATAAGCCCAGAATAAGAGAGAGAGAAAGAGCGCATAAATGAATTTTAGAGCTGGAGCGAGATGACATGGGGAGATAAAAAACGAAAATAGAGGGTTGGATTGGAACGGCTGGAGACAAATGGAAAGATAGTAGCAAGGCAGCATCGCCAGCAGTGTGGTAATGCCACGCTCTCTCGCTGAAACAGTTTGGCTCATGACAAGATAAGGACAGCCATCACAACCTGAGCCTCCATTTTTACTCATCCCGAGTGGTGGCTGAATAACACTCCCAAAAGTGTTTTTTTTCCCCTCTTCCTCTTTCTTCTTTCCCACAGCCCTTATTGAGAGCTGCTATTGTTTAAAATCGCAGGCAGACACAAACACAGGAAGACACAAATGATTAGCCGTTACAGTGGCATTAAATGGAATTTAAAGAGCGTTGCAAAAGGACAGACACAGTTCATCAATTTGCTGCTCCTGAATTAGACCACTGGCTTTATGGCTCAGAGGCCATAATGGCTGCCTCGCTTCTCTCTCCCATCTCTCAGACTTCTGACCACAGCGGTAAGGAGAGAGAGGGAGAGAGGACTCTGTTTTAGGCTATATGTCAAAGCCTCTGCGAGCTTTGAAATGGCTGCCCAGCGCTAATCAGAATGAGTCATGCTGTGGGAAATCTGTCAGAGAGATAAAAAAGAGTGAAGGCAGGCAGGGACAAAGGGATGAAGGAAGCAGTGACAGAGGTTTGAATAACCAAACATTCAGCTATGTGGTTGTTCATTAACCTCCACGTTCACCCCTCGCCGTGCTCTCACTCATTTCTTTCCTGTGCGTTGCCTCCCCTCCGTGTCTTGCTCTCGCTCGCCCGGCTTCCACAGTCAAGCCTCGCTGTGTCCCTCAATGCCAACGGGCGCTATGGCAACAAGACATTGAGTCTCGGTGAATATGGGAATCAACATGTGTGTGTGTGTGTGTGTTTGTGTGCCTCTCTTTGAATGTATTCATGCATATTTGCCACCTTCTATTCAGGGATAAAGAGCCAGTCGCACACAGAGAGTGGCACAGCGAAATTAATCTGTTCGTCTTCGCAAAACACTACAACTGGCGAGACCAACCACTACCAGACCATCCAGTAAAGGTACCGGATGTGCTCGGCCTGCCAGATCAGCTCGGGGCCCTGAGATGACAGGCATAACGTGATACATTAAGATAGTATGATTAGTTTGTTAGCTGACATTTTAACTAGATAAATAGTCTAACTTAAAGGAACATTGTCCTAAATCAACTGCTCATGATTTCTAATTAACTTTACAGCCTTTAAAATTGCACAAGCTTTCGGCCATGAGGCCATGAGCTGCTACGGAGTATTTATTTGTTTTTCAGGCTGGGATGAGGGTCATGTGTTGTGTTTTTAAAAACACATGAATTAATAATTTAATTGGATTTAATGCAATGTAGTTATGGGGAAGGGCACCCTAACAAAATCTTAGCAAACTGATTAGTTCGCTCTCTGATGAAACAAAAACTTTACATATTATTTTAAGCATACGTTTGAGCCACCAGTTCCCATCTCATAAATATCTGAAAACCATTCATCTTCTCTGCAGCAAAGAAGTGGAAATAAACCTGCATGTGCAACACAATAAGGTAACTGAGATAGCTGCTTTTGTATTTGACTCTCTGGCTCTTAAAAGGTCAACACTGTGCTATATACATAGTAAGTCATATTAAAATGAGATGATCTTTGTTTATTTATACTGGCCTTATTATTCCTCTATATATTTATTGCTACATCACACAATTGACTTCATAAAAGAATGAGAAAAAAACTTTTTTTTCAGCACAAAGGCTGATTTAAATATCCCCTATTATACTATGAAGCCGTAAAAAGAAGCACAAAGTCAAAACAGAATACGTTCTATCCTTGTATGTTCAACTCTCATCAGTTTTTTTCTTCCTGTAACAAAGCAAAGTCTGGCCAGTGCTGATGTCAGCCTCAGGCCATGTTTCCCTGTGAATGTATCCACTCATGAAAGTATTTTAGCTGCTAATGATAGCAAACTTCCCACGCAAAAGTTGCACGCTCTCATTATACATTAAAACTATCTGAGAGGATGTGAGAAACAAACACAGCCTTTCTCTTAAAGCACAAAAAAGCCAAGAGTCACTGAGTTTGATTTTTAGTGAGCAGAGGCTGTGTGCTGTGTGTGTGAAGACAGCGAAAGCCAAAATCCATAACCAATCACAAGTGCACCAGGAAGCGAGGCTCCGACTGAAGTTGCTCTTTACTTCAGTGGCTGGTTAACATGTCGAGCTAAGCTTCAGCTCCCAAAAGAGGCCAGGGAGGCTGCCTCACTCATCCTCATGCCACGATGACTGAAGCGCTTTGAAGGGGGGTTTGAGTAATGAGGGTAATGCCATGTAACCTGGCAAGTTGCTACACAAGAGGATGCCAAGAGAACGGAGCTGCTGCCTTGGGGGGAAAGCAGCGAGGGCAAAGGAAGCTCAAAATGTACAAAACATGTGCTCGCATGATATCAAAATGTGTTTGGTTTTTGCTTCTAGTGGTGTTAATATGCATTCACCGCTGAACATGCAGAGCTGACCAGATGTTGCGATGCATTTTCTATTAGATGGTCTTCCTGTAAGTGGGAGGGGATCTGGTTAGTCCAAAAGCACCAGATGCTGTTGTAGTGATCAAAGAAGGCAAGAAAGAAACAAGATGAGGAGACAGGTTGGGCGTGTAGGGAGGCTCAGATTTTCTTTTACAGCTTTAACTCTTCTTGATTTGATCCATATCAAAGGCACCAAACAGGAACAAGTGACACTGATGAGTAGATCAAATATGAAATGTGAAATGCATTTCCATCCGAGAAAATATACTTTTCAAATTGGTGATGGCACCGCAGGCATCTTCCCTGCCAAATCTGAAACTGAAAAAAAAACACCTGTGACAGTGTAGCGAACATCGCCATTGCTCAAAAATATTGATTCAAATGCTAAAAAACTGCAAAGAGCCACTCTAGTTGTTTTGCTTTGTTCCAGCAGACATCTTATCACAGTTACAAGGACACTTTAGAAAGGACATAGGGATGAGTGAGGCAGTTGCAGAGAAAAACATTTTTAGGGATATTTCAAAAGGTTACTTCATTCTTTTCATGCTCATTGCTTATACTCCACAGCATTTATTTTGTCGGCTGTCAGCAGGTATCATTGATTGTTATTACAGGTCGCAGCTTTTAGATCTGAGATAGCCTGGGGGTTCAGGTTGGATAACCTTTCAGGATGACAATGATTCATAAACCTTTATTTTTACATTACACAAGTCTAAGAGCAGAGCCACCGGCCTCACACGATAAATTAGTCCAGCACATCTTTGCTTCCAACCCCAGCTGATGAGAGAGAAAGTCAATTTCAAAAGCAAGTAAAAGTAATTGAACTGGAAATATGGGTGAAAGCTAATTTCCTTTCATGCTTCACCTGGATGGGGAGACGGGCTTGGAGTTTTTAATCTAAGAGTGTGTGCACTGGAGTGTGTGCGCATGTATTTGTGTGTTTGTGACGAGCATGACAGCACCGTCCGCCCACTTTTATAGCCATTTATTGGACAGGAGCCTAACAGCCTCCATGTGCACAGTGTAAAAGTGTAATCAGACATGGCGTCAATTAACAGTACCAGCACAGGCAGTCCATCAGAGGGACTTTTGCTGAACGCTTGGCCCGATCGAGGGGGAACATGTGGGAGGCCATGCGAGGAGCCCATATGTTCAGTAGGTGTGTGTGTGTGTGTGTGTGTGTGTGAGTGTGTGTGTGTGTAATCCCCTGGTCGTTTGAGAGTGTCCTGGTGAATGTGCGACATCGTCCGAAACAACGGGATTCAGGCGATTCCTGCTGTGCTGTCAAATCTGACCCTTTTCATCTTCAGTCTTGCATGAATTAAAATAAATAGCTCAAAGAGCTTTAGAACTCTGAATCTCTTCACAGGAATGGGAAAAAAAACTAAAACAAAAAAAAAGAGGCACCAGACCCTCCTGACGGGGCAGACGTGTTGAACAACTGACCGCAGCGAGGAGCGGTGGCAGAGGGGTGGGAGGTGAGAAAAGACGCCGCGGAACAGACGGGGAAAGAGGAGAAAAAAGCGTGGGGAGGAAGGAGAGAGAACAAAAGAGAGAAGGCAGAGAGAGAGAGGGCGGAGAGGGAAAGAGGAGGCACAGGGAGAAAGGAGGGCGAGAACAGACAGCCGGGCCTGGCACTCCGCCGCGCTGGCACGTTGGCGCCGGTCCAAGCACTGGTCTGTGTGGGCAGAGTAACGATTGATGCAGACGGATCGCGAGGCTTTCCCACCGTGCCGCCGATGTCACGTGAAATGTTCGCACGCCGACGCACGCACCAGTGTCTCACGCACGCACACATCCCACATTTCCAACCCACCCTGTCACTTTTTAGCGCCCGTTTCTGTCTTTTTCTGTCTGTCCTTCCTTGCATTTTGTTCATCTGTTCTGCCAGTCTCTAACAGGTCTCTATTGATCATCCTATTTCCTCTTTATCTTTAATCAAAAGGCTGGGAAACTCTGTTGTTTAATTGATGAGTCTCTGCGAGAGGCCCACTCACTGGCTCCCACAGAACCGGCTCTCATTCATAATTAATAAACCACTGCTAATTATCCAAGCGCTGCTCCACACCATGCATGTCCTATATATATGAAGGGAGAAAGAGAAGGGAGAAAGAGACGGCAGCAGGCGGGGGAGAAAGGCAGAAACACAGACGAGCTAGGAGGAAAAATGGCTAGAATGAGAGGCAGAGTGGAGATGTGGGATTTGCAAAAGAGGATAAAAAAAAAAACGACAGGGAGATTTTGGGGCGAGAGGGAGGAGAGGATGAGACCTGTCACCTGTGGCTCCCATCCACATCCAATCTATCTCCATTTCATCATCTCTCTCATCTCCATCACATCACACACTTCCTCTCCCCCTTTTCATCTTCTTATTAAAGTGCTCCAACTTTTATGGGCTCGGGGAAAAAAACAGAGAGGCAGAGGGAGAGAGGAGGTGGCTGCAAAGACAGGCCGATGATAGCGAGTGAAAATGTGATTGATTTCAGAAGGAATAATGCATCAGAGGCTTATATATTTATTTATCCTCGCATGTATCTCCACGCCAAATTCCCTCTCTTCAGTATTAACTTCTGAAATGTTCAGAAAGTGTTTCAAACCCCGTTGAGAGTTCTTAAAGTCGAGCGGGTGAACTCCTGGCAGAGGGCGGATAGTTTGGGCTCAGATGGATGGAGCGGCTGTCTCTAATATGGGCCCATCTGGAGGTGGATTGACCTGTCTGCCTACCTACCACAGCCTAATGCCGATTGATAAATGGGTGGTGAGGCGCTGGCTGTGGCTGAGGAGAGGCTGCAGGCGAGGAAACTGGGACGGCACATCATGTTCGGATACAGAACCTGAGTCACTGCTGCTCGGCGCTGCTGGGGAGGCATCTGTAAAGAAGTGCGAGGGGAGGAAGGAGGGAGTTTGGCTCGCGCGCACGGAAAGATTTACATAAAGAAATCTATGGCGAGCTTAAAAATCTTGATTGCCTGGACTGTAGGGCTTTTAAGTAAACAGAAACAAATACACGCACTAACTCACTCGCACTGAATAAACTCCAGAGCTCCACTCTATTAATTGGTCTCTCATGTCTGTTAAACCAACAGATGTATCTATTTATCTAATTTAAGGCAATTCTAATAGTGTACTTTGGCTGCCCACAAACAAATTATAGGATTTACTTGTTTTCCTTCTGCCTGTTAAAGTCTGTTAAAATGCACAAGTCAACTTCAGGAATATTTTAACGAGCTAAAATACATTATTATTACATTAGATTGTGAGATGCTTCGAGAATTCGCACAGAGCTCTCAGCGGCAACTCCTTTTACTATTCCTTTTACTATTCACACCAGCCTTTTGTCATACCCCCCCAACGAGCCCCCTTCATACACGCTCTCGCCTGCAGCTTTTACTCCATCTCTTCTTTTAGCTCCTCACTCCCTTTTTCAGACAAAAAAAATGTTATGAGAGCAACGAGCTAATGTGAAGGGAAACAAGCACACTGGAAAACACTCAAATCATACATATTCATACACAAACTATGTACTAAAAATGTTGGGAGGAAGCACAAGTGTGACTTGCCTTAAACTAGATGCACCTTTCTGCATTTTTAACAGTGGTTTTAATTGACTACATGGATTTGTCTTTTTTTTTTCTCTCTTTGCTCACTCAGGCCTGGCCGTCTAGCGCTCCCACTTTCAATTCGCTGACCAGAGATTAAATTACAAACCCTTACAGACACACCTCTTCTTCCCTCTGTCATCTTGGCCCTGTTCCATGTCTTCCTTTGCCTTGGGCAGGTTAGACCTCTACAAACCTTCATATCCCCAAACTCCTCCACTGCAGCCTCCTACCCTTTGCTATTTCCGTCTCCTTCGCTGCCTGATGTCACCCCACTCCTCCCCCACCCCTCCCTCCCTCACACCGCCCCGTCTTTTCACCCAGGGGCCATCACAGCCCCCCCGTCATTTTCCCTGGCTCTCTCCACCCAGAATGCAAAGTGTCTTCACTCAAACCCCTCAAGTGGCGGTGACCTTGGCTTTCTGAACTGAAATAGAAGACAGATAAAAAATCTCTGACCGCCTCCCAACCCCAGCACCCACCCATGCGGCCTGCCCCTTCCTCTCAAATTACACTCTAATGGTTTAAATGGTGCGTTCCCCGTGAGATCTAGGGCCGGCCCGGGGCAGGGGTGAGGGGTCCAGCTGACAATTTATGACTCAACTAAAGGTCATCTCTAAGCCCTGCGCCTCAATTATGAAGTTTCACTTAGCAACAGTAAACACGGCAAACAGTTGTGCAGCAGTTTAATCAAATCTATTCCAACAAATTCCTCTCTCGCAGCCATGAAGACAACTTTTCGGAGCGCTGCCACATACATCAAACAGGGAAAATTATTCGTCTGTTGCTATCTGCAGCCAACAGGCCGGGCCAGATAAAATGGTATCTCCTATGACATGCTGCATTCCCAACTGACTCATTCGCTGTTTGCAACAAAATGGAAACATAAAAATGCACAAATCAACCCAACGTGTCCATGCAAATCTCATTCTCCAAACTCAACAAAAACAGTGCTCTTTCTCAGTGAAATCAAAAGAACCAGCATTGGAGTTCATCCTCTCCTTCTGCTCCAGGGGGTGTTTGCAATTGGAGCAGGTGGTATTATTTCATTATGACAGAGCCAATATGTTAAAATTATCAGGGGTATCTGCTCTCCCGCCTGGGATTACCATAGTGAGCTCTGATGCCAGCCTGTAACCTGCCTTACTCCCATTCATATCGGTCTTAATGGTGCGACTGAAGCGGCGACCCTTAGATGAACGTACCTTTCAGCTTGTGTTTACTGTAGAGGTGCTCCGATTGATCGGTGACCCGATCGGTATCGGCCGATACACGTGGTATCGGCATTGATCAGCTTAGTTATGTGTCTCTATAGAGGGTAATGTTCATATGGTGGTGCAAGTAGAGCTGTTTATTTTGTTTTGGGACAGAGCTGTTTATTT
>JBAJHX010000106.1:17676409-17688389 GCA_037176925.1 Amniataba percoides
GGTATCGGTATCGGTATCGGTATCGGCATCGGCGATACTGATTTCAAAAATCGGTGATCGGTGATCGGCTCCAAAAACCCTGATCGAAGCACCTCTAGTTTACTGTTTCATTAATTTCACTTAAGTACAGTAAAATGCAAATGAGGATATTATAAAGGTTCATTTGAGATTGATACAGACTGTTAATTTCATGAATTAAGCCACAGCTAGCACTAGGTTAGTTTAGTTTAACTCCCAAAATGTTGAACTATTCCTTTAAGAAATTTCACCTTAAGTGCACTAGTTTAACTTTAGGAAGTTACAGCAATGCCATTTTTTTTAGGTTCAGTATGGTGACACAGCATTTTTGTCCCACAGAGCAGTCCAAGGTTGAACAGTTCCGAAAACTTCCTCCTTTTTCAGTCCTTCCCGCGGGGTATTGGGTCCCCTCATACAGACAGACGAAGGATGCAGAGACATGATGGACTCCACTTGATACATGGAAGCCAATATTTGTTTTGTGTTGAGAGACAAGTTGAGTGGGTCAGAAAAAATGGGAGAAGACAGGAAAGAAACACACATACAGAGTCTGCTACAATCTCCTGACACAAGCCGATTTCTATCTAAACATTTCTTCTTTTTTGTTTTTACATTCTGAGTCAACTACATTGAAGCACTTCTGCTAAATTGTTTTGATGTCAACCACGTCAACTTTTCCAGCGTCACTTAAGTGGAACATCAGCGGCGGCGTGTTGGGGGGGTGTGTGTGCTGCAGATACCAAGAAGACACATGTAGTTCACGGTTGCACAGGCCAGCAGATGTTACAGAGACGAGGCAAACTGCGAGGCGGCTCGCGTTTGTGTAATGCTGAGATGCATTACCCTGCAGGTCAGAAACACCTCTATGATTGGCTGCGTCGCCTGAGCAAACACAGTATGTCTTCTTCAAACAGATGCCAGTCTCCCTAGAGACAGCTCAGCCAGTGTCCAATCCCCACCCACACAAGCCACTGTTTTTCTTGGAGTCCCAGCACACATTTTCACACACTTGCACTCACACAAAGACGTGCGCAGCTCTAAGCCCCAACCGCTGGTCTCAAATCAGAGCTATATATAGACGGTGAGGTAGGGCTATAGGTAGTTGTCAGATGAGGCCCCATTATCAGCCTCTGACTGTGAGGCTCTTGTGTTCTTCCATAATGACCAGCCGCTGCACCTGTCTCTCCGCCTGGCCTCCTCTACACACGGGCACTCAGGTCAGACTAAATATAGCCGTGCTCCCTCTTTGTCTCTCTCTCTCTCTCTGTCGCCTAACGCTGCACCACTCTGCACAACCCCACCCACCCCACCTCATCCCCACACCCCTCTTTTTCAACCTTTCATTCGGAGCAAACCCGACCCAGCAGCCCGAAGAGTTACACTACCCCTCTCTCACTTCGCCCCCTTTTATAGAAACACGATGACATTACAGTGGGCAGCACTGACGAACTGGGACCTGTTGGCACCAGAGAGGTGGCCACCAAACATTATCCACTCTGATTATAGCGGTGATGTCTGTTTGTATGAGGCTATCTTTAGACGGCTATAAAACAGTCGTCAAAGAGTGGAGAGCGAAGCTAAAGTTAGGGAATGATTTCAACTTCATATGGGCTAATTATTTCTGGTGATTTTATTTTTCTTTAATCTGGGAATCGATCTGTTTTTATTATCTTTTTTAATGAATGATGAGAATGAAATTAAAACCCAGTAACAGAAAAATGTAAGTAAAAGTCACTTCATACAAGCTATTTTGGGTAATCGCTTTGTTTTAATTGAGTTTTTTATTACTTTGTCTATTATCATTATTACTGTCTCTCCATTTTACCTTTTCATTTTCGATTACATAAAGTATATTCCTTCACTGCAAGGAGACCTTGTTTGCTGTTCTGTTTTGCTTTATGTTAAAACAGATTTGCTCCTTTAAACTTTAAATCCTTCTCAGGGAGATATAAACAAATATGCAGGCAATTCTGATCTTCTGTTGTGACTGTAAATTACCCCCAAAATACACACTTTTGACCCAGTCAGCAACAACTGTATAACTACGGCTAGGCTTTTATCTGTTTCAAGACTGAGAAAAGCGTCATTTTATACTTCATTGCTTTAGTTGATGTTTGTTTTCCTGAATATCTGTGAGGCTGTTAAAAGAGCTCTGTGGATTACAGAACAGATCATCTTTGCCCCGTGATTCTATCCTCCGTCCCAAAGGGCCATAAACATTTGACGGAGGAATATTTTCTTAATGTAGATTTGCAGGCCTGTGAGAGTTTGTTGCTATTCTGCGCCCAAATATTAATTCCCGGGAGCCAAGTGAGAATTTTACTGACGGTCATATTATGATCTGTCTCGTCTCCTCCATTCTGCTGCTGACAAAATGTGCAATACTGCAGGCGGTAGAAACATCTGCAGTGCCAGCACCCAAGAGGAGAACGACTTTCTGAGGTAATAAAAGATGAGATTGAGTGATTAGGGAAATGCCAGTGAATGGCTGCGAGGCATTGCAGCTCACTCGTTCTCCTTACAAATGCCAGCGAGGGTTACCTCTGACAACGGACAATGCATCACCTGCTCAACCTCTACAACAAGCCACAGCAGCTAACGCTTATCTCATCCGGAAAAAGTAAATGCAATAACGTAAATTGAAAACTGCAATAATGTTTTAGCTGATAGAAACATTGCTGTCTTACATCTTCATCTCCGAACCTCAGGTTGCCAGCGATGCATGCAGTGTGTATCAGAAATGGGCCAAAACATTCTGGTGATAAAATTGACTACACCACGGTGCACTCCGTGGCCCTCTCTCTCCCCCGTCACTGTTACCCTGGAAACTGTTGTCCATGTAGGAAGGAGCAATTCTATTACAGCGGCTGGGCCAGCCAGCAAATAGAACTATAAAACATGACTTAACAGTTACAGAGACCGAGAGGAAGCGAACGATGAAGAGGGCCAAGAAAATGCATAGGAGAGAAGGAGAGGGAAAAGGGGGACACACAGGGGGAATCAAGAGCAAGAGATGAACAACATAGATTAAAAGGGGAAGGGCACAGCAGGGTTGGAGGAGATAAAAGAAAGTTCAGAAGTAGAGAGAACATGCAGAAATATGAAGACTACTTGAAAATATTGAGGATTACTTCCAATCCTCTGACCCCGAGTCACACATAGAGGTACATAGAAATGTAAAATGACTGAAGAATTTGCCTAATGACAATATTAGAGGAGACTGCTAATGCACAGTTGGCACAGTTCTGATAATAACTGCTATCACAGTACGTGTGATTACACACAGAAAGTGTGAGAGGATGGAGAGTGGGGAACAGGGCCAGGAGCAGTAAGCTGGTTAAGCAGATTGCCTGATCTAACTATGCTTCCCTACATCTATTCACATCCTCTCAAAGCTTCGTCTTTGCCATCCATCCCTCACCCACCACCCCTCCCCAACTCATAATGGACCTATTGAGTCACTCCATTTGTCTTCCATCACACGCCCAAAGCCAAATCCTTTCCTTTATTCTTTCTTTTTTCTTTCCCTTTGTTTTTTTTTCTACCCCTCAACGCCCCCACACACCGTCTTACACCATCTCCATCAAGGGTAAGTTATCACGCTCGTGGCAAGAGGCAATGCTTGTGCTCATTGTGTATCTGTGTGTGTGTGTGTGTGTGTGTGTGGACACAGACAGTCAGGGAAGGTCAGTGTGGAGCCTGCGGGGAGACACAGGAGAGGAGCGACTGGCAGGGATCAAATACTAATCGATGCTGAACACACACTCTCTCGCAGGGGCCTTGCGCTTAACTCAGCCTTGTCCCTTTCGCGCTCTCGTGCTCGTGAGAGGGGGTGTGAGAGTGTGAGTGCGTGCGTGTATCAGGTTTCTCTTCTTTAGCCAATGTTGAGCGAACGGTCTTCTCCGATGTGACATCGCCTTTGAGAGACTTGTTCGTGTGTGTGACCCCCAGATGCCTGGGAATCATTGCAGGGCAGATCATGTTGCCAGCCGGCTCAGGCCCGGCTTACTTTGTTCAAAGGTAAACTATGCTAGCTAGTAAAGCACCGCAGCCACAGGCTAGTCTATCTGACAGGGGTCAAATTACTCTTCCAAATCCATTTCAGTGCTTTTGTGAGATCAACTGCAAGTTGCACAATGGAAATACAAGTGAGTCAGTCCTAAGGCTTTAAACACACCCACCTGTCTGGATCTAAGAACCTGCTAAGAAATGTGGTTGTTAAAAGATATTTTTCAGAGAAATTTGATTCAGACTTTTCTGCCAGATTACGAGCAGTGCTGGTTGGATATGTTACTGAAGAAATGACTGTCAAATCTCACGGCTCAGACATGTTACCAAACAAATTACTGTATTTTCGTTCATTTCAAATACTTACTGCATGGTGCATACTTGCTAGCTTTCTTTAAGGCCTTAGACTGTTTTGTGTTTTTGGGCCATCACTATCTCAAGTTTTTGTCACTTCTCGAAATACTTTGAGGCTACTGTGGCACATCATGGCTATAAGGCAAAGTCAGGGGTTAATTTCAGATTTGTGTGTGTATGGAGGGTGTATAGTTTCTTTTTTGGCACTGAATGTAAAACAATTCCTTTGCATGTGGAAAAACTGACTATTGTCAGACATTCAACAATAATGTTGTTTGTTTTGTTTGTTTGTTTGTTTGTTGCCAAATACATGACTGTAGCAGATGGAGTCATTTAATGGAGAAACCCACTGTGAAGGTGGACGTCATAGTTTTATCGTCTGCTATAAAGATTCAAATCAAATAAAAAGAAGAAAACAATTAAATTGGCTAACATTGGGTTCAGGAATTATGTCCTCTAAAGAAAAGTACCTGCCAGCTCTGTGAAACAGATGTGAAACATGTGTTACTGCTTTCTTTAAAAGTATTCCTCTTTAAGCCTAATCCCCTATTTTGTCTGTCCTCTATCAGTCAAATCACAAAACAGTATTTCAAGGAAATGGACGCATAAAGAAGTTCTCCATAACCAGACCCCGCTCTAAAATACAATAGCAGCTGTTTGTACAATGCTTTGTTCATGTGCTGCCAGTTAACTGGGCTGAGGCCTGATCTTCTGTTTGTGAGAGAGTGGAAAAGCCCTCTGCCAAAGTTTGACAGAGTATGGAAATTTCAGAGAAATTACAAAAAAAACACACTACTTTAACCGAGTGATGTAGAGAGACAGAGAGAAGGAGCAGAAGGAGGAGGGGGGTCGCTGTGAAAAGGTTGCATACGGAGAGAAATGTAGGAACAAAGACAGAGAGAGAGAGAAAGAGGAGGCGGAATAGGCTTAATCTGTGAGAACTAGATTGTGGTACATCAGCACCTTCGTTACCTCGCAGCCTTCTCTCTGGAGATTTTAGGCTCGTTCCTCACTCCATTACTTTAACTTTAAATTGAGGATGTTGCATGTATGAGCTGTGTGTGTGTGTGTCTGTGTGTGTGTGTGTGTGTGTGTGAGGATGGGAGAGAAAGTTTGAGGAAAACTGTTACGCTGCTGTGCGCTCTTGCTAATGAACACCTACCTGTTTCTCAGCTCCTGATCTACATGTCACCTAGTCTGATACATTACTTCCATCTCTAGTAGCTGCTCCGCGCCCCACATAACTAAACCTCACTCGACTAGCTCCCCCCCCACCGCCACCACAACCTGGCCCCGTGGCAAACCCTTCCTCGCGCTGCACTCTGTCATATTAACTACACGACTTGTCACTTCACCTGCTTCAGCATGTCTCTTATCCCCCCAAAAGCAGGTCGCAGTTACTATATCTGCAGCTCTTTGGCACCCTTGTAAGTCACAGTCCCAGGTCCACCAAGTGCCAAAGCTGTAGAGAACTCACTTGTTGGCAGATGGAGTTAATCGATAAGGCTCTGATTGAGACAATAACATTTAAATGTCTTTTTCCTGTTGTCAAACTTTTATCCCCACTGACCGCTGTGAACTCCCCGCTGACTGTGAGCAAATGAAAGCTCAGCAAATCAATGGCTCTGCATTTAACAGACTCTACAGGCTCAGCGTCTGTGAACTTTTCCTCCTCTTTCTCCATTTTCTGTGGAGTAAAAAGTTTAATTGATAAAAGCCAGGCGCTGTTAATGTTATGCCTCTTTAACTAAGGCCACAGTCAGCTGGGGATTACTGCTGACATGTGAAACCTTTAACAGTGTTTGTGTGTTTGTAATGGCTTTGAAGTGCTCGTGTGGTCTTCTTTATGAGTTTCGCGCTTATTGTTGCTTTATAAGTGAGTTTGGATGCTCCATATTAATAATACCAATATTGGGTTATTAGGAGTTTCTTTATTCAAATACTTCATTAGTCTTTTTAAAAAAAGAACACATTTGATGACTGAGAGCACGATTTACTTTTGTAAAGATATGTCATACTGTACAAATAATAACCGACTTGATTCATTTTAGTCAAATTTAAGAGAACTGCAGCGAAAAATGGATTTGCATCAACAGTAATAGTCCATTATTAATATTTGCCAACTATGTTTTGCTTACGTTCACTGGAAAAGAAAATTAGAAAGTAACCTGTAAAAAATTAAATAAATTACATTTTGGTGTAGGTGAGGTTAAACTTGAAATTGACTGATTATATTTTAATGTCTTTAGCTACATTTTTGATCGTGTATCTGCACAAATAAAGGGACAGAGTAATTCCTACTAATTGAATTGAATTAAAGAAATGAATGCTGTTGACATGTACAGTGGCATAGAATTTCATGCTAATTGTTTGGTCATGTGAGCCTGAACAAGACAAGCAAGTGTAGAAAATACATGAATGGATGGATCATTTGGGCTGCTACAATGTTTTTCAGCCATTTTTTGAAGCATAGCAGTTCTTGGCAGGTGAGCCAAAAAATCTCCAGCTCCTCTGCCCACCTGATCCAGTTATTTTTCCAGCTGCTCTAGCCATCTCCAGTAACTTATTTTTTTTTATCTTTCCTTCAGTGTTTTACCTGTCAGTCTGTTTGTCCATCTGTCTGTCTGCCTGTCCATCTCCATCCAGGGACAAATAAGAAAAACAGAGCTATCTGCTGTTCCACAGAACCTTGCCTTAATCAGGGGCTTTGCAAGGTCTAAAAAAACACTCCTCCAGCATACAGAAGAACAGAGCGAAGAGAGGGCAGAGAGAAGCAGAGGTAGAGAGAGTACACTGAGTGAGAGAGAAAGAGAGAGAAAGAGAGAGAGAGCTAAGAGGAAAATACACCATCCTACCCTATAATCCCCTGCTATCCCACTTGAATCCTGACAGCGTTAACCTGTTTTTATTGCAGCGAATGGGAAGAATACCAATGAAAACGCACCTATGTGTAGAGCACTTAACTGCACTGCTGCCAGCCTCCGCTCCGGGTGGCTGCA
Source organism: Amniataba percoides (assembly GCA_037176925.1). Lineage (NCBI taxonomy): Eukaryota > Metazoa > Chordata > Actinopteri > Centrarchiformes > Terapontidae > Amniataba > Amniataba percoides. The sequence continues at coordinate 17,683,789 of JBAJHX010000106.1, forward strand.
CTAATATCATTCAATTATTCTGCCTGGTAATCTCCAAATAAATGTCTCGGAATCAATAATTAATTTCCCTTGTCAGTACAAACCCAATTAGTTATTATCTGTTTTTTTCTGACACAACTTGTTTTTCTGTCAAACTGAGCACAAAATAACAACAATTGGACACTAAAGACATTTAAATGAAAACTGTGGCAAAACATTTAAGGTACAACATTAAATACAAATCTCCTCTCCCATTTTCATATTTAAGTCATTTAAGGCGTGAAACGTCTTCATTGCCTTCAGAGGAAGAATCTTTGTAATCAGGTTTGTCGACGTGCGGCCCGTTACAATTATGGTGTCATTATTTCCAGAATAGCCTCCAGCCCTCTGTAATCTTGACAAGTGACATTTTCTGTTCAGTTGTTTACAGCCTCTCTCTCTCTCTCTTTCTCTCTCCCTGTCGCTTGCATGTGAAATGGAGCTCATCGGGAGTGGAACCATCCCAGTGCTCGCTTCCTTACAGTTGATAACTACAGTAAATACATTATCTACTAACAGGCCTCAAGGGGCTGGCTGAATTTGGGGAGAGATAAATTAAATTCAAATCAATAGGCAAATTAGGAGTTCACTAAATAATGCTACTGCTTTTTAAATTGCCAAGAGAGTTGTGATTAAAGCGTGTAACCCAGTGCCAGTTAGCAAGGTCTCACTTTTTAATGTGATTATTCGGCTCAAATCCTAAAACAATTTCTGTCTAATCCAATTAAACAAAGTTGCGGTGAAATGTACGTCCATGTTGATTTTTACTTGTTAGAGACAAAACAACACATGACTTTGGGGAAAAATCTCGCATTATGCAGAGCGACTGAGCAAATAAAAGGGATATTACATTGCAATTTACGCCCTAAAGCGATTTTGAGTCCAGGCAGGTTTCTAACTCTTTTGTTTTCCAGAGACGCCAAATCCTCTTCATTTATTACCCAAGATTCCACCTGCCTGCCAGCGTTCTCTCGCGCTCGACGCCCGCTTCTGAGCGTGTCGACGGGATGCATCATTTCTTCGGCTGCACCGAGACGAGCCGGGGATGAAGTGTGTGACAACTTGTGTTTACTGCACTCACAGTCACCGCATGGAGGAGACGGAGGGAGGAGGTGACGCGAGGAGACGAAGCAGGGGACGGCATAAAAGGTGACAAGAAGAAAGACAGACAGACAGATGGAGAGAAAGACGGAAAAGAAAGGGAAGAAAAGGTGCCGGGTGTGTCATTGCTTGGCTAGACTGTGATTAGGCTCATATCTGTGGAGGACGTGGTGTGGTTGTAAAGGGGGGGAGAGAGAGAGAGAGAGAGGGGGGAAGAGAGGTCTTGCTAACCATCATCTTGGAGATCAAAGACCTGTCTGCTTGTTCTGCCTGCAGCCCTCCTCTTCGGTTTGGAAGAAGGGAATAAGATAGTGGCAGGGAGGAGGGGGTCTGCATCAAGAAGCTGACTGGAGAAACTTCGCTTTTTTGTGCTCAATTTGCTGTTTCTCTCTCATATCCATCCTGACGCTGTCTCCGTTATTAACAACAACCTTCCATCAGTCTCCCGACACGCACGCAAACAGAGCCCGAGCCGACACACTCTGCGTGCACACACGCACACAAACACACACAGAGGGATGGCTACAAGCGAATTACGGAGTTAACGAAGCAAAGATCACCTGCTCTCACCCTAACAGCCGGGGGGGAATCTGTGATGTGACCTTGGTCTGTGCGGCTCATACGGGCCATTTTGGCCAATCATCACCGCCAGCACCTCCACTGTTCTCCTCACTTTATTCTCTTGGACTTCCTCACACGCGTACCCATGCACACACACACACACACATACAGACACACACACAAAGATAACGCCTCTTAACCCGAAAGAGGGATTAAAGGGTAGGAAAATTCATAGATATTCTCCGTAATCTTCAGTGCTGAGCTCAGTCGAGTTGAGGATTGCAGCGTCAAAAAGTACTTTGCCGAAACTTTTCTGCAAAAGAAAAGTTCCCCGTCTCCTCTCGACTTTGACTCCTCGAAACCGCTGCCGAGCGCCTGCCCGAGACCGCCTGCACATTTTTAGCATTCATCTCAGAGGCAGTCGAAATCCAAACATCTGCCCGTGCCAAAGCACCACCAGCAGACCACAGACGATGGCCAGCAGCGTTGAGGTATTTTAAATGAGCTCTGGGAGCAGCTCCGAGCCAAAGTGAGAAAGGAAAATCGAAAAAAAAAAAAAAAAAAGAGCAAGAGGCAGCGAGGAGCGGCTGAATGGGAGGATGAAGACAGATCCAAATTAATTCGGGGGACGGAGTCGTGGCAGCATGGAAATCAATCATGACAGCTCTTTATCATATCAGAAGAAAGACAGTATTGCTTATTGTACTTCTCACATAGCCAAGAGAAGCCCAAAAGTGAGAGAGTGAGTTTGTGATCACCACCACTGCCAAACGGTTACTCAATTTAAATGCTAATATTACATTTAGCTTGGGTGTATGTGAATTTTTATGACAGACCAAGCAGTAGTTAGCAGGTGACAAATTAGGCCAGTGTCACACTGCAAGCTCAGCCCGTCTCTGTGTGTTTATGAAATGTAAGTGAGATGCAGACGGAGTGCAACGCTTGAGCGACAGCAACCGAAAAAGAGCGAAAGTCGATGTGATGTCGCGCCAAGTCAGGCTTCCCTTTCCGCCTTCCCTGGCTGCCATATATCTCCTGCTTGACGTGACATGAAGGAAATGGAGAATTTGCTGTGTAAACATGACCTCCGACCCCTGCTTATCCAATATTCCATCAGAATGACAGTCAGGCGGCCCCTCCCTGCTAAAACCCGCCGCACTAACGGGAGAGTTTCCATTAGGCCCTCTCAGGCTGGAGCCGTGGCGGGTCACTGTAGATGGAGAGGGGGAGAGATTGAGGTCTCCCATGTCTTGCAGCGTGACAAACAGCTAAATAAAATGTTCCTGATGGCTGTGAGTCGAGGAGCCATCTGCTGGGGACAACTCCTCAGAGGCTGGATGCTCGCGCGTTTGCAAATGTTCAGTCAAGGGGGGGGGAAGGAAGTGGAAAAGCTTCGCCTTACTCCTAAAATTTCAGTCACGACCTTGCTTAAAAATCTGGTGCTACAGAGGAAGGCCAGGAAAAGGTGGGTCATCCTGTAGCCCGGTAATATCGTCTGCTCCTTATTGTACCCCTGGCAGTTGGAGCTTGATTCAGTTTCCTTAATCAGAAACTACTCTGCCCTTTGGGTGTGATACTAACTTTGTGCAAGAGAGAAGGAGAGAAATGGAAGGAGGGAAAGGAGAAGGAGGTGGGGGGATTAAGTTAACAGGACAAATGGCAGTCGTATGTATTGTTGGGCTGCGTGGCCAAACAAAACACGTGTTAGGGAACTTAGTTGAGAAACCGTTCCTCGTCCTTTGGCAGTTCTCGAAAAGGTTCTCTGGCATCAGTCCCCACGCCTCGAATCTCTGTACGATGGCCAAACAACACAGTCCCCCAACCTAAAATCCACATAGCAGAGTCCGACCCAATCAGCACCAGCGCTGTGATCCCACTTTATTATAGCAGAGAGGGCTATTGTCATGTAGTAACAGCAGTAGTATGCCGCGAGGCCATTCTAGCTCTACTGTAGCTCACATGGCTCATATTTCCAAGAAAACACGTTTATCTGTAGCATCAATTCTCAGATTCTCAGATTCAAGTAGCTGAAAGCTTCAAAGCAAAACGCAAAAAAAAAGCCTGCTCGTCCCCCAGCATCAAAACGGCTCATATGCATGCAGAGCGGCTCGACATAAAGAGCGGCATAAACACGGCGGACTGCTGGGGGGGGCAGCGCAGGAGGCAGTCGCCCGAGCTAACTGAGCAGATTTGGACCCAAGGTGCCGCTTGATAGGCCGATTAAGATGGCTGAGGCCTGCAGGAGAAAGGCCCCCGTTTAGCATCAGAGCGTTTAATTCAAAGACATCACGTCAAAGATCTCGCTGCATTCAGTCAATCTGTTTTTCGGAGCAGAGACTTCCTAATTGTCGGAGTTAGACGTGCTGTAAATGCCTGCTCTTATCTATAATCTAATTACTATAACTCAATCAGGAAGAGTCTACATAACTGCATGCATAAAAAAATCAATTAAAGTTCTGGTTCAGACTATAAACACGCACAGCAACAGATCAGCTATTGTTGGCACTTTTTCCTCTATAATGGCTCGCTTTCAGTAACTAGCTGGGTGGCTAATGGAGGCGAGGCGCGTATGAGCATGAGTTGTCGAGTAATGAAAACGCTGAAATAGAAGGGGAAATTCGGTTAATATAAACTTATCTCGACGCTATGAAGGGGTGTTTATGTCTTCGTCTCACCTGAGTAGTGTTTAATAAAGAAAAAGGGGCTGCATTCAAAAGCACCACTCACACTCTGTCAAACTCCCTGCCATTGGAGTGTTTTCATTTCCACTGTAAATTGCACTGGGACTTAAGTGGCCGGGAGTGTGTGTGTGTGTATGGGTGTGTGTGTGATTGTGTGTGTCTTTGTGTGTCTTTGTGTGTGTGTGTGTGTGTGTGTGTGTGTGTGTGTGTGTGTGTGTGTGTGTGTGTGTGTGTGTGTGT
>JBAJHX010000106.1:17693263-17746874 GCA_037176925.1 Amniataba percoides
TTTTTATATGTAGGTCTGTAGACACTTTGGAAGGGGAGGGGGGTGGAGTCTCATGGTGGTCACCCCTGCTCCGATAATATCTAGGTCTCTCTCACAAAAGGCGTCGGCCATCTGAAGCAGAGACTATCGCCCAGTTAAAGCGCCAGTTTGAATTTCACACACTGACACACACCATTACATCAGAGGGGGGTCCGGGGCCATTTGCTCCCTTCTCTTGGAATAACTGATTTTTTAGCCTTAATACTCTGCGTAGCATCCTGAGAACTCATTTAGGGCATGATTAAACTATTGCTACTGTTATTGCTAATGTCTTAATTCACTTGCTTAATTCCTTTGCTGCTGCTTTATTGTAGCGCCTGTAATTGTAAACTTGACTCTCACTTCTAAATGTGCCCCTACACTATAAATAAAGATTGACTGAATTAGGCAGATGGGATCTCTGTTCTATATTAAGCCTACTGTACACAGCTAATAGTGGGAGGTTGGTGGTCTATATTAAGGATCATATAGATTAAAAATACACCAAAACACAACAATAGTCAGGCTCAGAACGATTTCCATTTTGCTATTCTGAGTGAAGCTAAAGGAAGCAGACTTTTTCTGAAATAACAGGCTATTTATGTTGCGTTCCAGTTGTAATGAAACAAATAATGGCTGTAGTCGGGACAGCGTGATGGCTCTGGGGGTTTGTGTTTTCCTTTCCTCTGAAGTCTGTCTGCATTCTAAACAGTCTCTGCACAACATCTAATTATCACAAAAGTGGCTTATACGTTAAGCGATATTACTTTTTTCACCCATTCGGGAGACCACTTAGTGCACTGAGAAGACCAAAACAGTCATTTTCTAGTTTACACATATTTCCTAGTTTTCATTCCTAGTGAGATATTTTGTGCATTGCTTTGATCGCTCTCTAACAATAAAGGCAAGAGGAAACATATACTTTACAGACAACGTGCTCCAAGAGCGCTTTTGCTTTTCGTATAAAAAACCTGTTAAAAAAGCTGGATCTGCCTCACTTGCTTGCTTGTTGACAAAATATATTTCCTGCCAGGAAAACCTTTCGAAAACAGTTTATTTGGATACTTCTCTGCTGTTCACTCAGTTGCATAAAGTTGTTCTCCTTCACATTTCAACAGTCAAGAAAGGTTAATTAAGTGTGTGATCAAAACCATCAGCGATGGAAAAAATCACTTCGGAAAAATCTCTCCTTCACGAGCACAGAAACAACACTGACACAGCACACCAGGGAGCGCGAGCACAAACACAGCCTCACATACTAAATCACCATCTAAATAAGATGGGGATCCATTTCTGACAGAGAATGAGATGTCAAAGGTCTGCGCACAGCCGTCAGAATGATCTAAGACACAAATGACTCAACAGGAGTGGGCATTCTGATTTTTCACACTTGTGTGCCAGTAAACACTTTGGCCGGTCGGCTCATGACTGTGGCCCACTCCTTCCAAGTGTATAATCAGTCACATTAATGAGAATGGTAATGTGATGCAGAAGAATTAGTCCAGGTCCTGAGGGTTGAGTCTCTGGGGGGCTTGGAAGACGAACTAGCCGCCTTGGCTGTGGACTCGCTGAGCCTTAAAAATAAGCAGCCCCACTCGGAGCTTTCCTAAGCAAGGCTACCGAGACGCCTGACAACAATAACAAAATGTCCTGACGTGTACACAGACCAAATAACAATATTTGTGCCTCTGAAACCGCTTTGACGAAATCTGTATTGTTCTCCTGTTAATCACGATGACGGGAGCTGTCGAGGGAGGTTAAAAAACAGCTCTGGTGCACACCTTCGAACCCACACACACACACAGTGTGTGTTTCCACATGGCAGGAGCTGTATTTATGAAAAAAAAAAAAAAACTCGGCTATTTCTATAACTAGTCTCCCTTGCGTGTCTGCGTCCCCTGGCATTTAAATGAAGGAGAACTAGTTCACCAAAATACAGGGCTGGCGCAGGGAGAGTGTTCTGCTTTAAGATTTATCATTACATCCACTTACACAGACACTCCTAAGCCTTAAGTCTGACTAAATATCAACTCCTTGGTGAAAACATCAGTGGTTGTTAGAGCTGAGCTCTTTTTAGAGGCCGGCTGTGTGTATTCAAGCGCTTGTGCTAAAGCTTTTGTGCATGTTTGTGTGTTTTTTTGTTGCTTTATTCGGTTTGACTGGTGCCTCTCTCTCTCTCTCTCTCTCTCTCTCTCTCCAGGCTCTTCATTAGTTTGTGCATGGATACTAATGAGTGATACCCAAAACTTGCCAGAGGCTCAGCTTTACTCCTCTACCCTGCCCAGGGTGGACCGTGGTGCGCATCACCTCTTAGCTTCTGTTTTTGGGTTGGCTGGCTGCCTGGTGTAGCCGGTGGTGCTAAGGTGCATTAATGAGCCACTGAGCCAACCGTGTGTGTTTGTGTGTGTATGTGTGTGTTATGCGTATGAAAAGATGTGTGTGATGAAAGATGAGTCCTCGGGCTGCCACTCCACACTCCCCACTCCTCTCCTCCTGTATCCACTATCCAGGAATCTATTCATTTCAATCAGGTGAGTATCCCAGCAAGAGTCCTTGATTGCTGGCAGAGAGGCCTCCTTCACAAACGCACAAAACACACACACACACACACACACACACACTCATGTGTTCCACTCATTTCCCTATCTTTTCTGTTTCACACCTCTACATTTGTAATCCTCGCTCATTTGTAATTTTGCTTCTGCATGTTAGCCTCAAGAGAGAGAAACTAATTTCAGGAGTGAAAAGGGATTATCAGATGCAAACGAAATCTCCACACCTCCAGACAAAGATATTGATGTAGACTTTTCAGAGGAACAAAAAGCGTCTAAAAGGCTGCTTGCCTGGATGGCAACTCTCAAGGAAGAAGCAAGTCAACTGCCACGCTGGCAATTACTTCTTATCTGCACCGGGGAAAGCAACTTGACAATGGCAAGGAAATGCTGAGCTGATGGCCCGTAAAACAGAAGGAGAAGTGGCTGCAGAGAGCATAATCAGCTATCCCACTATCCCTTTTTATAAATTTTGTGAAAGACCAAAAGATAAAATATATAAATAAGAAACAAGGTGGTAATGGAAGGTCTCTGTGTGTGTGTCTGTGTGAGTGTGTGTGTATGTGTGTTTGAGGACATGTCACATAAAGACAAAAAACATGCTATCTGCAACAACTGGGGAGTGTGTTATTATATTAATGAAGGCTCGGTCCTCTCCTCTGTGGTCTGACTCAGACCTGCCAAGCAAATAATCCCTATCACATTTTCACTGGCCTCATTGTATTAATGCCAGACCAGGCAGAAGACACTATTATACCAACCGGTGGCCACCTACCTTTACACACAAGAAGTGTCACATACATATACTTCTGACACAAAAAACCCTGCCTGCCTGACTACTAAACAAGCTGAGGAAACCATGGAGACACGCGCAGAGAAGACGGAGGAGACAGAAGATGAAGATGTTTTGGAGCCAGCTGGGTAAAGCCGGCAAGACAGTAAATTAGCCATCTGATTAAGATTTGAAAAGCGGCAAAGGAAATGAACATAATGCATCCAATTAACAGAAGAGACTGCAATAAATACTGAGCTTCCAGCAGTCGCTACCTCTGTCTTGAAAACAGCTCCGGAGAACGACAATTTTATTGTCATCCGTTCGCCGCCTAAGCATCATTTATCCTCTGTAGTTGCTGCATTTGTCGACTTCACCTGTAATGTCACAGGCCAGTAAAACAGAGATGAGAGGCAGTGAGGAAAGGTTGACGAAAAGACGGACAGAGTAATTGGTCCAGATGTCTTTAAAGCCTTATCTTATGAAAGGGGACAGAAATCTGAACTAAGGAGCAAACAGCCCTTGAGCTTTCCCTCCATTACGCCGGGAGCCGGGAGCTGTCCTCCTATTACGGCCTTAGCCCTGCAGAGCTTCAAAGCTACTTTGTTGTGGCCATTAATGGTGCTGATGACAGCAGAAAGGACCCCTATGCCAGGTGAAGCGGCCTGAGCCAAAAAAACAGAGAAAAAGAGAGGGCGAGACAAAAAAAAATAAATAAATAAACGCTGCCCACCAGAGAGGAGCAGCGCTGTCCGGCAGGCAAGCTATAACAACTAAAAACCTCATTCAAGAATAACCGCCATCTTTAACATTTGGCAGGAACAGTGCTCACCAGTGTTTCTGTTACTAAGCACTCAGCTCGTCCCCTCAGGGTAGGACAATTAAAAACACACTCACTGAGAGTCATCAATAACGTAAAAATTGAGCAGAAAAAATTGCTCCATTACCAGGTCAGAGCATGTCGGGAAGGCAGGAGGCCGATCTCAATGCTTATTCTCTGCTGCATGTTTCTGTGATGATTCGGGTATTTTTGGCCAAGACCTCTGTTTACTTGCAGCAACAACACGGCTTTTGTTGCCCCTCTTCTCCAACATGCATGCAAGTGAAAAGCTAAGGCTCTTTTCCCTTGTCACAGCGCCCTTAGTGTTTCATGGCGCATGACATATCTCAGACCTGCAAGAGCTGGCTCTCAGACATTTTCTGTCTTGTTTATTACTTCAGTTTAGACTCTGGGATCGAGTTTCCCTTTACCACCGCCGCTGCTGCTGCTGAGAGCCAGGGGAGAGCGTGGCTGGTTTTTGAAATGAAACAGACAGAGCAAGCAAGGCTATTTATAAGAAGCGAGCGGATAATTGTTGAAAAGGTTAGAGCAGACACAGCAGGTAACAAGTGAGCCGCGTGTTGATGCAACAGGATGTCGAGGCGGCACGGTGATGATGTTGCCAGCTAAGGACAGGGACAAAAGAGCAGTCGCCAAAAGAGAGAAGGGTTACTAATGAGGAGTCAAAATCAATACAGCGTGAGCCCCAAAACAAGCAAACTAGAATCAACAATTTAACATTTTGGCATGATTAAAAGGCCAACGCGCAGACATTTTAAGCCCACAAGGTGCCACAGCTCCTCATACTATATTTAGAAGAGCAGTCAATACACAAATACCGCAAAGAACACATAATGACAGCAACAAACCAATGTTTCCGTTTACCAGCAGCAGGCAAACCATACAGTAACATCCTATAACTGGCATAAAACAACTGAGCGCTCAAATGTCAAGGAGGAGGATTAGAGAAATGTTTGAAGTGTTGTCACATCAAACATACACCAGCATAAACTGGAAATGGGAAACTTTTTAAAATAGTTTTTGCGTTTGTTTAGTCTCTATATACACAGAGAACTTCCCACATTGGCAGAGACACCACTCACATACCCAGACAAAGACACAGGATGCGCCTACATCAGCGCTGGGAAGACGAACAGAAACAGTTATTCAACAGTGGAGCATTGTGGTCGCCTTAACAGACATGTTTAAAATGATGCCAGTTCAACGGACGTATTCATGGCATAACACATTCCCACAGTGAATATTCTGATTATTTATGTCCTCATTCACTCGCTCATAAATTCGCCTGTTTCCTCACCGGAAGACTCCTATGATTCCTCGTCCACCATCGACCTCTACCTCAGCAACCGGAGAAACTTAAATCCAACTCAGAGACGTAAAGGACCATGTTTCATCGGATGACAGAGGCTGATAAATGTCTGACCGACTGCCAAATCTTGCGATGTGCTACATGAGTCAAACACAAACACTCCTCCGTCGTGCAGATATGCGTTTGCACATGTATCCATCATCACCATGTGGGAGGTGTGTGTGTGTGTGTCTGTGTGTGCCTGTGTGCCCGTGTTTTTGTGTGTCACGCCGGTCCGAACAAGAAAAACCTCGCGAGTGTCCATCTCAGTGGCGCCACAGGATGATGGAGTCGGCCAAGCTGAGTCTCCGGGGCTTGATGATGAGGTGGGAGGATGTGGGATGGCATGGTCTGATTCTCGTGTTTAGAGCAAATCAAGCCGCTAAGAATGGGATCGTGCACGCACACTAAAGGATCTACCGACAAGATATCACATCAGGACAATAAAAAACAAAACACCCTCCTCTGTGGCTTTCTCCTTCCCACAGAAACAAACTCGCGAGCGAACGAGCGAATGAAAGCAAAGGGTGAAGCCTGGCCTGAGCTCTGAATGTCACAGTCAGTCATTGCAGCCTCCCTCTTAGTGATGCAGACAGAGAGCCATTCTGATTGCCCCACCAGTCAAGCCAAGGGGTGAAAAACATTTACATGCAAATACGAATGACCCACTAGCTACTGTGAGCACGCTAGCTATGGTATTCTGAATGCACAGCAACCACAGAAAATCCAGCACAGAGGACTTGCCAATCAACAGCTCCATTGTAGACGCACACAGGCTTTAGAAGTAGCTGTTATGTGTGTAGGATATCAATTATATATTTTTTTTGCTTTTGTGGCTTATTGGTTTGTGACTGCCATTGTCACCGCTCCTTGTATCGAGTGAAATTAATGTTAATGAATTCAGACCAGGACCTAATGTACTACATTAACAGATTTGCGGAGAAGAGGCTTAAAATCTGATCTATGATTTCCACATAACTCCTCAGTATACAGACCGTCCACCGTCCTCACAGAGCCCACTCATCTCTGACAGCCGCGCTAATACCATGTAATCAACCGTCCACTTTCAATTTGAACAATTATAATCCAGAACCCGTCATAGCAAACATGCCTCTCTGTCATACTGAAGTGGTTCGTATCAGGGGACAGATTGCTGGTGGACTGGCTGGGTCTCTGGGGGTCTTGGACAACGAGGGGGACCGTGGCTCTCTTCCTGGCCGTCACCCACGGCTGGGATACTTGGATCGAGAACCCGCCTGCTGTCATCGGACCTGTTGCCTCCAGATGGGTGCTGGGTCTGATTCTGTGATTCCCGCCCTCTGAGAACACACTCTGTCCTCTTCTTCCTCCTCCTCCTCCTCGTCCTCTTCCTCCTCCTCCGCTTCTCGTTTGTCTCTTCGTCCATGAAAAGTACATCAAACTTCACCTTCCCCTCATCCTTTCACCACTTCTCAACAAAGCTCAAATCCCCATTCTTTTGTTCTTTAACCTTGACATTCAGCTTTTAGCTCCGTGCGTCACTTTCATCTCATCTCTCTCTCTCTTGGCTCCAGTTTTCTTGGCTAAAATCCCCCCCGTGTGTGTGTGTGTGTGTGTGTGTATGTGGGTGCATGCACACATGCTTAGTAGATGAGCAGACGCACTGCACAGCAAGACCTCTTTGATTCAGCGCAGCAGAGACCCACAGTGAGGCTGTACATTAATTGGTGCTTCTGAGCCGTTAATTTAGGCGAGTACGTTCAAGGACCCACTTTCCAACAGCAACAGAGGCTGAACAAGCATCCTCTCAAGACTCTTCTGCCGTTTCCCACTCGCTCCTCCCCTCTCACCTCTCCACATTTCCCCGTTACATTACAGTTCGGCTTCGCCAATCGACCGTCACCGCGCCGTTGCCCCTTCCTGCCTCGCCCTCTCTTCACTTGCTCTCTCTTCACTTCCCCATCGCCAGAGTGAAGAGAGACAGCGGGTCACAGTCGCCTCTCCGTCCCACCACTTTGCCAACCATCCGGTGCCAGCGAGCCCGAGTTCCCTTTCTGGTTTTTCAGCCTGAATGACTCCCTCAGGTCACTGAACGCGTTAAGCTGTTAATTACCTCAAAGCACAAAACAAGTGGTAGCTTGGCAGCAAAAGGAGCAGACATTTACATTTCTTTTTTTTTTTTTTTTTTTTTTTGTACAGTCACAAACTCTAACACCAGACGAGCAGAGACAGCGGCAACAATAGCTGAAGCTGCGGCCACAGTCATAAAACAATTCTGTCAACAGGCATACCAGACAACGGCAATGAGAACGTTCTCATTTTATTTTTGCAGCTTCTCTGCGACCATAAAACTACAGGATAGAGCCATTTGGACTGGAAGTTCCCCTAAGAAATGAATCAGCTATAAAAGCAGCAGGATAATACCAGTGTGGCCCAAGGGGCATGGTTTCTTCAGATTCACGCTGTGCTGATGCGGGAAGTGATTCAGGATGTGTGTGTGACCAGCATCCTCTCCCACTATACAGTAGTTAAACTGTGGCCTATTAGTTGTCTGTTTAGTGATCATAGCAACCTGCAATGGGAAATAAAAACCTCAAAAAGTGTCATGTCAGAGAAGAAAAATAATATAATTGCAGTATGGCTGCTGGCGCTGAATATGCTGCTCCAGGCTTTGGGCTTGTGGTGGCTTGTTACTTAGATGTGTGTGTGTGTATGTTTGTGTGTGTATGTCTGGGAATACGCAAGTGTGCGCCTCAGTGTGCCAGTGTGTATTCATGTATTCCGGGTGGTGTATGGGGCCGGCCTGTCCTCTCTCTTCCTGACCATGGCCCCTCATTAGTCTCCTCTCTTGTTAACAAACTAGGGCTCTGCTGACACCGAGACTTCATAGGAGGGCGGAAGACAGAAAGACGACAAACTGTGTGTGTGTGCGTGTGTGTGAGTGAGAGAGTGCGACAGAGAGAGAGAGAGAGAGAGAGCTACGTGAACACCGCTTAATGACAAGCAAACAGGCCGTGAAAAACATTCAGCTCACACACACTGTTTATTCGTGTCCAGGAAGTAAACGTCGGCGTCCGTCTCAGTCATTTCTTTTCATCCTGTCTCCCACAGCATCACTCATGGTCCACTGCCAGCAGGATGGAGTTTATACTTGTGAAAATGTTTTTTTTTTTGCTACTTGCAGAGAAAGGAAGAATCCCCGGTGTCTACCTTATTCAGATATAGGAAAAGACACACACGCAAGAAACACGCTTCCCCCTGTGGAGGTACAATAAGCCTACATGGAATGCCAGTTATACCGACGGGAAGCATCTTTATTCAACAGCCACTTGGCCTTTGGTGATAGCAGCTGCATTCTTTGTTCCTGTCATACTGCGCCACCTCAGGCTTACACAACATGATATCGCTCCAACTTCTCCAAGACATTCTGTCACAGTTAAAGGGCATAGACAAAAAATATTGACATCATAGACTTCTCAAACTCCAAGAAGAGACTAGCCCGTGGCTGCCGATGAGAGCAACCATGAGAGAGAGAGATTTTTTTTTTAAGGAAAAATGAAAGAGCGCTTATTATTGACTATATCGGGCTTCTTTCTTTGAACTCCCTCATCTATTCTGGCTGCCTTGGCATTGTGCTGGATGTATAAAAGCCATGAAGCTGACAGAGAGATGAGAGTGAAAGGAAGACTGGACTGGAAAAACAAGTGATTAAAAGATAAAAGGGAGAGAGTGGGTGATGAGGGAGTAGCGGTGTGTGATTAAATGGCGGAGGTGGTCCCATTGGGCTATAGCCCTTATTGCATTTTAATGGTGGGCCGGATGATCCTTGACCCTTTGTAAGGCAGCGGTAGCCACCTTAGTGCACATCAAACTGCCAGGCTTGACGAACCCCCATCTGGGCCTTGAGAATGAGGTGTGTTTTGTGTGTGTGTGTGTGTGTGTGTGTGTGTGTGTGTGTGTGTGTGTGTGTGCACGCATGTGTGTGTGTGAGGGCTCGCAGGGTCACAGTCAAGCGTGTTTATCCTGCTGCTATGGCAACCCCAGCTCTAGCCTTGGGCAAATAACAACAAGAAAAGCTGTGTGTGTGTGTGTTTGTGTGTGTGCGTCTGTGTCTGTGAGAGGATTTCAAAAATGTGAGATGTGTGATTTAATTTAAGTCTTATATTCATACATTTCAAATAGCTGTCCCGCTCCCCCACCCCCCTTTCTCTCTCTCTCCCTTTCTCTCTCACCCCCAGTGCGGCTGGCTTGCCCCTCAATCATCAGGCCCTCCTTTTCACCTTCCCTTTCTCCCAGCTCCACATGCTAAGTGGGAACATTGTTACGGTCAATTTGTCCCATTCAGGGTCCCAGTGGGCAGTGTCCCTGCCCTGACAGCCTGCAGACAGAGACCACACTGCCTGAGAGGCCTTGACATCAAGGTCCAAAGGAGACAGGAGAGGGGGAGGAGGGAAGAAAGTGGAGGAGAGCGAAGTGAAGGACAGGAGGGGAGGGGAACAGGAGAAGTAATGAGGGGAGCAGAGGTATGGAGGCAGAATGTGCGAAGGGAAACAAGCAGGAGGGAAATGCTAAAGAAAAGAATGACAGAAAATGATGCCGGGTTTCCAGGTTTAACACATGCCCCCAGACTAAGCGGCTCGATAGTCCTCCCTTACAGTCTGTCAGTCTCAGACTAAACCGATGTAGATGGTGACAGCCCTGCACTCACGGACGACATTCCTAATACATCTGCCTTAGTTTGGCCAAAACCCAGAGAAACACAAGCCAGAACGGACAGGCTCAGGAGAGACGAAAGGAAACACAGGTGTTCATGCACATGTATTCGGTGTAATATTGAAATGTAATTAGAATCAAATGTTTACCCGTATGACTCATTTTTGCCGAGGAGAAATTTCAGCCAAGGGGACATTAAAGGGTCCATTCACCCACACTGCAGGAAATCATACTTTCTCACTCACCTCGAGAGGTATGCGCAATTTTCATTGGAAATACTTTCGACCAACAAAATAGTCCTGATGAAAGCTGTTGACAGCGTGTTGATTATCAGGAGTAATCGGAGCACTGTTTCTCTTTGACTGCGAGCGCCACAACTCAAATTCCTCTGTATTGAGGTCGGAAGGAGAAATTAAAGAAGCAGACTGGAAAACCAAAGCTATCTGCATGGCTGGATATTGTACCACTAACTCCAGTCCCATGTAGAGCAGTGCATAAAAAAACAATAACACAGAAAAACCGACTTAAAGGGCCACTGCAGCAGTTTAGTATTAGAACAGAAATATCTTCTGTCATTAGACACCCCCAATGACATCATCAGGGTTATTTTTCAAACTTCAGACGCCTTTCTCTAGAGCCAGCGAAGACACTAAGCAACCGCTTGCTGAGTAGCTGAGTAGTTCTCCTCGTGACAAATAAAATTACCTCCTTAAATCGGTGCTTAGATCGTAATAGGGTTTGACAAAGATTTTCCTGATGAGAGAACCCAAGTTGCTACCCCAGTGACGTTCCCACGATCATTTCCTTCACCTCAGCTTTAATGTTGAATCCAGGTCTCTACATGTGTTTCTGGAGGAAAAAAAAAGCACCCTGACGAGGTAAAATCCTCACTTTGGCCTGAGCTTGTCTGGCAAATTAAGCTTCGCCTGACTCATCTATGATTTTTATTTCTCGGTTGGAGCTGCCCAAGGCCCACAGGTGACGTAACCCGCAGCAGGGTGCAGCGGGGGAGGTGGGAAAGAGAGGATTAAGTCACTGTGTAAAGACACCTGTTATTTTAGCACATGGGGTGCAACACTTGCTCCGAGGCAAGGGGTGCAGAGCGGCTGTTGGCGTCAGAAACGAGGCACAAACAGGGCGCCCATTCAGCCAATGCTGGACAGTGCTGAATCACACTTGTATGGGGCAGACAGACTGACTCACACACATGCACACACACACACACACACCACAAAGTCCATACAAAACAGGATGGCAAACAGACACAATGCGATGAACAACGTCCCTTATGTTTCTCCCTGATTGACATAGGCAAACTCTCGCTCCGTCTTTCTCTCTTTTTTTCTTAATGGCCTCTCCACACACACCAGCACGCACACACGCACACAAACAATCCTTCAAACTAATTGGCGAAGCAGACTCCACAGTAAAGACGGCGCGGCTCTGTCAAGGGCATGTGTGTACGGTGGGATGTTGCGGATCTCCCCAAATTAACTAACTTTATAATAAATCACAGGGCACTGCTAGCCAAGGATTAGCCATGCTCCAGTGAGCGGTTTGTTAAGCTGCGAGGAGAAGCACTGGGGACGGAGAAGGCATCGCCAAAAACTGACATCAGCATTGGGACCTTGGAACGGTGCAAACCCCCTGCCTGGTTTCCTGGGCACACATTTAGCCTTGTTATCTGGCTTCTCCATTGACACAAAATCCTGCTCCTATATTAGGCTTTTACTTGGAACTATTGCTTTTTTTTCCTGTTGGGGTTTCTCCATTAATCTCAGTGTTCGGAACATCGGCTCTAACATCAGGTACACTGTTCCTTCGATCGCTTTCCTTATGTCTGCCTTACATGTCTTTGCAATCTTGCCCCCCCCACTGAGTCATTTCTTTTGGCAGGAGTAGTGCTTCCTACAGTCTGGTTATTTATACGCTGACTGAGAAAACACATATCCCCCTCTTCCCTGCCTGCAGAAAGAAATTAAACTCTTTTGAGGAAGCTTATTATAAAACCCTTCAATATCATCAAAACAAAAGTTACTTTCATGAAACTATTACAGATAAACCTCGAAAAAAGAAGGGCTAATATTTCTGCTAGAGCAAAATTAACAGTACAGCAGCTCCAAGGTCTGTCTCTTGATCATTTTGGTTCCCATCATGTTCACAACCCCTGTGCTGAACTTTGGTGGAAGCTTTATTTTTGGGTAGTTTTTGTTTTTTCTCCCTCAAAACCTTCGAAAGATGACTTGAATCACCAGCAAGAGCCGGTTTCTATTCTCAACTCTCGCAAAGTGTTATGTCTTTGACTTCTGAGCAAACGAAAACTAGATACGGTACAATAAGGAGATCTGAGATCGTATCAGACAGGTATTTCCTCTGTTGTCTATTAATTCATTCCCTCTGATTCATTCCCTCTTGTAATTACCGGTGGCGCGATGGGCCTACAAGAGGGTGTCAGCGTATGAGAGAGAAAGGGCGCCGCTCCTCCTCTGTCACGCTAAAGAAGCCACGACGCTCAGATGATGAGACAATATCTCGTTTATGATCATCTCCCCTTTCATGTTTCATCCTATAACTCCGTCCCTTTCACCACCTACCGAATCCCCCTTTGCTTGCGCTGCTGTTACTGTAAAAAAGAAAAGGTCTAAAAACCCATTCTGGTGCAGTACATCAACCCTCTCACGGTGCAGCTGAGCAGCAGGGAGGAAGGATCTGTGTAACCTGCGGCAGCACCCCTGAGCCCCGGCTGTCAGAGTGGGTGACAGCCCAGAGGAAGAGGAATTAAAGAAGCTCTTGTCCTCCAAGGTTGATTGACACAGTCAGAGAGACGGAAAGGTTAGTGGAGGTGCTGGTATTCCCTTGGCTGGGTCTACCCTTGCGCTGGACAAGAAGCTCTGTCTAACTTTCTTTAGATGTGTCTCACTCTCTCAAGCTTTCTCTCTCTCTCTTCTTACTCTTCTCTCCTCTCTAACACACACACACACACACCAGGGCTCATTATAGGAATGCCCTGACCCTCGGGGACTTCACTTACTCCCCTGTCTCTCTTTCCAGTCCACAAACCTCGGCTCCGGACAAAAGGCAGCTGAAAGGCAATTTGAATTTGAAACAGGGGACACAACAAAAAAACATGCCGCCCCCCCCCAAAAAAAGCGAGAAAACTTTGGGAGGCTCGGAGCCAGCTATTGAGAGATAGCGCTCCTCGAACAAGGAGCCAAAAAATGTGATTCTGACACCAGCCAGCTCAGTGTACTGTAAAGACAGCAGCTACTGCAGAGAGAGAGAGAGGGAGGGAAGACGGAGCCCGAAGCAAGGAGTAGTGGACACCAGGGGCCCAGCGGGTAGGACTGTAGAACATACACAACCTCTAGCGGATGACATACAGTCGCACGCCATACAAACAGCAAGCACAAACACAGCGAGAAAGACAGAAAGAGGGGTTGCATTTTGACCAACGCTACGGCGAAGACACATCGTTTGCTTCCACAGTTCTGCAACTCACTGGCTTTGAAAATGAGCTTTTCTGGTCATGCTTTATATCAACTGTAATGGCAAAAAGAAAGGGAAAAAAAGGGGGGGGGTTCCTCTTAACAAAGCAAGGAAAGTCCCAGATTTGACAAATGAAACAGTTCCTGGAAGAAGGGGAAAATGAAGCTGTTTAATTAAGGTGGGTGAGTGACACTGAGGCATCAGGACAGAGCCATGCTGCTGTTCTAACGCACAGTAACAAAATGATCCCGCTCAATAGATCTGCCTAAGTGTCTGCCATTTTCAATCACACGATCTGAGTCGTGTCAATATCCAATCGATGCAGGGAGGGCGAAGTGCCTCTCCGGGCTCCAGACGGCTGAAGGCTGCTTGCTTTTGTGCGTGGCTGCGAGCTACGCAGTATGAAATAGAGAATTATACAACGAAACCTCCTGCAAAGCCAAGACGCGAAAGATTACAGCCAACGCGCGCGTGTGTGTGTGTTCAATTAGTTCGTCCTGACTGATCCGCACGATTGGATCAGAGGCGACTCGATTCATCCAAAGCGTCAAGGCGCGACGGAGCCCGCGTCCCCGGAGCGCACCGCCGAATCCACCTCCAACCAAAACCACCCACCCACCCAGCAGGGAGACCCCCACACCGGACAGCTCGGGGTCACTTACCTCTGTTATCAGCGGGGGAGAGTGTGGAAGTGTGAGCCGATTGCGAGTCCTGATGGGTGTTCCAACAAAATTTAAAAAAAAAAAGAAGAAAAAATCCGAGTGATCAGAGGAGAGAGGAGGCTCGTTGGCGCGTTACAAGATCCCGTGCGGCGCTTTGGAAACTACTCCTCCCCGTCGCACCTGTCTCTGGCAAAACACTGATCCCGCACGCCGGCCTGACATCCCGAAGACAACTGTCTCAGGGGGGTTGTGTGTCCGTGCAACACCCCCCACCACCCTAAAAACCCACCCACCCCCCTCTTCAACACAGACACACACACACAGGCGGCACCACCTGTCCCCGGTGCAAAACAGCCCACAAAGAGCTTCTATGTGGCGCAGCGACACATGGCATTCCCCGGCGGGTCTCTGCAGCGGCGTCCTCGCTCGCAGGCGGCCGCTCCGGTGACAGGAGAGGCGGGGGGGGCGACGAGGCGATCACCCGTCCAGCTCCACCGCTGGCACCCAACCAGCTGCAGCGTTTGGAAATCGCATCTGCCGCCCAGCTGCGTTATCAATGCCTCATCCCCCTACACACACACACACACACACACTTACGTCCGTCCCCTTTCCGCACAAACACACTCACACAGTTGTTGGGTCTACACCACCGCTGCGCACCGCTGCTGCTCTGTCATTGCTGCGTCTTTCCCAAACTGGGGAAGCAAAAAAAAAAAAAAAAGAAAAACAGACTTCTGTTCGTCTCGTGCCGCGCTCCTGGGGACCGGCAAAGTCTCACTCATCGATTTATTAGAAATAGTTCCTCCCTTCTTCTCCTTTGAGCCCCGTTTGTTTCAGTTTTGGGATGGGGGGGGGTCGGACCGCTGCGTTTGTCTTCTATCTGCTGTGTGCGAGCTTCAGCATCTCCAGCTCCTGCTGTCATCCGCAAGAGACTCCTCTGAAGCCTGTTCGTGCCAAAACCTGAAGCAGAATCACGCAGCGACTGGAATGGAATTGATTAATGGGCTAATTTGGGTTTCTAGTTCTAATTTTTATTTATTTATTTATTTTATAATATAGTATCGCTGTCGTCTGCTCGGCGTGGCACAAACTTGAGGAGAGGTCACGGCGGAGGGATGAGGGACGAAATGTAGTGCGGAGGTTGGACCGGAGGCGCACGCCAAAGAGAAGAAACAAAGAGAGAGAGAGAGAGAGAGAGAGAGAGAGATGTGTTCGTGGTTAGACTTTTACTCCGAGGAGCTAAAAGACAAACAACAGACGTTTGTAGGAAATGTCTGAAGGGTTACACTCACAGTGCTGACATTAGAGTAAAACGCAATTTCCCAGAAGAAACGTGGGTGTTCACTGCCATCATTCCTGGAAAAAAAGAAGAAAAAAGCGATGACACATTTTGCTCAAACATAAACCTTTTATTTCGTTTTTTTGCGAGATATTCGTTTCCAATCAAGTCATCACCAGAGTCACGTGGTTAAGCATTAACATCACACCAGAGGGCAAAAAAAAACTTTATCAGCAGCCATTTGTTTTAATTACAATTCCTAAAAGTCACATTTACTGTAATTACATACCACAACTAACTAAAACAGTTTCCATCCTGGAGATTTTTTTCCTCTCTCTCTGCGTCTCATTGGGCTTAAATTAACACAACAGAGGAATGATTTAGTCTAATTAAATCTCAATAAGCCTCTAGCCAAATGTAATTGTTGCACTATTACACTTTGGGGTCTAGGTTTGAAATGAGTCTTAAATCACTTGGTTTTTTTTTTCCTCCTTCTTTTTTTTTAAAGTGACAATATATCCTCAGACTGACCCCAAATAGGAATCTAAATGTCCTGTGACACATGGTAAAGCCTTTACAGCACTGCCCAGTGGATAAGGCAGGTGCTTAGTCAGGAGTTAAGACCTGCTGGAGCCCTCAATGAAATTGCCAGGATCCAGTGCCACCGTTAAGCTTTAATTCATGCATAATTAATTGGCCGAAAAATGACTGCTATAGGCTTGAGGGTTCATGTGTGTGCAGCTCGCTCTCCTTAGCGTCTTAATAAATCCACTGCCAGCTATCTGACTGCCTTTTCTGATACAATCTGCTCACCAGCGCCGCCAAATCAGATGACTCAACTCTTGATTTGGGAGAAAACGTCCCCTGCTATCACTGGATATAATTTAGCCAAAGTTATGTTATTCAAGATGTGATCCAAAAGCATATTTCTTTTTGGATAAGATACTGTGTACATTATATAATTAAAGGTCCTAAAATAATGACTCTCTCTGGGTGTTGGAAGGGTTTTTTTTTGTAAGGAGTGCCAAAAGACTTCAGCTTGGTACATCACAGCTATTGTTATACAAGCTCTTCTTTTTGAATCCAACGGGCGTTTTGTGGAGCTTATAATGTGGCCTACTCTACTTTGACATTGATATTGCTGTAGGACATTGTTTTGGTGTGCTTGTTGTTTGCTGTTTTGTTGTTGTGCCCCCCACCACCCTCTTATCATCCTTTACACAGCCAAAATGTGCCTGCACCAGCACTGTAATGCTTATTAACGTTATTCATCCCGCTTACCTTATCATCCCACTGCCGCCTGTGACTCTGGTGCCTCCACAATTAAAACTTAAAAAAGAAAGTTGCCTTTGTCCAGAGGAGACGTGCCGAAAGTCTTTGCTCGGGCCGGCTGTGTTACAACAGAGGACGGCGCTCTGACAGCAGTATCATTATTCAGGCGGAAATAGTTTCACCAACACTGGAATAATGATGAGTTGCCGTGCGCTTGATTTCTGCCCCTCTAATGCAAGCCAGCATGACTGAGTGTTTATAAGAATCGAAACCAAGGTCTTCTCATATCATGCAGCCAGCGAGATATTTTAAAGTGCCTGAGACGGGAGGCCGAGACAGTACACAAGCTGAAATTTGTCAACCCTCTCAGAGAGATTTAGAAAAAAAAACTGTTTCCTGTGTGGGTGCGTAAACCTTTAAGTGTGTGTGAGAACCAGAGCGTTTTATTGCTTTGTCCCTGCTGCTGCGTCGCGCCGTTACTCCTCCCAGACTCAGTGTTGGGAAACTTACCAGACACTTTTTCTCAAGTGCCGTAGCTACTTTAAGCGAGAGTAATATAATGTTTGCTGAGGAGCTGCCACTTTGGCCTTGAGTGACGGTTTATGTGAAAATGGGATATTCAGCAAACAGTAGCACAGGAACCATCATCGAGTCAGTAAAATTACATAATAATTTCCACTAATGCAGCAGTATCTACCTAAAGTTTGCTGACGTCTGCTACCGTTAGCCACCGTTAGTTAGTAGTCACACCAGACCAGTGTTGCATCGGCAAAACCCAAAGTATGCAAAATTGAGCACGACTGTGTTTTTATTTCTTATGAACAAAACTTTTCATTTCTGAGAAGAATGATGTGTTTTGTCATCTTTTAAAAGTCAGGCTATATATTCATTCAGTGCAGTTTTTCCGTGTTATGTTACTTTATAGAGAACAAGTACATGTATTTGCAGATTTTATATTGAAAACATGTTTTGTTCATTTTCTTCGAGCTTAAACTTCACCTCAACTCACCTACAACATTAAAATGATGCCAGTATGGTAAAAATCTAATATTATATTAGTATATATTTTTTTGCTTTACATGACTGCAATAGACGTTTTTATATTAGTATTGGATCACATCACTACTTGTATGTAATAGGATAGGATAGGATAAGTCAATAATGGACAACAATCGCTCAGCAGCTCTCCCCAGCTTTGTATGCTTTTACGTTCGTTTTTTTGTTTTTCAGACAACTTTCGAGTGTTGGTTTTACTTAGTTAACGCCAGTCGTGAAGCGCAGCTGTGCTCTCAGAAAATGCTATTATGGGCTACTTTACACTACCCACCTAACATTAAACGGTAGATACTTAAATATAATAGACTAAATATTTAAGTATTTAGCAGTTAAAAACTCAGATATTTCTTTTGAGGATTTGGTGGAGACCAAAAACTAGAGCTGAAAGCAGAGTGGATGTTGCATTTACATTTAACAAACAGGTAGGCTCCAAATCCAGGCTAAAAATCAGTAAAGGTTTAAGTGCACTTGATGATACTTTTACTCAAGAAAAAAGTCTGAATGCAAGGGAGTATTTTTACAGTGCTGTGTTGCTACTTTTTCCTGAATGTCTACAAATGCCACCCGAAAGAGAAGATATTTGGGGAAACCCTGCAGCGTTGGTAACCGAGGATAGATGCAGGGAGAGGAAGAGGACCCCCACAATGACTCTCAGTGTGCTTACTGCTGACAGGACTCTATTCTAATATTAAACAGCTCTCCAAAAGTTTTTTTTTCCTTTAAACCCCCAGATTAGCTCTATTATTCTGTTTCCAGCTACTCTGCATAGAAAATGATACAGGACACTGAATCTTTGAGCCATGTTCAACAAAGGAACACATGCCATGTCATTGCCTGTCAAAGTTTGTGTGCTGACAATAGATAAATAAATAAATATTTGTTTTGTTCATCTGCTTCCTTTCATCCCACTCGGTCTGTCAGAGCAGGCAGGCAGTAGACCTGAGCCAGATAAAAAGGAGAGGAGCTGCCACGAGAAAGCGAGAAAGCTTAGCGAGAAAACTACAACCTTTGATGGAGGATGCACTTTTTAATCTTTCAACAACACAGGGAAAAGGGGAAGGGCAAAACAGTCGTCCTCCCCCCTGAGGTGCAGAAAAGAAAGCAAGAGACGGGAATGGTTTGTGTTGGGAGGGGGGTATGCTGATGCCAAAGTTAGATGAACCCTTCACAGCAAGAGCTTTTGTCTGCTAACTTCCAATTCAGCAGAAATGTGAATGCAAAATAAAGATGCCTCAGTCTCCAGTGTGACCATTTTCCATCCCATCAAAGTAATCACATGGTTCGCCAAGCTGTGAACAAAGGCACACAGACTGTGTGCAGCGTTCATGTGATCACTCCCAGTAACTTGACGGGCTCAGCAGTCATTCTGACTGCTCAACCGTTTAAGTTGTTTCACATCTCTAGCTTTAAGATTATGACAAATTCATTAATATTACCAAAGCTCATAAAACATTTAAAGCACCAAACAAATCAATTTGAAATGACTTGTAAACAAGCAGGATATTTGACTAACACTTTTTGTTTGAGTAATTCCTACCATAAATTTAAGATGTTCATTTGCAGTGTAACTGAACACTCATTTGTCAGTGACTGTGGAGAAAACAATCTTAAACCATTTGAAATGCTAAAAGAGTTGCAAACTTGTGCAACGCTGACAACTTGAGCTTGATTTTTTTTCAAACTTACCAAATATATCTGACATGGTGTATGAAATGACAAATCTAACTAATTCTCCTGCATTTTGATGAGATCAAAAGTTCCACCATTTGAATGAATTACTAAGAACATTATCCTCTGATATATAAATTTGATCTCACATAATCTGATGCTAAATTGATTCAAAATATAGAAACTTACAGTAGTTCAGTTATGTATCTGAGGCAGTGTGTTTTCTTATCTCCATTTTTATACCTTTAACTTGGCTGCTTATCAATAAAGGTGTACACTATATAAGAGTCAGCTGTGGGTGATAAAGTGATCAAAACACTCAATAATACCGTCAAGTCTGCCAAGAGGGCATTTACAGGGAGTATCTGGATCCAGTGGAAATACACAGTTACATTGGCAGTCTCTGCTGTAAGACTCTTTTCCAGCATTCATAAAAACATCAAGGCATTCAGCTTAATTTTGAATTGTTCCCCTTCTCAGCGGGACACGTAAACAGTAAAGCAAAAAAAAAAAAAAAAGGTTTGGATAACAAAGATGCGTTTGAATGTGAACGAGAGCAAAAACAAGTCTGCTTTCATAAATGATGGATGTTTGTTCATCTCCTGTACATGAAACACGTTTGCTAAATTTTATATTTACTCATGCAGCTTGCTTCATTACATTTTTCACACTGTCTGTTATACGCGGTTGGTTAGTCTGTAGCACTGTGCTGAGTATAAAGATGACAGCGTAATTAATAATCTCAAGTACATTTAAGTTCTGATTACTTATACAATTTAAATAGTCTAGATATAGAATAATTTACAGTCTGTGTGCAAACAGACCTGATCAGCTTGCTGTAAATTAGTTGGGACCAATCTGGGCGACTTTATTATTACTGAGAGGTACCGCAGAGGCAGCCATCAATCTGTCATTATGAATGTGGTGCAGCGATGACAAGGTAGAGGAAATGAGATGGGATATTGAGTGGGAAGAGAACGCAGAGAGAGGATAGGGGGCAAACACAGTATGCTGTGAAGAGATTTGAAGAAAATAACATTGGAGAAAATAGTGGAAAAGGATAAAAGAAGTGCAAAAAAAACCCACAACAAACTGAAAGGGATCAATACTAAAGCATACGGAGATATCTTTTTTTATACAGAGAGTGGAGAGAAGGGAAAAGTGGCAAAGCTGCACAGTGAAAAATCATGCACTTTGTGTCACCTCTCCAAGTCACAACAGATAGCAGCACATCAGGCCTTTTGTTTGGGGAAGGGTCACAGTAATGTGCCATCGCTGTCAAAACTCATACAGTCACAACACTAAAGGACCATAAATATTTCAAGGCCAGTCAGCTCTTTCTGTGTTTCCTCTGCACCTCTGCTATGGCAGCTGACCCGTTGTCGGGGCTCTGGGGTGAAACGAGCTCTCCAAAATAAACAGGGGAGACCCAGAGAAATAGGGAGGCAGCCACTTGTATTCAAAAGCAATGGAAAGTCATAAAACACAGCGTGAGGAAATTGTGCATCCTCCGCAGAAGCAAAGTTGAGACTACCTGTTGGCCGTGGTGAGACGCAGCTCAGTTATTTGTTGCTTTCCATTTTGTATGTTGCATGCAGTGACCTGGCATTTCCCATCTTCCCTGGCTGCGGCTGCAAATCTTTTAGATTATGTGTTTTTAAGGTCTGCTACAAGTTCCCCACAAATCACTTTTTCAATATCCTTTAAGCTGCCGGCACAACAGTCATAAAACGTCTGTAGCTGGTTAAGTTTTCCTTGCAGGGCAATTTTACTCAAAAGATTAAAGACTGCTACTCTTGCAAAAAGTTTAATGCACAGGGTTAATGACTTTTATGAGCTTTCATTTTCACCCTCCACTTTATATAGTTACATACTTTCTTGCAATATTCAGTTCTCTTACACTCTGATGCACGGAATTTGTTAGGTTTGTATATTTTGCTCTTGAGCATGGACAGATAAACTTTGGGCAGACAATTCGAGGTGGTGTCCAATATAAATAGACATTGAACTGAAAATAAACCATACTGCTAAAAACATGTGGCCCTAATGCAGGCCCAGAACATGCTGTTATATGAGTCATCCAAATTATTGCCATCCAAACAACCGCATATAACATGTCTGCATATTAGTTTTGGACTGAAAGCAATATTTTGACATCTTAGAAAATATGATTATTCGCTCGCTCGCTGAGAGTTAGATGAGAAGATCAATACCACTCTCATGCCTGTACAGTAAGTATGTAGCTGGAGCCGGCAGCCTGCTTGCTTAGCTCGCCATAGGGACTTTAAACGGTGCGAATCAGCTGGCCTGGCTCCACCCAAAGGTAACAAAATCCACCTGCTAGCTCCCCTAAAGCTCACTAATTAATACCTTTGGGGGTGACGGAGTTAAGTGCTTTGTTGGGACCTATAACTTCCAGGAATGTCTGCTTTCTGGCTGGCAAGCCTAGAAATAGTCTTACGCAAAACACCCTGAAAAATGGTAAACTGGCATTTTTACACATAAGTCAGATAGCACTGAAACAAAGGAGATATAATGTAATAATCACTAAGCTTTAGATCAGCTGATGGGTGTATGTCATTACCATCTGACAGAACCAGGTCTTTATGCTAAGCTAACCAAGGCCAGCTCTGGCTTCATATTTCCCATACACATGAGAGAGAGTTACTGATCTTTTCATCTAGCTCTGAGGAAGACAGCAAAAAAGCACCCAATATGTTGCACTATTCCTCTGAACCCCAATGCAACTACAACACAGTTCAGACCAAAGTGTTCTGATCCACGTCTCATAAGAAAAAATGTTAATAATGGATACTGTGCTCACCAGCATGTGACTCAAGGTCAACCTCCTGTCTCTTTATTGTTTCAGCATGATGGAGGACACAGTCGGTGCACTACCCTAGCCTTGGTTACGCCTTATTAATATGTTATTGGGCAGAATATAGTAAGGGCAAAGGTCCATATCAAGTTTCCACGTGCAGATGATTTGTAGCTGTGTTGTATGTTACTGATACCTCGTGTCGCAAGCTGCCGGAAATTTGTTGCAGGATGTTGGAAATAAGATTCCCGTCAATGGTGTAGAGCAAATGAAACCAAGCCGATCTGGTCGGCTATTAGAGGACGACGGGGGGGCTAATTTCTACAGTTTCGAGGCTGCTGACAATCAAGAGCAGAAGGTGAAACAGGAGGGGAAACAAACGCTGAGCCAAAGAAATGTTTGTGATGTGACCTGTTCGCAGCACACCTGAGACTCGGAGTGTGATAGTAAACATGAAACAGAGCAAATGGATTTCATTACAGCGTGATTGTAATGCTCCGTTCATCGCTCGGCACAGACCACATCCTCACTAATGTTCTCTTTGACGATGATGGATATTTCATTAAACAATTAATCTTAATTTGAATTAATCTACATTATCTCTTTTTGCATTATTTATTGGCGCTATGCGCTTTGTGTAAGGGAGTTTGTATCTTTCTTTTCCATTATGACCAAATGATCTGTGAGGGGGCATTTCTATTTACCGTGGAGAAGCCACAAAACATCTTAAAGATAAATCTATATAAATAAGATTTGTGGGTTCTGCTATCACATCCATGAAAATCCGGTCAAATTGCCAATTTATTGCTCTTATCTTAAAAAGGTATGTCTCCAAGCAGGAAAAAAAGAGAGGGTGGGTGGGGTGGAGGGTCGGTGGAGTGATCTTTTTCCTCTAAGGGATGAGCAATTTTCCTGTTATCTACTAATCTTCAATTACCCAATATCCAGAACAATTTTGGCCTCAATCAAGTGATCCAGTGAGGCAGAGTTAAGCAGGAACAGATGAGAGCCTTCGGGGCGCATGTTACTGACTCTACTGTGGGAAAACGTGGTGGCACCGGTGGCATGCGTGGATTTGTGTGTTTTAGTTAAAGGCGCAGAGTGCAGAGGCTGAAATTGCTTGGTCATTCATAATCATATCAAACAATACATGGGAAAGGAGCCACATAACTGCGGTCAAGACAACACGCCCGTGTATTCCTCCTCGTGCTATTTTCTCTCGCTCCGACTCGTTTACTGTCACAGCCTCAGTGTGGTGCTTTCACAGAAGCTGTTACCATCGCAGCCTGGAAATTAAACCTGGCCAAAACAAAGCGACAACAGGTCCTATTCAGTGAATTCCTGCCAGCAACATTAGAGGTAATCTGTTTCCTTTCACTGGAGCCTGGTGCAGGCGTTTGGGAAAATACAAAGGGACACATAATGAAAACTGTAATGGCCTGAATAATGAAAATCCTCTCCAAATGAAATAGAAGAGTTAATGGAGTTCTAGTAGCGGTGATACACAGCATACAGCAGGGAAAGTCAGCGTACTGGCTCTACGATGATAAAGTAGGAGAGCACCATCTGAAGAAGAAAGGCTGTGTGAAAATCATTTAATGTGATAAGAACATTAACTGAATGCAACTATTGTCCAGTCAGGCCTCCTTTACTGCACAGGCCTCATTTTGCTGAATATTTTATTCTTTAACATGTAATGCAAAAAAAGACACTCTGCTCTGGTATTTTAGTGCATCTGCAGTAAAAAGATCTTAAGGATGTAACTGCAAATGAGTCTGGCTCAGTGTGGGTGAGGCTTCAGAAAAAAAAAAAACCTAAGTTGACTTAATGGGTAAAGACTGCCCTCTCAGGGTTTACTACATCAATTGCAGTTAACGTGGTTGCCTGTCTTTCAGCACAGCTCAGGCATCTGGCCATACCTGTGCATTGTTTAGAGTGGGAAAAGACCAACATTGGCATTAAGAATCGCATGTGAAATATCAGTAATAATCTTTTCAATTGTTGTTTTCCTGGCACAATAAATAAATTGCATCATCAATAGCTCCAATAGCGCCTAAATGAGTACGATTTTGACACAAGAATTATTGATAGTTTTCTTTTAGAAATCTCTTGTGGCACCTCGCTTCATCTTGTGGCCCCAGTCAACAGATGGAGTTTGTACATTATTATAGAGAAGAATTTATGAATAAATAAATACTTTACTAATAAACATAATAAATGAAATGTCCTCCTGGATGCCCCTTGGGTAGATAAAACATGACAAAGTGCCCTCCACGGTGGCAGTCATTGCATGAAAACATAATGAAGTGGCGTTCAAGAGGGGAAAACGTGATAAAGTGCCATGTACGCTGCCCTACATGCTAGAAAAGGGTTTTACCATAAATACATCATGACTTCCTGTCCACTGGTGCCCTTTTTTTCCACCATTTCCCCTCAGACAGAGTCCAACACTGTTCTCATGTGACCAGATTTTCATTCTTTGGTCACATGAGAACAGCTGAACCATCTGCCTGATAAGTGAGCAAAATCCATCTACAGATGAAGTTGATGGGATGTGCCTAAAAGCTCCTGAGAATGTCCAAGAAGTGGACTTTGCACAGAGAAGTAATGACATAAGTAATTCTGTAGGGTATTTATTTTTTTTAACTACCTGTACACCAAGTGTGGCTACATGAATGTCCTGCTTTATGAATTGGCCCAATAACATGAAGAAGCACTCGGACCATTTTTTGATGAGTAATACAAACAAAGTCCCTTCAATGAAATAACAGGGCCACTATTATATCTGCAAAATGTAAAACTTCAACAGTAAAAGTGCTCATCATGCAGAATTGCTCCTCTAAGTATTTCATATTATTGACTCATTACTTTTATGATTTAGCTCTATAACTGGACTGAAGCAGTGATAAAGCAAAATCTTGCTCCTTTATTTACTGGTGGGTAGTTTAATTTACCCCACGACCCTGTAAAACAGGATAAGTGCTACAGAAAATGGATGGATGGATAATTTAATTTATGGGAAATAGATTTCATATTCTGAAAAAATTGAGAGAATAACAACATAAAATGTCTTAGTAAGATGTTGGGCCACCATGTGTGTCTACCAGAACAGCTTCAAGTATCTGAAGTCTACTGGAAGGATGAACACTATTCTTAAAAAAATATTCCCTCATTTGGTGTTCTGATGATTTTGGTGGAGAGCGCTGTCTAACATGTTGATCCAAAACTCCCTTAGGTGTTCAGTTGGGTTGAGATCTGGTGACTGTGAAGGCCACAGCGTATGATTCACACCATTTTCGTACTCATCATCAAACCACTCAGTGAGCCTCTCTGAATGGAGGTATTGTCATCCTGGAAGAGACCACGAACCATCAGGACAGAAGCGTGTCATCACAGGATAAAGGTGATCGCTCAGAACATCTTTGCATCAGCAGTGACCTTTCCCTCTAACATGGGGACGCCAAACCATGTCAGGCAAAACAGACACTAGACATCCTCACTGTAGGGGTCAGGCACTCACCTTTGATTTATCATGTTCAAAATCCTCATCTGAAAGTGGCTAAAGCTGTTCAAGAAAAACAAAAAAGAAAAATTTTTTAAAGGCAGATTTTTAAACCTACAGGTGCTTCCCAGTTATCTTCACATGTGTTTGTGCTAGATGTTGACAGCTGTGGCGCGTCTTCACTTCCGTGCTGTGATTTAATTGGCTCAAAGTTCATGACACGTCCCGGACTCCGCCCCCCTCGAGGCTGCAGCCCAGCGGGCAGGCAGGAAACACGGACGTGGTCCCCAGATCAGCCTCTCACCGCAGGGTCACAGCAGGACACACGGACAGCAGGTCGCCTCCTCTCAGGTCAGTGGCTGATCCGACAGCCCTGGGCTCGTCTCTAAATCAAATCTCACCCTCTCAAAGCTGCTGCTAAGCGAGCTAATGCTGCCTGTGTGTTTAGTAACAACTTAACTTCACAGAGTTGTTACCTCAGTTTGAGGATTGTTACTGGAACTTGTTAACATCGCAGAGCTTCCATCTGACCACCAAGACACGAATATATATGCACGTCAACTTATGGGAGACAGAGGGAAAGAGGGTGGGGTGTTTGCTGGAGTAACGTTCATAATTAGTCAGAGCATCTGGGGTAAAGTTCATCAGCCTCTGAGTGTAAGAAATGACAGCTGCTGTGCACAGATACAGCTCAGCCTCACAGGGAGGACAGCGATGTGTTCGAAAGGGATGGAAGTCGTCCTCTCAGCCGGACTGACTGCACTTCACATCCCTCACGCTGCGGTTAAAATCCTACTTTTTGCTCCACAATAGGCTTCTTCTTCCTCGCAAGCTGGACACGCCAACGCAGAGCATTTTGTATCTGTGTCTTTTGCCAAATGTAACATTGTGCCAAGGCAGTGACCCCTTAAAATGCAGCAGTGTCTACTGGTGACCTCAGCGTGCGGGCGAGAGCTGTGGTGCTTGATTTTTTTTTTTTTTCCTCTCTCAAGTTGTTTCATAAGAGGGATTATATGACATTTCGCAAGGGAAAAAAACTGAGACGTGACAGATTTAATTTTCTGTCTTTAATGTCCCTTTAACCATTTGGTGACCCCTCTCCCCACATTCGTGTCGGGACCCTTTGACCACACAGGTTGAGCTTTTCAACCCGCGCCAATGGATCTCACTGATGTGGGTCTACACTGCTTTACAGAAAGCTGAAATAGCCCTTCTCTTTGGTTACTTTGTTCTCTCCCTGTTCTCTCGAGAGGAGATCGAGGACAGCCGTAGGCCTCTTAAACCCACCGACTAGCGGTGAGCCCTTTTTTGTCCCTCTGTGTCTCAACAGTCTTGTGGAGATATACCAGCTTGTCCATTAATATCAGAAGTTACAAAGAGCTTCAGGGTGGCAGCTTAGCCTGCTCTGAAAGGGAACAACATGGATCAACACTGTGAGGATGTGACAAATAGTCTTTTAACACCTTTTAACCTTTTTTTTACTGCTTTGCTGGAAACTCTTGTCTGTAAGATGATTATTTCCAAACGTCTAAAGCAGTTCAGTTTGTGTTGCATAACAGCCCTCCTCATAATACATAGAGTGTCTCTGAAAATTATCTCGGGTTCATCTCACAGTTGATAGCGGGGAGTATGGTGTCAGACTTTGCCTTGTAATAAAGCCAGCGAAGATCTCATCAACTGCCTCTCTGGAAAAAAACAAGAAAGAAACACGTTGCTCAACCGAGCTGTTGCAACAAAATGCAATTTGCAACCACCGCGCAGACCCACTGGAGACTGTCTGGAACACCACAGGTCATGAAAACATGACAGAGAGCGTTTTATTCACCCTGACATCTAAAAGAATTTGTAAAATGAACACTAGTTTTATATAAAGGTCATTCATGGACAGAATTTCTCGGCTTCAGCGTAGTTTTCAGGCACGTCTCTCCGTCTCCCTCTGTGAGGCCGATGTGCGGCCTAATCTACCTGAACATTTACCGCACGTTGGCAACAGGTTACAGATGGTCGGCCGCGCTCCTTACACCACCGCCGTACATTTACCCGGCAGTATGATCGCAGAGGTCGCGTCCTTCTTTGACTCGTCTGCCCTACACGTCAGGTCAACCATGGCAGCTGCTTGTTAACAGCGTTCTAGTGGCTACAGGTGGAGTCCACTTATGTCTCGCTGTGCCATCTGGTAGAACACAAACAGATGCCGTCCACATGTTGGGAGCAGCAGGAAGAAAAAGGGAACGATGCTTCGCTGCGGAGGATTTTCTTCAATCATGCCGTCATGCCTCTTTGCCTGCCTCACCTGCATCCCTTGGGCATTTTCTTCATTATTTATATATCGATTCACCTGCCAGTTGTTTTCCTGATTAATGTGTTGGTCCATAACATGACAGAAAATAATGAAAACTGTTTTAACTACCATAATTTCTCAGAACTCATGGCCATTTTTTTTTCTTGAAAAATGATTGGAGAATGAGGAATGATTTTCATATTTTCTAGTTATTAGATTGGCTAATCGATTAATCAACTAATGATTTTAGATTTATGTGAGACATAAGTGTACGTTATTCCGTACATATGTCTCATTGTATTAGACCATTGAAAGCAAGCCTGCAAATCAATGAGCAGGCAGGAAATGAGTGATTTGGTTAGATTTTTGCATCAATGTGATTGATTTTTTTGTATGTGTAGACATTCCCACCTAGTTAATATATCTCTTTATTTAACATACTTTGATATGCACATTCATGCAGCATAGCATGTATGATGTATGTATTATATACATTACATTAAAACTGAAACTAACGTAATGTAGTGGATAGACAGCCAGCCCATTTGATAGTTTATTAATTAGTTAAGTCAAGTTAAGTCACATTCAGAGCAACAGTGTCAAAACTTCACTGGTTCCAACTTCTCATATGTGAATTCTTTATGGTGCTCAATGGTGTTTAGTTTAATACTTTTGGGCAGTTTGACAGACCACTCAATTTGAAGAGTCCCCCAGAAAACTAGGATGGTTATTTTTCACTTTTTCACAATTTATAGTTCAATTAATTAATTTAGAAAATGATTGGCATCAGTAATAACAATCATTTTCATTTACGTTATGCACAGTGTACTGTGACAGAGGAATGTATCACCCACTCCTAGAAGAGACATTCACTCACGCCACCCATGTGGTGAAAAGTTGAGCCTGTGCTGATGTGAAAATCTTTCCTCCTCACTTGAAGAAAAACGGAACTTGAATATATAATTGGCCAATTGATTGAATTAATATTGGGTTTATTTCACCCTTTTCTGTGACCCAATTAAGTATTAGATTTAGTCTTTATTGATGGCAATACTTCATTGTATTAATGGATTTGGGTCATTTTCCCTTAAAGCAGTATTTCACTTGAGACATTCTTTTGGCCTAGTTTTCATTGAAAGTAATATTTTACATTAGTTGAAGTGCAGTATTGCTCAATATTTCACTTAGGAGTTTTCACTTTATAAATGATGCTGCGGTCCATTTTGCCTGCTTGCCTTCATGTGGGCTTGTGAACGATCAGTCTCCAGCTGTAGTGCCATGCTAGTCCGCAGTTCTTACCATCATTCATGGCTTTCTCTTCACTCTAAGATATCATGTCAAATCAGACTGATTTCTGGAGAATTCTTGCACATAATTTACCGTGTCTTCATTTATTTCGTATTGCAGCAGTCATCACCTTGAAGGAGGCAGTATTGTCTCAGGACACTAAGACATTGAGGTAAGCTAACTCAAAGGAAAAAACCCAAGCTTGTTTGTGTTTTTACTTTCTTGTGGAAATCTTCATTGAACCGGTATGAGTTTCTTGTAATAAACCTAGAAGAGGAAATCATTTACCTCTTCCTCAGATAATCTCATCGAGACTGACTTACTGCTCTGACTTGAAGTTTTCCTTCACAGAAAGATAATTGTGAAACTGATTCATGTTTTTCTCCTATATGGTGGATAAATCTACAAAACAGGTGGATAGGTCAAAATGATAATAATGTAATCACTATCTTATCCTATACATTGATGTATCAAATGTTGGTCTTATTAATTTTTCTTTTAATGAGGAAATTCTAAATGTTGCAGTCCTCTGATGTAAACCTTATTTCAGGGTACTAGAAGATGCAGAAATATAGCAGCAAGAAAAAAAATATGCATCTTTATCTTATTTGTAACTTTAAACTCTGACATATTGTAGACACTTGAATCCTTTCCTTGGTTGCACCATTTTATCTTTTAAGTGCAGTTTCATCCTTATTGCATCATTGTGTTGACAAATGAATTTAACATGGTTGACTTGCCTCGGTTCCTATATCCTTAAACTGTCTGACAGGACGGCGATTCCACTTTTAAATTCATAGGACACGACTACCCTGCAAGATAAAGTCTATCAGCCACTTAAACAAAGAATATCACAGAGGAAGATTATTGAGAGTATTTCATCATCCATTCCAAGTAATGTGAGGTGAATGTGTGTTTCTGACTCTCTTTATTCCATGTCAGAGATTGAATCCGGCAGTCACAATGGCAGACAGCGGGAAGACTAATGAGACTGGAGCTGCAGCAGCAGAACCAGCTAATGGAGACCAGCAGGTGAGGAGCACTGTGACCCAAAATGACACCTATTACTGAACCGAGGCATATTATGAACTCATTTGACGTGTAGAATTTCCACATTTTGATAAGCCAATATGAGGAATCAATCATTACCCCTAACAGAATACCTAAACTCTGTACAGAAAAGACAGTTTCTGAACACAGGCAGGATTTTATTTCACATCTTTTCAGTGACCGTAATGATTGTTTTTTTTTGCCCTAGAATGTTGTTTCCCGAGTGAGCAATTTACCTCTGGTCAGTTCAGCTTGCGAGGCCGTTTCCAGTGCCTACAGTAGCACCAAAGACAACGTGCCCTTGCTGAAAGGAGTGATGGATGCAGCAGAGAGTGGGGTCCGAACCCTGGGAGCAGCTGCCACCACGGGGTCCAAGCCTCTTTTGGACATTATAGAACCACAGCGTAAGTCTCTGTGCAAGATATGATGTAATATGCATGCAATGACCGCACACAAATTTACAACATTGAAATGTACTATAAAAGAATATTGCCAGCTTGTTGCACATTAAAGGTGTGAAACTCATGTCAGGTCCACTTGTTGCCTCTGGGTGAGAATGTGTCAAGAATAAAAATAGGTTTCTTCTTCCGAGAAGAGAATTTCCTGAAAGTTTACTGGAGGTTCCTCCCCACTGATAGAATGAGCAGAGATGAAAACATTTAATCTTATTCCTCTCGGATTATTGATTTCTGTTGTGTGTTTGCTTCAGTTGCTACAGTAAATGAGTATGCCTTGAAAGGACTGGATAAGATGGAAGAGAAGCTGCCTATTCTTCATCAACCCGCAGACAAGGTCGGGCAGAAAACCGTGCACAGCACGATAACTTGCACTATCATGTATCAAGACTCTTCGAATATAGCTCCGGTGATTAACTAGCCTCCTGAGTAAGCCCACAAGTTGCATTGCACACCAGGTAACCATAGCAACAATATTTACACAAAACGGTTTTTGTTACCCCTTGGTAAAGAAAATGCCATAATTGGGATAAAACACTCGAGGGTGTCCTAAAAAAGAAAAATATAGAATTTATGGAGAAAACAACACTTCTGAATCTCCATCTCACCCTTTACTTCCTCATACAGATGCACTCTGGATGATCACTTTCTCTGTTAACTGTTCCTTGTGGGCCAAATAGTCTCAGATCTGTTGACAACGACAAGAGCCATGTAGATGATTCATAAATAGCACCACCATTACTGTCCAAGCACAGCACATAATCTGCTTATTCCACATCAGGTGGTGTCGGACACAGTAGGTATGGTGTACCAGTCGGTGGCGGGCGCCAAAGACGCCGTGGTGGGGGCCGTGATGGGCGGTGTCGAGCTGACCAAGGCGGCAGTCAGCGGAGGCATCATCACCGCCATGGGCACCAGGATGGGCCAGATGGTCAGCAGTGGGATGGGCATGGCCCTGAGCCGATCCGAGGACTGGGTTGACCAGAACCTACCGCTCACGGAGAGAGAGCTGGGTCAGTAGATATCTTAAATGTGGAAAACATAATCAGTCCAAAAAAAAAAAAAAAAGCAATGTGGTGGGTTGGTGAGATATATCCATATGTTGGCTTCTGAGGTGTGGACAGGTGTGTTTTGACAGTTGGATCAAATGAGGCTGAAACAAGGCTGCAGTTGGAATTAATTAATTATGGACAACGAGTGGTCAGCTTTCCTCCCACTTTTCCTGCAAATATGAAAAGATAACAAAGAAGGACTTCAAATCCATGTAAGGCAGAGACTCATCCACGTTTTATCTCATGTATGACAAAAAGTAGTAGCATTCCATGTTTTCCTTTCCTGATTATGATTGAAGGCATAGAGCTGTCTAGTCCCTCCTTAAATTATGCAGATGAAAACAAAACGTTAATGGTGAGCACTCATAAATGATATTGTTTTTGTTTTACATATCTGTCAATCAAAGTGGGAATGACTCCTACACCATCTTTTAAATTCTGGTGGTAGGGCTTTTCTTTACATTTGGATAACATATTCTACCTTTAAAAATATTTTTTAAAAACAAATCACTTTCTCTTCATTCTTTACATTGCAACTGGAGGTCTGCTAAGATGCCTTGATCTGGCCCATTTACAGTATAAGGAAACAATCTTGGACCTTTTTTTATTCTTTTGACATTTGCGCTTGTAATCAGAAGACAAATAGGAGAAAGATAGTACTGAGTTCCACACTGACATACATATTACCCATTATCCCATCCATTTTCTGTTAACTATTAATCATGTTACAGTTTTGCTTGAAAGATGAAAATGATCATTCTCATATCCTATACGTACATGAACTGAAACGTAATTTTTTTCCACAATTGATAATGCTTAATGGTGACATTTGCCCTATTTCTCCTTTACTGTGAAAGTCTGACACTTTGCATCTGTGTCCTTGATTCACTGATCCATAGATGAAATTTGATGACAAGCCAAATGAGCTATCATTATGAAGGGAAGGCAAGGTGATGTAGCAAGACGCGGGTGGTCATGATAAAAGTGTTCAATTCTAGCACAGTGACTGGATCTAAACACATGAATGGTTGATGCTATTCATAGAGAGGGAGGCAGGGCATTCCAGTGAACCTCCCTTCTGTGAACTTGGCCCGTAAAGCGCCAACAATTTCCAACACTCACAGCTTTGACACCTGCTACTGTGATGTCATGTTATCGTGACCGCCTGCCACACTCCAATATAGTGGTAATACTCCAGAGGACATCCTCCTCTCTCTTTGTGGATATGAAAAAGAAGCAACCGTATTCAGCAGCAGCAAAGCACCCATAATGGCAGTACTCGGGGGGATTTTGGATTTATTCTGCAGTTACTGTGGCAAAGGCCCACCCGGCTCAACAAAGTGGCTTTTAACAGAGGCACATGGAGACAGTATAACTTTGCATATCCCTTAGCTTCCACAGACTGATGACTGGAGGGAATGAGGTGGCTCTCAGGGCTTTTTGTCTATCCTGAGCAGATGTGCTTTAACCCTGTTGCAGTCAAGTAGCCTGACTTGGAACAGATGCTCCAGTTGGCACAGTGGGAGGGAACCAATTTTGCCTCCATTTATCACGCAAAGCATGCCCGCCAGCCCGTGCTTCAAAGAAAGCACAAGTACTGGATTTCTTTAGTGTTTCTTTTCACATAAGAGTTAAAACTGAAAACAAAAAACAAAAGGAGAGATCAAGAATGACCGATTGATTGATTTTTTTATTATAATTGTGTAACATGGAAGACTACAATCACATCTTTGTGCTCACACATGAATATTTAGAGTTCAAGATAACCTCACTACAAAAACTTTTCTTTTTGATATATATGACATTAACATTTTTCTCTTTCAGCTGCTGTGGCTGAACCTGTCACCAGTGAGGTGGCGACCCCGTCGGCCAGCCCCAGCTACTTTGTCCGCCTCGGGAAACTCTCGGCCAAAGTACAGGAGCGAGCCCGAGAGCAGTCGCTGGTCCGTGCACGGCATGCAAGGGATGCCACCTATGCTACAGTGGCTCAGATTACCAGTACTCTGGACCTGCTGGAGAGTGCCCGTACCAGTCTGGGTACCGCCAGTAACCAGATAGGAGGAGCCTCAGAGCAGCTGCTGCAGCGCTGGACTGAGTGGAAGCAGAAGCAGGCCGGAGCTGGACAAACTGAGTCAGAGCCAGATGGGACCAAAGATGAGGCTGAGGTCAGGGCTGAAGCTTTTGGGAATTGGCTTAATGGTTTCTAACCAGATTATTTTTGACTTTCACCGCATTTATAGTGTATGTAGTGCACATATGCAGCACGTATACTGCAGCACTGCTTGAAGAGATAAAAGAAATCTCATAATATGAAAGGAATAAGACAGAAACCACACCGGAAATTGAGTAATAAATCAGCATTTTAGAGTCTGACATTGTATTGTAATGCCCCCACAGAGTCATGTGGGATAGGGGTAATATTACATTGTGTCATCAGGACTAGAAAACGATCCATGCCTAAAGCAGGCAAGAGAATCGGGATGAATTGTTATACTACATCTATATTATATTCTGTGCTTTTGATATGCTAATGTTTATTATGTGTCTCTCTTTTTATTTCAACTTTCCGTTAACAGCAGCTAGAATGGCGGACCCTCTCCATGGTGCGCGGCCTGAGCGACCAGCTGAAGTCGGCGTGCTCCAACGTGGTGTCAAGTGCTCAGGGTCTGCCAGGTGCAGTCCAGGAGCAGCTGACCAGCGCGAGGCGATCAGCTGAAGAACTGCACTCTTCTCTGGGGAACACCAGCACCATCACACCCCTCCTTCTGGAGAGGAGTCGTCACCACCTGACTCAAGTACTAATTGCACCGCCCTGCGTTTGTACCTCTGTGTTTTGTTTTGCTGCATCAGCGTAGCTAAATATAGTTTAGTGCTTGGAGTTTTATATTCGTTTTTCAATACCATCACTTAACACAGTTCCATTAAATTTTTACTGCTGCTTAAATAATACCCGCAGAGTGAACTGGAATTAAACAAGAAGCTGCTTTCTGCTTTACATAAACAAACATCCATTCTCAAGGGTGTCTGCTCATTCGTATGCAGTAATGAAACTAGGACAGCCAAGCTTATGTTGTATTTAGTCATTTACACATATAAACTCAATATATCATACCCACAGTAAAAGTAGGCATGTTTTTGCTGTAAAGTGTTAGTTTTGATGATGAAGTTGTAATTTTGCTGAAAGTGATGCAAGTATGTGATTGTTCTCAGGTTCAGCAGTCTCTGGATGGTGTGATGGAGTATCTGCTAAACAACACACCACTCAACTGGCTGGTGGGACCGTTTGCCCCTCAGATCACAGAGAAGGCGGAGGGAGACGTTGCGGCGGCGCAGAGCGGACCACCTAACTAAATTTTAAGACTTTGTTGTGCTTCTTCGTGAGCTGCAATGCAGTGACTTAGCATTTACTTTAGATGGACCATTTTATTAGAGAATTGTAATATGATATATATTCTTACTTTAATGAGAGGCCTTAAATTCTTGTAATTATTTTTCTTAATCATGCACTAAATTTGAACTTATTAGTTACTAGAGGCTAATGGAATTAAATCATGACTGAAGCCTCTGACCTGTGGCCTTAGTTAACGTACACGTGTGCGCTTTATTACGTATCCTAGAAAAGACTAAAATATTTTGACATCTGCTGAAGATGAACATGTGTACCCCCACACTGGTGTTCATAAGACTTTTGTCAGTGCCTTAAAAGTATTTTAACAGAACCATTTCAACAGACAGACATAGGATGCATCTTTAATGTGTTGTTTTTATCTGCAGTTCTAAGCATCTTCTGTGTAAACCTTGGTGGGTTTGTGGAGGCAGCTCATTGACTCAGTGAGCTGACATGTCAATAAATATCTCGATCCCAGCGCACTGTGTTGTTTGTGTTGATAAAGGTGTCCTCGGTGAGTTTTGTTTGTGGTGTTGTGTTTTGTTGGGTGGAGGGGGGGGGGTGGTGTTGGACTTTGCTGTGTCGGCCTCACTGACTGAAGGCTGAATCGATGCTGAGGGTGACGTCATGGTCGTTGTTTCGAATGTCGGGAGCTAGCGCTGGGAAGGAGGCCGCGCGCTCTGCTGGGGACGAAAACTCTCACAAATCTGAAGCCCGAGGTCGTCGACAGCCCCCGGTACCGTCACCTGAAGGTACTGTCTTCATCTTACACCGAGGCGAGACACCCCCGCCGCGCGTAGGCGACTTAAAAACGGGCCGGGACGCCGTCTGGGAGCGCTCTGTTTTTAAAGGGGGGCTGGCTGATTAGGCTAGCGGCGCGGCTAAAGCTAGCCTGCTAACACTGGCGTTTATTCGATTTAAAACACACGATTTGTTTACAGTTTGTCGCTAAGGACGCCGTGGGCCTTTTTTAATGTCTTGGTTTTCGTCACGATGGACGGCCTCTGAGCGAGTTTTGCCCCTATTTTTGTGTCGGTATCCAGTGTCAGACAGACAAAAAAAAAGGTCCAGTGAAGCTGTTTGCTAATGTTACAGTGTTTGCTTTGAGCTATGCGAGCATAGGACGCCGATTGTTTTCTGCTGCGGACAAACTCAAACTGGGGGCAGTCAGCTGTAAGTTGTTGTTTTAAAGCTTGATTGTAAGTTACGTGGCGTTAACATGTAGGTCAGGATAATGTTGAGGGTTTCGTTGAAGTTTTCGGGGTGGTTTCGTTCAGACGTTTCTGTAGCTTTTGTTCCCTTTTTTATGTTAACTTTGTCCTGATCAAAACATCTCGCTGTGCGGCGGAAGAAAGCAGAAACTAGCTGAGCTCGCTTGGTGGTTTCGCAGATAGTAAACTTGCCTTTCACTGTGGGGCTGTGTACGTCTCTTTGTGCCTCTATTTTCTGTTTGTTTTCATTGCTGTGAAAAGCTGTCCACCTAGTTTTTATTTTTGTGACAATCCATAGCTTTTACTACTTACAACTCTCCTTGCCATAACGATTCAGAAGTATGACATTATCAAGTGGTCATTTTTATTTTATATTTATTTGGTTATTTTTCCATTATTGTCAGAGATTTTTTTTGTCTTTTACATTAATTTAGAGACATAATCTAGACCAAATTCTGCGTAATTAGGAGTCCAGTTTTGTTTTGGTGGCCTACCTGGACTCTGTGCCACTGTTGTTGGATTTACTGTAGCTTTATGAAGGTATAAAACTGCTTGACAAACCTTCATTACAGCTACAATTCATAATCCATGACCCAACTTGGCTCACAAAGTAACTCACATTTTCTCCAACTCTACTCTCATGCTCCAATGCCAGTCTCCAAGCTCTTTTAGCCAAAAACAAAATGAATAACCATGTAATCTACTAGGGACTGCAAATTATTTTGACTAACTTTTGCAACCCCATTTTCAGGAATATCCTCTCCCATCCCCCTTACCCCCTCTGTCAGAGCATGGCTCAGGAGACCAATCAGACGCAGGTGCCAATGCTTTGCACTATGGGATGTGGTTTCTATGGTAACCCCCGCACCAACGGCATGTGCTCGGTCTGCTACAAGGAACACCTGCAGAGACAACAGGGAGGGGGGCGATCCAGCCCCCCGGGAGAGAAAGGTAGGAAGATGGGAGAGATGTGACCTATATATGAAAAAATAAAAGGGGTGGGGGGTGTTGCTGGATATGGGTTTGTAAGCTTGGGAAAGACAGGAACTTGGAACAGGGGGTCATTCGAAAACAGCCATGGGGGGCACTTGAATTTGCTAAAAGGGGTTGGAGAACAGAGGTAGCAGTAGCTGCCTACGCTGTGGCATCAGAAAGCAAGAGAGTGACATCTCCATCTGTTGTTTCACATTAACTCAAAACACATCTGATCATGGTAGACAAACACGAACGGTTTACGATAAGATAACTTGCAAACAAATGGAAAGCCTTCCATTTTCAGGGTCAGAACATCAGGTTTTGTGTTGCTCATGCCATCAGACTGCTCTGTCCCCACACAGCTGCTACGTCACCGGCAGGATCACCAGGGTCGGCTGGTGTGACTGTGGAGAGTACAACCTCAGAGCCCAGTACAGACGTAGCGGGTACCCCACCTGAGGAACAAACAGCCAGGTATGTTCACGGATAGATGGGGAATTTGATACTTAAATCATTGTAAACGTGGTTATTTTCATCAAGTAAATGTGTGGAGTGTTTTTAAAGAAGCTGATTAGACAAATTAAGTAGTTGTATGAAAATAAATGGAAAACTGTGGCCTCTTATCTCATACAAGGCATTAGTCATTATATTGGACATTAGCTTCTATTGTTAAAATGCTTGTTTAACTGACTAAATAATGAGGAGATCAGTTTATCATTAGCTTCAGCACACTGTGTTCTCATTAGTCCCTTCAGTTAATACAAGTACAACAGCTGGCCTCAGCAGAAATCAGAAGGAAAGCTGCCATATGAATATTCACATCGTACTGTTCAACATACAACCCACTGGGATTATGTTGCAATCCTTTGGCCAATCAAGCATAATTTCACCCAATGACTCTGAGCTTCTTGGTAGGAGCTTTTTCTCAGTAAATAAAAACTATTCAGCCAGTTTTAAGGATTTCATATGAAACAGGGCACTAGACACATATCCAGTCCCATTTTACAGAGGCGCAGTAAGAGTGCTATAATCTGACGTACATGCAAGCATTAGAATAGTTGTCAGCCAAGTACAAGGCAAGGTTATAGCCGACTATCGTACTGTGTGTTTTCCAGTATCTGTAGGTAGCATTATGTTCGAATGTATGTTTGTACTGTCACATTTTTTTAATTGAAAACATATCTGATGCCTTGATCACTTAGCTGTTTCTCTGGATTAATTTTGTGTAAATGCATATCAGCTTTGAATATTGATTTTTGTCTTCAAGTCTAATATTAATCCAAAGAAGACTGTGTATGATAGTTTTTTGTTTATGTTGTTCTTTTCTAAACTGCATGTTCTTTATCTGTACATTTACACTTATCATCCATCCTGGGTCTTGTCACACCTTTCTGACATGAAGTGGATTTTATCATTTATTTATTCATTTTGGATGGTTAGTCATTAGGTTGTGCTGACTGGGGATTTTTTTTATGTGTGTGGGTCTTTTTTTTTTACATTTTCATGCAGACTGTTGTCATTTTTTTAAGTAAAAGTGTTTTTACTTTAGGGTTAACAAAGGAGGAATTAATCATATCATAGAGGTCTCTTGTTGAAAGTTAATACAGAAGGAAAAAGCTGAAAAGTAATGTCATGTAGTTTTAAAAACACGCTTGAGGGCCTGATGGTGAAACTGCTGCGTAATGTTGAATAATTGTTGCAGGCATGGTTCATTTCTTGTACTTATGCATTTTGTAAGCGTTCTTGTGTGGTTCGCTTTAGACATTTCAATAAATAATTCTTTTTGAATTTTAAAACATATTTTTTGATGGATAAAATATTTTAAGACTGATTTTCTGGAGTAGTATGATGCTGTTATAGCTGTTTAAAAACATTGTTTGGGTTTTTAATATGTATAATGTATAATATTATGATGGTTAATAAGCAAGGACTATAGATCAGGGTAGATCTTAAAAAATGCTTGGATAAGATATAGATTTAGTATTTGAGAAGTCTATTGTCACCCGTCTTTATAGTTCTGAGTTTCCTGGAAAACACAGATCACCCACGTTATAACAAGCAAAAGTTATTATCAAAGTTGTTCTAGTAATAGGTTTATTCTTCCCAGAATGTCTACAGAGAAGTCCAAACACTTGTTTGTTCCCAGTGTGATAACATTTTGGAATAATAAGATGGGATTTGTGCCTGATCTGTCCGCTGGTGT
Source organism: Amniataba percoides (assembly GCA_037176925.1). Taxonomy (NCBI): domain Eukaryota; kingdom Metazoa; phylum Chordata; class Actinopteri; order Centrarchiformes; family Terapontidae; genus Amniataba; species Amniataba percoides. The sequence goes on from JBAJHX010000106.1 coordinate 17,733,132, forward strand.
AATCATGGATAATTGTACTGTCCCTGTTTCCGTTGGCCCTGTCTGTCTGTGGCTGCTCCTGCGTCGTCAAGTTGATTGTCATAGCTCATTAAAGGCACCTCCAGATCCAAAGAACTAGTCATCAGTCACTGAACAAAATGATGGCTTAAATTATGCAGCAGTTAAAACAAACTAAAGAAATAGCCAGTGTTCTTTGTGTGTTGTTTGTGGTGTTTATGTGGTTGAAAAAGAAAATAGCTTTATTCTTTGGATTCATTTGAAAATAATTCTTGTATGATGCAAAGTGTATTTCTTTTTGTTTGTTTTTGTTTGTTTCACATCAGTCCCAGCTCTCCCAGCCCGGTAACTCAACAAATGACAGCAATGAGCATCTCCCAGGATTCAGCAGCTGTAGACTCTGATCGAGCAGAGGCAGAGGAGGGAGAAGAGGAGAGTACTTCCAACAGCTCAGGTAATGATCGCAGACATCATCTTTACCATCCTATGCTATTGCTGCCATACTGGATTTATAACATTTAAATTTAGACCCATAGCACAAACATGCATTTCCTAGAGGCTAAATAAATGAACTTATATGTTTTATTTTGGATTTTGACTGCTTTTAGTATTGTGTTGGTAAAATGCATGGTTATCCTCAAAACAAGCATTTGGTTGTGACCATTGTGTTTGTTGGTGCATATTTTGTCCCCTCCAGAACCAGTGGGGGAGGCAGCACAGGCTTTGTCCGATAATGACCAAACTCCCGATAAAAACAAGAAGAAGAACCGCTGCTTTTCTTGCCGGAAGAAAGTGGGCCTTACTGGTAAGGAAGAGAAGAATTTTGCACACATACACGTGTATACAAAGTAGAGAGCTCTTCATGATTACTGAGTTCAAAGGTTTATGAGTCATGAACCTGCTTTACTGGGATTCCCCACCTGACAATCACTACTTGAATTTCGAACAGACAACACAAACAGTGTGGAGGTTTTGCACCATTTTCTTTTCTTGCTGTCAAAGTGTCCAAATGTTGGTTGGATATTTAACAGTATAACAAAAGTAGACCATTTTCACTACACAACTCACAACTAAAAGTTGTTTTTGTAAATCTGAGGTAAGAATCAAATCAAAATGAAAATCTTCAATCAAAAAGCGGTTAAACACAGAGATGTTGTGGTAGGCAAACTAAGTCATTTTAAATGATTACAAAAAATGTGCCTTTTAGGATTCACCATGAATCTGAAAAGAGAGGATCTTCTCAGGCCTCTGAGACTAAATCAACATCTTACATATGATATTAACAAGACTGCTCAGTCACATTTGGGTCAGGTTCTAGTCCATGGTTTGTGTGATGTGTTTTTTTCCTCCACATCCAAACACTGAGAGAGAGATACATACTGCAGGTTAGTGGTGCATTTCACAGTCCAAGGAATTTTGCAGTGTACTGCTGGCCTCCAGCTTTTAGCCAAACTGGATTGCTTCAAAGGAGGCTCCAGTCGCCATTTAATGTTGAAAAGTAATATTTGCAGTTTAGACCTTTTTCCTGACCAAAGTCCTCGGTATGCATGTGAAAACGCAGCCTGATAAAGGCAGAACCCTCAGGGCTTTGTTAAACTCCGGCTGCGTTGCAGACCCTTTATCTGTGTCCCGTTTTCCCCTCTGAAAAATGGGCATTTAATTGCAGAGTATTTTAAGTAACATAAAATAACAGCCAAGAGGAAACGCACCAAATGATGTAGGGTGTCTGTAGAGGAACAGCTATGAACCTCTAACCTATAGAGGTCGGTGCAGCAATACTTTGAATGACAAGAATCTGCTTGCAAACTCTTATCAGATGTGTGATGATGTTTGCAATAAAGCTTTTATGTTAACTTACTTTTTTTGCTTCTCTTTTCCGAAGGTTTTGACTGTCGCTGCGGCAACCTGTTCTGTGCCATTCACCGTTACTCTGACAAACACGACTGTCCCTATGATTACCGGAGTGCAGCTGCTGCCCGCATACGCAAGGAGAACCCCATAGTGGTGGCTGAGAAAATTCAGAAGTTATGAGGACTGAGTGCAAAAAAAAAAAGTCTCTGACTTTGAATTTAAGCAATGGCAACTTGGATGAAAACACCTGATATCATGGCTTCATTTGTTCATGGTAGTGTAAGACGGGCAGGGCGGGGCGGGGCGGGGCGGGGTGGGGTGGGGTGGTGAGGTCGCAGCCACTGTCCAGACGCTACCCTTACTAGCATCTCCCTCTCTCTCCACTAGTTGACTGCGGCTGAACCCGAGTGTTTCTGTATGCGTGAGTGTTTGGATGAAAGTTTGTGTGTGTGTGTGCACATTTGCTTGAGAGTCAGGGAGAGAGCTGTGGGGGCTTGGCAGACATTAGCGTTGCCATGGGGAGGGAAGGCATTTGATTTTTACCCCTTTTTGTTTCTCAACTTGGGGGATCGTGTGAGTTTATTTTTATACAATCCCTGTAAGGTAGGTGAAATGAGACGGGGGTAAGCTGTTAAAGAATGTGTCACAGCCTGGATAAACACAGAGCTCAATTAAGGTCTAGCAAGTTTTAAAAAAATATCCTAACTGGGAGAATCCATGTATCAGTGAGACCTTTTAAGGGCTTTGGAATATAATTTCTTCTCCCAGACTGAAAATGATGTCAACTTCTTGTCAAATTGGCTTTTTTTTTTTTCCTTTTTCCCACCTCTTTACTCTATGGGTCACCACACGTTGAACTCCCAAGTCTCAGCATTTTCAAGAAAAGTTTCTCTTTGATATATTGAATTATCATACTGATATTGGGTGCATGAACAGATACTGAAGGGGGAAGGTCGGGGAGGGCAAGGGTAGGGGAGGCTGAGAACCTTGACTTAACTGAGTGATTGAAATCTGTGTTTTTATTTTATTTTTCTTTTCTGTTTTAATGAGCGTATGACATCAGAAGATCTATATTAATATATTGTAGTTAGCTTGAATTGTGTGATTGCATTCTATTTATTTTTTATCGTTTGGTTGGTCTGTGCTGGAGGATTGGCAGCATGTGTCAGCAAATCATTAAGATTTGCATCTTAACCTTTTCAATTATATTTAAGTAATTCCATCTTGATTATATAACCATTGAATAAAAAATACACAAGCTCTGACATGATGGAGTAGAGTCCAATTAAGCCGTTACAGCTACCGAGTGTGCAGTAAAATGTCCGTTGTTTTGGATTTGGAAACAAAGCACAACTAAGTGTGTCAACTGCAGAGCACAAACAAATGTGCTACACCTGCTCAGTTTTGTTCAGCATCTGGGTCATTTGCAGTTTATATTTGATCTGTATAGCAGGCTCGCTGAAGAAATTGCCTTCTCGTTGGATTGATGAGACTTTTTGTTGTATTAAGGCGGCGTGTTCTTCTTGGATGCCCTTTTTTGTTCTATGGAGTCAGGATGAAGCTCCATGTTTCTCTAACCACCAGCAGACCACTGACACATGCTGAATAAAAACTGACCCGGGTCACAGTTACTCTACACATTGACACACCTTCTGCTCAGCTAACATAAAGATTGTTGCAATGCTACAGAGTTGCGTGCTGCGCTTTTACGACGTGCTCAGATTCAGACAAGTCCTTACTAAGAAGACCGCCTCTAGCTTGCTTCTTCTAGGAAGATCAAACTTAACATGCATGTGTGCAGTCAAACATACAAGTTACTGTTTTGTACACGACTGCATAGTTTGAAATGAAGCTGGAATGTTTAAAAAGCCACACAGCAGTAGCACAATGCATGGCTGGAACCCTACGGTTCAAGTAAACAGGACTCTACAGTTTTTTCCAGATGTAAATACCATATGGCTCCTATTCATATAGTATAATCTTAATGTAGATTTTTGCCAGGTAATAAAGGTGGGGGACAAAGGTGAAGAATAATACTATGTGTATAAAAGTGCTTTTCATAATTATCCAAAAAAAAGTGCCAAAAATGGCACAATTTTTTTTCTCCATCTTGTTCCCCTTTTATTTACTTATTCACCACTATCATCAGCCCACTTAATGCCCAAGTATGTTCAGTGGCTCTGTCACTGGCTCTACCATGAGTATCTCCTTCAGGCCATGTGGCTCCTAATCTTAATACTAGTCAGATTGTTAACAAGCCCCTATAAGCTTTATTAACCTTGCTGAATTACACAGTATCCAGCCCATGCTTTTATCCTGTTACTGAAGTCTATTCATAGCGTAGCAATGTTACTGAAAGTTAAAAAGGCCCCTTGAGAGATATGGAGGGACATTTGAGGTATCATCTTTTCATTATCAAAAGCTTTCCTTGTAAATGTTGCTTGATCTTGATCATTAAATATTTATGAAGGAGCTGTAGAGAAGTAGCAAAGCCTTTGCAGTGTGCGATTTTCAAAATAAGCCAATGCAGAGTGTGTTGGAGGTGAATGATTCTTCTTACTTGTATACACAGAATATCATGTTGGACCTGGTTGAGTTCCTTTGATTAGAAAATTGTCCCTCATCAGAATTCCTCTTTAAGTCCTAGTGTTGGCGATAGACGTGCCTAAATAGCTTGGTGACTTGGCATGCTATCACTAAGGCTGTTTACCAAGGATAAGTTGGTCATCTAAAGCCCAACTGTGATTTAATCTCCACTAGTGGAAAATGTAAATTTGGGAGGAGCTTTTGAGTGATGATTATGTGCAAGGATGAATTGTCATTTTTAACGGAGCAGCTCTGCAGGTTGGTGCTCCCGAAGGTGTATCTTATATATTCTGAATATTAAAGCTTGCCTGCTGGGTTGATGACCATCACAAAATATGGTCAGCTACAAAGTGTTCAGCTTTCCTCTTACAGATTGAAAGTCATTTCAGGAAAGAAAAAAGTCCTTTAGATGGGATGATTGTTCAGCTATGTATTACACTTGCTGTTTTCTATTGACTGCTCATATCAAACCCCAGCCTCTACTTTCTTTATGAACATGAGCAGTTTGAATGTAAACCACCATAATTCACATAATAAGCTGTAATGTCATTTATCAAACTACAAGGCCCTGATATTGACTAGGTCTGTGGAGACGATGGAGGCCCAGCTTTCCTACGTGTGATTTTGGATGGCTGGATTGCTTAAATTGTTTTGACTGTTTGTGACGAAGGACTTGGCACCAGCAATTAGGGCAACTATACCTGAATAATCTATCATAATAGATATTATCAGTGCATATAGGTTTTTCTTCCTTCTGTTGCTTTGATGGAGTTTTGATGTCTTCAATCCTGTCTTTAGCACAACCTCTCATAATCTGTGTCTTCATCATGCGAGGGTTTTGATCGATAATGATGATAAACCTGTCAGTTGCGATGAATCCGGTTGAAATTCAGTTTCACTGCAGAAGTTAAGACGAATGACGATGACTTTGATTAGTTCGGTCTTTCAAGATGAGCTTGAGGGACATCAAGTGAAATCTACAATGTTCACAGAGCTGTAGTTGTTGTCCCTTGGCACTCCAGTCCCCCAGAAACACCACCAGATATCTTTTTATTTTGTTTTTCTTTAAAGATTTAGGATTGTATGATGTGTAAGAGTAAGTATAAAACAATAAATTCACAAAGTTTATTTTAAATTACACTTGTCTTTTGTGTTTATGCATATCTTACTTCAATGTTGCTGTCTAAAGAAAAGACTGAGAAGTGATTTTCTAGAAAATACACAATGATTTATTCTTATTCTCTCTCTCTCTCTCACTCTTCATGCACACACAGTCACAAGCATTCATGATTTCTTTGCTACTCCTGCACATGTACATGCTGTGGCCCCACTGCTTTGTGCTTGTATATTGTTTTCAAATACAAAGCAAATCACTATAGGCATAAATGGTGTTACACAATAGCACCTAGTGTTTAGCTTGTGTGCAGCAACAAGAACTGCCACCAGAGCCATTTAAATGTACTGAATTAAACACACTACTTCTCTGTCATTCATAAAACAGACTTGCGTCGCTATGACTTCTTGGCTCCACAAGATTGAGAAAACTATAAATAGAAATAAGTAGCTGAAAATAAATTGGGCCATATATTTTACCCAAAGTCATGCTATTAAGGTGATCTCATGTTTATAGATTTTTTTAGCAATTCAATGCTGTGTGCAGATGTGTGGGAAAAGTAGGAGCAAATCAGCAACCAAGACACAGATACAGTATGGCTTAACACTAGTCAGAACAAAACTTGCACTCAGAGGCAGTCTTATGGGCATTTATGCACAGATACTTTTACAAAATCTGTAATAAAGGTTGTTGAAAATTAAGTTTTGTGATGTAGCTTTATAATCTGCAATAAGATGATTCATCTCAAAAGGTAAAAATAATGAAATAATAATTAAACCTGGACCTCCACTGTCCAGAGGCGTAGTTGGGGGAGGATGGAAAATCTGAGCAAATTAAACCAATAGATCTGTCACACATGGTAACAATAAGGAACAACTACTCTTTCTAACAACTAGTCTTTTAATGTATATATTCAGCTTAGTAACTAATGATCTTTGTGAATTCTGCCTTAGTTGCACTGTTTTTTAGCTTTGAGTTGGCTGATGCACTGTGCACTATTTAACTCTATACCTGATCATACCAAGAGAGCTAACTGACAAAATATGGCTTTTTTAATCAGAGTGACTCATCCCTTTAACCCCAAAGGAGGTCTGATCAGAGAATAACTGAAAACACTTGTGTGTGGTTGTACAGGCCCTGTAACAAAGTGGCCTATTTCTTGCAGCCACGGGTGGGCTACATGACGAACAAGTTGAAAGGCTGACATTTACAGTTCTGTGTTAAAGGTAGTAAACCTTGATCTTGTGTCAGCAAAGCTTCTTCCTCAGGAACTTTGAGGAAAACTTCTGTTTGTGTGTGTCTGATTTATCCTCCTTTCGTGGACACTTTTCAGACCAGTTAACTGGGGACAGCTTGTCCAACTGGGGACATTAGCTGTGTCCCCAATTTGGAAAAGGTTTATTTTGGCTCACAGTTAAAGAAATCAATTGGTAAAATGTGAAAAAATCTGGCTCTTCTGGCTCAGTACAAACAAAACAGAAGGCAAGGCTTCACCGTGCATGAGCTAACTTGGACAATGAGGAGCTGAGATAATGGCGCAAAAATGACAACCGAACAAAACATGCTATAAGAAAACAACAGTTTACACAACAAGTAGATGAACAGAAGAGGAATAATGAAAAAAACAAGCTGAAAAGAAGTATCTATTTGACCAACGCTACAGAGAGGGGCTCAGGAGGCCAGCTGGAGCTCACCATAGAGAGGGGCTCAGGCACCTGACAGTTGTCCTGGTAATCTTACCGTCTGCTGCTTTAAGGGTAGATCAGGTTAAGTGGTTATTTATGTGTCATTAGTGGTTATTTCTCCAAAAGTGACTTAGGTAAATGTTTATGCATGTGGGTCTGACTTATCCTACTTTTGGGGACACATTTGAACAGGGGACATGTTGCCCACCAAAAATCATGTCCCCAGTTGAGAAAAGAATGACTTTTGGATCTGTGGTTGAAGCAAGGTTAAATTAAGGGTAATGGTCAGGAAAATAATGGTTATTTTAGTGTCATTTGTAAAACCTTCTCAAAAACTGACTTTCAAGGTGGACTGTCATATGTGTCAGTCAGACTTATCCTACTTACAGGGGCACATTTCATACTCGACACTAGTTAACTTGTCTAATTGGTGACAAAAGCCGTGTCCCTAATTTGGATAAATCAGATTTTTGAATGAGTGATTAAGGCTTGGATTAGGGTAAAGTTTAGGTTAGGTTACACGTATGTACCACGGTAAGTCCCTGGATATATCATTTCCCTCAAATGCCTCAAGACCCCAAAACCTGTGTCATTTATTCCCATACCCAAATATTATTTTATCACAGTTGCCCAAAACATGACAATAACAAGTTGTTTTTTGGAAATGCAACTTCCATTACTTGAAAAGGGCTGTCACTAACCTTAAATGAATCATGCCAGTCATTTTGATGATTCATGAGCACTGAAGTCACAATGCATACTGTGTCACTTACAGTTATTTTTTAAATTTTGGGTTTTTTTTACTTAAAAGGTGAAAATGAACAATTAAGTTCAAGCAACGTAATCTCTGACTCTCTGACGTCGCTGATAGCTGGCTTCCCTTAATTGTCCAATGGAAACTCTTTGCGTCACATCCTGTCAGCTGTCGCTTCCGGATGCGGCGGGACGGCGGAGAAGTAGGAAAACACCGCACGTACGTGGATTAATTTAAATGGCCGAGACGCCGTCCGGAAAGTCTCAGGAGCCGCCGGCACCGTCCGGGATGGATTCACGGAGACAAACACACACATCGGAGACTGTGTGTTGACGCTGTTTACCGGCGGGAAGGCCGCGAAGAAGTGTTTTTGTGTGTTTTTTTTTTACCCGAGCAGCCGTGTTTACGTCCGCCTGCTAGCTTAAGCCAGCGTCGCGTTAGCTGGTTAACCTGCTCACAGAACAGCTCCTCTACCGGGTAAAAAGATCTAAAAATATGACTTGTTGTTTGCGTTATTTTTCATATATCACAGGAGGGATTTTATTGTGACTAGTGTTTGTTTTTGTGCCACTTTAAGATAATTCAGGTTCGTTTTTCCCCTAAACACAAGTGAAGGGACGTTCAAAAAGTTTAGCTTAAATAGCCAGGGCTTGTTTTTGACAGAAACAGCAGCGACAGCCACTCGTCTCTTATAAAATGGGTGTGATGTGGACTTCAGTCACCAGACGGGACACTCAGCAGATCCTCCGTAAATAAAACTTCCCGATTAGCCCAGAGGCTCCACGACTTTTTGCCCCCTCTCTTGCTGACAAGGCGCTTTAAGAAAACAGAGTCCTGTGTTTTGCTCAAGGAGAGGAAGTCTTCCTTGTTGTTGATTTCGACTTGAAGTCAGATTAAGTCTTTCAGATCAACAGGTGGGTCTGCTGACGGTGTCATGTGTTGGATGTTTTGGAGTGATGTCACGTGGGGGCTCCTTCTAATAACTGCCTCCATTTGTTGATTATTAACTGTGAAGATGTGTTTAAGTGATGAGCTTTAATTCTAATGGTTCACAGGAGCCTCAAGTGAAGCCCTAAAAATGGGTTGTTTAATTTTTTAAACGACATCTAAAAAGTGAGTAGAGCTGAATCAATTAGTTCATCAACAAAACATTATTCAGCAGCAAAATTGTTAATGAATTATATGTTAAAGTTGTGTTTGTAGGAGAAATGCTAAACATTCATTGTTTCCAGCTTCTCAGTTGAGAGGGCTTTCTGCTGTTTGTCTTAAGTGATGGTAAACAAAATGTTTGGAGGCTTTCAAGGGCTTTTAAGAAACAAACACTGACTGTTTGAGGACGTCCCTTTGGACATGTTGTGAGACACATTTTTGACCTATTTTCTGCCATATGTATTTATAACCAAATTAGTAACCACTAAATAAAGAAAATGATCGTATTTAAATGAAATGATGGTTAGTTACAACCCAGTTCTGTTTTTTGTTTTTTTTAGTAAAGGAATAGGAACAGATCTTTATATATTTATAGGTCTAACCAGAAAATATGGAATACTATTATCAAAGCATTAAAATGATTTATAGATTATCAAGATATAGCCAGTTTTTGTAACATGGTGTCATCTAATCCCTTATCATCTTTCCATTTTACAAACCAGCTGCTGTAGAAACTTTCCCGTCATCGTCATTGCCTTGACTGAATGCCTTGTACATTACGCTGTAATAAGTATCTCATTGTGTTAACACTGGGATGATGTGGATTCATCAGCACAGTGATCCTCTTGTCGTCCTCCCGCACAGTGAAGGATGAATGGCCTCTCTCTCAGTGAGCTCTGCTGCCTGTTCTGCTGCCCGCCCTGCCCCAGCCGCATCGCAGCCAAGCTCGCCTTCCTGCCCCCTGAGCCCACCTACACCTTTCTTCCAGACCCAGATGCGGGTCCTGCGGCACCAGGGGCGACGGGGACATCCAGCCTGCGGGCGCGGAGCGGCGCATCCGTTGCTGGGAGCGGAGGAGCCGCGGGTGTGGAGGGGAGATGGAAGCTCCACCTGACGGAGCGAGCGGAGTTTCAGTACTCGCAGAGAGAGCTGGACACGACGGAGGTGTTCCTCACTCGATCCAGCCGAGGGAACAGAGTCGGCTGCATGTACATTCGCTGTGTTCCTAATGCCAGGTAAGCAGTCAGAAAGATTTTTCTGCCTTTTGAGTCAGTGTGGTTCTAATCGAGTGACTGTTGTGTTTTATAGACTATGGCTATAGTGGCTATAGACTTCCTTGTTCGTTTTATGACAGTGTGTCACACTTCCTCAGAAGCGTTTTCACACCCTCCTCTCTTGTCTGTTGTCCTCCACTCACATCCATGTCTACTTCCTTTACTATTCTCCTTGTTGACTCAGCTGACTCCAAGATCCTTTCTTCCTGCTTTTCCATGGATCACTGCCATTTTATTTTAGTTTCTTTTATCCTCAACAGATTATTCTATTTTTACATCCCGTAGGTTTGTACAAACTTGAATGTTGAGTTTCACCTGCACTCAGTAATTCTGGTTAATGATAATGATCATAATAAAAAAAACAGCGTCAGTGATAAGGTATCAGTTGTCAGTGAGTCAGAGACGAAGCATTTTCAGCTGTCTTCTTTTCTCTTCTGTGTTGTGCCATGGACTTTACTGGCAGTGACGTTCAGATGGCTTTATGCGAGGTGATCATATCATTTTGGCCCCAGAAAAGGTTGTATTTTATGCACTGTGATGTAAAACTCTATAACCTCACTTTTATGCCCAATCTGTTGCACTGTGCTGCTGCTGATTAATTTACCAAATCAATTAAAAAGAGATGGACATGCTTGTGTTACACTCTGTGCACCTTGTATTAATGTCTATCTAGTATTACACAAGAATGAATCCAAACTTGACCTGATACGGCAGAGTCATTGTTATGCCACATTCTGACTGCAAAGGCCAAGAGCAGGGCCACAGGCTGTACAGGTTCATAAACAAAACTACTGAGCAACAATCTCAAAACAGTCAGTGTGTAAAAAAAGGTTCAGGTTTCTTAAGGGAGCACTACACACATTCATGAATAAAAGGCAAGGGCTAGAATACCCAGCTTTTATACCCTGCTTCTCAGGTTGTGCAAAATGTCTAGAAGTAAGAGTCATTTGGCAGGAGTCCATCGTTGTAAACCGATCCTCCTGCAGCTTTGAGACAAAGACGTAGTTGCACGGGTCCAAGTGACGTTGCTATGTTTATCTTGACAACAGGTTACTTATGGTTTGAATCGGTGTAGAGTTACCAGGTTGGGCTCATGGACTGAGTTGCATTTTAGTGTTTTTGTTTGTGTCTATTTTGATTTTGTTTATGTCCTTTGGCTCTTTTTGCTTCACATAAAGTGCAGCAGAATTTATTTCCTGTTAATGCAAATATATGGCGAATGCACATGAACAACGCCTCATCTAAATATGTTCATTTTCTTTTTTTATCATTTAAATGAGTGGTTTTATTTGAGCATACAGCTTGCATATTTAGCCACAAAATATAACACAGGCATCTTCAATAGTAATAACATGATTCATGTTCATAAAATAATCACAGTATGATTGATTGTCTCGAGACAGCTATATTTTCTGCTATGACTAATGCGCTTGTCATGGATCGAATATTTAGTTTAAGTTCCTGTTTCTGTATTATGGCCCTCCATCTAAACTGTCTTTTGCACATGCATTCTTTCAGATTTACAGTGCTCTTTTCCCACGGCAACGCAGTCGACCTGGGCCAGATGAGCAGTTTCTACATCGGCCTCGGAACCCGCATCAACTGCAACATCTTCTCCTACGACTACTCGGGCTACGGCGTCAGCACTGGCAAGCCCACCGAGAAGAACCTCTACGCAGACATAGACGCCGCCTGGCACGCCCTGCGCACACGGTACGTCATCACATAATTGGCCCACATGTGTCCTTCAGGACATGATTTATTACACTGCGTCTTGCTCTGGTGCGTCAGTAAGGATTTGCAGGATGTTTAGATTAGGAGCAAATCAGCCCCGCTGCAAGTGTGGGTGGATTCTCTTACCACTGTTACATGTCCTAAGAAAAATGTAAGAAGGTAAGAAAAATGTAAGAAGGTGTGAAAAATTAAGATAGATAGTAGAGGGTCGGGTAAAGAAAAATATTTTGAGTAAATCAAGGTGGCAGAGGTTGTGATCAGGACAGAGCTGGGATGAAAAGAGTAGAACGGAGTGGTGACAGATGCCGTGGAAACAAAAAAAAGTGAGATGGATGGATGAAGTGCGGGTAGGCTGGGGGGGTGTCTCTCAAGGACGTTGTGGTGTGATAAAGTGTCTCATTAGTGAAAGAGGAGCTGCCTTAATGCAGCTGTAGCCCTGGGAAGACATGACACCACAGATCATTGACTAAAGGTTGGTTGAGGTGAATTTACGTTTGAGTGTTGCTGTCACTCTTACTGTAATTTCTGCATATGTAAAGCAAGACTTTTGTTTTCGAAGGAAATTATTTTTCTATTTAAAAAAAAAAACTAAATGCCCAAACACTTGCAGATTGCAGTTTCACAATTGTGCTTTTGATATTAGGACAGTGATCAAATGATTAATCAGTAATGAAGTCATTGTACACTTAATTGTATGTGCCTCCCCTGCTTTATATGTCAGTTTGTTAGCCTTCACTGTAAGACTTTCTCTTTGGTCTTAACCAGGTATGGCATCTGCCCAGAGAATATTATCCTGTATGGACAGAGCATTGGTACAGTACCCACTGTGGACCTTGCCTCACGGTATGAGTGTGCTGCAGTGGTCCTTCACTCACCTCTAACATCGGGCATGAGAGTGGCCTTTCCTGACACAAAGAAAACGTATTGCTTCGACGCCTTCCCCAAGTAAGTCTCTAACGAGGGGTGGTTTTCTCCTCTGAAAACCACCCCATCTTTGTACCCGTTTCCACCACTTTCTTTGTCAGCCTCAAATGTACAACATTTGATACTTTACAATATTTAAATGTTTAGATACAAATTACAGTTACACTGTGAATTTTTTTTTAGTTCTTTGTATGATGATGTCAACAAATTTGGCATTAAATGAACGATTGGCTATAAAGATATGTTTTTTTGTAGAAATCTCTCTACAGCAATGAAGCCTTTTCTCATAAAATCCTTAAATAAGGTGTTCATGTAAACATGATACACACACACACACAGACTATTTTGCTGCCAGTTGGCATTTCCACATAATTACAGATCTGCCAACAGAAGAGCATAATTGCCACTTGCACTTCTTGTGCTTCTTGTCCAAGACAAACATCTGCGCTGAAAGAAAAGCTCCTGTCCTTTCAGGTCACAGCTGGGTTCTCTGATTTTAGTTTTGATATCTTTGCCTCGTTAGTGTGTGGAAATCATTTTTATTTTATTTTTACAGATGTGAGGAGGCCATAGCAGAGGCCTGTGTTATCGTGCAGAAGTGCTCTCACTGTACAGACTCCTCTCATTTTGCACCTTTTCAAACTTGAAATTCTCCTGTAAAGCTTCTGCTCACAGTCATTCACGCATAATAATGTCAGATGTAATGACCATCATCACACTCCATCAATATTTACCCGACCTTCTTGCGTAATTCTGTGTTGAGCTGCTGAATTGGTCTCAGAAGTTAATGAGCACAAATTGCAGTTTCACTCAATCAGCAGATACAAGCACTTTTGTGTAGCACTTTTCAGCCGAATTATATTGTTAGAGCAAAGATTGGGTCCAAAGTTATTT
>JBAJHX010000106.1:17746974-17764053 GCA_037176925.1 Amniataba percoides
TTAGTTAATTTTTAACCTTCAGCACCAGTGTATGACTCGCAGCCTATTGCTGTCGAGTAATAAAGCCTTATCCTTCATCTTTTCAACCACATTGAGAGTGAATGGGAGTTTGCTGTGTTCACTTAGATCTGCAGAGTGTAGTTGACATGAAAAGTTCTTTTTGGCTCTGTGCATGTCAGAGATTCTTTTATTGCTCCATATTCAGTTACATCCTCCTACTCTGAAGAGATTTGGTGCCCCACGTGTGTGTGCGATCGTAATGTGGGTGTTCGCTGTAATGTGTTGTTTCTGTGCTTTTATTTTTAAACCTTGGCCGCCGAACAATTCTCTTGGCTGGACAGTAACAACACGGCGTAGCGCTATCATTAGTGAGGCTCCATCCCTTCTGTTCTCGTTGTCAGTTTAGTTTTGGTGGCCGGTCTGACGGAGGTCAATGGCAGCCTTAACGGCAGCCTTAGCGCAGAGTCTAGTCCCAGATGGTGCAAGTGGGTGAGGAGCAGAGGTGGTAGGAAACCAGGGAATGCCTCATTGTGTGTGTAGTGAGCTGAGAAAGCATCCAGTGTTCGCCTGTTGTTCAAATTCAGAGTAGGCAGCTGACATCCCTCCTTCTGAATCTTTCTGTTTTGTATGTAAAATATGTCTATTCCCTCTGGATAACTTGATTAAAATTCTCAGATTTCGGAGTAGGTATCACTTTTTCATATCTCGTTTGCCAGTGGACATGTTCATTTTTTAAATAAAATCTACAAACAAATATTGAAAATGATGAGATATAAACACATCTTTATCTGCACCCAGGCAATAAAACTAGAGTTTTTGTCAGTCAGTGGACTCTGTTCTGTTTTTGCTGAACAAAAATAATATCATAAATATTATATTAATGCTGAAGCAATAAATATATTTTATGGCCAAGAACCATTTAGCTCTCTAGCAGTCCAGATAAAAATGAAGCCTCACCGATCCACTACGATAGTCTTGTTTAATCTATGATAACATATTTTCCAGACCTTTTTTTTTTTAGCACACTGACCAACCATGATGTCACTTTTTTTTTTTTTAATGACCTGATTCAAAGAGCAAGTGCTTAATGCATCATATCTATCACCCTGACCTGTGCAATCTGCTCTCAGAGCTCTTTTATATGGACAGGAAATTAATAAGTAAATCATATTAATCATGAATTTTTCCTTTTTCCTTTTTTTTTAGCATTGAGAAAGTGTCCAAAATCACGTCCCCAGTGCTCATCATCCACGGGACAGAGGACGAGGTGATTGACTTCTCCCACGGCCTGGCCCTTTTCGAGCGCTGCCCCAAGGCTGTGGAGCCTCTGTGGGTGGAGGGAGCGGGACACAACGACATCGAACTGTACAGCCAATATCTGGAACGCCTGCGCCGCTTCATAGGACAAGAGTTGGCGGTACAGCACGCCTGACCACCACCACCAGGATCCCCACCAACATCATCATTACTGGGTTTTTTTTCCTGGCCCACTCAAATCTTTGTCTCTGCTTAAGACTGAGGTGTGTCCAAGAGTCATCTAAACCGTCCCTCAGCTTCCCATGGCTTTCAGGGGTGTAACACTTCACATCCCATAGTGCTTCATTTTTTGGGGCACATTAGGCCTTTAAAGGACCATGGACTGATGTAATGAGGAGAAGAAAAAAAAAAGAAATGCGTGAGTGTGAAAGACTTTGTCACAAACTGCATCTAGACTGTCAGATGATTTTTTTGTTTTTGTTTTTTTTAGCAGTTATTCTAACAGTACAATTGCCATGTGTTAAGGAGGCAGCAAATACATTTCTATACTGTGCAATAACATGGACAGTGTCCACAGAAAAAAAAACAAACTAGACTTTCAGTGATGAGATTTAACAGAACAACAAAATGACAAGTACTCATGTAGGTCAATAGTGTTGTGGTCCACGTGGAACATTTTCCCAGCCTACTCATAGAGTATGTGTGTAACTTTAATTTCTTTAATGGTGTGGGGAAGTGTGGGGAACGCTCCGGATGACGGGGACTATTTCGGGCTTCTAATCACCTTTTAAAATAGCAAACAGGTTTATGACTAAGTTCTCTGCTTTGAGTTTTATTAGTGACACCTGTACAGTCTAATGCAATCCGATTAAAAGCCCCACAGTAAATCCTGTTCAGTGGGGTTGATTTAACTGTATTGTTATTTTGTAGTGATTGATTGTGTTGCATTGGACTGCATTAAATTGAAAGGTGTTTCTAATATTTTATCCTCTTATGTATGCACGTGATACATAAAGATGCATTTAAATTTAGCGTGTTTCATCTTATTATTTTTTTCTTTCGCAGTACTCAACATTTTGCTCAGGTAAACATTCTTGTAGACATTAGGATTAGTGTGCTCCACATTTGTTTGTCTTTTTTCAGTTCCTCCTATCCTTTCTGCAAAGATTTCTTAAACTTTGTTCATCCAGTGTGAGGTCTTTCATTTTAACCAAGTGATCAACCAAATCCCAAAACTTGAGGTACAGACCAAACCATGAAGTTGGTGAACCTGTACACCGTTGTTTGTTTTCTCTCTGGCTCCACTTGAGTTTCCATAATTTCTTAACTCTTCTCTGCGCCAAAATAATGTCGCGGGGGACGACTGTGTTAAAGAAAGACATAAGTTCAAGAGCCTCACAAAGGAAAATACCTCCAGCTCCGTCATTTAGCTGAATGTCAGAGTGTGTGTTAGCCCTGTCTGCTTTGTTTTAGTGCTGTTCATCTTGTTTATGTCTCACGCCAGTAGGTCACAGCTGTCAGCAAAGTTCCCGTTTCCCTCAGTGTCTGGAACAGAGAAACAACTCTAAAATTAAACACACAGCCATCTCACGGAAAAAAAAAACAGAACTTCATATTCTGACTGATAAAAATCATTCCCATCCTTTCTTCAGATAAGCACAGGAACAGATCTTTCAGATTACTCTTTCATTTAGTTTACAGTTTTAACAGATCTGACACTTAAGCATTAAAAATCCAGACGATGTTTTGGCACATTTATTGTTCACAACGATGGCAAAACTTTTCCACCACTATTCTGTGCTAAAGTTGAAATAGGCTGCATTTAAGTGAGGAAACTCTCCTCTCAAGTCTCTTTCTTCCCTTTCACAAGAACTTTACAAGAACTGCCAACAACATTTGTACTCGTACTTCCTTTAGGCCTAACGTCTTGGTAACACTATTGATTTTACTACACAGAACTGAGTCTAAGAGTGATACAGTATCTTTTCTAGCTGCCGGTGAGATTTTTCTAACTGTATCAAACACAGTGTATCTGTTGACTTATTGTTCTGCTTGTGCTGATTCATAGAGGGAAAATATCACTAACCAATATACAGGAAATTGTCCCATTTTGCTGCAAATGCCATCATTTTCTCGTGAGAGTTGTGTAATCAGTATACAAAAAGAACTGGTACAAGATAAGATCAGCTGGCTGTCCTGTTCAAGTCATTTCGGGTCATCTTGTAAAGTATATCCCCGTCTTTTTTACTGCCTATGTTAGATTCATCACACTCCATCGCAAGAAACTCCCTTCGTTCCTTCTCACCAATGGTCTGTTTTCTAACCGGACGTAGGGTGAAGTCTCAAGTGTTCATGTTAAAGGTGCAACACTCACCAAAACATATTGAGCCGCAACCAAAATGAGCGTATTAATGTCTAAAGATGTTAAGGAATAAAATGTTTTATCTTACCTTACATGAACCTTTAAACATTGTGTGTTGCACCTTTAAGCGTCTTAGCTGAAAGCTGAGATTACGACTGTTTTTGCTTTTGAAAAGAAGTCAGGATTTTCAGGTTTTCTCGTGTACTTATGAACCAAAGTATAACAGATTTTTAGCGCTTTACCCAGTGTACCTGCTGTTTATGTTGGTATCTTTGTAACCAAAGTAAGAATGTTAAAATTTAAGTTCTTTTGGTAACTTCTTATTTATCTACGTGGATGTTCTGCTTTTTTCTCATTATACAGCACATTTGGATACAAATGAAAAGTAGATTTGTCAGATTGGTAAATAATTGTGTTTTATTATATCATGTTTGGTTTTTAAATATGCAGAAACAGAGTTTGAATAGCATAAATTACCAAGCCGTGGGTGTTTTTTGTGTGTTTTTTTTTTTTGTTAGTTTGTTTTTTCAAGCTGTTAAAATATATAATTTGCGGAGGAGTACAACTACACAATACAGCAAAGTCACAAGTTTGTGTTCAGAAAAAAAAAGTGTGTGGGATGATTAAAGAACAGTGACAGAGGAGCTTCAAGCCGACAAATGAAGAGCTCTTGTTTTTGTCCTTCATTTGAATGTTTGGACTTCTGGTGTAACATCTGTGGGTATCATTTTTTGTCACCAGACATTATTATCCACTGTTTATTATACTGACTCATTTTTATTTTTCAAAGATTTTGTCTTTCTTTTCCAATAATTAAATAGAATAAGATGATAATAAAACATAATCAGAAACAAAATATTTAAGTGACTCTTTCTAAAGTTATTTCCACCATCCATGTGTCATTTTATAGTAAAGATGTGCTCTGATCTGCAAGAGAAAAGAGCCTTTTCTCCAGAAATCAGTGTTACGAGTGTCTCATTCAGGCCTTGATTTTCCACTCATGGCAGTCCTGGCACTCGGTGAATAATGACCTGCCTGTAGTGAAAGGCCTCTTGAGGCTGCACGAGACAGATCCAAGAAAGGCTCGGGTGAATAATTGGCTGATGAGTAAATGAGTCTTTAATTGCCTGGTGTGTGTGGGTTTTTTTTTTTCCTTCCTCCGTAGAGCTGTTGTGTCTGGACAGGCTTGTTATCGTCTGTGCCAGAAAAGGTTCAAATGATGTGTTTTAATTAAACCAGTACAAGAACTCAGGTGTGTCCCAGCCTCCCCTCACTGTCTGCCACCATGTTGGGTTGTGGGGAAACAGAGACAGATGGATCATAAGCTGCCCCCCCCACCCGAACACACGCGCACACACATGCACTTGTGCCAGCTCTTTTTCAATGGACGACATCAACAATCTGGTGTCCCACTCAAACGCTCTTACGGATTAAAAGCAGCTGCGGCGGCACATCCCCCTGCGTATGTTAGTGCAGCCTGACCTGCTGCATCAAACGCCACCACCACCCCTCGGCACTCGCGTGCGCTGACTTTCACGCTGCCCTGAGCACAACAAGCCTTTCATGATGACATGTATCAAAGGTTTATGGATGCGCCGGGCATCGACAACAGTGGACTTAAAACAAAATCTCACGAATCAGAGAGCTGCCTTTGAATGTTCTCAGCTGCACGACTGAGGTGCGGCGAACATTTAGACAACACCGTACATCGGTTTGAGAGACCGAAAAACATGTCCAGGCCTGCGTTTTTCCATCAGATGCCGATTTGGCTTTGTTGAATTATGGAATGTAAAGGGCCTGGATGAGGAAATAAAAAAGGCTGCCAGAAAATGATGGTGACATGAGGCTGCAGATAACTTTTGACTGTGATACACGCCAACAACAGCTTATACGACAAAGACAAATGAACAGAAGAAGACCAATGAAAAGAAAAGCAGATAGCTTTTGAAGGCTGTGATGCACAGAGAGAGACACTCTAAGAAAATAGTATAGCAACAAGTATTTCTACATGAAAGAGAGCTATAATTTGGCAAGTCTCAGTTCTATATGTCAGGTCTTTATGCAGCAAATGTTTCATTACTTCAATAGAATGAGTCACAATAATGTCAGGATATTAAACAACACATTGAATGCATCTCTCCAAAGCATGCTACTTCTTTTATGAGTTCTTTCTCCTTTTCTTCTCTCAGAATTCAAACAATGCTGAAATAATACCTTAATAATGACATTCTTCCAAATGGGTGGACTACAGTGAAACAAGCCATTAGTGTTGCAAAGCATGTCTCATTTGGCTCTATTTGTTCAGGTTCAGCAGTCACTTAATGTATCGGAAATTACGATTGTTCGACATTTAGCACAGCGCAAAAGTTATCTCATAAACTGCTCTCCAGCTCCTTTGATTCTGACCTGCTAACTGCAAGCAAATCATCCGCTAATATGCGTCATTAGTCCAGGCGGAGACAGGTCTTTGCTGAATGTACTGTATGTATATGCTGCAAAGACACATACTTCTGAAAAGATCATGCTACTTAATCATTCAAGGAGTCACCAGCATGCAGGTTGAGTTCTGGCCTCTGCAACATTTAGTTATATAGAACATCTCCATCCTCAGTGTTGCAATGCATATATATTTGAGGCTACCCAGCATGTTTCTCGTTGCCATTCTTGCAGAGCATCTTTTGCCCAGTGCATTATGTATATCTCACTGATGTTTATCTGCTTCCTTCTTTGCAGCCCATGTTGAGTTGTAATGTGCTCTCTCTCTCTTGAGAAGCACTCCCAAGCAGAGAGACTTTTTTTCTGTCAAATGTGATTATGAATGTGCTTCCAGTAATACATGGTATGTGTAACTGATGTTGTGTTTTGTGTTTATACGTCTGTCCCTGAGGTATGAGGCTGTTTATTTGTACCTGTCGCATTTGCAGTCGCAGAGGGAAAAAAAAGCTCTGTCTTTGCCCTTCATGCACAGTGACCACCTGTTGAAGCGTGCTCACTGTTATCATGTCTCCCCAGCCCCCGCTTGTCATCCAGGGAAGGCTTAATACACTGTCAGATCAGGCGCAGACCGTTGCTGTGTATTTAGTTCACAGTCCAGCTGTTAGCAGCAAAATGAAATTCAAAATGAAAAATCAAACAGCTATTAAGCTGCTATAAAGACCTGGTTCCACCATCAGCATGCCAAAAGCAATGAAAGAGAAAAAGATGATTCTCAATTTCATAATTTGCAAGAAATAGAAAATCACAAGTGAGCGTTAAAAGCTGGCAAAGAGCTTTGTGATGCCCACAGCCAGCTCCAATGATTCCATTACTGCAACTCTGATCCAAGTAAAACTGCTCCTCTGTAGAGTGCAGACTTAATATTGCTCCAGAACATCTGAAGTGTGTAACACTACACTAAAGCTTTGGTTGAGAGGGACACATTTGTGGAATAATTACAGTGACTTTGCAAAAGAATGTATACGTCTCAATAGGAAGAGCTACAGAGCAATTTAAGGGCCCTGAGCTGCCGCTTTTTGTTAATTACAATGGTGGCTTAAAGCTCAAAGTGGATAACTTGTAAAGTTTTATTATATTTGTCCTGACAACAGATAATCTGTGAAAAAAAGTGCTTCTCTGGCTCCACCTAATGTCCCTAAAGTCATTTGCAACATGCGCAAATCAGAGGAGCCGATAAGAGGCAGCATGAGGATCTGAGTCCCTGTGCGTGTGCTGGAGCAGACCACCAAACAACCAAGCAGTGAGAAAACTGGCCATCCCTCTTTTACCAACAACAGCTTACCTGACAAAAATGAGAAAACAGGAAAAAAAAAACAGACAATGAAGAAAAGCATTATTTTAGTGTGGACATGACTTGTGAGTTCAACCAAAAAACAATTTTCACCGTCAGATTGTTTAATTTAAAAGATTTGTAGAGACCTAAAGATGTGAAAGGTCCATTTTTTGTTAATCCTTTAACCACCTTATAGTCCATCTGATTTGTCCAAGGACCTCTTGGTTGGAAACCACTAAAATATGACATTGAGCTGGCTGAATGAATATAATATACAGGCTTACCCCACACACGGACCTTCTCAGTCTTAATGAATGTGTGGACTGTCTTTGTGTCTCCAAAGACAGGATGAGCCCTCTTCCTTTTACACACACACACAGAGACATACACATGTGTTTGATTTTTCTCTTTGTTCCATTGTGCTGCCTCTCCTCTCTGCTGCAGCTGCTGTGAACACCGTAGCAGTATGCTTGTTTTGCTCTTTGGTTTTGTGTTGTGAGTATTAAATGAGATTACACGGCTCTTGGATTTCTTCAGTTGCACTTGTTGCTGTGCCTGTTGGCTGTATACCTTTAAAAAATAAAGCAAACTCAATGAAGACATGTGTGACAATATAAAATGGATACTTTAACACCATGTTAACTAGCTGAAAAACACCCTTGTTTTTCATTTGGGTTATTTGTGACTGCTAAAGTGGTGAATGTCAACAAACTCTTGATTTTATAGCTAAGAGTGTTTTGTGGTGTTGAATGAGGGTGAATATCAATCGCTTGTGAAGAAAATTTATGTTTCCTGGGTATTTTGTGTTTTAAATGAATTGCTGTGAATGTCAAAAACTGTTTGTCTTTGAATTCCTGGAAGAGTGTTTGACCAGCACAGCAAAGCCAGTTTCAGGAAAAGGAAGGTCATGACTGCAGCATTCAACTCAGCAGAAATGTCTTCCACTCAGCAAAATAACTTGGGCTCTGTCCAGAACAGCCTCTGGTCCTTTTATTGATAATGTCATTCCTAACAGGAGCATGTTGTCTATCATGGTGCAAGGGTGAATGAGACAGATGCAGCGCTGCCACAATCCTTCCACTGCGGGCAGAAGCAAAATAATTGTGTATAGTTGTTTCAGATGGTTGTGCTTTTAAATGGTGAAAACTAGAAAGGATGCAGAAAATCACTTAATAAAGAAAACTACAATAATTAGATGTTAAAATGATATGTTGTGCTTTATAGTTTCAGGGTGTTCCTTCAAAGATCAGAGGAAATCAATAACACACAGGACAGCAATCATAATAATGATAATAATTTATTTATTCAGGTAGAAGACGAGTCTTTGGCAGTGAAGAACAGAGGAACTGAAGGTGATTTAATGGGAACATTTTAAAGCGAAGTGCTGCATGGAGATAAATGATTGGGCCAACTGGTCCATAAAGTCCAACAGCAAATTAGTCGTCCTATGGGGAATTTAATACAAAACAACTGGTTGCATAAACATTTGATCATGGCACAATGGTATTTTACTGTAAGTATTAGCAAAAGGAAAAAAATGACTGAGTGTTTATCTGCAACAGCGTGGCTGTTATGTGACAGGTGCTAAGTGTTGCTGATGTTGATGTGAAAACTGTGATGGTGCTACAAATGAAGAGTGTGCTCATGAGACAAACAAAGGGGTGTTAACTGTGGGAAGAGGCGTTTGGCGTTTGTGTGCACGATGGAGTGAAGCGTCCCTCTGTAAACTTTTCCAAATGTATCAAGCAGAATCTGGCACTGGCTGACACTTTGTGTTCATTAACATTTGCTTCTGAAAATCCTCTGTCACTCTCATCAGTCGGGCATATATTTCTGGCCTGAATGGTGTTACAAAAACATATAAAAAGCAACAATTACAAACAAAAATAATAATTCATTTAGTGAAGAGGGAGGAAACCACTTACAGAGCGGCTTGCTCATTCTTCTGTATTCACATCCCATTGGCTTCTCTGACAAGTGCAACTCTATAGTTCATATAATAAAGGGCAAAGAGGTACATGTATGCATCAGTTTGAGATACTTTACATGTTGTTTTCCATTCCAGGAAGTCAGTTCCCTTTTCGTCGCTATTCTTGTACATCTTTTTTTCTTTCAAAACAAGCCTGAAATTATGAGGGAACGTCTTTCTGGATTAGAAAGCAGCAGAATTTCTTCTCTACACCCTAACGATAGGGCAGGTAAGGCCATTTTAATACTTGTAAAGGACTTGTTAAAACCAAGTAATGGAACCAATCAGAATGCATGCAACACTGCATTCGTCACACAGCTCATTAATATGAGGGGGCTGAACACACACACACAGTGCACACTGTGCACAAGCTGGACATGGCAGACATGCCTGACTGGGGAAAACAATGACATCACAGCTCCTGTCAATCAATGAATCAATATCATTCAGAATACTGTCAGAGGCCCATTCATTCATCGATTAAAGGCAACAGGACTGGAGACTTCTCCTTCTCTTTCCCCATCCATCTTCTCTCTCTGCATTCATCACACTTCAGTTACCAGAAACGTAGATATTCAGCTACACAGACGTCACAGAACAAAAATAAGTTTGTTCAATGCAAGAATACTGTTGGAGGTCAGGAGTTCGCTGCTCCCAATAACATGTGCAAAAACCTGTTGTTGTAAAGAGCAGAGGCCACTGGGGGTCGCTGTTTTACTCTGTCACAGGCATCACTAGTCAAAAGTCGCACTGGCACAGCAGTCACGCTACACACCCGTGGTCCATGATAAGGCTGGGAAAAGGGCTGGAAGGGACATGGAGGGGTGGCTCAGCTCAGGGTGAGAGTCAACTGGCCAGATAAGAGTCAAAGCTCTTAAAAAAAAAGAGTCCATAAACTCATAGGGATCCATCAGTTGCCCCCCAAAACCCCCTCATCCATTTGTCCATCCAGCCGCTTCATTAAAACCCATTAGTTCAAATCTCATGAGCCCAAGCCTCGCATTGTTCTGGATTAGTGGTGTAAGGGCAAACCGCCGGGTCCCTGAAGTCCGGGGTCACAGGGTGACCTTGCTGAGTCTGAGTGACAGGCTCGAGCGGTGCTGTGTGCGCGGGAGTGTGGAGCTGCACCGACTTCGAAGCTGGACCGCCCGACCGGCTGAGCCTCGCACCCGCAGCAAGAAGTCAAAGTTGGCTGAAGTGTTCATGGCGTAAAAGACGTTGGCGTTGTCTGGGATCACCAGCTCTGGAAGAAGATAAAACGAGAGAGAAGACGCTAAATTAGTATGGCGGTGGTTTAACGGCTCTTGCTGTATTGCTGCAATGAAACTTTCAGTCAGCAATACGTGGGTCAGTGTAGTTCAATAAGTTTGGAAAACAGCTGATTGCTGGAAAAATTGCAATAATTAAAATGCTGAACTGCAAATACAAGGGATGCTCCATCATAGTTTTTAATACAGTAAGTGCTGCAGCAGCCTTCGTGCACTGCATTCACTGTAAGTATCTGACTATATGCATTGGATTTTTCCTGTCTATGAAAGATATCTGAAGCAAATTTGCAAGCTTTATCACATTTTTTGGATAGCCCAACACAGTGCTTTTTGAGAACATGCATAGATACAGGTCGATTAAAAACCTCAAAGGTTCAATTCAAAAGCAGAACCTTTTTTTTTTTTTTTTTCTTTACCTCTCTCCTCAGAGATGACTTGTACCAGCTCGTATCCCTCCTCTGGCTCCACCTCCAGGTTGTGCTTCGCCATGGCTCTAGAAATTACAGCCGGGGTCTTGTCTTGATTGGTCAACTATGTAGGTAAGACACAAAAAAATTATTTTAAATAAATTGTGTGAAAATGTAAGTCAAAAGTACCCCTCTGACACAGAAACAAAGTATTTACCAGTATACTCTTATAGAGATTCCCGTTGCCGTGCTCCAGGCTGACTCTTATGATGCATGCGTCTTGGGCTTGAGTGTTATAAGCTGGGGTCTGACTCGGGGAGCAAGGCGACATGGGCGTGAGGGAGACGGAGCGTCGGTGGGTGCAGGGGGGTCCGGGGAGAGCGGGAGACGCGGGAGTTATGGAGACGCTGGCTGTCGACGAACTGGTGTCCATAGAGTGAAGTGAAGTACAAGAGGAGGATTCTGATAGCTGAGGAGACAAATAATATCAAATAATATACAAGTTACATACACAAAACCATGATTGGATTAGTTTCTTCCACAAATGCACTGATAAATTGAATTGTCTTTCATTTATATGATTTATATGAGAATACTATTTGCTAAGTGATTTAAATGTTTTGAGATATTTGGGGAAGGGTTTTTTCACTTAATCAAAAGAGTGGGTTCAAAGAATAGATTAATAAAACCAGAGAAAACTGGTCTTCCTCTCACACTAATTATTTGCAGACAGTCCCTAGGTATGACCAAAACCCACCTTGTTCTGCTGGGAGTCGGAGGTGTGAGTGGGAGTGAGGCCCTCGCTGTCGGACGGGCTGCTGGAGTCACTGGAGGACACGCTGACCGAGTCCATGCTCTCCCCTGAGCTGCCAGTAGGAGGCGAGCGTGGCGTCTCTCTGACCGGAGAGCTGGCTGAACTACTGTCTGTTCCAAGAAACAGCCTGGAAAGTAGACGTCAGGAAGTCAGTCATTAGTTAATGAAATAAAAAAAAGGTCATGGCAGTTGAGCGCTTGGATATGACAGGGTGACATTAGGTCCTATTGTCTGAATGTACTCACAGGCTCAGTCTCTTCACCATGCTCTTCCGAGGCTTGGGCGAGGTTGGGCTGCTGTCCCCGAGACCTTCAATCTCACAGGACAAGGCGTAGCTGCGAGAGAGAACATTGATAATTAACCTTAAATATCATGAAACATTGCTGCATCATGATTCGTCGTGATTTTGAGAACCATGAATTCTGAGTGAGGGAGAGGGAGAGCAAAACAAATGAAGGTCAGCACAATAGATCAGTAGGGAGTGAAGACATGACAGAAGAACAGCGGGAAGAGGCGAGAAAGGACAGAAAGAAGCTGCTATTCTGAGTTTGTGAACAATGGCTCCAACGGACCATAACGTCTAATGCACTAATTTGCCTTTTATCTCACGGATAACGGTACAACCAAGAAAGAAGGTATTCTGAGTAAAGCAGCGGTACCTTTCCTCCTCGCTGAGCTGAGTCTGGCTCTTAAACCAGCGGAGGAAAGCCGGGTCTGGAGTCAGACAGTAGCTGTTGCAGGCCGACTGGAGCAGCTTGATCTGAGCTATCACCTCAAACTCCTGCAAAGACAATGAGAGAGATGCCAACGTCAGATCTGTGTAACTTCAAACAACGTCGGCCGCGCTTGCCGTGCGAAAACCGACGTGTTGCAATCATGTCAGAGGGCCACACTCACCCTGCGTCTCTTCTCAAAGTTGATCAGACCACCCTGCGGAGGACACAAAGAGCACGCTGTCAGATCCTGGACATCACATACCAGCGGGTGCTTAGACAAACAGCATTAGGTGGACCGCTCCAAAAATGTGCAGACAAAATTCCTCACGCACTCATGGAAAGTTACGCCCCACTTTCTGACAGCGGGTACACAGACACGGGCCCTCAGATCTGCTAAGGTGTGTAAACTCGCAGACACATGCTCTCAAATATCCAAACACACACACATTCAGCAGGTGTCAATGTTGTTTTTTTTCTTACCTCTACTAGGTCAGGCAGGGCCGTGTCCAACATGGTCAGGTCTGTTAGAAAAGTTCCTAAGTACGGTATCGTTCCTTGCATTGCACCCTGCGAAGAGAGACAGTTTTTTTTTTTTTTTATCTCTTTGAAACCACAATTAGTTTAAATAAACACTTCAAGGACACCACAGTAAAGCCAGAGGCTAATTTACAATGTGGTCCTCGTGGTTTATGGATGCCAGGGTGGGTTTTGTAAAATACAACACAGGCTTAATGCAAGTACAGCACATAGTGCACTGAGTAAACAAATCCGAGCGTGTGGCTTCATCACTCTGGAGAGGCTAGAACTCACTTTGCAGTACACTGCTTTGGAGGAATGTGTTGTTTAAAATTACAGAGTGCTATTTCAGTACCCTTTGAAAAAAAATATCCATTTGTTAGGCTTTTGTGGAACCTCCTAGTTGGCCAGTCTTTGTCTTACCATTTCCTTCTGCAACTGTAGTCTCTTGTGGGTGCGTTTCTGATGCTCCTTGGCACAGCTCTCCAAACTCGCAAACTTTGAAGTGCCTTCCTGTCGGGCAAACAAAGAAAATGCAGCTTCAGTCCTCGAGGTTCTAATCAGTACTAAATCAGGACACTAAATGGAAATGGACTAATTCATCATTTCACAGATCTCACAGATATGAAATAAATAATGATGTTTGAACTCACCCGCATGAGGAGCTCTCTGCTGGTCAGGTAGTTGTTGTGGTCGGAGAAAATGTCCGACAGTTCCTCAAATGTCTGCATGCTGTCTCTGTCAAGCATAGATTCATTTTAGCTGAAAGTAATGGGCTAAAATAAACATGCAAAATAAACATCTAATAGATACTGTCAAACAGATTATTTTACAGACTGATTAGGAGTATCTGCATAGTTGGGAGGCTGGAGGCTTACTTGTGCACACAGGCCCATGCCCTCTTTAGTCTGTACAGGGGGTTGGACTGCAGCGCAGATACGATAGCTCGCAGGGACGAGAAGTTTTTGCGTATTCGACACTCCTGTTTGGAAACAAAAAAGGACAGTCAGGACCTGGCCCATTTATGCATTAGGTTTAAAGATGCATTTGTGTCTGTTTCTTCACACCTGAGCTATGTCTATCCAGCGCTGTATGATCCGTGCTCTGACATGCGGTCTGATCTGTCTGTGCTTCAGCACTGTGCTGACCACGCAGGCCGCCACAGCGTTGAACTGCGTAATGGTGGCACGAATGGTGGGGGCACTGTGCTTGTTGTGCTTCTTATCCCTCTGGGACCAGATGGAGCCCAGGCAGTGGTGGGGCACAACCTTTTTGAACAGCAGCTAGAGGAGGAAGAGCGTTCTGATGTTAGTTTGATGACACTGAAAAAAAACATGGCAGGGCTGTAACCTGCGTAACCTTTCCTTCCCGACACAGTTCACGCTGCCAACTCGCCGCCCCCGTTTCCATCTCAATTTCCCTCCACTTACCGCATCCATGTAGGTCAGCTGCTCAGCCACCAGGTCGGACTCGAACGACACGAAATCCTCCTGGACCTCGATCTCCACTTCCTCGTCCTCCCCAAGGCAGAAAGAACCGTTGCCATGGAAACCAGC
Organism: Amniataba percoides; assembly: GCA_037176925.1. Taxonomy (NCBI): domain Eukaryota; kingdom Metazoa; phylum Chordata; class Actinopteri; order Centrarchiformes; family Terapontidae; genus Amniataba; species Amniataba percoides. The sequence goes on from JBAJHX010000106.1 coordinate 17,761,609, forward strand.
TGAAGACGGGCAAACACGCACAATTTAGATTTGATGGTTAGGATGCAAAATGAACAGTAGTGCACAAAAAAAAAGAACCACATTCTTAAAAATAAGATGCTTTATTAATTACCATCAGCGTCGTCCATGTTGGCCTGACTCTGCAGCTGCTCCAGCAGACCCTCTGCACGCCTAAGAGCCTCTGAGCCTGGCAGGGCTCTGCGCAGGTAGTCCATCAGCCTGTGGAGACAGGGGTAGTCAGGAGGCTCTTGGAAGTCTTCAGGACACTGGTCCAGCCAGGCACGGAGGATTGAGGCCAAGGCACTGTAGAGACAGCAGGGGAAGATTTAAGTGTGATGGACTTGTAAGAGAGCTGGCAATGATAGAAGGGCAGGTGTGTTAAGTGAGTTATACTGCTGAAAGTTATAAAAAAAGGTTATCTATTGAAAGCTGGCCATATGGAGATGATAGTAATGAACATATTAAAAAAAGTAGCTCACTTTCTGATGGCGCCATTGGTTTCAGAGCCGTGGCATTTGCCGGTGTCTTGCTCATTTTCTTCCACACTTCCATACCTGAAAATAAATCACTTAAAGTCAGAAGAAAAGTACTGTGAATGCGCAAGTTTGACTCTATGCAACACCTTCCTCTGGCCTCACCTGTCCAGCAGTAGTTGCAGTACAGTCTGTGTGCTGGCAAACGCTCTGTAGGTAGACAGGAAGATGGAGGTGTAGGTGAGGTCGTTGTCTCCAAACGCTGTCAATAACGTCTCCACCAGGCGCTCCAGTGTTCCAGCCCGGATACTTCGGATCTTGCAAGTCTCCAGCTGGCTCACAGTGTGGCCAGGAGGAAGACGATCCCCCTCCGCCTAAACACACATGAGCACACACAAACACACATTATTACACTGTGTGAAGTGAACTGAGGGGTGTGAAGTGCACCGAGGAGTGTGAAGTGGACCGAGGACTGCTAGTACGCATTGCAGTGACTCGGCTGATGCTTTTCTTTGCTGTATTTGGCCTTAGACGCACGTCATCATTTGATTAATACATGCAATGTGTCAGGCTGCCTTGGTTGCCGTCTCCCACATTCAATAACAGAACACAAAATAATTTCATGACTCACTACAGTTGACTTCAGCTTTAAGATGTCAATTTACAGGAGAGGAATTCATCGGAAAAAAAGATGGAGGAAACGGCGAGGACAATCGTGACCTATATTTAATACAGATTTCTCCAGATGTGTCCGACTATTGTGTCTACTGGGAAATAGAACGGGTGGTTTCACAACAGGCGGGAGGAGGGGGAGAGCAGAAGAAGAGGTGGCACAGAGACGGCGAGAAAGAGACCTTGGTAAAGTTAGCACGCTACAACAGGAAACGCTCCAATCTGCTTTTAATCACAGCAGGCCCCTCCTCCACCGTCCCTCTAGACAGAGAGGAGGACAGCAGCAGAGTCGAGCTCTCCCACCTCTCCCCTCTGATAACAACTCGGCACACCAAGTAATATCATCATTTAACTCTGTGAGCTGAACCACTCTGCAGTCTCTCTCTCACACACACTTAGATTTTCCAGTTCACATTGGATTTAAAACAGAGTCTGCAACCAAACCTGCTAACTACTGCACACACTGTAAACAGTATATCAGTGTAAGCCCACAATCCCCTCGATTGTAATTGCTGTTATTCGCTCACAATCGACTGTTTATAGTAAATAGATGTCTCAATAGAGGTCGCTCTCTTTTCTATTTGACTCAATAGACAGCGACGCATTATGTTTTAATTAGCTCAAATACAGTTGGCAGCTCATGCCGTTGTCAATACATCAATACAGTTGTAAGGCCTCAGAGCCGTTAACTATTTCTTCTTTCATGCATCAGCCCCCAAACCCCATGGCAAGCACAAAGGAGTAACAGTGAGAGAGACAAGCCAACAGCACAACAGCCTGATTTTCTTTTCTTGTAAACAAAGGAAAACCCCGTAAATCTGACTTGTAATTTCTCTTACGCCGGGTTCATGCATTCCTTTGGTTCTTCCTGAGAAAACACATGAGAAACTGAGGATAATGCCCCTAATTGGCCCTTCTGTGCAGTATAATAATATACTGTACAACATCTTATTATGCTGATATAAACAGCTCAGTGTAGGAAACACGCTAAAAAAAAAAGCTCAACCCAAGGAAAAGCCTTTAATACCCCCCCCCCTTTTTTTTTTTGTCATACCAGCGTTTTATAAAACGCTGCTGTACAGAGGAGGGAGCAGTTTTGTTGGCAGCTGGGAAAGTCAGGAAATCACATGCTTTGGCTAAACAGTCCAGGCCTGGTGAAACTGTTGATTTTCAGCAGGCAACTAAAAGGTGTTGTCTAAACTGGGAGATTTATAGCGCAAATGTTAAAACAACAGCCCTGCTGGAGCACAATGCTGAGAGACGCCCCACAGCTGAAAGACACGGTCTGCTTTAAACAATA
>JBAJHX010000106.1:17767920-17797114 GCA_037176925.1 Amniataba percoides
TAAAAATACTAACATAACGTAACATAACATGACATAACATAACATAACACAGTTCACTGTTAAAAGACCATAACTCTGGAAGATAGTTATGGCCCTTTATGTTGAGTTTATTTAGTGAGTCGGATTGCTTAAGCTCAAGTTTAAAATGCATTGTTCCTCGGACAAGGCCTGTGGATTTTGTCACTTGAAGTCGCCTTAAGAATCAACTCAACCCGAATGTGGACCATTTAATTAAAAAAGCGCTTCACTGCTTTAGCACCACACACCAAAATCATAATGTCAGACTCAGAATTGTCCAACACACGCTTCCTTTCACCCACATTATCTACAATGAAACTCGATGAAAAGTTGAAGATTTGGGTCTGCTTGTAGCGGCTCAAGCAGAGATGAGAAGCATGCAGAGGCTTTGTAAGTGTAACTGGTCATACAGTAACATCTTGATTTTATAACTACTTGAATTATGGTAAATATCTGACAGTGCGATCTCCTAACCTTTGTATATGTACACTGTATATCTGCAAGGTTCAAGTTCAAAGTCCCTCCTCCTTCATTTCTTCTTCTGGTAGAGGTGGATATTCCTTTTCTGTCCCTTTAATATCATAGATTTCAGTGTATTTAAAGAAGACCTTTAATCCACTTGTAAAAGGAGACTTCTTAAGTTCTTTACAGAGGAAGTTTTTTGTTGTTATCTACATGTTGAAATTAGTGGAAGTTAATACATAGATTACTGTAACGTATGTAAATATACACATTTCATAAGTAGATGAAGTGATGCAGGCCCCAGCTGTCTTGTGTGTGAAGCAGCCGCGGCCTCACGGCCCTTGCGTGGGACAATACAAGGAAGGCCGTGGATGCCGTCACCGGCACTGTGCATTGTCAGTGACGGGAGAGGAGAATGGGCGACTCTGTTCCACTGTGAATGTGCCTGCACACGTACTCCAGTAGCCCACTTGTGTGAATAAACGGGAAGATATGAATCAACTTTGTGAGGGGGTCTTTTTGTACAGAGCGGCATCGTAAACATACATCGAATGTGAGCAAGCAGCGGTTCATATGTGCAGTCAGCTGATGTAGTAACCAAATGACTGATTCAGAGTCAGGAGACGGCGGCAACGTTATGATGCTTATTGTCATCCAGCCCACTGTGAGTGATGGCTGGACCTGCTGCGGCCCCCTTTTCAATAATATGTCTGTGTGTGTGTGTGTGTGTGTGTGTATGTACCTACTCTTCCAGCTCCCATAGAACCAACATGTAACTCCAACGTCACACTCAGCGTCACTCGCTGTCATGCAGGGTTGCACACACACACACACAGATGCACCCACACACACAAGGTCCTCACTTCTGGCGCACCCTACCAGCTTTGCACAGAGGGCACTAAGAGGCCAGGGAAGCCCAATGTGAAGATTGCCCCCCTCAGTGTTTTCTGCGTGTGTGGTAATCATATGTTTTATCAAGTTTCTCTTCTTGCTGACTGTTCATCAGGGTGTATATCTGGCCGGGCTCCAGTTCCCAGGCCGAGCTGCCCCGCTGTCCACTTGGGTCTCTGAAACTCTGGGAAGCCCAGAGGGGCAGTGGGAAGGTTGCGACCCTGCACGACCTCCAGCTCAGCCCCGGGGGGACTGGCGCGTAGGTCTCACAGTGGGAGTGATGTCATATCTCAGTGCAAACAAGACGTTTGACGAATGTGACAGCTGCTGCTCCGTCTGATGGATGAGCAAAGTGAGTGTGCACATCCTTGAGTTTGAGATGAAAATGTGAGATGTCTTCTCTTTCCATTAGGGTAGGCCCATATTATCTAAATGAAACAAATAAAAAAGGAGTCTTTGACCGATACAGGCTTGCTCCAGGGTTTAAGGAATAAGAGGCTGAACCTCAGTAAATGTCAGAGCTGTTTTTAGGTATTTTGGTCCAAATCCAAGTAAAGGCCCAAGTCCTTTAGGGGCAAGTCCAAGTGAAAGAAATGGCTTAACATCGTTGGAAATATACATTCGCTTTCTTGCAAAGAGTTAGATGAGAATATCTCTTAAGTCTGTACAGTAAATACAAAACTAATCCTACCAAGCATTTAGCTTAGCTTAGCATAAAGACTGGAAACAAGGGGAAACAGCTAGCTTGTTTCCCTTTTGGACAATGGTTCTGTCCAAAAGTCTGACTCTGCCTATGAGCACCTCCAAAGCTCATAACAAATTAACATGTCTTATTTGTTTCATCTGCACAAAAACCAAGATGTGAAAATAAGTTGTTTCTATTTCTTAACCAATAGCAGTGACTTCCTTATCAATCACAGAGCAGTGGCTGATTACAAGTCAAGCTGCTAGTCCCATCAAGGTTATGAGTGCTAAACATTAAATATGATGAGTAGTGATATTAATGGTGTTACTTAAGTAAATTAGTTCTTGAATTCATGTGTGTAAAATCCATGAGGGAACTGGTAACCATATTACAGCAGCTGAAAAATGTAGTAGAGTTCAATGTAAAAAATGTTCCTCTGAAATGCAGGTCTCTAGGAATCAGATTTCCTGCAGCCTGACTGTTCAAGAGAATGAGACTTAGTATTTTCATGCTGCTGTGTTTGAAAAGCTGTGAGACACTGCACATGGAATTCCTGCACTGTAACACTTACCAAGTTTTCCTTTCTCTTGGAAGACTAATGACGTAATCACACTTAGGAAAGCCCTTGAAGAGGGCAGGGAAGTTTTTTATAATGGGTTCCTGTCATTATTGAACTTCCCAAGTACGCTCTTCTCTGTCAAATTCAGAACGGGGAGCTATGCTACAGACAGAGAGGGGACAAAAACAGGAGGAGCGCTGCTCGCACTGTTATTGCACCACTGTGGGGAAAAACGCACATTCCAGGAAATCTCCCACTTCCTGCCTCCAGCCTCCTGACTCCAGCGAGCCTGCTGTCCTCATACCTGACTGGCTGGGGAGCCTCTCTTGCCTGGAGCATGGTCATAAAACCAGACCAATAAGTGGAGAGAGGAGAGGAGAGGAAGAAAGGGAGAAATCTTAATGCAAGAAGATGGAGCAGAAGAGGCTGACAGTGCTGAAAAAAACAGAAGCAAACCACAGACACATAAGAGGAGAGTCATGGGGGTGGGGGTCCTGGACAGCATGTTTGATGTCCCAGTGTTTACATCAAAGATAAAGAGGTTGTGTATCAGAGAGAGTGTGGGACACTGTCAAGATTAACTTGAAAGGACATTATCTTGCACTGCGAGTGTGAGAGGGTGAGACAGAGACAGGAGGAGAGTTCACAGTACAGTCAGAAACTGAGAGTATCTACGCTGGCTGAAGGACAAGCGTGATGCAACGGAACCATCTTGCACCGGCTTTGAGAGAAAGAGCGATTTCGAATTTCAGACCGGAAAGAGACACTCTGCGTTTTCGTCCTCTCTGCTGAATACAAGTAAACAGTGGAGAGCAGACTCATCATTTCATCCACTTGGAGAGGAGTTTCAGCCGTAACTGGAGCCAAGCTCTCCAGTGGAAAGTCGTTGCGTAAAATTAAAAAATGGAGTGGATCTTTCCTGCTGCCGTATCTGGAGCAAATGTGTCAGTACGTTCATGCTCTGTTCTTGTTTGTACATTCCTCTTGTATTCTGCATGGGTATGCACACAGTGCGTTACACTGTGATGTTTGTGTGTGGTTAGTGGGTTTGTGTTTCCAAAGCATACTGCCCAGTAGAGGGCAGGGTTCATAAACCACTGTGTTTATCCAGAGTCAGCAGAGGTTTTATCCAGAACGGGCCAGAGCAACAAACCCCAAGAGGTCGGATTTACGGTGCAGGGTCAGGATGATCTGCTATAACTCAATAAAACCTGAGAGTGAGACAATCAAAGACGTTTAAATGGATTGTTTACGGGCAGTAAAGCAGTGACAAGGCGCTCCACAAGGACACAAGTTTATTTTATTGATATTTAATGAAGCAACAGATCCGCAGAAGAGTTTCTGTGGATCCAGCGGTAGCAACAATGAAAAAAAACAGATAGATAAGGCCATGCCAGGTCTTCTCTCATGACACACACAGCTGCATTTTCTTTCTCTCTCTCTGTGTCTGTCTCTTCTTCGGTCAACTGAACCCTTTGTTCAAACAGCCACATTAAAGCTCTGTCTGCCTTTTTCCTTCTCTCTCTCCCTCGTCTCTTATGTCATGTCTCTGCTCCCCTCAGATCTATTGTCCCGCCTGTTGTTGAGCTCTCCCTCTTTCTCTCTCTCTGGATGGGTGACATCATTAGTTTCCAGTAAAGTGCAGAGCGGCAGACCGAGACCCCCACCCTCCTCCATACTCCACATTAAACACAGCTGACCCCGCAAACCAAGTCTTACTTCGAGGAAAAGGTTGCTCAAAGTGGCATTACCACCAAATCCACCAAGTTACATTCATGTGTAAAGATGATTGTGAGAAACCGTGAGGCAAACTTGTTTTTTCTTCCAATTATGGGGCCAGTCTGACCGTTGCATTAAAGCGAGGATAATCCCCTCCGGATCTATGATGACTCAGATGGTATGTGGACAGTTAAGGTACTTTCAGGTGTCTCTGCATTCAGACGATTTACGATAAATTATCCCAGCAAACACACACACACACCAACACACACACACACAACCCTCCCCCCGCCCCCCTTCATGGGGCCCCAACCCTGACCCCCCCTAAGATCTAAGCCCTGCTAAGCCTTGAATGAATCGGTCTGGACTGGCTCGGTTGTCTGTCTGACCTCCTGCTAATGAGAGAAGGACCATCTGTTGCCCAACAGATACATGCTACCCTAAAGTTGTCACGTATGCAACAAAAACAATTCACAGCAACAATGAAGCCGGCAACACACAGCGGTGACAACTGCTGTCTACTGACTAGCACACCAGAAAACTAAATAGCAGGCTTCATCACATCAGAGTGTGCAAAATCATACCTATTTCAACCATCATGCTCTTTCCGTTTTTATTTTACATGTATATAAATATACTTAACTTCCTTTCACTCATGCCAATTCATGTCACTTATTCTAATTCTGAGAGACATTACGCCAATGTGCTGTCAGTGTTAAGTCAAAGTGTGAAGCATCTGCACTGTAGGAAATGAAACTGCGTAAGTGATGCACACAACAACACGTATCAGAGTTGCAAAAAAGCGGCAGTAGCTTTATTGTGGCACAAAAACAAGCACAGCTGTTGCCACGGCTCCGACCCAAATATAGGATAATTACTCAAACAAAACAAAATGGAGGCATTAAATGCTGTGTTAAGCTATAATATATATGAAAAATACATCCTGTTCTTCAACTTAAACAAACACAGGAAGCATTTCCTGCGCTAAAGTTAATGTATGTCGTTGTGTTTGACCTCCGAGGAGTTATTATGGTTAGTAATCTGCTGACATACAGAATGTGTGAGGGCTGACCTCTCGTATTAATAACTGTTGAACTGTTAGAAATCAGCAGCCTTCAACTTTGTAATGCCATACGAACTCACACACACGCTCCTGCTCTCCTTTTACACACACAAATGCACACATCACAATGTCAACTTGATCCTAGTCATGCGTCCTGGCTAATACTGCAAGCCCTGCCTGAGCGGGAAAAGGAGCACTGAATTTAACGTGTGTGTGTGTGTTTGGCGGGGGCACCTTGCCACACACAGTCACACAACTGCCACAGCGAAAAAAAAAAAAAAAACCCAAACCAAATCAAAGACAGAGCTGCTGCACATATTGCCTTCTGCCTCCTGCCGACCCACCCCTAAACACACACCCATACGCACACACACACGCTGCCACAAACCACACACCCATCTCCATATGGTGCAATGAGTTTCTGCCCCAGTTGAGCGAGTTGCTCCTGTGGTGTTGTTGCACTGGGATGGACACCCGGGTGACAAGGACAATGCCTACCGTATTGACTTTTCACACCAGTCCTATTATGTGACCTAATTAGGCCCAAGATCACAATCTGAACCTCTACAGAGCTGCAGGCAACCAGACAACTTGACACGCTGGGGGTCACCCAAGTGTGTAAACACCGTCTTAAGTGGCGGGCTGAATGAAAGAATGATGGAGACCTGGATTTTAGAGAAAAGAGAAGTCTGGTTGTTTGTGAATTGTGCAATTTGAGACTAAAGAACAGAAAGGACAGAAAGGACAGAAAGGACAGAAATGACGGGACTAAAGTGCGTTACTGTCACTGCACTTGTGTCTCGCATTGTCAGTCCTTTCTGGGTTAATCAATAAACCCATTCCTTTCCGCATCCTGTAGATAGTGCCCCCCAGCTGTGCCATTTATAAACTTATCAACCTCCTGAGATGTACTGATAGTTCATGAACATTTTTGAGTTGTTTTTATAAAATGTATAATGTTTTATATACAGCTCAAGCAGTTGAAACAGGTCAAAAGCTAAAGAACTAGTCTTGGCCGGATGAATGAATCACCAAACAAAACACGCAAGAATCTTAACTTTACGAATGGAAACACTGAGACGTCACTGAGCGTTGGCCTGAAACGTGCACTTCTCTGTTCAAAAAGACAAGAAAGGGGAAGGAGAAGTGCTCACTCAGCTTTCTTACTTTTTTTCAATGGAAAACACGCCATCATCAAATTTGTCCCCCCTTTTCCTTTGTCCCTGTTTTCCCTGCTGAAAATCACTTCTGCATTTAGGCCCGCTGAGGTTGTTGAACTACCCTGCCGGTGATTGTGAATATGAGCGGCATGAGGTAGCAGCTCATATTCCCTCAACTGGAGTTTTTAATTGATCGGCCCACAGCCTAATTACATTGCTCTATCACTGACAGAGAGAGAGACGTACGAAAGAACTCTGCCAACTTCTAAAATGCCGTAAAATGTACTGTGCTAACCCATTGAGATGTACGCATTTGTCAACACTCTCACTTCTGTGAGACCGGGTTCAAACCCGGTCAAGCCCTTTGTTATTCCTCCTTGCAACACATCTTGCAGTATCCGGATATTTCAACTTAAAAGATGTATTTTCATGCTAGTTTAGTCTATTCTTTGCATTTTTTTATCATCAATATCAGTTGCTCCCTCTTCATAGCAACCTCCGCATCCCTCCGCCTGTGCAAACAATTGTGCATGTCGGTGTGCGAGTCCAATTGTCCTCAGTGGCCTAGTGATAAATGACTGACACCTCAGCCCTCCTTCTTTCGTCACTGACCTGAACTATGGACCTTACAGCTGTCTATAACCTCATATCAGGGTGATTACAGAGAAGTAATCAGCCCAATCACAACCTTTATGGCTGGCATGGTTTCATAACCTCGTGAAGTTAGGTAAAAAGTTACCTGACAGCAGAGCGAGGAACACCTGAGAGCAGTAAAGGCAAAGTCTATGCCCTTCAAGCCAGCGTGAGCCAGCTGATGAATCTGCTTGTCTTGTCATTTAGCCCAAGAAGCTGATGTGTAATAAAGAAACACATTTCACTTTAATTATCTCAGTGATGGTTTTGTTTACTTTTAAATAACTTTACAGAGTGAAATTATCCCTCCATATAATCACCCTCTAACCCAGCACAGCAATCATAATTCAATATTGTCAGGCAAGGATGAGTCTCTGGCGCACAGAGTGATGCACGCTAGCTGAGCTTTACATTGGCGGCAGAGAGTGTCAGGGTCTGTGAGCTAACCTCCTTCTTCTTACCCTTTGAAACAATCAGAGGAAACAGAGAGCTGTGAGATGGGGAGGACACGTCAGCCAGGATGTCAGATAGGCAGCGAGGAGGATGATCTCCAAGGATTCAAAGCATGTAGACAGGCACCACAGTGATTTAGTCATCTGACAGAAACTTAAATAGAAGCGCAATTGCTCTCAAGTTGGTTAAGAATAGAATTACTCAATCCATCCAGTTTTTTTTTTCCAAACAATTTGCATGCTTAGGCCTGAAATATGAACACACACACGTACGATCCACTGACATGCAACTGGGGGAGCGATGGGTCTGCCATGCAACAACATCCCTCTAGCAACAGGAAGTTTCGTGCCTTGCTCAAGGGTGCCTCACCAGTGCCAAGTGGGTGAACGAGCATCCCTCCAGCTACCAATCCACACTGCGTACTGTAGTGCTTGTTGAACTTTAACTACCTTCCACTTTTTGAGTCAAGTCCCTTACAGACTGAGATATTAAAGCTCCATTTTCATAGTAATTATACTAGATTTTTATGATATAAACTAAACCCTGTGGGAAAATCTTGTTTTTGCTTTCATAATAGTTCTGGAGAAGTTGGGGATCAGTGGCGTTCTCAGGGACTTTTCAGCGGCCTGATTTTTGAAGCTCAGTTGCTCTGCTCACTAAATCTCAATGTGCCATGTGCAAACACCAAAAATATTTTCACTTTAGCCCCAATACCACAAGTGCGCACATGCGAACAATTAGCCACAACTAAGCTGGAATAAGCTGTCGCTGCAGGTTGTTTTTCTGGTAAGTTGTGAGGAATCTGCAAAGTCACAGAGGAATCAAATGGAGGTAAATAAAGACACACAATGCACATACAGTGACATGAAACGCAATCTAAGTTATATTTTTGTCATTCTCCTCTTCTGAATGACACATTAAAGTCGTTTGGTTTCTGAAGTAAAATGAGTAATACCTCTTCTGTGAACTCTGACCAGTCAGCAAAACTCTACACACACACACAGAGTCACCAATAACCGGTAGTTACAGTGAATGTGAATTACTGCTTTACACAACAGGTCAGCTGTCCTCTCGTCTGTGTCACCAAAGGTTACTGTCTAGTTAGCATTATTGCACTATGAATTTCAGCATGAAGTTTCGCTGAGCAGAGGTCAAAGAGAGGAACCAAAGTGCAAGAATTTGGTAAATGGCTGTCACTGATTCATGCCTGAGTTGCGATTTGTGTGTGATTTGGTTTCAAATTGACCCTCACTTACTGTATATTACACTGGTGGTTAGTGTAGGATGTGCAGACCACTGAGTGCAGGATGCGTCATTACCAGTTAGCTGTCTTTGTAACTGCCAGCGGGGACAGAGCTGCTGAGCCACAGATTTGCTGTGATTTAGTCTTCAGCTGTATTCAAATACCTCTCTTTCTCTCTCTCTCATGCACACACACATGAGGCCGCGCATCAACACTCTCTGTAGCTCTCCTGTCACTCTCCCAAGTTTCTCACAATCACCGCAGCCAACCAACAAACAGACCTTGGAGGAGTCACAAACACTGACAATCTGTTCCTCGCTGCATCTTTAATGTTTATAATTCCAAGCTTCTTTTCTCAGTGAACTGCGGGACTTTTTTTTAAACGTGTTAATCTTTTTTTCCTTTAGCTGCCCCAAACACTTTACACTTCACTTCCCATCCTTGAATCTATCAAAGCTGGCCAAACCTTTGACACCAAACAACACTGCAACACCTCTCGCACACACTCCAAAACAACAGAAGGCGCAGGAAGGCGCAGGAAGGCCATTCATGCGGAGGCCAACATCTGCCAGATTGTTTAACAAGAAGTGGAAGTACCTGTACCTCCCAGGAATAAAAACACATTTAAACAAACAGCGGGAGGTGGACAGACACTATTATTCTCCCGTGTGCCGCATGTACTGACCCAGTGGCGGGGGCTGCTCTCTGGGGAGCGAGGCTGGTACCTCTGCAGGGCGACCCCCCCTTCCCCCTCCAGCAACAAGGCGCAGTCCAGGTCTGGGCAGTGGTGGTGTGGACTCGCAGGCCAAGGCAGCAGTGTGGCCAGAGGGTAATGGGAGATCATGCTGACCGCCTGCATCAGCGGCAGGGGTGGCAGGGATGGCAAGACATACTCCAGTCTGGATGGCAGCGTGGATGGGGACTTCTTCAGCAGCAGCAGTGGAAGTCTGGAGTCTTGATGTGTTGATGATCAAGGTGAGGAGGATTCTGGTTTCTGAATCAGCTCCTCTGGGTCTTGATTGCAAGGTTTTTCTTGGGTCACCTCTCTCCTCTCTCCTCCTCTGTCTGGTTGTAGACTGGACTTGTCTTCCGCTCGGAGGTGTGACAAATGATAACTCTCCTCTCAAACTGTCCACCTCAGTCTTCTCCCTTCCTGTTTCTGTCCCCCCTCAGCACATACAGTTTCTATCCTCCCCTCTTCTGTTTTTTTCTTTCCTCTCTCTGCACGCATGGGACTTGGCTTGCCAACAGCTCTCAGCCACATGAGTGATTAAAGTCTATTGTCTCTCTCTCTCCTTTTTCCCTCCTTCTCTCTCTCTCTTTCTCTCTCTCTCACTCACCCCCTACGTTCATCCCAGCCAAAAGGGGAGGAGTTATCACTTGGTGACCCTGCCCCCCTTTAAAAACTACCCACTGACTAAAGAGAGTTTGACTGAGGAGGAATGTGAAGAAGAGGAAAGAAAGACAGGAAAGCTGAGATAGAGAGGAGGATGTTATGGAAGAGGTTCTAAGAATCACTAACAATAGTATGTATTTTCCATTATGGATGGACTTTTGGCCTCCTTTATGTCCCCCTGAATGTCAAACTCAGTCATTGAACCCACTTTGAGTCATTGCCATTGCTGGATTTTGTCATAATTTGTACATAAAACCATTTCAGATCCCTTTCTTCTCTCAATATGTATTACTTTATTTAAGTAGTTTAGACAGTCCTGCATTTAAAAGGTGACACACTGACTTATTCTGTGCGTTAAACTTAATGACTTATGGTGTTAAGTTGCGTGAACAGATTCATAAAGTTACCGATTCAGCTCTCTGTTAAGCAGTACAGCTTGGTGACATTTGTGACAGCAGGGCAAAGGTCAAACCGTGTGTGGTGTGTGTGTGTGTGTGTGTGTGTGTGTGTGTGTGTGTGTGTGTGTGTGTGTGTGTGTGTGTGTGTGTGTGTACATGAGAGAGAGAGTATGTGATTGAGTTCAGAGCAGGAATAAGAAGCAGTCATGTGTAAAACACAGCCGTTGCCGAGAAGAGGATTATCTGGGACCAGGCAGTGCTCCTACACACACACACGCACACACACGCACACACACACACAAAAACACACATGGTGTAGATGTAGATTCAGCAGTTAATATTGTACAAAGTATGAAGAAAGTTGCCTCATACAAAAGCTGCAGTGTCAAGTCAGACTCTGCATCCTGTTTTCTCAGGTAAATAAACAACCATTAGAAAAACACCAGTGTCAAAGAAACATCCTGATGTTGCTCCATCACGGAGGGACATGGATCAGCACACAGACACTCACATATTTTTGCAACAAAGTACTTAATGTACCTGTGCTTTACTTGAATATTTCCATATATGCTCCTCTATACTTTTACCCCACTGCTATTGAGAGCGAGAAATACTGAACATCCAGTACATAACTAGTTAATATATAATAGATAATTGGTGGTTAGATCACAGAGACAATTCCCTTTAATTGTTATTTCAATAGCTGTAAATAGATCAGTGAATAGAACAGAAATAGATCCAAAAACTGGAGAAAAAACTTTGAAAAAAAATCGGTCAGCCAATCATTTTTACATTGAATTAAACGAGGTACTCTTGTTTAATTTAAGGATCTTCCATTACTACCCCCGTAAGCAAACACGCAACTCGAGTCCTCTTTCAGTCACTGGCAGCTCAGCACCGAAGAGAAAACATTGTTGTCACATCGGGTAGCTTTGGCTGAGTCTTGAGCTGTGTTGAGGACATGATTCAGGCTTCAGTCTGACTCAGCATGACAAAATTCCTATGGTGCCTTAACACAAAAAATGCAATGAGACTCCACCTAGAGTGTGTTTATATTTAGCACTGACTCATGTCAGATGTCACGTATTTTGAAAAAAAACACACGACATCAAACATTAAAATGCCTCTCTAATCAGACCAGATAAATCAAGTTCAGCTGAAGTGTCTGATGAAAGAGTCATTGGACATACTCTCACTGACTCTATGTGCCAGGGTGACTGCTGGGAATGAATGGGAGCGTGATAGGCAGGAAGGGTGAGTAAACACGCTGCCTGGTCTTCTTGCTGTCTGGATGGACTTCCAGTGAACCAGCCTCCGCTCTCTGCCTTCCTCTCCCCCTCCTTCTTCCATTTCCTCTCTCTGTTGTTGAGTGCTGTGCTCATTTTCTAAAACAGCCCCAATCACTCCACTTCACTGCACTTTAGGCCAGTCTGGTGGGCTTTCTCTGGCCTGGACGCCTGACGTGTTGCCAAAGCAGAGGACTGATATAGAAACTGCCAGAAGTTGTCAACATTATTACTTTTTTTTCTCCTTTTTGATTTTGTCTGAACTTCACACATTCACACAGATATTTTACACAAACATATATGTTTATATATATATATATAATTGCTTCTATAGTTAAAGTTATATATACTTTACATACTGTATTCACTTTTTTCACTTTTCTTCTTTGCCTCCATCTGAGTGTGCTGACACAGTCGCAGTGTGGTCAGCACCAGTTTACACAGCTGGGAGGCCAAATCTCTCTTAAACTCTAACAACACACACACACACACACACACACACACACACACACACACACACACACACACACACACACAAACTTTTACACACACTACACACTTAAGATCCCGTCAGCCTGGGTCAATACAAACAAAACCTCATTATCTTGCTCTCATTTTCTCCCTCACACAGGCCTAAACAGTGACACACAAAAGGAGAAATCTCGATGAACACAACAGTAAAGACTGTATAACTAATCTTGTGCTGGTGCATGAGAAAAAAACAGTGTGGGAAGACATACCCAGATACTTTTAAAGTAAATGCAGCAAAACCACAATAGACAGCGAGTATTTTAAGTACTCACTTAAGTACAATTTTGACCTGTTTATACTTCACATGAGAACATAGAATATTGTAACTTTCTACATCTAATGTTCTACTTTTAACCATACAATATCTGTTTGACACTTAAACCACCTTTAAGTATAGTTTGAATGTTTTTCTTGTTATTTACAGTGTATTCTACACTGTGGCATTTCTACTTTCTACTGTGTACTTCTTCTTCTTGAGACAAATTCTATCATTCAAGTCATAAAAGTGCATCTTATTTTAGAAGTTTGTTTTGTATGTTAATATGTAAAAGAACTTTCCATAAATAATTGTCAGGTAATATAAATGGAGTAAAAAGTGTAATGTTCGCCTCTGAAATAAGATGGAGTCCAAGCACATGATATTATGAAATGGAAATAGTACCGCAAAGAGTGAATGTATTTAATTACAATCCTCTACTGAAAACACACACAAACAGAACAAAACAATTGATAAATCATGTCTCAGATTATAATAATAAGTGTATTTTCTCTTAAACACAACCTTTCCTGTTAGATGATGACGCATCATACATCCAGCAGTCAGTTCATATTTTCACAACTCCACACTGCTCTCTGCTGGTGATCATCAGAACACAACACTCACCACTCACAACTTTATTTGTTCTTTTTTTTTTCATCTTGCTTAATCCTTGTCGGGGATTACTTTAAAGGATTAGCATAAAGTAAACACAAATCACATCAGATTAATAGATTTTTTAAATATATATGTATAAAAAGATCCTTTCTTTCTACTGGCTGTCAGTACTGCTGCTGTAGTACAGCTGAGGCCTTTTCTGCACCAACAGTACAACACTCACTATCCTCGTGCACACACACACACACTTATTATTTCACTGAGTGGAGGTTTCAGGGGCCTTTGTTGACACTGAACAGTTACTCATTATCTGCGTGAGGAAGAGAACAGAAAGTGACAGCAGACACTCTCTCTGGATGAGTGAAGAAGAAAAAAAGGGAAAAGATAAAGGAGAAGGAGGAGGCCGTGGCACAATGTTTTCTTCTTCCATTTCCTTCTCTTTTTATTTAGCTTCCTGAGTCTTTCCAAACACGTGCATGTGTGTGTGCGCACGTGTGTATGCATGTGTGGATTATGTGCGCATGTAGATGTGCGTATGTGTGAAGCCACTCTCCGGAGAAGGGATGTGCGACCTTACAACAGCAGTGTTAGTCACCAGCCTCTTCCCTGCTCAGCACAGCATCACTGACTCATTTCACCTACTTACGCAACGGTATCTCTTACATAAAAAAACATCACGCATTGCTATCCTTTCCAGTAACATAACAAATCACCCGCTGTTCCATTTGATGACTCAGAGGCATGAATTTACATAGAAAATTCTTTGCATACTGCACTAATAGGATAGAGATATGCAAAATGGACATCTAACAACTAGCCTAGTCACAAAAGTAAACAAGTATTTCTGAAGTAAGACCTAATCTCATCATCATGATAATTTCTGTTGTACCATCGTAGATGTCAGTGGTTTCCAACCTGGGAGTTGGAAAACTCCCCCCCCACAACATTGCAAGATGATTTCTGGTTTTGTGCTGACTTTTCTGGTCCATCAGATGGTTTGGCCTGATCAGCTTTCATAATACAGGCTGTATTTTGATGTTCTAACCAAAGACTGTGACTCCATTAAAGTTTTTTGTGTCATTTCTCCTTCTCACCTTCTCTCAATAGAAAGATTGCAGTGGGTGTTAAATGTGATTTGTGATTTTGGGCTGTATAAATAATACCTATCTGACCTGACCCCATATCATTTATACGGGGGTCACACATTTTGAAGGTGATTCCAAGTTGTGGTTGTCTGGAGAACCATCTGTCAGTTTTGTTGAGCCTGCCTGCCTTTTTTCAATGGATTACCTTTTTTGTCAAAAGGGTTGAAGGTTTAACAGACGTTGGATCAGTCTGTAACAGGGTAGACTTGTACCATGAACAAACAGAGGCTGTTTTCTACTTTTTCCTTTCTCTTCTTTTTCCTGTCAGTACTAAAATTGTTTCTCATCTTTTTAAATGACTGAGTAATCAGAACCCAGCACACAGATAGCTCAAGATTGATTAAATGAAACAGTAAACAAAATTTCTTAACCTTTTTCTGTGGTGTGCTTTTCTGACCTTTACAATTATACTGCAGTGGGTGTTGGATGTCAGTGAGTCATCTGGAGTTTCTCTCATATTGGATGCAAACAGATATTTTAAATGACATGAAACATATAAAAGGCCCAGGGTTATGGTATTGGTGCTTGATAATGAGCTTGTGGTTTGATGTGAAGTCTGCAGTGTATTAATATGTCTTTTGATATATTAAATGCAGACATGATGTGCAGTGAGATGAGCTCCATAACTCAAGCTCAAGTTCAATTCTCTGAAAGTTGATTTTCATACAGGATGAAAATGAGTTGCCCGGAAGGCAGGAAGCAACCATCGAAAACACGACAGCACACTTCACACATGTGTGTGACTGCGATTGTGAGTGTGTGTGAGAATTATGGCGTGTGCTGCTGAGATGGAAGCCAGTCGAGCAATCGGAGAGCGAGGAAATAGACTTGATCTGATGAATATTTCAGATGCTGTCCCAGTAAACTGCTCTGTTGTGTCTATCCTACTATGTCACAGCACACTTACAGTACAGACACACACAAACACACTGCCATAAAAGCATGCAGACATGAGTACCCACACATACACACACACATAGAGCATGAATGCAGGTCAAGTATTGAGACAGACAGTCAGTGTTGCTCTCCAGCTCCCAAGCATAGTTTATTATTCATAAAGTGTAAGATACTGTAGCTCAATATTTCATCACTCCTAGTTGTGTTGCAAAGCTAAAGTAGATTTTTGAAATATATCATACTACTATATTTTTTCACCTTTGAAGACTGGGAGCAATGATTCTGCGTCAGTAATATTTCTCTTACCTGTGTGTAGGATCCCTCCATGAAACACAGGCGCTGCTCTACAGTGCAGCAGAAAAGAAAAAAAAAAGGAAGTAGAGGAAGAGGAGGAGAGTGAAAGAGGGATTCCTCCTCATTGTCCTAGCTGTGGGTGTGTGTGTGTGTGTGTGTGTGTGTGTGTGTGTGTGTGTGTGTGACTGTGAGTGTGTGTGGGCAGGCAGGTGCGTGGGTGTGTGTATGTGAGGGCATGTATTGTTAAGGTTATGGCGCCAAAGATCTGTTTACACGGTCACATTGTGGAGAAATGGAAATATTTTATTACTCAAAATGTTATTTTTTTTACCAACACAATATACTCAATTGTGTATTATATAATGTGAGGTGTATTATTAACAGGCCTCATGAAACAAAACATGTACAATCCGCTGTTGTTGTTCAACACATGAACACCAGATGGCAGAAAGATCCCTCTCTTGGAACTGCAGCAACTAAAAAAAAAGACATCGCCTATGAAAATAAACCTGTAAATGAGGCATCCTATAGTCATAAATATATATATAAATATATATATATATATATAGTATATATAATGTTTTCATATGATCAAATGAGGATACTTGATAGCAAAGGAATAAGAACAGGTTTGGTCTCACATCTAAACCCAGTTATTATTTAAACAGATTTCCTTTGTGTCCAATAATCCTCACTCTCATCCACTACCTCTCCACATCACCTACAACCACGACGTCCCCCTGTACTCCATCTCTCACTCCCCCCTCCTCTCCCTCAGATCACACAGCAGACAGGAACTATAAAACAGTGAGCAGAGTTTCACTCAGGCAGTGAACAGTGGGAGCCAACACACCCGCAGAGTGTCCTCCACACGATGGAGGTTTAAACCATGAATTTATTGGGAGGTTGCAGCTCCTTTCATGTTTTACCACCTTTCTGTGAAATGTCACAGGGCTTATTATCAAAGGGAGGCAGAGTCAGATATCCGAGACATCAGAAGGCTGTGTGAACAGTTGCAGCAAGTTTATTCTTGCTAATCAGTCCGTTAAACAATAACATACATGACTTAATGAACGCGCTGCTCTGGTCCCATGGAGATAGAGGCCAGGACATTTTTTGTTGCAGTTTTACCATAATGATTTGGAATCTAGCCCGAGATCTCTGCCTTTCATTTGCTTCTGTCTACAAACTCTCTGCAATGCCAGTAACCCAATACCAATCCAAATTACTGTAAGATGATAAATAAGGTAACATCTGTGACACTTTATGCTGCAAAGTCAGTGAAAACACGGAAACAGAGAAGTTGTTTTATTGGGTCAGCCCACCACCACAACTGAACGAAGAACAGCCTGTGTTGAGGAAATAAAAATTTAAGATTAAAATAATCCATTTTTACCCCCAAATATTTCACACATATAAATTCTGAAAGCTGGACAGTCTGAAGTGGACAGATCATACATCCTACATCCTACAGGCTACATGTATTGTTTGAGTGATGCACTATAATGCTAACTAGCAGGACCAGCCTGCTGTGCAAGTGAAATATCTGCAATGACAGAAACACTGAGCCTCATAACATCCATTACTGCCCTGCTGCTCGGCAAAGAGTGTGTGTATGTGTATGTGTGTGTGTGTGTTTCTGACATCATCTGAAGCTGTGACACTCTTGGGTACGGTATGTCAGCCTCCCTCCTCCCACACGTTCATTTCTGTAAACACACGCATATGTCGACGTGCACCCCGCACACACAGCGCACAGCTTCACACACACACACAGAGTTGTTTTCATACAACTTTAAGATTACTTTACTCCTCGGCTGTCTGTTAAAAGAAAAAAAACACACTGTTCTTTTTAAATAACAATCATCTTAATCTTCTTAAACATCATAAAAATTGATTTGTGGGAATGCTGGGTCTTTTTTTTTTTTTGCTTTCACATCTTGCAAATAATGTTAGCTGTCTTCCATGTGTTGCTGAAGTTTCTCAGGCCGTAACTGTCTCCACATGTCCAGTGAGGAGGCATATGGGGAATAAATAAAGCTTTTGTCAAAGGCCGGCTGGCCCTCGTCCTAGATTCTGCTCTTCTTCCTCTCCTCAGTGTCCCTTCATCAGGTGGCAGAGTAGACTGACATATTAACTCAGCTTTTATCCTTTGAACACCAGTGTGTGTACATGTGTGTATGAATTAATGTACAGTATGTCAGCTTGTAGTTCAAGTGTCTTTTCAAGTGTGTGTACACATGCCATTCACTGTGTGTACATTTCATAGTAAACATGAGTCTCTCTCTCTCTCTCTCTCTCTGAGTCTCTGGTCTCTGTATCAGAGTTCGTCCCGCGAAGCTCGTGCTGCGGGAGGCGGTGAGTCTCCGGTGACGCTGTTCTGAGCCACAGGGCGGATTCTGCCCTGTTGCGCCGTCTTGCGGGCGTGCTGCCGGTCCCAGTCTGTGGCCACCGCCTCGTCGTCCCAGATGGTGGAGGTCTCCGTGTCGCTGACGTAGCCCGGCTCTCCGGTGTAGTGGGTGGGATAGATGAGCAGCGGCTCCACGGAGAAGGCCTTCAGGTCTCGCGGCTCAAAGTGAGACATGTACTCAGTGCTGAGGAGGATGAGGGACAGATGGGGAGAGGGAATGAGAAACAAAGAATTAAAAGGGATGTTATGGACAATGGAAGCAATTTGATGGTGATTATAGCAGAGAGTAATGATCATCATTCAGCCATAAAAGATTTGCAAAATGGCTGTAACAATTTCCCAGAACCCAAGGTGATGTCTTCCGCTGTCCAAAATGGCATGAAACCCGAGACATTAAACTTACAATCATAAAAACCAGAGGAAAAGAGGCAAATGCTCTCATTTGAGAAACTGAAAACAAAACATGTTTTCTGCTTCTGCTTCTACACACATGCTGGGAAAATGGGCCATTCATTGCAAATGCAGTTAATGTCCTATTAATACACATATATGATCATTACATTCTAGTTTCAACCACACTAAAGATATAGCAGATATAAGGAGGTTTTGATGGTACTGTCCACCTGAATGTGATTGGATGTTACTCGTCAGCTGTGAATGATCCTGTGACTCTTTGATGCACCGCTGTTGCCAATTAGCTAAATAAGCAGTACCTGCCATTATCTAGGAGTGACTGGTGTCACCTGGCTGCAGATCAATGCACCAATCAATTATCAATATATTGTCAGTTACTTTTCTGTCAACCAACTCATCAATTAATCAACCAATTGTTTCTACACTACCCACAGTGAGGGATTCATGGGTAAAAAATCCATCTCCCAATAGGAAGCTTCACACAGGTTGTCTCATTTTTTGCCTCTTTTACCCATTAGTTAGTTAGTTAGTTCTCTGCACCCAACATGGTTACTAACTTATCCTGACTATTACTGCTTTCTACCAAAGGTCACCAAAATGAAGAGGAAGTAAAGCCAAACAAGGACTGAGAGTTCACTTGTTGCTGACTGTTTCGTATTTTGATAAACTTCTGATGCATCATATCCTGCTAACTGTACGTTTTTATGTTCAAACTCATTGTACCGGAACTTAATTTCTACCCAGACAGCAAATTTACAGGACGACAAATAGGGGAACAGGGTACTCTTCTCAGTTGCAAACCAGATTAGTCCTAATAGGCACGTTTATGAGTATTTTAAAAGCTGACGAGTCTTAAACCACAGTGATGGAAGAACTGAGATAAATTGAAGTTAGGTGGAGCTGATGAAACTCATTTACCTCTCACAGTGCTTCATGTTTTTTACCCTGATGTTTTACAACAGTTAGTTGGAGCATTATATAGAAGTACAAAGTACCAAAAAATGACAATACAGGTAACGTACGAGCTTAAGAATTGCACTTCAATAAAGTACTTAAGTAAATATACTCAGTTACATTACATCCAAGTGTACTTACACCAGATATGATAAAAAACAAACAAGACATTTCATTTCATTCCAGCAGCATCTTCATTGCGTCATATTGTGTTACACTATAAACGACACAAAACACAAACTACTATCAGCCTGTAATCGGCGGCCTGCAGCAGACCCAGAGAGGCTGTCGGGTGTGACACGTCAGCCAGGCGGAGTCACGCTCGTGCAGACAGAGGTCACCAAAGAGGTCAACTCCCTGCCGTCCCGATCATCTGTTTTAAGCCTGTCAGCACTCAGCGAGGACAGTGAAACCCTACACCTTTATTAGAGCTCAAGGCGAGTGACCCAGTGCAGCAAACAAACACACACTTTCTCTCTCAGTTTACCACATGCATTTGTCTTGCTTCTGTTTATATGTGTCATAAAGAAAAAGGGAAAGGAGCCTTTTACTGAAGATGTTAGAGTACATACAGATCTTGACTGAATATTACAAATAAGATGTGTTGTCTGGGCAAAAATAGACTGATTTTGAAGTTATTATGATGTCGCTTTGTGAAAAGTCTCAACTGATATTTTGTCTGCCAGCAAGACAAGCTAACGACTTTTAAAATGCTTGTTTTCTGTATGGAGTTCAGGGCTAGCTGCTCCATCAGACTTCAATATAACATCTTCTAAATTCAGAATAAAAATGAAGTGGTCATCGTAGTGATAACGTTAGCCAGGGTTGCACACTGGTGACGCTGAAGACAGGAAAGACACTTTGGGCTCCTTTACACAGAGATCGGTCCACAGAGTGTTACAGTCAACCAAGAAAGTTGGGGGAGGTCTCACTTTTTACATCATGCTACAATCTGTTGACATTTTGGAAATTAAAAAATATAATTTAAAAAATTTAAACTTCAAATTTCCAAATCACAAAGAAACGCTTATTACAATTTGATTGTAACATACAGCCCCTTTAAACTGAGCACACAATCCTCCCTGCCCTCATTTATGTAATATACACATTTTACATATTTTCTCTGCCAGTTTCCACATCTCTGTCCATATTTCTCATTTCATACACTGTAGAACAAACTCACCTTCTCTCACTGTTGAATAAACACACAGTGTATTCACTTGTAATCTATACACTGCACACTGGACACACATCTCCATGTATTTATATAGTAACACACACACTCACGCACACACCGTGTCCATCTCTACCCCACCCCCATGCCCAGACTTCTATCAATGGGAATCCTGTCCCCTTTTCCAACCGGCAGGAAGAGCCATGTTGGCCCACATTCCTCAAAGAGAGAGAGAAGGAAGGGGGAGGAGAAGTAGGCGACACAGGGAGGGAGTAGGTGGGCAAAAAAAAAAGGGTCTATGGAGGAGAGTGAGGGAATGCAAAAGAAGTAAAAGCAAAGAAAGAAAAAGAAACAAAGAGTGAGAGGAGAGCCAGGAAAGGTGCAGGACTGACTTACAAGATAAAAATGTAAAGGAAGAAAATAGGAGATTTTATGTAGGTGGTAGGCGGTGGAGCAAGAGGTGGAGGTGGAGGAGAGCAGGGCACAGCAGGAATCCCCCCCCTCAGAGGAAAGAAAGAAAAAAGCAGGCATTGTGTGTCCAGTGGCACCGTACCCACTGAACCCCAAGAACAATCCTTGCCCTGTGTGTGAGGGAGCACAGAAGAAGAAGGAGAAGGCGAAGAGAGGGGGGGGGCGGCGCTGGAAAGAAAAAGAACGAGGGACATAATCAGGGGGAACGAGAGAGGGAAAAATGGGTAGATGAAGAAAAATATAGGGATAATAACGTGTGGTTTACCACCAGAGAACAAACTAGAAAACTGTACAGTGTCCCACAGTCCAAGCGGGACATAAACGTGGATGTTTGTGTCTATCTATAGATAATTACTGTACAGTAGATCCTCTGCTCTGGTTTATTGCCCTCGAGTCCATTTTTGTGCATGCACACCATCCATGCATGCCTAAATTTAACAGACTGTGTTCTTAAAATGTAGCATGTTTATCCTGAATGTGGATTACCTGATATATTCTTATGTAAGAATGCACCTGCGATCATCTATTTGTGGTTCTTGGTAAATATTTGTCTATCCATTCATAATCCGGACCATCTAAAAAGTGCCTTTGTGTCTGTGTTTGCAAACATTATACAGAAATATCTCTTTCTCTGCTTTGTGGTTTTACATGCCTTAAATAAAACATGCCTCTGTGTTGCACGTGCATGTTATTCCTTTAACGTTAAGCATATTGCATTCATGCAGCACTGTAATTTTAAATCAAAGAAAACTGAAGTAAAGACTGACTTTGGGTGCTTGTTGAACATGACAGGCAGGAATTCGTCCACAGGCAGCATCCTTGTGAAAGGTTCGGCAGCCAGTAGCTTCCTGGCTCCTTGCTGGGACAGCGCATAGCCGAGTGTCCAGTAGGAGTAGTCGGCCTCCACCAGGTTGTTTATGCCGTCTACGGACTGCTCAGGCTGCTGCACCTGCATGCGTTTACGCCCCACGTAGCTGGAGCAGAGACAAAAAGAGCATGTTGACAAGGCCTCGGACAAAGGGTGCAAACATTTATTTTGCACACACGTTTCATTCAAAGAGAAAGTGTGTGTGTTTGTGTGTGTGTAGATGGGTGTGCGTTCTTACATCAGGTCCCAATCCAGCTGGGCTTTGTCTGTGTCGTCCATTATGGCCTGGAGTCGCCGTTTAAACCTGGGCTCAAACCTTACGTCATCCTCCAGAACAAGAACCCTCTGGAGGCCCTGCTCCAACACCTGATGGTAAGAAAAACACACAAGTTAAAATCAAAGTATAACAGCTGTGGGTTTTGCTAGCTGCCCAGATGTTTTTTTCTCTTTTCACATGATTTCTGGTGATGAATGTCCTTAGTTCTTCTTTTTCTCCAATAGGTCTCATGCAACATAAACTCAAGACAAACAGATGGGCAGAATCCCTTGAATCCAAGTATTTTAAAAAGGTCCTGAAAACCCTTTTATGTGCTTCACCTTCTTAAAATAAGTAGTATTTTCTGCCAAGGTTAGAACAGTCTAGTTATTTCTTTTCATTTCTTTTTCTTTTGTTTTTTCTTTCCAGATGCTTCCAATATTTCAGTTTGATAATGCAGGTTATTGCACCCATTATCTGGAGCACAGAATGGCCACTAAACAAGTTCATTTTTGCTTTGTTAGTCTCTACAGCAACTGAAAACTAGGTGGAGAAACATCGTATTAACACATTTTAAATTAACAGACACAGACAACTTTTGCTATGATGTCATAGTTATAAACCCACATACCAGCACGCAGCCGTGTCACCACAACTTTATAATAGTAATATGACCAGTTAATTCTGATATTGTGTGGGAAAACTGATCTAATTAGTAAAAAGAGGTCGACGTTTGTCAGACTGCTGTATAAATATTCTTCAAGCCCTGTCAGTCCTTCACATTGTACGCTGTAGTAGAAAACTGGGATATTTGCTACAGAGGTGGTGAAGTTGAAATATTTTGCTCTCACAAGATCTGCAACCATCACTCTTACACTACACAAACTTCTCTTTTTTTTCCTATATTTGTGCATTACAATGCATATCCATCGCCCTCACCTGCATCCATATAGAGTGATGGCTGAGGAAGCAACCAATCTCGCCTCTGGTCAGGACTCGACCTGAGTAAGGGTCCTTGTAGCCCGGCATCATCTCTATTCCCAACGCCTGCAGCTGGGACGTATTGAGAGCTCTAAGAGAGGGGGAGAAAAGGCGTAGTGGTGGGAAAATAAGAGTATTTCCTTTAACTACACTTGTCATTATGCAGCCTGTTGTCAGTGAAAACTGCAAAACACAGCAAAGTCAGACTCGGCGAGCTGCGACAAGTAATACGTTTTGCCAGACAAACACAGGCTGGGAGAAGGATTAGGACATTCTCAGCTGTGGATTAAAGTAAGCGCTGAGGAGGGAAAGCAAGTCAAACATATTGCTACAAGCACCAAATCACTGTTTAGACAGGATGTTTGGATGGAGACGTCAGAAAAAGTAGCGACAGACGGGATGACAATGTGGTGTCATTACGTTCAGGGAGGAGAGTTAGAGCGCATCAGATGTCTTCAGTAGAAAACTTTTGTTGTGGTGCAGAATAAACCTTGCTTCAGAAACGTTTTGTCACAGAGAGGAAATTTGTTTTCAGGATTAAATCAGCCTTCAGGTCAGTTCACCGGGTGCACGCAGGGCCGTGCGTTCGTGACCTACTTGCCGTCCACTGCGTCTGTCAGCGTGGCATGTAGACCCAGTGAGGCCATTGTTTTCAGCATCCTGGTTCTCCTGTCCAGCCGGCGCTTGAGGTTGATCAGGAAAATCTAAATGAAAAAAACGGATATTAATTTTGTTCTCCCTAGAAGTGTTCCTGACGGTTTTCTGGAATGTTTTTTTTGCTCAGTGTCGCTATCCATCGTTGTACCACAGGAGATGCATAATGCAAAGCAACAGAGGAGAGATGAAACAAAAGTTCAGAGATGTAGAAGGTGAAGGCAAGGGCAGCGGAAGAAGAAGAAAAAGGAGACCCAAGGAAAGGACAGAGACTGCTACAAAAACAGGAAGTGTGTGTTACTGATAAACAATAAATATACAGAGAGGCGGATGTTGAGGAGCTCCAGCACACTCAAAACTCACTTTGTCGAAGCCTATCGTGTCCTGCGGTGATGGCGGAGAGTACAGGTGCTCAGAGGGCTCAATGTCGTGGTCAACTGTTGACAGAGAGAAGGCAGGGGATGAAAGGTTAAGACAGCAAAAACAGGATGAGAAAATAACTGCATTTCCTCTTGTTTATTTAATTAGGTTTATTTAAGATCTGAGCAGAGAGAAGGAGTAACAGAGGCCAAAAGGGGAAGAAAGGGAGAAGGTGGTGAGGGTTGAAAAAACAGAGAGAAGGAGGAGACAGTATAGAGGAGGAAGGGGAGGTTGAAGAGGGTTGACAGGATGCAATCACAAAGGGTCAGGGAGGTCAAGAAGGAGAAGAAACAAACCTGAGAGGTGAAGTAATCAAGGAGTGACACACAGTAAAGTCAGTCACAGCTGGAAAATGTGTGTGCATCTGTGTGTGTGTGTGTGTGTGTGTGTGTGTGTGTGTGTGTGTGTGCGTGTGTGTGTACTCACTCAAAGCTTCCGTGATGGTGTGTATGAAACTCTCGCTTTCATCCTCCACATTCTGCTGTGCTTTGAGAGGAACGGGCAGGAAACCATAGTGTTCTCTGTTGCACACATACATCTGCACGCCTGAAACACACACAACACACACACACACATTTGGTTTTGTAAATGCAACCTCTTGACCCAAACATTTCAAATAAACACATGCATTAGACCACCCGGGGTCCTCAGTCCACCTAACAAACAATGAATAATAAATTATCAGGACATGTAATGCACATCAGGCAATGAGAGGTTCTTTTGTTCATCCTACATTTTTCTTGAGATAAAAACTCAACACTGCATTGGATTACACTTCAGAATGTGCTAAAAAAAAACAAAACTCCTGAATGTGTTAACCCTAAGGTGTGTGTTACTTCTTCTACTTTAATATTTCACGCTTTTGTGAGTATTGAAGCTAATTTGCCCAATGGAAGAAACCAGAGTGTTTGTGTGAATGGTTTTGTGTGTTTACTTTTCAGCTGGCAGGCAAATACCACACACTCTTGATGTCTATGAAATGGAAAGCTTAATGGGTCTGTTTGTTTCCTACGGATCATTATTCACGTCAAACACACAAACACTGATATTGTTGCACACTTACAAACATGCCGCATTCGCCGTCAGGACACACACATGGATCCACTGTTCCCTGCCTTTACCCATTTGCCTTAATCTGATACATGTGTACAAAACCAATAAAAAAGCATGCAGCCTTACACATTGGTGCGCACATGTGGATTAAAAAGCAGTTTGCAAATGACTACTGATGAATTTATGAAGAGCCTGACAGCGTTCAGATCACCAAAGTGAAGCTTTCAAGTGGCCTTTGCAGCCCTGCACCAAATGTAGTCGTTTGTTGTGAGCTGACCCGCTTGACGTGCCGAGAAAGCAAACACCATGATGTCATCGAATGCCCAGCTGTAGTCCGGGTGAGGAGGGTAGAAGGCCAGATCCTTGCTGGACTCACGACGCAGATCTACTAAAAACGTGCTGTGCACCATGGGAACAGGGAAGCAGCCGAGCCGCTTCCACTCCCTGATGGGCTGGTAGTCCGGGGTTCGCTTATAGTAGCCCTGCCAGAGAAGAGGGGGGGTTAAGAAAAACAGGTTCAGGTACAAAAAGCTAGTGGAGTGGATCAACAGATGTGTGAACAGAAGTCCAAACGGTACCTGTGGGGTCATGCCACACCAGAAGTTGGAGTAGAGCGAGCGAGACTCTAACATGGGAGCCACCAGGGTTAAGTTCTCAGCCATCAGCAGGTTGAGCACACGGGGATTGGTCAACAGGTTGTCACTGTCTACAAACTAGAGAGGGGACAGGCTGAGTGTCACTCGTGATTTAAGCCAATTTTTAAATTAAACCAGAGGTGGCTGATTAAATATGCTCCTTGAATGTAAGTAAAATAAATTCTAATAAAGACAAGTGACTTACTTAAAATAAGTTACACAGTCTTGCTTTAATGCAAATGACAAATCTTATGATTAAATATATCATTTTGCAGTGCACAATGCTACACATGAGGTAACCAGTCAAACCCAAATCAAAACATTACTATGGCCTTTAACTGATGACCCTCAGTTTCAAACCTGAAAATCACTCTATGTTCTCAGTACTTAAACTTATTTAAGGATAGCTGTGGTTCAGGCAGAAAGCACTAGTGTCGTCCTGACATTTTCTGATTAGTGGCTATTTCATTCATGCTTCACAATCACTGTCATCAGCTGTGTGGCTGACTATCAGCATCCAATCATATCAATGCAACATGACCATTTTAACTGTTAATATGTTCTTGCCAAGCACTCTTTGCCCCCTAGTCTTCTGCTTTTGTGTTATGTACTTGGTGCAGATAATTTCAACTAAAATGTAGTGTTCATGTGTTTATCAAGTCTTCCAAACTGCATAGCCATTCCCTATTTATGGCCAATTGGTTGACACTAGTGACTGAATTTATTGCACATTGCTGAAAAGATAAAATAGCATCGAAGTCTTACTAGTATGTAGTCAGCCCATCGCTCCCTTGCAGCCTTCAGCGCCGCCTGTCTCAGCTTCATCACATGGTTGAACCTTGAGGGAGGCCAGTGCTTCGGGCCCCACTCGTCTGTGTAGGACCTGATGCAGAGATAAAAAGCACTTCACTTTCTTCACAGTCTTCACTTTTAATACTAGAACACAGTACTCATGTGAGAATCAAATCAGGAAGGCTGAACCACTTTGAATGGCTAATAAATGTGTGGAAACAGTGACTCACTTTGGCTCCTCCATGGGTCTCCACTCCACATAATGGTAGACACGCTGGGCTCTCTTCAGCCATTCCCTCAACATGGCCGTGGTGTTGTCTGTATTATGGTCTGTTGCTGCCCTGAAACATCAACGCAGACAACACAGGATGTCATTCAGCTGAAGCAAACTCTCTTGACCATCCGCCGTATGAGAGAGCAGCCACAGACGCCCGCCGCCCGAAGTGAAGTGCATCTGCTAAACACTTGAGACGTAAACAGCTGTGCCTGTGTAGAAACAAGCCTCTCGGCATGTCAGGACTATTTTTAGGTGATGGGATCCTCTGGGAAAATAAGAGGATGTGAAGGCGAATGCAATGCAGAATGCTGTTAAGTTCCATCAGCTTGAGGTAACAGGGAAGAGGTTGTGACACTTGACATTCAGACAGCATGCTATGGAAGAAGATGCTCGGACCAGATCGGTCTAATTACTCTGTGATGCTGCAACAGGCCTCCTCACTGCCTAATTACCTTTGCACTACTGGAGCACGGGCAAAATCTAAGGAGTGTAATGTGTGAGTGTAATGAGTGTAATGCCACTGACATCCATCACTGAGGTGTAATTTACTTCATCTGAATGTGTATACTGATGCACTATGTGTCAGCAACTAGGCACGGAAATATTGCATAGACAGATAGACAGAACACCAGTACACACACACACATACACACACTCATACCTGTAAACACATGATGTAAGTGTACAAGTTAGCACAGATGCAGCTGCTTATTTGTCACACCCGTGGTTTGCACTCTTCATGGAGATTTCCACCTCAGCTTCAAGAGCTGACTCAGAGAAGACACTGTGCTGCTGTTTGTGCGGGTAAGAGTGTGTGTATATATAGATATATATATAAATGTATGCAAAAAAAAACCTAAAACCTAAACCTGTATCACAGCACAGTTCGCTATCACTCGTACACACTTGAGTTTCAGTAAAATAAATATCACCTGTCTTTGCATTCAAATTGCCCTTTTAAAGAGGAAAGGTCAACAGAATTTGAGGCAGAGGCCTGTACTCCAATGTGGGCATACAAACTCACACACACACACACTTAGTGAGATGGAGTTTTCCACTGCTTGCTGTAATATTCCTCGCTGTACACTCTCCAAAATCACACCCAATTTTAGACTAGCTGGACAGAGATAGAAACACACACGCACACACTTCTTGTGCTGCCTCCTCCTCCTTGCTGTTTAAGTAACTATAGTTCCAACACAGAAGATAACAGTGTTGACACACTTCTTTACCCGTGTTTAGCACAAACAGCAATACAGAAACATCTGTTTTCACACAGAAATGCAGAGATCACACATCAACATGTACGGTCCTGCGTGGCACTCGTAGCTTAGTCAGAAAGAGACAGATCATTCATGTGTTTGACATTTTAATCATTTTCAGTCCAACGGATAAATAGCTCATCAGACAGAACCAGCAGCTGGAGAGGTGCCAAAACACACAGGAGGGGAGACAGAGCTTTCAATAATTCCAATAGTATGTGTTTGTGGGCGTGCTTACACTTGTGGATGTGACAAAACATGAGGATGTTCATTTTTGTGTCCTGGGAATGTTGGTTTTACAGGAGCGTGACCGGTGATTTCTCTGTTGCACAAGCAGTGGTTTACAATTTTACGTGAATCTGTTGAGTGTCTGTAAACAGTTGTTAGTATGTGTGTTAAAAAAAAACACGTGTGTGCAAGCACATGTATGTGTTTATTTGCGTATAACTGCCCATGACAGCAAGAAAGAAAGAAGTTGGCCCATGCTGCTTTTTTATTTTAGGCTAGAAGCACGCCGAAACACCTGATTCGCTGGTAATTAGTAGATGTGCACACACATTTACACACTTTGTGAACGATTTAACTGCACATCGCTGGAGGGAATAAATGTGTGTCTGCATGCCATCTTCCAATGACAGACTCAGCTCCAGGCAGGGACTTACTAACACATGGTACGGTATGTGGGAACATACAGTACATATATGTGCATGCGTAATGGTACAGAAAGAGCTGGGAGGACTGTGGGTTGGAAGGGAAGGAAAAGAGAGAGAAAAGGAAAGGAGATTGTGTCAGTGTCAGTGTTTAAGAACAGACTTAAAACTTTCCTTTTTGATAAAGCTTATAGTTAGGGTGAGCGCAGGCTCACT
>JBAJHX010000106.1:17797214-17812228 GCA_037176925.1 Amniataba percoides
CAGATTGTAAAGCCCTCCGAGGCAAACAATGTTTGTGATTTTGGGCTTTAAATAAATAAAATTTGAAATTTGAATTTTAGATTTATGTGTGCATCACTTTATTTTACTGATAAATATAAACTGAAAAAGGGCAGAACTGTTCTGAAACATTACCATCGATAAAGAATAAAAATCTTGGTTAATTCCTCACAGAGCTCATTAAAACTCCACAGAACTCATAAATGATTGGACTAACTGTGTTTTACAGATATCACATTAAAATGCTAATGATGCATTTTTTCTTTGGCTCGCAAAATCAGAATGAATAAAAACCTCAATATAGTCTCTTTTTTTGTATTTTTACAGGCTCGTCTTGCTTTGTTTTGATAAATAACACGATTTTCTCAATAAAAGAGAAGCATTAGCCTAACTACAAAGCATTTGGAGCTAAAACTTCTACACATGTATCACAACTGCCAGATCTACAGGATGCTACAAGTTCAAAATGCATTTATTCGACACTGGTCCTTGTTTTTCATATCTTAAACGCCCATCTCTCCATCTGCCCAGCCCCTCTGAGTACTCAGGATACATGCAAACACGTTTTTGTTCATTGTTCACAACATGCTTGATCAGGCAAAACACAGACAAGGAAACTGCCTGGACTACATTGATTTCTACTTCTGACCTACCTCATCTTGCACTTTCTATCATTTCTAACTGACATCCTCTACTTCACCTCAGTTTATTTTAGACACATCTTTCCGTCTTCAGGAGGCAACTATGGGCTCCCTCTCTTCAATTTCCTCTTCCCTCAAGCAAGATAAGCCACTGCAGCTGAACTGTACTGTACTGTGACCTCCGCGCCAAGTCGAGGAGCCTTCCTGTGAAATACTTCAACTCTGCCGAGCTGACGTCTCAGAAACTGCACCGCTGTGAATATTACAGACACACATGCACGTCTGCACACAGCGAGCAACATTTCACAGAGGTTTGTGACAATGCTTAAAGCCTCTGCACATGATACAAAGATACAGAAATATGGACTCTTATCCTCCTCCTCGTTCCTCCGTGCTGCCACATCTCTTTTTCCTGCCTTGCGCTGGGTCTCCTCATTCCTGTTTTGAAGTTTACAGTAAGCTGCAGCCTCATTATTGCGCTGCCTGCAGCGCTGGGTTAGGCTTCCTCTCCCCTTTTCTGTCTTTATGATCAGCATCTGGACAACATATGCTTCACCAGGCCTCACCTTTTCATCCTGCCACTCCTTCTCTCTGTTGCCTCAGAGATGTCCATTTATTCTTCCCTCATTTGTTCTAATCTCACTGCACTAAACCATCTGTCCTTTCACCTACTTACTTGCATAAATCGCTCTCGTCATCTCTTGTCCCTCTTGCGCACATCTCAAAGCATCCACATATTATTACACCTGTGCTTAATCAGTGCTGCAGAAGCTATTGTGCAGTATTACCTTCAATATAAAAGAGATTTCATTGCAAATCGGAAGTCAGGATATTCCAAATGAGTATTTAAGTCAATTCTAATACCAGATTGTATGATGAAAAGTGCAAATTCATGTACAGCATTTTATGAAAAGTAGTAGCCACAGTCCATATAATATTACCATGAATTTGAAAGTTAAAATTGTGAAACTTGCTGTGAAGCCTATTGGGTTTGGTTGGACTGTGCAGTGCAGCAATCATGCACTGAAACACAATAACACGTTGGTCACATCTGCATCCCCTAACAGGATTATCAACCCCCTTCATCACTCTCTCTGGCTCTCTCCCTCCCACTTATTAGGGATATCCACCGCAGGAGTGCGTCAGGTAACAGGCAGCGTGTCGAAGGCTGACATCTGGGCTTAAACACAGAGGCTTGTCCCTGAGACTGGCCCTTTTGGATAAACACAGGTCTGAAAGGCTCCAGCAGGTCAGTGTCGGCCAACTGTTGATCAAATAAACTATCTAATATCACTGCCAATAATGACCGGGTGCTGCATATAATTACAAAGCAAGAATGCCTCTTTCAGACCTGAGCGTAAATGCCTTTAAAACATAATAATCATGCTAGTGTGTGTGTGTCTGTGTGTGTGTGTCTGTGTTGACTTTGCAGTGTAGTCTCTCCACTGAAGGCTGACGTGGCTGCAAGCCTCTTGATGGTCTCGCGGGGCAAAGGAGAGGGAGGAGGGGTTAGATGAGTAGAGAGAGATGGAGGGGAAAGGGACAAGAAGAGGGGGAGGTAGGGTGGAGGGAGGGGTCGGTGAGGTGGGACCTCTGGACTGAAATTCCTCATGACTCTCAGGGTCAACAGAAGTAGCCAAGGCTGGCGGGCTTGCACTTAAGTGTAATATTCAGGATTCATATTCAAGACTCGGAAAGATATTCACCATGGTTAGAGAAAGGCACCGCTGACTGTTGGTAAGACACATGATGAGATACCTGGCCTCCAGTGCTTTATGGTCATTCACCACCTCGATCTTGACACAGTCACATTTTGCTAAACATTTTCACTGGAGGTATTTCATTTGTAGGGAGCCTGGGCTAAAGCATGAGATGGTATCTGCAGACCAGCTGTACAGTCACCCCCTTCCTTTTTGGTTTAAGAAATTGAAACAGGACTCCATGATGGTAGCCATTACTTCAATCAGAACATTCACCAAAAATAGCTTTCGGTCATCCTGGATTGCTTTTGCGAATTTCCCTTCCCATGGACCCTGCATTGAAATTATTTCAGGTGCTGGGAAAGATTTGAAAGTGTTGCATTTTCGTGGTTCAAACATTCATAATACAGGAATTATTTGTTGGCAGTCTAAAGTGTCTTTCTAACAGTTTTACAGAATTCTCTTTTAGCACGTCGTCCAGTGGGTGAATGTTTTTTTTTTTTTGAGTGGTAGATTTTCTTAGGCACAGTGGCGTATTTGGTCATTGGGGCAAATTAAACGGAGTGACTGTGTCGAGTTCTTAGAATACACACGTCCTTCCCTCTGTCTCGTGGCACCAGGAAAGGCTGCCCTCGCCCTGAAAGGACATCTGTTTTCATAAAAAAAAACATGTCTGCAGGTATCACTATATGCTAATGATCTACCTGTGTTAGTCTCCAATGTAGTGACTTATTTCTCTGCAGTTTTGTACAAATTTGGTAAAACTCTCTGAATGCATATTCTCGGTTAATTTCCACACTCACTTTGATTTTAGCTGGGTAGATGAAAGGAATACCATGTCTTTTTTTTTGCATCGGAACTCTAAATATTTGTTCTGAAACACTTTGAGGCAATTTTTCATATGACCTGTCAGAAATTGAATTGTTTAAATGTTTTTTTTTATGGACACAGCTATTTAGACTATGTAAACATCCAAAGCAAGTGCCGTCATAGCAACTCATTATTTGTAAAATAAGAGAGGGAAAGTGAGCAAAAACTCAGAAGCAGATGGAAGAAGTGATGGAGAATGCCGGGAAAGAGGGAGGAAATGAGAGAAAAAAAAAGAGGGAAGGCAGGGAAAGAGAGGGAACACGGTGCTTCAGTAGTGAAACTGATGACACACTCAGACAGATGGACAGACAGGTAGATGCTAAAATTATATTTCCTCTCTGAGAACACGAGCACCAGACTTTCTAATGAATACCCCACTGTTCATTAAAGCATTGCTCCAAACACTCTACCTGACTGATGAACAGTGGACCTGTTTCTTCCTCTCTCTCACTCACTTTGCTTCTGCCTCTAATCTCATTCCACGTCTCCCTCTCCAGATAAGAGCGCTCATACCAAGATGCCATTGTGTTTCAGTGTTTGCCAGCTCTCTCTCTCATTACTGTGCTGCCAAGCTCTGACAATACTGCTGGAAATGTGCTGGAACACATGGGGCATCTAAGCAAGAATTCACAGTCCGGAGCCAGGAACAACCATTTCCACTCCCGGGGAGAGAGAAAAAGAGAGTTCTAAAAAGGCTTGGGGATTGGAAAGTCAATGCTCTTTGTTTATTGCACTTGATTGAACAGATCTGCTGGGTCTACAGAGGAAACTTTCCCATGAACACTTGCTTCAGGGCAGAGAGGATAGGGCTTGAATGTTGGCAGGTACAGCGTCGTCAGCTGCATCCCCTCAGCTTTACAGAGAGTTTGCTGCTTGAGGCTCAGTGAAGGGCTGGCAAAGATTGGACTCTGAAGTCACTGCGTTTGGAAAATGGACATTGGGCCATATAGTAATTTCTGATAATAACACCTCTTCATTAGGTGTGACATTTCTCTATTTCCACATATGCCCTGCAGGTATTTAAGCAGTTTAATAAGAGATGTGACTCATTACCTCTCAAGTTTGACTTAACGCCCATTTCAAAGTGATCACCAACCGTAAGCCTAAATACTTCATGCCCTCTTCACACCAGAACCAAGCACATTGTTGCACTGCATGGCATGTTCCTTCACTGCAATGAATACCGCCACTTTATTTTGAGTCAGTCACACATTTGCTGCCATGCTGTAAACACCCACTAGACTACCAAATGTGTATTCATCCATGGTTGAAAATAGTCTCCAACAGATGCACAATTTAGTCTTGTTTGTAACTTTTGCTAAAAACCACAGTGCCCAGCTCTTTTAGAGTATCCCTGAGGCTTTTTTTTAAAAGTGAAACTACATAATTTGAGCTCTTGGCCTTGCAGTAAAGGACCAGGGAAAGTTGGAGCAACCTAGAGGTATAATATTGAGTGGACAATGAAAAATAAAGAATGACAATATACTCATAGTGTACATCCTTTAAGTTCATGTGGTCCTTATTTAAGAAGATTGAACTTGGCCATACTCACATTTCCAGTGGCTGAGTTTCACTGTTCAAAGCCACAAACGCAATGTGTCTGAAATATCACGTTTGATATGGTGGAAACATACTCCAGATGTAGCTGCATCACTCGGGAAAAGCGATGGTTGACTTTCTCACAGCAGAGTGGCGACGACGCAGTGCCAGATGTGTTCCGATTATTCAATCTGAAGCCATCTGAGACTCAACTTTAACTAGTCGTGTCTGAAAACGAGCGTGTGGCTTCGATGACAAATGTTCTGGAAAACGTTGTGTTGTGGAAAGATGAAGCTGAGGGAGGGTGAAGATATGGGAAGCTATTTCAGTTTGTATGAGGCATGTACAATGTCGGTTTTTCAAAGGACATTGTGCAAACATCTTCCTCTGCTCCAGTGAATTTGTGTCATTACTGGCTGCTTATCTGGAAAATATCACCCTGCGTCTCTGGAGGTCAGGGTCAGATACGTGATCAGATGTCAAACGGCCTTTTAACATTTCCCAGGGATTGGATATGACTGCAGAATACAGCTCCTCAGGTGATACTGATTGGGAGGTCAGACATGATTGTGGCCTGTTACTCTATACATGAAAGTTCTGGCTTATGAAGTAATTAGGGAAGTGAATGGAAAACAGGGAATGAGCCAGAGGAACAGAGCAGAAACGCACATCTATTATGTGTGCGATAGAATTCAAACACATGCAGCATATGTGAGATGAGACACAAATGCTTGCACCAGAACATTGGACACAATCAAACACGCTCTTTTTAGTATAGTGCGCCAGTACTGTGATGTAATAGATACTGACACACACCGAAAGCATATGCTGCTAATCATTCACAAATGCCCATGTCGTCCGCACCAAAAAAACACACAACAGCCTATTTTATCCTCATAATTTATTCCGTACATTTGGATAAACTGCTCTCCTAAAATGGCCAAATTCTCCGCATGACAAAACGAGAAAGAATTTGTGCTTCATTGGTGTGTTCTCACACAGGAATGGGGCCCGAGGTAACACACCTGGCATGTGGAAACCCCTCACAGAACCATCTAATATCACAACACTGATAACCTGTTCAGCATGTTTGAGTCCTTCCATTTCCTCCATGAGCAGCAATAGAACTCCCTAGTAAGTAACAAAACCAAAAATATTGACCTTTTAAAACCTCATCAAACAATCAGTGACATCCACAGACACAGACCAAGAAACAAAAAAAACTTCTAGCAAGCAAGTGTGTGACCATATTCAGTAGTGGGGCTGCCCTGAATACATGTTTAGAATAAAATGACAGGCGTAGTGCATTTTATGTAGTTAAATCTGAATGTTTAAACTTGTACACAACATTAAAATGTGTAGGCTAGTTACCCCTTAATTTGTGCAGTTTTATTCTACATTTCTTGCATCTTGCATTTGTGGTTACAGGCACTGTAAATGTGGATGATGGTGGGTTGCTGCTCTGCATGCAAAAAAGTACAGAGAGTTTTCTTTACAATAAAAAAGAAAATGTCAGGATAAAAGCTGATT
The DNA here is from genome assembly GCA_037176925.1 of Amniataba percoides. Taxonomy (NCBI): domain Eukaryota; kingdom Metazoa; phylum Chordata; class Actinopteri; order Centrarchiformes; family Terapontidae; genus Amniataba; species Amniataba percoides. The sequence continues at coordinate 17,803,513 of JBAJHX010000106.1, forward strand.
CGCCAAATAAAATGCAATGGCCAGCTATTTTCAACGACATGTCTAAACTTTTAGCTGAGGTGAAGGCATGCAGTCATGTCAGGAGGTTTTGTCCTTTATTTCTGCACAGTACCCAATAAGCGGTTTTCAAAAGTAAGATTTGGCACTTTGTGCAAGAAGGCAAGCCCCTGCAGAACACATCACTGCAGTCAGCATAAATCATACAGTCAAAAAGACTAACCCAGCATTCAAGTCTAATTTTATATCTTCCGTTTATTGCTGCATATGTCAGAATATAATTTATTTAATGTTACGTCAGATCACATGGAGCAAATGATTTCTATCAGATGCTTGGGTGGGGCTGAATCAACTAATCTCACATCAATTTCTGTGTGATATGATCTAGTAGGTACAGGATAAAATTACATTTCCCTTCCCTTAGAATTTGACAGGCATTACAGTATATATGGCATATCTGTCACTGAGGCATTCGGTGTGCACATATTTGGGCAGCTGTGGAAAATTCTTACACATCAGTCACATCACACCTCAGGGATCTTTAAGAGTTACAGCTGCTGTGCCAGTGGTGTTGTAATAATAGGGAAAGTCGGTTGTTAAAAGCTAAGCAGTGGAAAAGTCATTCCAAAAATCCATCCCCATCTTTGCATTGTCTCTGAGTACAAAGTGGTGGTTTTATGATAAATGAGCAAATAAACAACCTGACATTGTTTAAGAGAGAAAGGCAGTGCTGCGAGGAAGCTGGATGATGTCAGCACTCTGACATCCTCTTTATGGTTCAGTTTTCTCTGACAGGCCTACAAATCATCATCTCAACCCTCAGCTCAGCACCTGGGAAAGCAGTCCACCATGTGAACACCGCCGGGAGGCAACAGGCAGCAGGCAGCCAGCGACAAGCAGCATCACAAGCTGAATAATAGTTGGCTGGCCCAAACTTAAGAGAGAATGGTCTGCATTGATCAGAGTTCACTGATTTTAAAACCTTTATTTTCCTTTGAAGCTGCTGACTAGAAACAGTGACTCCTGTGGTGACGCAACCACAAGCTGGCAAAAGATTAAAGCTGTTTGACCTCTCACTCCTGCAGAGTCCAGCAAGGTCTAAGGCTGTGTAACCTTGGTTGTATGTCATCCCTCCGGTCCCTTTCTCCATATTTAAGGTCAGTCCTCCACGAAACAATTCTTGTGTTCTCAGCTCTTGAAATATGAGTGAAGAGTCACAAAAGTAAAGTGATAGTCCAATTTATCTGACTTGCATGTTTTTGTGCATATAAGTCAGATAAGATGTTGAGTGAAGAAACCTCAACACCTGGACCAAACTCACACCGACACATGGACAACAAATCAAGACCCCAACTCAGGTCAGACCAGGTTCAAACCCACAACACTCTGGCTGTGAGGTGGCATTGCTAACCACTGAGCCTTCACACTGAGCTTGGTGTGAAAGACTTTTACACGTGAGAGATGTAAATCTCACCTGTCACCCAAACTCTGTACTGAGAGCTGAAATTTATTTCCTTTATCTATAAGTGTGACTTTCTCCTGCTGGTGCTTCAGCAATGGTTTCTGAAACTCCTGCGTCCTATGTCACAGTTCAGCTGCACTGAGCACAGCTGTTGGCAGGTATGAAAACAGACTTCTTGAATTGTCACTGGTCAGATTACACAATATGAATTCTACTATAGTACCTTACCTATCGCTGTCTTGTTAGGGCCAAAGAAGCAGCAAGAAAACAAACGGACAGAGGAAAGTACACGTGGTCAAGCTACTGTGAGAATGCGGATTAACCAACCTGCTAAATGCCCTCTGGGTAATTTCCCAGCATTGTTGACCACCTTTTCGTCGCCTGACCACCCCCCCTCCCCCCTTTCTCTGAATTCCTGCATTCTTTCATTCTTTAACAGCAGTGTGAGAGTCTTTCTTGCCGCTCTGCCACTTTTCTGTAAGACCTGCACCCACTTGCAGAGGGAAAAGCTTCTAAAGGCAGATTTTCCTGACCATCCCAACTGTCAGGATGAGTCAGGGCTGAACTAACAGGGTGGAGGAGACCTGAAGTGGATGATCGGTGCAGATTATCCTGTGAACAGGCTCAAACTGGAAACTTTGGTCCTCCCAATATCCTCGGGCCAACCAAAGCCTGTCTAGATTTTTGGGAACATGCAGCATTTTGTCATCTGGTCAGGTGGTTAAGCAGCATAAGGCATTTCAACACCTACTCCCGTGTAGTTTCTCCACTTGTTCCATTTTTTAAAAAATGATGTAATCCGCATTGTAAATCTAGCATGAAATGGCAATGCTCTACTATCCAGATCATCCCAGATGGTTGTGAAATTACAGATTCAATGAAAGACGTCTGCAAAACCCTATCATATTCATACTGCAAAGTGAATGCAAGCTTTTCTGCCATAAAATAAGAAACAACCAAATTTAAATTGTCGTCAATCAATGAGAAAATCTAGTGAAATACAAGTTCTTGTGCCCTGGATTTGATCAAGGTCGGAGAGGGACCTTTTTACTCTCTAGGTTTGTCCCCAGAAGTTCTCTTTATGTTTCAACTCTCTCTCATAAGTATGCACATTCACCCAAACCCACACACGGATACAAATACATTTCTGTGGTCCCATTGGAGGGCAATCACTATTAGAGGAGGAGCAACTGCTAAGACACCAGAAAGTCTCCACCACCACCCTTATTATCATATTTAATCTTTCACATCCTTCTTCTCTGCTCCTCCTCACGCTGTCTCCCTTGGATTGCATGTTGGAAATGAGTAGAGGGGAGATGAAGAGAAAAAAAACAATCCTCAGCTCTGCTGAAGCCTGAAGCTCCAGAGAGGGACTACTGTAAGGAACATCGTGTCCCTGCAGAAAAAACTGCAGCTTCACAGACGAGATACTGGTGTTGCTATTTGCATCTTTTTGATATGTCTTGATATTCTTCTCATCAGTTTGTCTCTGATCCGTAGAGACTAGCTGTGGGTCGTAGTAAAGTGGAGAAAGGTGACTGCTTTCCCGGCAAAGATGTGTATCACGTAACCGCAAAGTCCTTGGCTTAAGTCCAGCTGGGGTCTCTCGCCTCACGTCATCCCCCTCTCACTATTTCCCCAAAGCGTCTTACTACCCTGCCCCCTAAAAACAAAAATGCATTACAACTTTTTTTTCCAGTAGTAGGGATGTAAATTATCTTAAAATACACAATCAAAGTCTTTACTACTTCTCTGTTTTAAACTGTGGTCGTCAAATTACAATCAATTATCTCTCTGTGACAAACTGCAAAATGCTATAATGTGGATTCATGCATTTAGTGAGAGTTTTAGAGAGAATTACAATTTGACATTTACTGGGTGGTTTGGCTTACATGTTGGGCAGTAATAATGCAGACAGAAACAAAGAGGCACATAGCTCCGTGACCTATGCTGAGTATAACGTGTTTTATTCAGCCACCAAAAGCCAATTAAGTTTTTTTTCCTTACTTAGAAAAATCATCGCTTTTACCATCTTTAAATTGTTTTTAAGAAGTATTTCCACTGTTTCCAGTTGCGACAGAAACAAATCAGCACCACATACCGCAATGTCTCTATTCAGTAGTTCTCATTTTCATCTGATCATTTAACGGCCTCTTGGACAGCCCTCATACTGCACACACACACACACACACACACACACACACACACACACACACACACACACACAGTTTCCTCCAAGAGTTAAATAGGCTCATATGTGTTCACTAATAATCTAACTGGATTTAACGCACAGTGCATCATAAACTCTTACATAAATACCAGAATATTTTATGACAGTTGACAAGAGTGTGCTGAATAAGGCCACAGTAGTGGAAAGACTATAGGCTGTGCTACTGCCTGAATGAAAAAGTCCTGTGTTGGAGGCTGGTTACTTGGACCATAAGTGTGTGTGTGTCTGTGTGTGTGTGTGTGTGTGTGTTAATGTGTGCGTCCTTATTCTCTCATGATATATTTCTCTGTCAGGGACACTTTGCCATTACAGCAAACTGTGTGACACACAAGAGTGGTCTGTACAAATACACACCCTGATTTTTCTCTCTTTTTGTCCCTTGCTGCACTGTGCAGGGCGGAGAGATGCCACTCATAACTGATGGGGCCCTTCCTCTGTTAGTTAAACCACTTAACAAAGCCACGCTAGCTGAGGCACTTTGCTCCAGAGAGAAGGGCCCCCCTCTCTGTATTGAGTTTCTCCAGTGTGTGTGCGTATGCGCGTGTGTGTTTTAGCGAGGGTCTCTGAATTAGAAACAGACAAAAGCAAATAAAAGCAAGACTTTCAGCGAGGGAAGGGTGGGAAACAAAACAAAAGGATACCAGGCGGGGCACAACGGGGTCTTTGGGAGACAGTCACAGAGGAGAAAAGCATTGCAAGCATCCACCTTCAGAGCTGCATGTGACTGCTCCACCTCACCTCGCACTCCCCAGATCTGCAGTGGGACAACCTGCCTGTGGTCAGAGAGCTCACAGTTCCTGTTTGATCTTCTATCTGATCCATCAGCCTGCATAACCCTCATGCAGACACAGGAAGGCACACACACACACACACACACACTTTTGCACGCATGACTTCCCACAACTCACACACACACACCCTCCCTCCCTCCCTCCCCAGTCCTGCTGTCAGACCAGCTCAGTGTCTCCTTTCATCCCTTCACCCTCTTTGATAACTTCATATTATCTCAGCCTGCTCCTGTGAGCTGCTCCACCGTGCAGGACCCCCACCTGATACAACCCCCTCACCCACACACACACACACACACACACCTCCTCCTCCTCTCTCTTTCATACCTGGCTGCCCTGCTGTTTTTTAAAGCCCCGTTTCCGCAGGTTTGTGCTGAATCAGACGGAGGGAGCCGTGATTAAGGGTTGAGCCTCCCCCGACATGCGCAGCAGCTCTTTCATCTTCTCCCGCAGCGTGCAATTTAGACGCCGGCAGACACGCGAGATAAGTGCATCGTAAAAACACACACACACACACACACACACACCGAGCAACAGGTCTGCGGGGCGGCGCTGACAACACGCTGCGAGAATCACGCTGCTTTTCATCACCGCACGCTGCACACCTCCATCCAGCACCGTCCCCAAAACGCGCATCTGGCACAGAAAATCTGTTTGCATTCAGAAAAAAAAACTTTTCAGAAAGCACAAATCACCCCCACTGCGTCTCTCACCAGATCGCGATGCGCTCCTTCGGGTACTCCAGCCTCTCGATGCAGCCCAGGTAATACGGGAGGCTGTGCGCCGCGTTGCGAGCCACGACGGCGATCATAACCTTCGGCCTGAGCAGGGAGGACTCGGGCCTCGCCGGCTCCTGCACCAGCGTGACCAGCTCCGGCGCGCCGCCCGGCAGCAGGCCGGCCAGCAGCGCCCACAGCGCGGCCACGAGCGCCCGCATCGTTCGCTACCAGGTTCCGCCGCGAGTCCCGGGACCGAGCCGGAGCCTGAGAGTGGAGCGAGTGAGTGAGAGAGAGAGAGAGGGAGGGAGAGGGAGAGCCACTGTGGGAGGGGGAGAGAGACAGAGGAGGGAAGGTAAAGGAGGGCGATAGGGTGGGTGGAGAGCTCCCCACCTCCTTTTACCCCTCCTACACCCCTGCTGATGGCTTGGAGGGTCTTACACTCCCCCCTCCCTCTAATAACAGATTGTTCAAACGTGGTAATAGAAAAACAAAAATCACTGCTCTGATTCAAGTTTGTACTCTGGATGGAAAGTTGATTTTTATGTGTGGTGAAGGACACCTTGTTCTAAGTGGAGGCCTGCAGCTTGATCCATTCTCCTGCTTCCTGCGTGTTTCCTCGGTGTTTTCTTTCCTTTTCCACGCCTTCCCCCTTGACAGCACTTACTTGGATGCTGCAGAGCTGCAGACCATGAAGTCACCAGCTCTGACATCAACCTTCAGCCAGCCTGCTGCACTTTTTATTTATTCTCTTCTGGTGTTATTCTTTCCTCATAGTAATACTGACAAAAGCTGTGATTTGTTACAGCAGCGAAAGAAAGAATTACATAGAGGGGGTTCACCTTTACTTTTACCTACTGTTTGTCATCTATTAGCAATATCTTAAGATATATTATATTCTATAGAATACACTGCACTTTAGTTATAGTTAGCATGTACACGAACATTTCTAAGTGTTTATCAATGCAGTTAATCTTCTGTCTATATATATATAGTTAAGGATGTTCATAGGTCAAAGTCGATGACAGCTACATAAGAACATTTAGCATTTTTTGGGAACCTGAAGGATTAAGTGTTCTTTTTGGGTTAAGAAAAGTTTCCTCCTTAAACTAAACAATCCACATTTAAAACCACATTAAGAAAATGTGTAAACATGATATTCCATAATGACAGGAATTATTTTTGTGCATTGGAAAAAATGCTTTGTGCATGTATAATACTCCAAAAGATGAAATAAATTAAGTTATATTACATTATTAATGATGTCATTTGAGTTGACTCCAAAACATAACACAGTGTCATCTAAAATAGGGAGAAATGCCATAAACTGTAACAACCCAAGAACAGAGAGACACTCCAAAAGAAAAAAAACACTCTCTTTCCTGTCTGAAGCAGAGTAAAAATAAATAGTCAGGTCTATAAATGTGCACAAATTTCACGATTACATCAACAGTATCTATGAAAAAAAAGTTATCAATGGCTTGAAACACTTAACAATCATGGCACACCCCAAAACTTCTACAACTAGTGCATGACAGGAGAAAATATGCCAAAACCAGTATGACACCATGACACAAACATTTACCAAAATGGCCCCAACAGCTTTCCAAACAGAAAATCAGAAGTCTGTTGTAAATAAGTTAAACTGTCATGTATAATCTATAGAAAACTAAAATATATACCTCCAGCTCCAAAAAGCTGGCACCCATGCTCTATGTGCTATTATGATATTACACTGTGTGTTCTTATATGATTACAGTAACCCTCTTGTAACTTTTTTTTAACCATAGTGCCGTCACAGCACAGACAGACGGGCAAAGTCAGCTTGTTTCTGTCCCCGCCTCGACTCAGCGCTGTTTATTTAAGCTGGGATCTCTGCCGCCTGGTAATGTTTTCCCTCTTCGTTGAGGTAATGAGAGTACTCTGCCATGCTCTCTGTTGTTGGATGCTCCCAGTCACAGGGCAGAGAGAGAGAGAGAGAGAGAGAGAGAGAGAGAGAGAGAGCAATGACTTCAACCTTTCTGAATAATCCCTGAGCTCCCTCTAGTGCTTTCTCAAAAACAGCTAAAATGTATTTAAAAAAAAAATATACATGAAGGAAGCTGCCAGAAAATCACACACACATTTGATCTAACGTTTTACCCCGAGACAACACTAAAAATTCACAAAAAACTTTGCCCGAGGAAAGTTTGCTGACCTTTTAAACCGGCAGTTTAGCTTTTATTCTTGCACACAGCTGTCCGAAACAAAGGTCAGAGATCTGGATCATCAGCAGCTCACAGGAGGAGTCTGCGGGCGCTGTGATTTGCTCAGAGGCAAACATCAACCTCCAGGGTCAAACTCTGCTGCCAACCGGACTGTGAGTGTTCAGCTTTCAAACTGACAAAAAAAGGGATGTACAAATTAATGACATAAATAAACAACAACAACAACAACAGATAGCCTTTCGTGTTAGTTGCTGCACCCTGCGCCTCCTACTCCACTCTCAGAAAACCAACCTCACCCTGCTGGCCGAGGGTCAGCCTTCGACCGGGGGGCACCCCACGATACACTTTCATTATTCAAATGGCTCGTGCACTCCCTCTTCTGTCATAGCAAAACATCTGCTTTGTAATTTTGGTTGCGTAGTTGACATGCAGCCATTTGTCTCTCGGTAACTGAACTATGGATGACAGATAGAGCGGAGCTATATCTTTTTTTTTCTTTCTTCGTTTTCTTTTTTTTAAGTTATGTTTGGGATAAATGTGTGTTTAAGGTCTGCCAAGATTTTGGTTTGTTAAACTGTGGTTGTAGCTTAAATAGCTACACTTTCTCTCTCTGCTCTAGCTTCAAATAGCAGGGTAAATCCTTCAGAACAATAAATAGAAAAATGTGTCATATGGAAAACTCCAGGACAAATATGAACCACAAGTATTTCTTTGAAGTAGGCATGAACAAATGTAGATAGGTGAAGGATGGTGTGACCTTCTGCACCAGGATAATGTTTTTTTAAAAAGTGAACAGATCATGAGCTTATGCTGGTTTGTGCTTTAACATAAAACCGGATTGAAATGTGATGAACAAAAACACACTGCCTTAATGAGCCCCAAACATGAAATATTTCAGGTGCAGCACATAAAAGTATAGTTTTTACAGCGCAGTCTGGTGAAGCTCTCTCTTTTACGGCTCGATGGAAACAGGAGAGGGAAGGCCTGCACTCTTGTTGTAATTCCAATGAGCTGATTTATGTGTGTGAGTGTGTGTGAGTGAGTGGGTGGGTGGTTTAGGGCTTCATGCCTCCTAAATGGCTGTCAGCGTGATGTACAGCTCTAATAGATAGTGCTTGATCATGCAGAGAGCTCTCGGAGGGAAAATGTGCACGTGCATGTGTGTGTGTGTCGCCGTCATGCATATGCCAGTATCAGCAGATGGCGCTCTTGCTCAACCTTGAAGTTCTCTTTCTCTCTTTCTCTCTCTCTCTCTCTCTCTCTCTCTCTCTCTCTCTCTCTCTCTCTCTCTCACACACACACACACACACACACAC
>JBAJHX010000106.1:17835291-17858321 GCA_037176925.1 Amniataba percoides
GAGACCTGATAAACATGACGTCGTCCGAAGGGGATAAGAGCTCTTGATACCGACTGGCACACAACCACCTCATGATCCACGCAATTCGCTCCAAATGCTTAACATTCATCACGGGGGACACTCGCCAAAGCAAAAGTAGTAGCCTAATTTAGAGATATAAATAATGCCATGATGTCAGCCTGCAGGTCTTACGTCATTTCTGGGTAAACTTACACTAGATTTGGCAGAGAGCCGTCTGTCTGTGTCAACCCCATCGTCAAAACAATAATAAAAGCTTCTACAACACAAAAGGGCTCCAACTCTCTTAAATGCACGTTAAAGCCAAAAGGAATCCTTCACAGATGGCAAATGATCAAGCCCTTAAAGTGAATACGATTTGGCAAACACACACAGGCTTGCCCATGCCTGCATACCTGGAGGTGGGACGTGACCTACTCTCCGTCGTGTGAATAAGCCTTCTTTACAAATCAGTTTGTCAAAGGAGGAACTCAAAGGGCTGTGCAGAGAGATGTGAGTGTAAAAGCTTGCATAAACACACACAGACTACACAGGCCGAGCAGTGTGCAGTGCGAAGGTTTCCTCAAACACAGGGTTGTGCCAGAGGCAGACAGCGCGACCACAGAGCCTGAAAAACTGGCTGGGCAAAAGCGAAAGAGCAAAAAGTACCAGTATTGGGAGGAGTGTAACAGGTTGTTTTTTTATGGTCTTGATTTCTTTCTGAGTTTATCAGTCCCCACAAGCCCATAAAGCTACTAGAACAGGAGTGTCTGACTATGATTCAGCTTCCTGGTAAGAAAAGAGATTTGAAAGCCTGGAAGGGGAAGTGATGACTTCAGCCGTGGTCAAAGCCACAGGGAGGCTCGGTGCTGCAGGGCAGGTCTCTCAGCGTACCCACCTGTGACAGAGCAGAGACTCATCATGCTGCACTGCTGAGTGCTGAGCCACGCTCAGCTGCTCTGAATTAAAGCAAAGTGGACTGAGCTGGTCGGTGCAATACAGTCCGCTGGTGGCACTCTTGTTAAAGTGGCACAGTTTGGCCACATCCACAGCATCTTTAGCAATGGGTGAGTGGAAGCTGAAATATGTGGAGTGCAGGGTTTCCCCCAGGAAATATTTATCCAAAGTGGCAAGGCACCCATATCTTGGCCCACCTCATTCTCAGTTTAGTCAGAGGATGACTAAACAAGAGTCACCCTCATTAAATGAGACACTTCAGTCTTCCTCCCTTGAGGTTACGCAATTTTATGAAATAAAGTTTTTATGATGTGTGTGTGTGATAGCTGAGACTTTCTTTTCTTTCAGGTGAAGTGGCACACCTGTGATATAAAACACAGTGGAAAACCGCTATAGTATCTGAACAATCGCTTGCAGTAATGTATTGAACTATTCATTTCTTTCAAGTATCACTGGATCTGACAACAGGAGGCACTATCAAGTTGTCTTATCTCTAAATGTTTTGTCAAACAGAATTGTCCGAAATTGTTCAGTAACATTTCATCACATTACCCACCCCTCATAAGGACTTTTCTCAGCATCAGAAGTGTTCACTTGAAAACTATTTTATACACAGTCTTAAGTTCTTACTGTGCAAGAAGGGCAACAAAGAAGTGGATGATATGGAAAACATTCTCTGTTGTAGTCTTTCTATGTAGACATCATGATACAGAAAAAGGACTGAAGCTGACCCAGAGACATTTAAGTGATAGCTTTCACAGTATAAATAGCATGGCCACATCTATGACAAGATCATTTCACTGTGAAGATCGACCAGCCTGCACTCAACAGAAAATACTTTCCACTGATAGCTCTCCTAACACATTTGACATTGCGTTTGCTTTCACTGCAAAAGCAAAAACCTAAATGGCGTACCTCAATACTGTAGTGGAGAATCACTGGTGTGTGCTGCAGTATGTCCAGCGTGTCTTTGCCTCTCTCTGTGACAGAGCACAGTTTCAGTACAACTCCTGGGCCAACGCGCCATAATATTTACTCTAGCCAGGCAGCAAATGCTGCACCTCTCCTCTTGTCCCAGTTTAAGCACTCCATCAGTCTGACAAGCCTAGGAAGCCGTGCCAAGACGTGCGAACTGGCGGACAGTCGAGGTCTCTCCTGAGTGGCGCGCTGTTGCTTAAAGCGTACGTCTCCATTGCCTCTCTCGCCGCGTGTCATTGTGCGAGCGGCGCCTCGTTCCTCTTTCTTATTGTTGTAATGTGGGTGACAAGTGGTCAGAGAGGGAGGGAGGGGTGAACAAATACAGGGGTGGGGGAGAAGGAGGTAAGATACAGGAGCCCCTCTGTTCTGTAACCATCGCCTGGCTGTGTGACTGACAATGAGAGGCACATTGTGCACAGTAAGGCATGTGCTGGTAAAGAAATAAGAGCCGCTTTTAGACAAGTTGTTACATACATATACTTTGGCAAGAGTCCTATGTTTTTACTCCAGGCCCATAAAAGCTAGCTGAGCTGAAATTGAGAGGTCTACATAGTTCTTACTGTTGCCTTTCACGGCTGTAGCTTGTGGAAAGACCGGGCGAAGGGAGGACAAAGCAAAAAGGAGTAAAGGCAGAAAATTGTGAACATTTCAAATTACTGTGGGCAGCCCGACTTCAGAGACCTGCGCAGTAGTCTAATTGAAAGCTGAGCTGTATTGGGCCACATCTCGCTGCAAGTAGACACAAACCATACAAAAACGGATTGTTCCACTGAATACAAGAGTCTGCTAGAGGATAAAATGTCTCCTCTGAGGCCTGTTACCTGGCGTTGGAACCCCTTGGCTTCCCAAGAGCGAGACAGATTCCCTGAAAGAGCAGAAAGAAAGCAGTCATGCCCGTTTCATTCCCCCTCGACACTACTCTCCTCTGCTGCTCCCAATCGTGGCGGAGGTAAAAGCAGGTCAGAGCCTGAGGTGATCGGTGGGTGAGGAACAGGATCGAAAGGGTGGAAAGTAACGGAAGAAACTATTTAGCGACACTGTGACTTTCTCCTGCATTGACAATGCACAACAAAGTAGTTCATTAAAGCTAGCTTTCACTTTAAAGGCAGTCCACATTCAAGCCTTCTCCCACACACACACTGCAAAGTTCTTTTCCTAACCTTTGATTTGAGATCATCCTCTGTTCTTAAGATGTACTTAACAGGTGTATTTTTGGACTTAACAGTTACTTTCATTTTTCTGCCCTGGCTGCAGCTCGTCCAGAGTAAAAGGCCTGCTGATAGTCGCTCAGGCAGACCTATAAAAACGGTGTTCGGCATCGTGGTTTATGTTTTTACTACCACTGCTTATATGCATTCGAGTTTAGCGTGTGCGAGTAAGTGCTCGTTCATCACATTCACTAACAGACAGCTGCACATGGCTGATAGAGCGGGCCTACGGCAGCAACATAAGGTCAAACATGTTGATGTTTTCTCATCCAAATCCATCTGAATTGCAAAACAAACCAACCCACACCGGGCAAAATAAAAGAGTACCAGCTTTAATATTCATTAGAAAATAAATATCAATCTCTGCGTAATTGGCGAGCATACTGCAGGATAAGTGGCAAAAGTGGTTTCGGATGTCAGACTGCTTGTTTGAATGAAACGCACTGAAATGTTTCAAGCCTTTCACCGGCGAGCTGCAGATGAGCCTGTGTTTCGTGGCTCAACATGGCTGGTGTGGCATAATATCCACCATGTTATTCTCTCAGATGAAAAACCACAGCCTTTCCTCATCCGTTATCATGCACACCACAGCGAGGGAACCTTCATTCAATAGACTCTTCAACAGTTTTTAATCAACTGTTCTACAGACTAATGACACTGAAGACGACGTTATAATTCACAGTCTGATGACAGCAGCTGTGCTGGGTGATACAGAGGGAATCATAACAGTAGTAACGACATGTATGTTGATATAACAAATGTATGAAAGAATCACAAAACAGGGTTCTTCCCAGCATAAAGCAGCTTGAGCCCAGATGGTAGGATCCTGACCTGACACATCTCACCTTCTGTTACTCGACTGACCAAGTGATAGCAACACTTTGGGGCATTTGTTCTGTGCAAAAGTACTTTTCTCCACTGAAGATTCTTTTTTATTTAGTTAATTCATTTTTATGATGTCATTTTGTCATCAATAAATTTCAAACATTTTTAGTTCATTTTCTCAGGGTCTAGGAACTGGGAATCGCAAATTTAAAAAATGACATCATTCTGTCACGGTATTGGTCAGCTGGATGCAATAAATAATAATGAATTACTGTCCTGCCCTTGAACAGCAGCAGTGTTGATGACTATGATCACAGCTATTATTCGCATCAATGGTGAGGCATTAAGCTTAATTAAAACTCCACAAATTTGTTTCCTGCCATGATAGCTCCTGTTTTTACTGAAAGTAAAAGAATCATTCTGTCTAGAAACACACCTAGAATAATCATATATTGCACAGTAATTCATATATGTAAGTAACCAGCTCCCTGTGCATAAAGGTAATAAGATCCTATGCAAACCAAGTAGGCTTGTTGGAGGACTCGAGACTTGTGTGTCGTTATTTCATGGTCACTATCACCTGTCTTCATATTAAATGTAAGGGCTTTCATTGAAGGCTGAATGCCTCATTTATTTTATAACATCAGTCCATCAGTGGAGTTGTCATTATCAAGGAACGAACCTGCAGAGATCCTATCAGAAAGCATTTTATCTGCGGTGGCGATGGGAGACAGATGCATTCTGCCTGATGGGAAAACACTGTGCAGAGATTCACACATCACTTCAGAGCGAGCACATGAGTGAGAATAGGAGATAAGAAAAGAAGAGGGGGAAAAAAAGCTGGCAGGCTAAATTAATTCTTGTCTCCGTAGTCCGAGGACTGGACTCTGAACGCAAACTGCACTGTAAACAGAGCCAGGGACACAGAGGGACGCTGCTTTATCATGGGATGGACACGAGCACACAGATCATGCACGCAGGCTGCACAGCCAATCCCTGCTGACTCAGAAGGCGAGCAGCGAGAAGACCACCAAAAGAAGAAACAGCCCACATCCTCTGATCTGCACGACGACTGCAATGCAGACATATAAACACACATGCCAGAAATAACACAGAAACAGACGCGACATGCGCCTGCAGCTTTCAGGTCTGGCGCTGCAACGTTTGCTGCTCAAGCTCTGATTATTCAGTCAGGTAGACAAAACCGATGGGCCGGCGAGCCCCTCAGTCAAACTGACAGGGGGATCAGGTTGTGCTGGCCTTGTGCTTTCTGCACTGCAATATAGACTGCCTCATCACACCTGACAGCGCTAAGCACTGCCACCCAGAGAGCACCGCGCACGCAGAGCAAACACAAACTGGATGGAACAAACAGTCATGGGAACTCCCTCCCACGCCCACGCTCACACACACAGAAAGACAGAAAGACAGAAAGAGAAGACATCCTGGTAACCATGGAAACCCTCCACCTCCTCACACGGTGACATCACAGGTGTTGCATCATGACCCAAACCGTGGGGCCAAACAGTCACCCGAACTGCTGCTAATCGGGTGAGGAGGCCACAGGTGGACAGGCCGGGGCGGACGGATGCCGGCAACGACAACGATGATGATGATGATGAAGATGAAGATGATGGTGATGGAGGGGACGAGGAAGAGGAAAAGGGAGAAGGGCTAAGAATAGATCCCCCTGCCTCGGAGAAACAGACAGAGAGGAAGAGAGAGGAGAGAGAAGCGAGGAGGAGTGAGGCTCGTGTGTTTCCAAGTCTCTTTCGCTAGCCACCGGAACCAAAAGCCATATGTGAGCAACGACTCATCAGCACACACAAACACTCACACACACACACACTGTGATGAGCAAGTGAGGGAGGGTGGGAGAGAAAGGCAGATGGAGGCAGATAGATGAAGACAGACAGATAAATCAAGCAGGGAAGGGTTGGGGTGGGTGCGGGGGGGAAGAGAAGACTTTCAGCATCCACTCACAGGATTGCCGGTACTTGATCGTAACCTATATAACCCTGATGTAAGCTGCTGGTGACACGATGCTCCGCCACACCAACCTACTTTCACACCAGGGCACTGCACGGCCACCAAATGGACGAAACGGTCTGAACGTTGATCACGCGGAGGAAATCTACAGCAGCCATATGGCATATTTGTTAGGGGAAAAAAAAAAGAAAGCCGGAGCTGGGAAGGCATTTGAGTGAACTTATCGAGCCCTTCAGTATGTGAGGAAGCAGGCAGGGGATGAGTGGAGGTGTGGAGGGGGGAGGAGATGCATTTGAAATGCACTCGGGCTAAGTTTTGGCTAATGAGCTGCAAATGAGTCTGCATATGAAATCTAATTCTGGCTGCAGTGACTTTCCTATTATCATCCAGTCTTCCCTCAGAGGCAGACACAGTGATGAGCAGCCTTCAGTAGTTTCTACAAACATGCAAAAAAAAAAAAAAAAAAAAAAAAAAGATGGTTATGTGTGTCTTGTCACACTATGGGAGCTTTATGTGGGGGGGCACAGGCAGCAGTAGTAGTACTGTCTCCTGTCCTGTCCTGTCTCTGAGGCTGCAGCTCGGCTCAACAGCTGTGTCCAGCTGCGCGACAAAGAGACAGTGGACGCTTTGTCCCCCCCCCCTCCACAACACACACACACACACACATGCAGAGTTGTGGGTGTGCAAACGGTCTCCGTGTGTGCACACATGGTTTCATTTCCACAAAGGTTAACGGCCTGTAGCCTCCGCGGCGGACGGGAGAGAGAAGGAGAGAGAGACGGGAGGGGGGGACACAGCCAACCAGGATGTGTGGAAACATTTCAAATGCGACGTCCGGGCATATTCACATACCCCCCCTCAAGACAGCGAGACGTGCACTCATTTTCTGTTTTTTTGTATCGCCTTCAAATGTATACATATGTTTTTTAAAAAAATAAACCCAAACACACACAGTGAGGAGGTGAAGCTCCGTTAGCGTTTGCAGCCACCAAAACAACAACAACAACCAAAAGATAGACGGAGCCCGGCGTGCAGGAAGGAGAGCGCCGGACAATCACGGTGCACTCAGGAAACAACAACAAAAGACAGGAGTGAAGAGAAAGAGAGAGAGAGAAAGAAAGAAAGACGAGAAAAAACACAGACAGGAGCGCGGGGGTTTTTTTTGTATTTTTTTGTCCCTCCGGAGCAGAAATGACACCAGAGAGAGACGATTTAACCGAGTAAGAGGCGGGTGGAGTACTTACTCAGATGAACCGGTTCCGCTCGGTCCACTGGAGGGTAGCCGGTCGCTCTTCCGGCTGCGTGTGTCGGGCGGGATCTGCACTGTGGAGAGCTCAGAGCCTGGAGGACTGAACGTAAACTGTGGCTTGCGTCATTTCACCAGGATGCCACTGTTGCGCGCAGCAATGCAGCCATCTTGCTGAGGAGTGCCCCACCAGCTCACTGCAATCACTGCTGCTGCCTTATTATTCTGGCCCCGGTGATGAAAGTGATCCACCCCGAGCTGCTCACACTGTTTATGATGCAGAGGAATAAAGAAATATATATATATATATATATATATTTTTTTTTTCCACCTCATGTGTTTGGTGTCACTTTCATCCAGTAGTGGAAAGTGCATTTACTCAAGCGGTGCTTTACTTGAGTATTTCAATTTTATGCAACTTTATGGCTGGAAAATATTTGAAACACTCAATTAATTTGCAAGCTGTATTCATTTCTTACATTGTAGATTCATTTTTCTATAAATAGGATGAGCTGTGGTTTTAAAATGTGTCTTGTTAGTAATAATAATAATCCAAATAATGATATATAATATTATCTGACAGAGGCCAGTCTGCTCCACCAGTATTTTCACTTTTAATACTTAGAAATAACAGTACATTTTGGTGAAGATATGAAACTAAGTATTCAGTGAAGTACATGAGCGCTTCCTCCACCACAGTTTCAGTCAGTCTGCTAGTGATGTTTAAGAGCATGAGAACTTTCCAATCACATTTACAGCAATGTTGACTCAACTGATTTTATGTGGGTGGCCACCCACTGTTTGTAGACATACCTTTGTTGGAAAAGACGTGGTTTAAAAATAAAATCTTCACCTCTAACTCAAATATTCCACTTTCATAGCTTTTCTTCTTTGAAAAAAAATGGTGCTACTTGGTCAATAACAGCAGCTTTAACGTCATTACAAAGTGGTGTAACATGCAATGTTTACAGTCAAATAAGAAATTTCATGGATTCAACCAAGTTTTCATCCTAGTAAGGTTAAAAAAAAATCAGCCAAATCCATTAATTGCCTCCTTTTACATATTTTTTTTAATGAACTGCACCATCTGAACCCAACATTTTGGGCTAAAACAGCATAAACTCGAAGAAACAAGCCACTCTTTCCCGATTTCCCTCTCAATTTTTATTCAATTTCATCATGTTACCTTATTGGCTCATATCCTCTCTTTCCAGTCAGCAGCTACAGCATGACAGACAGATCATATAGCGCCCTCCTGTGGCGTTTTACTAGTGTGTAACCCACGCTGCTGGGGGTGCGTCTGCTCCACCCGATGTGGTCCGATGCTTTGAGGGGCGAACCAGAACCTGAGCAAAGCAGTGCTGTGTTGCTTCAGTCAATATATGTTGCCACATACATGTTTACACTGACAGATGACTTCATATTTCCTCAGGGGAGATAAAGTTTGGTGTTGAGTTTGTCTACCGTAAAGCCATAAAAAGATCCTGCAGCTTATTCAGTGTTCACCGCCCCCTCCCCGCCCCCCTCCCACTTGGATTAAGTCCTTAACTCACATCAATGCTTACATATGATTAGGGCCTAAGACCATGGCGACAGTAAATTCATCATCACAAATAATCATCACGCTTAAATAAAATTAATTGGTCGATGGATTAATTAATTGTTGGACCAGCATTCATTTGAGCAAAAAGAAGTCAGAGATGCATAGAGAGAGAGAACGACAGTGTGAGAAGTAATTTGGAGTGGAAAGTGAGACGCTGTTACACACACAATCTGGTCCGTGTCATTCATTAGGGCTTTTTATGACAGATTGACAGAAGTGCATGAGAAAGTGAGGTAAGAACCCTGGTCTCTCATCCATCATCTACCAGGCTAAAAAAAAAAAACAGACTCCCTCATGGTCCAAGAGATACAGTATGTGGGCTTGTCTTGGCACATGATAGCATCCACGGAGGGCGAGAGAAGAAAGCAGTCATGAAACGCACCCCCCACCCCCCACCCCCGACGGGCTTCCTCTGAGTTCATCGACTTGAGGCCAGCGATGTGCGAAGATGCGTTCCCTCCAGGTTTCTCCACGCTAGTGGGATCAAACCGCAGTCACAGGGCACGACACGCCCCACGACTGTCAGAGCTCATCCTTCTCCATCTGCTGGAACGCTTCCAAGTCTTCCCGCCAATCAGCCAGCAGTTCATCCACCGACTGGCTGCTTGAGTCTGTGTCGCCCTCGGGCTCCTCTCTCTTCTCAGAGTCTCTCCCCTCTCTGGGCTGTGCCACATCGGCCTCTGCCTCTGCAGGGCTAGCTTCCTCTTCCGGTGGTCTAACTTCCTCAGCGGGACTAGTGTCTTCATCGGCCGGACTGACTTCCTCCTGTGTCGGAGTGACTTCCTCGGGAGCCGATTCGTCCAGCTCCACCGTGCTCATTTGCGTCTGGTCGGTAGGTTCGAACGAGGTGGGAGTCGTTGCCTCAGTTAAGCAGTCTTCCTCCGCTTCCTGCACATCCACACCTGAAGAAAAAAAAAAAAGCAGGGGCGTGTGACTGAGCAGATTTGCACAAACACATGTGCAGGACAAACATGCACGCACACACACACAAACCTCTTTCCTCCTCCTCAGTCGGTAATCTATACAACATGCCCCCTGGTAACCATTATGAGTCAAAAATAGAACAGTTTTCATCGAGAGGCTGTCAACTATAACAGCATGATGCTGATGGTGAGTCATGTTTCCCACAGGATAAAGCTTTTCTCACATAGCTGCACAACCAAACTGAGAGTCAACTGAGAAAAGAAATCTGGCAAAAAGTTACGCTGTGAATTTTGCACCGATCTGCGTAACGTGTACTTGATCTGCTATCGTTTCTAAAAGCGTCACCGCTTCCTCAACTGCAGGTTGTTAATGTGTTAAAAAACGAGTCTGTGCTTCTTTTTTTTTTTTAATAATAAAGTCGAAGGAAAGGTGCCGAGGACTTCTGCGAGGATGACAGGAAGTAACTTCAAGGCTTTATAATTCAAGTAAAGATAAAGTTATCTTCCCATTCCTGTGTCCCGGTGGCTTTGTGGTTACAGAGATCAGCTATAAAATCAGAAGAGTCGTGGTCAAGTGTCTGTTTTCAGAAGCATCTTGGAGGCTAAAGAGTGCAGCAGTCTTGGATATTTCTGTTCAGATATCTCAGCATCATTTATGCAGTCTTGCCATTTTATAGCCCACCCGACAGAAAACACAGCTTAATATACAAAAGCAAATGCAGATATAAATCAAAACAAGACAAGAAAATTCAAACTGTGATTTTTTTTCAGCCCAGAAATTATGTAAAATATCATACTGCAGCACAGTTAAGAGGAAAAAAAGAGAAAGAGAAAGACATGAAGAGCTGTCATGTCCTGAGCTCTGACGGGGAAAATGTCAAATGACAATACTGTGACTGCACTAAGCTTTTCTGTCAAACACAAACAGAATCCTGTGGTTAGAGGGCAGACAGAGAGAGGGAGGGATGGAAAGATGAAAGCACGGCTGGAAGAAGGGGAGCAGCGATAAGAGCGAAGGAAAGGGTGAAAAAATGTGGATGCCAGAGGAAGAAAGAAGGAAAAAGATACTTACTGCCCTCGATCAGGCTGCCAGGAAGAGGTTTACCTTTGAATATGGCTGCTGTTCATCCAAAGGGAAGAGGGTTATGAAAAAAGGAAGAAAAACCAAGAAAGAGAGGAGAGGAAAGGCACTGTTACAGTCCACCACAGGGAATAAGAGGGATTAGGCAAAAAAAGAGGAAAAAAAGGGGGTATGAATAAGGATGCAATATTGATAAGGGTGTAAACCTCCAACACTACAACCATAATGGTGGGTGGCTGCCGAATGAGTCACCATCTCTGAGACTTCAAATAACGCCCGAAATCCCTCCGTCTCATCTTTATTTTATGAAGCCGAGCACATAATGAGGCTCAGTCAGTGGAGAGAGATGAGCGCACCGATGGGATCAATCTTATCGAGAGAGATGAGTGGAACAAAGAGCGGAGATCTAACAGTTATCTAACAATCGCACCTCTGTCTCTGGCTTTGTCGCTCAGCAGCACCTCCACCTCCCTGTACTCCTTGAGCGCCTCCAGCAGGATGTTGCCCTCTTTGTGGAAGAGGAAGAGGACGGGCAAGGTGATGTCGTCCGTGTTGCGGCCGTCCCCCGCCATCTGGAACAGCGGGGCGGTGTCGCTGCTGCTGCCCTCGTTGTCGTCTGGAGGGGAGCAAAGGGGGATCGGTGAGTGGCGCCGACAAAGATCAACTGGCAGAAAATGAACTGACACCGACTTTGATATACGAGATCAATGACAGAAGTTCTATGACGTGTAAAAAGCTGGTTCCAACTTCTCAAATGAAAGAATCTTCTTAAACCAGTGCCTTCATGTTTTGAAATTTAAAGACATCACTTGGGAAATTAAGATGAGAATCACGAGTTTTGCAGACTGAACAATGAATATATTAAGTGAAGACATAGTATACATAATAGATTGCAACACACTGACTTCTGATGACTGACTTCTATTCAACTGACTGTCTTGAAGATTATCCATTTATACAGTCATTTAGTGGTCATCTTTCTGTCGTCAGCCGCTTGGACTCACCGATGACTATGCCTCCAATGGCGCCAGCCTTCTGGATGTGTCTGGCTTTCTCCGCAAACATACACTGACCCCTTTGAAGCAGAGCGATGTGGCCCTGGACATACTCAGCGTTGGTGATCTCACTACAGCCGCTGTAGGGTTCAGCCACGGTGACGAAGCCTCGTACCTGCACGCAGGAGGAAAAGGCAGGACGGGTGCATTATAGCAAAGAACTGAGGAACATTAGGGGCTGAGCAGAGTCGCATATTCTGTTCTGGTGCTGAAAGTCTTTATATCTGTTTGAATTAGGAAAATATTGTAGGAGAGGAAGTGCAAGTGCACTCTTAAAAAATACCAGGGAAAAGTGAGTGACTCTCTTAGGAAAAACAAACATGGGGGGACAGTTAAGTGCCCGTTTGAAAGCTGGCAGCTTGGCAGAGCAACAAAAACCCACTCACCCCTGTGGAACTTTTGGACAGGTCTGTGCCAAACTGTGCGGGGCCAGCGGTCAGCACAACCCTGCCAAAGAACGGATGTGAGACGATCTGAATGGCTCTGGGAGGCAGCTGCTCTTTCTGCTGCTGGCTGGACAGCTCCATCATCTCCTGCATGAAGCGCACGCCGTCCTCCGCTGCTACCGCACTCACCGCCTATGTGTGGGCATACCGGAGTGCGAGAGGAGAGGAAAAGAAAATGGGAGGGGGGGGGGTTAAAACGTTGTAGAGTTGGGACAAAGGATATATCCTCTAATTTAGGCAAATCTCTTGATAAAATAGGGCCGGTAATATAGTACATGCTTGCTGTTTTTAAAAAAGAGCACAGACACACAAGCTGTTGCATGTTTTTAAGGAATCACGCACTTTGATGCACACTTCATAATGTAGTAAATAAATGCAATATGACTGGCTCCATTCTTTAATAGAATTTTATCTTCAATTTTAGAGGTTAATTTTTCTTCATTAGTTCATTAGAAATACTGTGCATTTTTGAGATTGCCACTTTCCATTTTGCATATAGCAGGATTGTGCTAGAAAAGTCATCATGTGTCATTCCCACCACTTGTTATGAGAGCAAAATATCTGAGCAGTAGCATACTGTTAAGAAACAGAATTATTTCAGCCTGTATGGGTTTTTTTTGTGTGTTTATCGTTGCTGCTGAACTGTTTACCTGGGTTGCGTGCTGCACCAGCTGCACCCTGCCGTCTTTCAGGTGGATGAGGCTGACTCCCATCCTCCTCAGGAGCTCCAGATGCTCTGGGTTGTTTGCCATGAAGTCCTGAGCCCTCAGAGGGGGACGGCCCATACCGGGTTCCCTGGGAGGAGGAAGGGGAGCGAGTGGTTAAAAACATGGAGGAGATGGAGCAGTTGGGGAAACCTGTGCGCATACATACCGATACGGAGCAGGACGGGGGCAGCTCTTGTCCACAGCACTGCGTATCGGTTCCCTCAGGTTACGAGGGAACGCGGGGTCAGGAAACAGGAGGCGAGTGTTGGGGCAGGTCCAATCAAAGTTAGAATCATCCAGCTCCTCCTCTGACTGAAGATGAGTATATCACAGATTCTGTTAGAAGCTGGAAAGCGTAAATACTTTTATCCTTTTGTCAGAGTTTCATTATAATGGTATCCTGTCGATTACCGTTCTGTTTGAGGGAATAGATGAAGAGTGAGGGGCTGTGGAGAGGGACAGGGGCAGCAGGTGCGCCTCAGTTGTGAAGACGTAGTCCTCCACGTCAAACGGTAAGTCCTCGGCGTCAGCAAACAGCAGGAACAGGTATTTGAACATCTCAGCGAGAAAGAATGAATCCATTCTGACAGGAGACAAGAGGTGTAAGATTTAAAAAAACTGGTCACTTTATCATTTATTTATCAAAATGTCACTCATAAAGTAGAGTCTGGTATATGTTGACATTTGGTCACAACAGCTGCTCATTTAGGCACTGTGTATCAGAGGGGAAATGACAGGAGATATTCTGTAACATTTTCCAATTTCCTTGATCCATGTTCCAAGAAACTAAATTTAGATTTCATGTAATTGAGTATATCAAGTTCTTTCTCCTATACATTAAAAAAAATGTGAAAATTGGCTTAAAGGATTTTTAAAAAATCATATAAGCCTCCTGAATTCAGTACAGTTTGGCATTAACTAATATTTAATTCATCCCACTATTTAACCTTCACTTCGTTTCACTTGCTGTGGCCCATACACATTTTCTTACCATCATTTCATAGTATCAGAATCTTATTATGAATCTTATCTTAGTAGTCTATCATCCAAACCGGTACAGGCACTGAGGCTTTTATATTCTCACCTGTCCTCGTGGCTCCCAGTGCGCACGTCCTTCATGGCAGCGAAGCCACAGGGGACCCGGGCAAAGCGGTTGAGGTTGTCCAGGATGGTACGACCTGCCTCCAGGTAATAAGGGTCTCCTGTGGCCTGGAAGGATGAGAGCACAGTGGTGTGATCATAACAGAGGACAGTGCTGTGAAGAAAGGCAGTGAAATACGAGCAAGACACAAAGATGTAACCTCCATTCTTACAAATAACACACTGTAGGTCAACAATGCAGGTATTATTCTATAACATTGAACAGTAGCCTGTATGCTGAAAGGCTGCTAAATAACAATAACAAGAAGGGGAGATAAAGTTTCTGAAATAGTGTTAATTAGTTTGGTTAAATGGTGATCTTGAAATGTGCAAGTTAAAAACACTTTTATAAAAATTGACACAATAACTTTTACTTTCATACCATGGCGGTGAAAAGACAACGTCTGCATTATGTCAAGCTTTGTTGATAAATTACCTTGTAAAGGAAATAGGTGCTCTCTGCAAACTCAGGCCTCAGGGGATGTTGGGCCCAGTGTACCCTAAAATCAGTAGTGAAGGCCTGGGGATAGATGGAGAAGGACGAAGGGGTCAGCACACCATCCAGAGCGTTGTAATCAAAAGAGACGGACAAAGCTAAAACGCAGCTGCGTAAAATAAAATGCAAGCTTGTTCGCTTCAGAAGAGTTGTGTTGGGCACAGCAGCATTAAAAGCCTAAGCTGTGGTATGTTGGATACACGGAGAGACAGATTACCTCCGGGAGGAAGTTGTGTTTCTTTGTAACTTGATACAACATCTCGTGAGTCTCGATGGCGGGACGGATATCTCCCTTCAGCACCTGGAAAAATGAGCAGCATGGACAGCAAGTACGTTACTGGAGCGGAACAAGAGGAAAATATATGGGGCGCAAAGGCTTCAGTTCACATGAGCCAATCTGACCTGCAGTCCAGGGAAGAAGGCCAGCAGGGAGTCCATCCAGGTGCGAGCAGGAAGCAGTGGTTTGTGAATGTGGACATCCAGGAGCAGTGGAGGCTGGCTGATGTATTTCATTATAGATGCATAGTGCTGAACAGGACGTACAAAGGGGAAGGATTGAGGATATAATAATAGCCTTATGGGGCTTAGTGATCATAAGTGTGACAACTTCAAACAGACTGAGGAAATAGAATTTATAATAGTAAAATTAAAATTCTAAATTAATTCCCCGCAAATGTAAAAATGTGCAGATAACACTGGTTCATGTCGGAAATCCCTCTGTAGCAAAACTCTATTACGCAGACAGAGAGGCATCAAATTACTCTGCACAAGTGTAAGTGTGTGTGTGTGTACTCACAATATTAAAGCGCTGCAGAAACAGGTCATCTCCTAAGAGGATGTAGGCCTTTAGCAGGTATTCATAGTACGAGTCGATTCCTGCTCCGACTCCACTGTCTGGAGACAAGCAATCACACATCGCTTTGTAAGACACGAGATGACAAACAGATGTTGTGTTTTCACCCATCCACCCTCTGTTCAACCACATCCCCTCTCACTCAGGATGAGATTGTGCCCCCGTACTTAATTTTCACTTTCCCATGTCCTTGTCTCCTCATCACTCCACATCTGCCACAGCCTCCTCCCATCTTCCTACACTCCTGCTTCCATCCATTTATCCACCACCATCATCATCATCTTTCACTCCTTCCTACAGTCACAACATCCTGCCTGCCTCATGTCCTCTGTCCACCTCCTCTCTTACCCCTGCGGACCCACTCTCCAGAGTGGATGTTGATAGTAGTTCCCACCAGATTGCTGTTTCTCTGTCTCTTCTCCCACAGAAAGTCCATGGCTCTCCGGGCATGGGCCTGTGTGTGTGAGGAAGGATGCATTATTGATTTTTGAAGAAAAAAAAAAAAAAGAAAAAAAATCAATCTGCAGCAGCTGTCCAGTGTTGGAAAGATTACAGTGATTTACTCCGTGCTTAATCAGCAGTCCACTGCTGCCAGGAAGTGAACCAGCCCCAAGCTCTAATATCATAGCAAAGGAAAAAATATCAGTTTTTCTCTAATTCTTCAATGCTTTGAATAGTTTTACTATACCTCTGCAACTGCAGGGTCTCTGTCCCCCTTTATACATGTCTAAATAAGTCTTATAAAATCTTATAAAGAAGAAAAATTCTGATTTTCTTACATGAAAAAGAAAAAGAAGAAGAACAAGAACAACACTGGTTTCCTATTCACAAATGTCTACATTTGGCTTATTTTAACCTTCATTAGTATTCCATGAGAAGGCCTTTCTAACCAAAGAAATATTGACACGTCACAGTAGGGAAAGCACAGGTGTGAATAACAGAATTATTAATGGCTGAATTCATTCAGCTGCTTCAGTTTCACAGCCCTTGTATTGTGCCTGCTGGCTCACTATCACAAATTTCTGGGAAACTTAATTAGAGCACAGCTAAAGCTGCAAGGCAACATATTTCAACAGACTGATTACTGGCAGATGTCAGGGCATTGTGTGTAACAGCACACACGCAAAGACATAAAGGCATAAAAGAATGTACAAAGAGATAACAAACAACAATTTTCAAGTTTGCATGGTTTGTTTTTTATCAAGATTTTTTATCAAGTTTTTTCTTCTGAAGAGAGATGATGCAGTATTACCAGTAGCTGTGAAAATGTACATTCCCCACTAAGAGTAGCGTTAAATAGAGAGATAGCTAAAATGACTGACAAAATCTAATTTCAAAATGCCTGAACGTTGTTATGGAAACTGATGATTGGACTTTCCGTGTTATCAAAATGATCAATATGCTATATATGATGATATGAGCAGTGAAAAAAAAAGTGAGCAGCACAATGAAGGGAAAAGAACACTGAATCAGATGAACTGAATACACATGATCAGATTTCACATCTTGTGGTCAAAGAACGGGTGGTTTCAGAAAACCGAGTCGGAACGTGATCGTAAAAGCTATGAAAGGTGAGGCGTCACCCAGTTCACAAATAAAGAAAGAAAGATGATGTCAGTAGGGTGTGGCCATGTGTGTTGTGTGTCTGTTAAAGTAGCTGATGGCTTTCTTAGTATTTAACAGCTCTTTGACAGTGGGAAGAGGTACATATGTCAGCATAGAAGACACCCCAGTAGAGCCGCAAGTACAAATTGCTAATTTAGTTTTGTGTAACAGAGCTATAGGCAGCTGAGGTCAAAAACTCGTAATCAAGTCAATAGATGCCACTATTCCTCGTGGCTATGCAGCTGTTCAGTCATATTATGTTATGCAGGAGGACTAAGATCTATGACTTTGTCTTCCTTATTTACTGATGAGCATTAGATACCTCAAACACAGGATCCCCAGTGAAGCGACTTAAGGCAGCAAACTCCAGGATGATGGTTCCTGCACACGCAGTGCAGGTGTCTGTTTCTGTGCCCGTTCTCGTCTCAGGACCCCTCACACCGTGCTTCAAGTTCACCTGTCAAGCCAAAAAAAAAAAAACTCATTACACAATCTGTTTTCAGTGCCACATTTGGTTTGCGAGAGGCTGCGCATGAAAACCAGTCGAACATGAAAATGTCTGGGCTCGAACGCTGCGACAGCTGCGAGCTGGGCAGTGGAGCGGAAAATGAAAATATGTAGTCAAGACCTGAGATCTGAGAGGATGTAAATCTGTCATACTGCAACCCTGGACGTTCATGAATAAAAATATTTCTTCTTATAGTACATGTATAATCAGATATGTTGAATGTAGACAATAACAAAACAGAATCTCTATTCAGGAGGAGGATTCTTACTTCCTTTTTACGCTACAGATTTTCACTGACTCCAGCTGATGCCTTACAAATTAAAACTTCACTGACGCTTCTCACTAAACAATGGCTACAACTCAGTAGGTCTACCTCTTTTCAGTTAGATAAGCAGATCCTGACATTGTGACCTTAAACCAACTGCATGTTTGTCTCTGGTATTAAAGGG
Source organism: Amniataba percoides (assembly GCA_037176925.1). NCBI lineage: Eukaryota > Metazoa > Chordata > Actinopteri > Centrarchiformes > Terapontidae > Amniataba > Amniataba percoides. The sequence goes on from JBAJHX010000106.1 coordinate 17,853,358, forward strand.
GTGAATTCAGGTGTTTCTGCGTGTGTTTGTCTCACCCTGGGATAAGGCAGGCCACTGCTGGTGTTGAAGGCTGGAAGCAGTCGGAGGCCCAGGTCTTTGGCCATGTGCAGGAGCTCGTCCTGATACCACTGCATGTGCTGACCTCCCTCCTTCAGCATCACAGCCATGGAGTGTCCCCCCAACAAACCTCTGAACACACACCCAGCAGCCACATATCAAGCACAACAGAATCCAGTGATTTCTTCTCACTAATGTCTTTATGGACAACGTACAGCACACAGTACAGTAACAGTTTACTTCCTCGTGTAACACGTGTAACAGTCTAGTCCACTAATCTCACCCGAGCACTCGGATGTTGGTTTCAAAGACCGACACCACGATGTCGTTGTCCAGCCTCACATCAGACAGCACTCTCCTCACCGCGGCCTCAAACTCTGTTGTCTTGTTCAGAAGCTAAAAAAAAGGGAATGGTACATTCTTATAAGGGACATACACACACATACACGTCATTAAATGGCGAGTGAAAAACTCCTGTTCAATATTCTTACTCAGTATCTAATGATTAATGATTTAATGATTTGTTCGTTTCTATCCAGTAAAATTGACATTTCTCTCCTAATTCAATTAAGGACTCAAACAAAAAAAAACAAAACAAACAAACATGTAAAATACAAATAAAACAACACTACAATCCAGCCTATATCTCCACTGTTCGAAATGCAGCATCAAAATAATTTTAAAAATGTAAAAACTAAAAAAAAAAAAATATGAACACAAGGCCAAAACTCACCACAAGGGTGTCCAGAGTGTCTATGAGGGTCAGAGAGAACCTAAGAGAAGGATGAAAGCTGTTTACTGAGGGTGTGGATTTCACCTTGTGATAACTGCATAAAAATCATTCAGTGAAATAACGTTCATTCAGAACTGTGAGAACAATCAGCCTCGGCCAGACGTGATAATGTGTGTGTGGAGCCACGTCAACAACACTGAGCCACTCACTTTCCCAAAGCGTCGTCTATGTCTCCTCGACTGGGTTCAAGGCCCCGCACCCTTCCTCTGCACGTCAGAGGCATCAGCTCATCTGCTGGGTATGCATGGTCCTGAGAAACACACACAGACACACTTTTAACACCGCGCTTTAACTTTCAGTTCTTTTTGTTCAGTCTGACCCCCATCAATGTATTTCATGTTGTGCAAGGTGAAGTCACAAAAAGCAACACAGGGTTGATTTAAAAGACATGCACACAAATCTAAAAAGTACAAACGATTACAGTTTCATTATAAACAGAAACATTGCACCTTTGCTTACAAGAGATATTCTCTGCCCTGTCCTGAATCAATCCAAATATCAAAGCTGCAGCATAAAGAGTTCCTTCTTTCTATTCTTAAACTAAGAGTAGAAAACTGAAAACTTACCATATAATTCTGATACGCATGGTCAAACATCTCAACCACTTGGTTCCTTAAGTGGGGGGGAAACAGAAGTCAGCATGAGCGTCATCCTTTCAGGGAGTGCAAATGTTTTTCTTCACATTAACGTGTGAGTGCTGTGTTAGTTTTTTTTCCTCAGCTCACCTCAACCTGTGCCTCTCCTCCCGCGACATGGCCTGGCCGTGGCTGCACAAAGCTCCAAGCAGCATCAACAGCGACAGCACAGGCGGCATCATGTTGGCTGGGCGAGATCGCAGCTATACACAACTACACTTTGGCTCGCAGACAGTTACTGAGTCATTACCACTGCCTGAACAAAAACGGCTCAAACTAACAGAAACACCAAAGATTCACACACCCATCAATGTTATAGCTCTGAGGTCATGTTAAAGCACCGCTCGGCTTGGCCTGATCGCAAAGACAGCCGCGGACAGCATCATGAAATCATCCTAGATTGCAGCTCAATCGTGCCCACCTTACACTCCATCTGCGTTTATCTGCAAACGCCAAGTAAAAACACACATGCCGAGGAGAGAGTGTGTGCGTGTGACATGTGAAATGTGCGTCTTGACGTTCCCAAACTGCAAATCAAACTGTTTACAGGAATGTTTCTGTTTCAAGTAACCAGACATGTGGGCATAACTTAAAGAGATGTACCTCGTATTAGTCGTAGTGCAAGATAAGTTGAGCACGCCTGTTTACTTTTCCACGCTGCCAGCCGGACCTATTGCACACAGCAGGAGTGACACGTTGACATAACACATAATATGAGCCACCTCCACCTTAGGCCTGGTAAAAATAACATATACAATCTACATAATGTGGTATTCTGGATGTGGCCTTCAATCAGCAGCGATCAAGGACACTTCAAGTCTTTTCAGTCATCAAGACACGTTGTCAAGACTTAAGGCTTGCTATTTAAAAAAAACCCACTGTCCCTAACTTATCTGAATGTTTGTAATTACTTCCACTCCTCAGAGAAACACACCAGCAAACAAACTGATTAACAACCACAAGTCAAAGCAACAGTCCCCTGAAGCTCCTGTTCATGTTGTCCCCCCGGTGCTTCGCCTGTAAACCTGTTTGTGTGTGAGTTAATGATTTCCTTCCTCTTGACAGCTCTCTCTCGCTTTTGTCACACGAGCACTTGTCGGGATTTAATTAGCCACTTAGCCAGCGGCGCTAACTGGCCGAGTCCGTAACGGCGGACAGACCGTGAACACAACACAAACCGACCAGAACCGCGTCCATCGTTGAGCGGCGAGCCTGACCTCTCCGTTTTTACACGAGTTATTATTTTATCCTTCAGGTTATAACGTGGATCATTTCTCCGTTTGCTGTTGTTTCGCCCAGCTAGCCTGCCTCTCGAAACCGGATGCACTTACGACGAAAACGTCAACAACATCCGCTTCCTGGACTTTGAAGGGCTCTTTGCCCTGAGTTTTATTTGTCAGGAGGCGTTTTCTGGCACGTTTAGAAACACATCGCCTTTCCTTTTCCCCCAGAGATTGAGAAACGGGAGTCCAGCCATTGCCGTAATCTTACGAAAAAGGATATATAAAGAAAGCTAAGCACCACAGCTTATTTAATGGCATTTGAGGGGGTTGCACAAGCGGCTTGAAGAATTACCTGAAAGTCAAAAATCGGGTACAAAACACAAATCCACAGTCAATTGTGTTGCATTTATGACCCACTGAAATACTCGAAAAATGTAATATACCTGAATTTCAGCGCTTTAATTTGTAAGTTATATCAAAATTGAACCTGTATGATTCACGTTTTTAATTATGTGGATATTGTTTTGGAAATACTATGTTATGTTATATGAAACATATAACATAACAAACAAAAATATCCGCAAAAATACGTTCAAAAATGTATCCACAAAAAAAAATGTTAACGGAATAAAAAAAAAACAAGTGAAATACAATAATAAAAGAAGAAATTATTCAAAGAAAAAATAAACATCGTTGCAAATCCTAAAAGATTTTTCGTATACTACATGATACAGTAAGATACAGGTATCAGAATGATTGTGCTTACTGTTGATGTTTTAAGTCAGTTTAGCTTTAGATTAAAGACTTAAATAGGTTTTAAATGCATGATTTGTAATTTAACTGTAACTTCATTGCATGATATCAATGCTGCAAATATATAGTATAAATATCTAGTTTTTCATTTTCTTGTGTGTGCTCACCTGTTTGAATCAGCAATGCAGGTCCAAAAAATAAAAATGTCCTGACAACACTTGAAGGCAGCTTCGATCCAATCCTCTAAATACATTTCATGACCACTACAAACACAGTCTGCGTGTTTAAATGTGAGTTTAATATTTTTCTAATTTGTTGTAAAAAACAAACAAACAAACAAACAAGCAAAAAAGCCGAAGTTTATTTCATTTACATTTCGCCTTTTCCATTATAAACTGCATTTCCCATGAGGCTTTGCGGTGTCACTTGATGCTTACACGACCTCACATGACAGGTTCAACAACAAACCACTCAACAGCTGCTTCGCCAAAACTATCATTGATGTCCACAGCAGACAGGCAGCAGACTAAAGGCGCTTTTACAGGTAAGCTGGAGGTGAAACTCAGATTTGAATTAATTTATTATTTATTCATGCTATAGGCTATTTTTCTCCGTTCTAAATTCAGTGTTCCTCAGATCACTTTACATCCGTGGATCCTGTTGGTGCACAATGGTGTAAAGTTAAAAGTTATTACTGAGTTTTGTCTTCTTTTATTTCTTTCTTTTCATCATTTCTTCCTGTGTCCATTTTCTTTCCTTCCTTCTTTCTTTCTTGTCAGGTAATTATGTCAGTCATGGCTCCTGCTGCAGATCGAAAGCTGACAGGACTGGTTGCAGCCACATTTACTCCATTTAACACTCAGGGGTAAGTGGCGTTCAAAGACCACCTCTCTCATTTGTTTGTTAGTATTTTCATGAGTACATCACTGAATGGATGCTGTGTTTGGTGTGTGCACATTAAGGGCCCCTGTTGTAAAAAAAAAAAAGTCAAACGTGAGGAGTGAGTGTGGACGTGTGTAAGCTGTGGCCATCACTCGCTGTGCGCTGGTTGCAGCATGTTTGGTACTCTTTTCAGATGTGTAGGCCCATATTTTTCACATCTTCCCAAAACAGTGAAATCAACCTGTCAGAGATTGGACCTTATATTGACTTCTTGACAGAGAAGCAAGGTGTAAATAGCATATTTGGTAAGTTTACAAGTAGATTCTTCTTTTGATATTTGTGATTGACCATAGTCCCTAATTGAATCACGCTGATACTGCATGTTTTACCTTGGTGATTTGTGAATATGTGCTCCGTGTTAACCACATTAACACCCTCACTGTTTAAAAAAAGCCTGAAGTTTTAGGTCAGATAACTGCAGACAGAGCTGGTAACATATTGGCATAGCAAACCACAGTTGGTCATGGATTATAATGGAAATTACTTGATTTATAATTCTTACTTTTTAGCCTTATAGTCCACATTAAATGTAATCTGTTAATACTCAACTCTGCTTAGCCG
>JBAJHX010000106.1:17858421-17874598 GCA_037176925.1 Amniataba percoides
TTGATTTATAATTCTTACTTTTTAGCCTTATAGTCCACATTAAATGTAATCTGTTAATACTCAACTCTGCTTAGCCGTTAATGTGAAACATCGCTTCATAGTTTGTGATTCACACAATGATTTCATCATCAGCTTTGGTGTTGTTCCTTAAAAGAACATATTCTTTTTTTGTGTGCAGTGTTTTTCACATAAAGAGACTTAGTGGTATCTTGCCCTCAGGCTGCAACCAAATTAATACCCCCACCCTAACCACACCTTTTCCAAACATGAGGGAGAACCTGCAGTGGGGCTGCTATTTCAATGCAAAAATGGGAAAGGGCCTTTAGAACTAGCCTGCCCTTTCTGGCTGTTTCGTTTGTCCCTTCAGGGCTGCTGTGGAGGCATGGCAGTGTAAAGTAGGGGTTTAATGGAAGAGGACCCGCTCCCTCTGTAGATATGAAGGGCTAATTCTAAAATATCCAAAAACACAGATACCCAGTATAATGTGGTTTACACAATGCATTGTTATGAAGATAATACAAATTGTGTTATAATCTAAATTAAAGCTGTTCCCATGTAACATAACTAAACACAGTGTATCGATATTTTATCCATTGTTTTTTTTAGGGTTACTTTGATTATCAATCTGCCCATGATTTCCTCAGTTGATGGTGTTGTCAGTTAAAGAGATATTACCATTATATCTGGTCCAACCTGAAGTCAGCACTTCTCTCCTTATTGGCTTTTCAGTGTTTCCTCTGGGTCAAAGGCCGCTGTTATCACTGTCTCTTTCTACACTTCTCTCAAACCGAATGAATCACCGTGATTTGTGCAAACCTTCTCCCTGTGTTACCGATGCATTACTTCCACTTCCACTTCAGCCTCCACTGGTTTCTGTGACCCGACCATCCATGTTTTCATGTGTTTTATAAATCTCACTGTCTTTCTTCCTTCCTTTTAAATTCCCCCTTAAAATGTATTTTGTCCTGGGGCACATTACACTCTCCTGGTGGGGGATCCCTCTATGAATGAGCTATACATACTGAAGTATGTGTTTTAGTTTGTTACCTCTAACCTTTTGTGGATTTTGAATGGCATGCTGTATCACAATGCATCATTTTGTTTTGTGAGTGATGAACCATTAGAACTAGATTCAGGTCAGCTTGTCCCTTAATGTGGTATACGCTATGTAAATAATAAACAATACCGTACTTCCCTACAGTGAATGGGACCACCGGCGAGAGCATGTCTCTCAGTGTCGCAGAGAGGAAGGCGCTGGCAGATGAGTGGTGTCAAAGAGCCAAGGGCAAGTACGTTCATCACACAACCCCTCCGTCTGCAGATTTGTCTCTATGTTGAGTCTAACGCACAAGATCGACAAGCTGACACTGAAATTTCCTGCTTGTGTCTCCGCAGAATGGATCAGGTGATCGTGCATGTCGGCTGCATGAGTCTGAAAGATTCCCAAGAACTGGTGAGTTGTTGCCCGTAAGCTTGTAACATGGACATTGAACAAGACACATGACTCACTAGAGAGCCAGAATTTATGTTTCATAATTAAGATTTTTGGGGTGTTTTTTTGTTAGTTGAACATACTGTAGAACATACAATAGGTAACTGGCCCTAAAATGTCTTTTTACTCTGTATGAATGTCGAATTGTGGAATATTTCGGGATCTAGTAGAAGCTTTTGGTCTTTGATTTAAAGGGATCTGGAATCAGGAATAGTTGTTTCTTGGCTCTGAGTAATGATCACATACATGGCCAGTGCTGATTCAAGCATTTTTTCGGGGGACATTTCTTTTAACAATCCTTACAGGCTAGCCACGCAGCACAGATTGGGGCTGATGGGATCGCAGTCATTTCCCCTTCCTTCTTCAAGCCCAGCACTGCAGGTATTCAATTGCTTTAGTGGGAAAAGCATGCACACTGAAAAAGTGTTTCACCACACTTTCATTTTCAATGAGCACTGTCAAGCTTAGCTGTAAAGTCAAAATTTCTGCAATATAAATTGTCCTAATTTGTTACCCTGCCATTGTGTTTCAGATGTGTTAAGGAAGTACCTGCAGGAAGTGGCTTCAGTTGCCCCAACTCTGCCTTTCTACTACTATCATCTTCCAGTTATGACTGGTGTTAATGGTTAGTGCTGCTAATGACCTCTCCATTTTAAACTCTGCATCCCTACTCATGGTGAATGTGTACTGAATGTCACATCATCTTTACTGATGGCATACTCAATATGAGATGGTCTTATTTTCTTTTCTTAAGTGCCAGCTAGAGATGTGTTGGAAGGTATTGAGAAGCTCATTCCCTCCTTCAGAGGTGTGAAGTTCACTGGATGTGACCTGATGGACTTTGGCCAGTGTATCAGCTATAGCCAGAAACAGCCTCACTGGTCAGTCCTCTACGGTGTGGACGAGGTCAGTTTTTTCCCTCTCAGTCTGCTTTGGTCATTGTGTTGTAAGCTATAGTCAGTTTGATTGCAAAAAAAAAAGCGTTGTGACTCTGACTTCAGCCAAAGGCTTTAAATAAAATTTTCTTTCATTTTTCCATAGCAACTGCTTGCAGGTCTTGCTATGGGAACCCATGGAGCAGTCGGCAGGTCAGCGAGCGATCCTGTATATGCATGATGCTTTTGCACTTCTGTGTTAAACAGTTATTTACATTTCAACTTTCATTCCTCTCGCAGCACTTACAACTATCTAGGATGTCATATCAACAAGCTTGTGTCAGCGTTTGAGAAAGGCGACCTGGTCCAAGCCAGGACAATACAGGTACAGTCCATCTCCCAACTTCTCTGACATTGTGCATCACTTTTGGTTGCTGACATCTTTCTCTCATTTCCACGAGCAGTTCAAGTTGCAAGAGCTTCTCAGGTTTGCCAAGAAACTCGGTAAGTGTGTCGTGTTTTTATGCCAAATGGTGTACAACATATATCAATGCTTTTGTGCTAAAGCAGTCTGAGTCTAAATTTGAAACGTTTTTTTTGTCATTGGCAGGCTTTGATCTGGGAATGAACAAGCGGCTGATGAATGAGGTGTCAGGATTGTGTCTGGGGCCCCCTCGCCTCCCGGTGACGCCATGTTCTGATGCTCACGCTCTGTCCATCACACAGAAGTATCATAGCATTTTTCCTGAATAATGATATGTTCACACTGGTTTGTTGAACCTTGAAAGTTCCAGCATTTTACATTCACTTAAGTCCTGTTATTAATGCTTGACACGCACTGAGGCTATGATGAATCCAGTTACTGTATGCGCATTATGACTAAACCAGCTACTCTGAATCAAACTTTTAACTCTGTTTCCATTTTTATAGCTAAATGTATAATTTGACTTTAAACATTTGAGTGGCCTTATACTAATAGTTCCAATAGAAAACAATTAAGGGTGAAGTATACCTGCAAAATCAGGCCCTAAATGATTATACAGCAGTTTTACCTCGTCAGTGTCCTGAAACTTCGATTATCTTGATTGAATGTACTTGAATATTTTTATGGGCATTCTCTGTTGACATTTAATTTCAATGTTTGTCATTTCATTCGTGAAAAAGTAACTACCATTGCCAAAGGGAATATATCACTTTCGTTTTTGCTGCATTTAGCAGTATCGTCACAGTATTGTTTTCTTATCCTGTACTGTATAATGCCAGGGCTCAGTCTCATTTTAATTTGAGCACTCCAAGCACTCCACTTGTAAGTTACAGATTACAGTCATAGATATCAGAAATAATTACAGGGAACAGCATCATAGCATCACTGTTTTCGTGGTCCAGCCATATAGAATGCTTTGTCTCCATCCATGATTTCCATTAGCGCAATGAAAGTTCAGCAGTATATGACTTTTTTTTACCTTGTTTTTGTATCTTGAAAATCACAGTTGTGAAAAAAAACCCTCTGACCTGAAGATGACTTTATCATAAGTAGGATAGAGGACACAGACAAAGGGGCATTAATGAGTCTCATACTCACAGATTAGTGTGTGTGTGTTTTTTTTTTAGTTAGAATGCATATGTTGTTTTTAAATGTTTTGCTTTCTGGTTAGCATATAAAAGGGAAATATACTGTTTAATGAAGAATAATTGATTTGAATTATTAAAACATGTTTGCTTATTTCTTACTAATAAATATTTTGATCCATTGATTTGCCAGTTTAATTCAATTAAATACAATTTAATTTATTTATATAGCATCAAATCACAATAAAACATCTTGATAAATGATATATGATCTTCATATATATATATATATGTTCAGATGTGTTTCAGAGATGTTTGGGCCAAAGTACGATAACGTTGTCTAAGTTTAATAGCAAAAAATTGCAGGTCATCCTGATCTATCAGGACTTCAACACATGCTTGAAGTTTAGCTAAGTGGTTTGGTTTTAATCTATGTGTAAGTCAATGAATGTATCTATTGCTCCTGAGAGCTAAATTAATACAAAGTGCAATAGTGATTTGGAACAAAATCTATGGGTGTGGTTAAAACAGTGAGTGGGTTTATGTACATTTTGACAGAAGCCAGTTGTAGCTAATGGCGACATAAATGCAGTACTAAGGCTATCATTATCAAGGCCCGCACGAAGGCTAACATCACCTATAACAACTTTTTGTTATTATTATTACAATCTATATTATAAGAATTATAATTGCGGTTTTAGGGCTAAACTTGATTTAACAATTCAGTTTTTTTTTTTTAAATCTGAATATGAGCTACGAGTGCAGTACACTACAACAAGATATCGAATTAGTTATAATTAAGATATGGTTTGTTGTCTATTATTAAACTCTGATGTCTAAACTCTGAGTTCACATTTAATTTTCTTATTTTGTTGTACCACTGCACTTTCATTTGGTTCTTATGCATAACTACTCTCTGAAGTGGTTGTGGGGCAAAAACAGTATGGGTGTCTAGGACTGCATGTAGGACTGCCTCTTGGTCTTATTTTCTGTTCCTGAAAAAAATGGGAAACCAATTGTTTGTTCGTACAGTTTTGACCAATATGGTTGCAGTTAACACATCTGCTTCTATTCAGCAGAAACAAACAGTGAATTTACAGATACAGCATATACACTTATCTGAGAAAGAAGAAAAAAAGAAGAAAAAAGCACCATGTTTTGTCATTGTCTGTTTGGATTCAAAACAAGTGCAGTGAGTAATTCACGTGTGCCGCAGCAGCCTTTTACCTCAGGCTGCATGTCTTGTTGCAAACTGCTGTAGCCCTCTGGGAGGATTGTATGTGTGTGTTTGTTTGTTCCCTCTGGGACTCAGGCTACAGTAAGCCCAAGAGGTCAAGTAAAGGTCATTACAGTGACACTACTATTTGTTACATTTAGCCAAATGGTGTTTACCTAAGCCTGTGTTATTGAACACGGTTAAAAATGTGTGTCTCTTCCAATTAGATATCATAGAGAACACTGCTCAGACAGACAGGCCAAAAAAAAGATACCCCATTAAAATCGTTAAAATTTAAAATTAAAATTTGTAACACAAATTCTTCAATAGGTACAGCAACATATCTGCCACATAAAAACACTATTTGTCTTATATGATATTAGTATTAGTATCATATATAGTATCATATCATATCATGTTCATCTTGTGCATGTAAATATTTTAGTTGTTTGCAATGAGAGTCACTTAGCTTTATGTAACTGAAACAATAAGAGTCTCTATGTGCCTGTCTTTTAATTATCTCAACATCCATTCATCTGATCAATTTTGCACTGGGCAGGTGTTTTACTGAAGACCAAAGAGAGTGCAGTGTCAAGTGAGAAGTTGTTTGGATGTGCAGTTCACGACAAAGCTGTGAACAGCAATTCCAGAGGCCAAGCAATCAGTGCATTTTGAATGGGTGCTGCAATAGTTGTGACTGAACCTGACTCCCTGCTATGCTCGTATGAACCTGCAGCTGCAGTGGTACAGGACCAGTGCCATGTTAACAGATGGAGCCTGGGGAGCAAACAGAGAGGAGAAATGATACAGGGCGGCACTTTGATGATCCCTGTGAGAACAGAGTGCTGCTGGGAGCAGAAAAAAAGAGAACACACAAAGGCAATGGTGATAGATGATGGCCAAAAAGATGCTACATAGAAATATCAATAAATATACACTCAAAGCTATGAATGTTTGCCATGTTTGCTCTTAGTTAACCACATCCACCCCCACAGAAAAGGGTAGTAATGTCAAACTGTCAAACCTATTATAAAACACCTTTAATACCACCTTTAATATTTACATCTTGTGGATTGTTCTTTGCATCTGTTCATTCTCCCCCTCAGATCCTTTAGGACACACACTCTTCATGCCTCCTATTCTGAAAGTCCAGGTCCTCTTGTAGAAAAATCATGTGAGTGTTGCCTTAACGTTATAGTTGGATCAGAAATTTTACTCGATTATGACATGGCAGTCAGAATAAATTAGGCCTAATCAATATGTCAGTCATCATACCATGAACATCAGAATTACATATGTGGATGTGATTCTAATATATTGCAGTTTTCTATTAAATCTCCTATGAAGTAATACACATTTCTGGTCTTTTATCTCATTCCCCTCAGCCAATGCTATGTCTCGCCGTCTCCATGAATTGTCAGACGGGCAGCTAACATGCCGTGTGGCAGACGGTAGGGGTCACTAGGTGTGGGTCTGTCGTGTCAGAGCTGCAGACTGTGACAGCGACCCCCCTTGGGCTGGCCACCTGACTCCCGCACAAGTCACAACACTGAGAGGTCGTGAAAGGTCTGCCGAAATGTTTCACGATCTGGACAGTCCCTCCTTTCTCTCTGCATCCCTCACTGGTCCCACTATAATCTGGAAAAGGAGACGCTCACTATATGGTTTCAGAGTATAAGTCTGTATTTTATGCTGTGTTGCAGCTTGGTTGTGAAGGTCAACTTCAGTGCAGACAAACTATAACTGCTCTACTTATTTTGTAAATTACAGGATGGGTTCTCTCTTGCTTAAATACCTGGAGATCAAATTATTAGCTGTGCAGTTCTTCACGGAGCTTCACACTTGACTTTTCAAAATCAGTTGCTATAAAACACATGTGATCACTGTATTATTGGAAAACTGAATAATAAACACACAGACAAACAGATAAAAGGGAGTTAAACTGCATTTTACCAAATGAACCGCCAGAGCACAGTTTATTTAAATAAAAGGTAAAGAAAGGAAAAAGTCATTCTCTCCTGCTCTTCTCACTGAAACTTTCCCATAGTAGTGCTGCCTCCTGCAGCACAGATCTGGCATCTACAGCTGTGAGGTTCAGTGACTCATGTTGATCTTTGGTTGCTCCACGGTGTAAAGGGTGATGAAGGATTGGTGGCGAAAGAGTGATTTCACTCTGTGCAATAAACAGAGTGGCATCTGTGATGACTCAAGTCAAGAACCGGTGTTAGGGAGCAGTTAACTACATGTAATTAAAATAGGAAGAAACTAGAAACTAGAATCTAGAAACATTTTGCTGTAGCTTGTTGGCAGTTCAAATACATTCATATTTGCATAATGATTAATTTAGTAAAATAACTTTTTTTTTGGTGTAGTAAACTACTAAAACTACTATAATACTATAGTTTTTAATATTTTAAATCTAAAATTGTAAACCACACTTGGATATATCAGGTTTTTATTATTATTATTATTATTATTATTATTATTATTATTATTATTATTATTATTATTATTATTATTATTATTATTATTATAACATAACACATATTCAATAGTTTTATATTTTATTTTATAGGCTATACAATATTTTATATTGTATTCCTGATATTTACTTGTATGGTTTTCCCTTAATTTTTTTTATGTATTTTTAAGCACTTTCAGAACGACCATGTGACTGAAGAAATTAATCGCAAAAGACTGTCCCCATAATTGTACAAATAAAATAAAATAAAAATACATGTAATCAAATCTTCACTCTTTGATGTTGAATCTTGAATCCCGCAGAAAAAGCGAAGCGGAACTGTCGTCGTCTCGGCGCAGGCGGACTTATTTGGCGGTGGCGCACAAAGCCCTAGCGTTTCCGGCCAGCTCAGCGCATCAGCTCCAGTGCTGTTTTCAGTTTCCAGGCTGTCACAAACTGGGACCAGTTACCTGTCACAGTCAGCGGACGGACCGGCGCAGAGATGGTGCTGCTGACGATGATCGCCCGGCTGGCTGACGGGCTGCCTCTGGCCGCCTCGATGCAGGAGGACGAGCAGGTTAAACATCCACACACAATTCAGAAATGTTTTCGCCTGTGTGCTCGCTGTCTGTCTGCTGTTATCTCTGCAGGCTGCTGCTGGAAACCGCCTCCGACTTGTAGAAACGCCACGGTGACACGGTGAAGGGCGGCCCGGCGGCTGTAGGCCCGTCTCACCTGTGCAGGGCTTTCACTCGTCTGTTTTTTTTATTTAATTTCGTGTTGTCTGATCTGCCACTGAGTCATTCCTGCCTGTGTTTGAACAGCAGGCTTCCTGTGTTTTCAGCCTCACTCAGATCCTGTTCAAATACAGTCACAAGTCTTTAGTTCAGGGAGGTCCTGCTGCAGATTAGGTCTTCAGAAGAAAAGCCTGGCAAACCAGCAGCCCGCAGATGTAACAATATAATGATAATAATAATTATAACTTTATTAAGTGGTTGTCATACAAGAGGTGGCGCTCAGGGTGCTTTGCAATAGAAAATAAAAGTGCAGCACATTAAAACAGGCAAATAGACAATGAAATTACACAATTAAAATCCCTCATTTTGGAGCATGCTTTGAAAAAAAAACTGCTTTTGTGTGTAACTGAAGAAGATCTGCGAACTCGTGAGGGATCATAAATTGAGTCTGTAGGTCAGTCCTGAGCCTTTTAAGAGCTTTAAAACAAGTAAAGGAACCTTAAAATTTGTTCTGAAGTTTACTGAGAAACTAAAACTAAAACTAGTATAATATCTTGTTTTGTGTAATAGTCCAGCAGCACTGCTCTGAATGTGTTGGATTGCAGAGTTGAACCAAAAGTGCCTGATTAAAAGCTGCTTCAGATTAGAGCCTGACTAATATATGTATTCCAGCTTCAGTTTATGAGATAGATATCTGTCCATATTTACTCTGTGCTGATCAATAAGTGACAAATTGTTTGTCAAAGCTGTGTGTGTGACATAAATAAGAAGCATTTTCCTGCATTGTTACTTAACTTTTCCACCAGGGGGCACTGACATGTTTTTTTTCTTCTACTGTAAAATACTCAGTAATGTTCTTGATTCTATCTTCTTTGAGTATGGGGATCTATTGTTTATGTTATATCACAAAATGAATACTGGGCCATACGTCATTATCAGATTTTTGTTTAGCTATTAAATATTAACCCATCCCACTAACCAATTCCTTCATATCATATAACTGCACCTTCCATTTTGTCCCTGTATTAGGTATTTATTTAGGTAAAGACGCTCTTTGTCCTTTAGTTGTCATTGCTTTTGAAATATCCAAACCCACTGAGAGGATAGGATGTATTTGTGTTTGTCAGTTGAGACAACTCAGCTCACCGTCATAGCTTCGCAGTCAACCCCCTTTTTCACTTTCACAAATGGCTTTAGAAATGAACTGACGTGGCCTAAGAGGCAAACATAACGCTTAACGTATGGAAAATGTTCATTCACATGGATGCTACTGTGACATGTTGATTATGTGTGAGCATGACTTGCCGGGAGTCTAACATCTTTCCCTCACTCTCTTGTTTGCTTTCAAAAAGGGAAGTGAAAAGGTTTGTTGTGTCTCTGCTCTGTGCTTCATCATACGTGTCTCTGTGATGCTACAGTGTGAATCTGTCATTTGCTAGAGTCAACAGCACCCAAGAAATATACACTATCCACCGGCCAAATGCTGACCATAAACTATTTAGCAATGTAGCATCACACTGCTGAGTCTGTCTGTAGCCTTTTTTACGCCAACAATTTATTTTCAGCACACTTCACGGGGCAAGAAATTAACACCATCAAGGGAGACAGAGTGAAATCTGGACTGTAGGTGGCTGCTATTTTTGTCTGTCTTGTCAAGCACTTAAGCAAATAACCACACTCACAAATTTTTGTCGTTTGCGTCTCTTCTGGTGGTAAAAAAGTGAAATTTGCTTGTGAACTCAGCCTGTAAATGTGGCATACAATAGAGGATTTCTTGCCCTGATTAAACACCACATTTTCTGTGAGGAGTGAGCATATCCTGTGGTAACTGGTTGTTGTTGTTCTTTTTGTCTGTATAGTTGGGTCGGGACCTTCAGCAATATCAGAGTCAAGCCAAGCAGCTCTTCAGGAAACTCAATGATCAGAGTCCGACACGCTGCACTTTAGAGGCCGGTTCCATGGCATTTCAGTGAGTATGGAAGGCGGAAAAAAGAGCATGCTTGCAGTAAAGAAAAGGTGCATGCACTGAAATTCATTTAGAATACAAGAATATATAGTTATGCAACAGTGACATGACAAATTGACCAAATTGATGGTTTGTAGCAGCCATGCGAATCCTGCTCGTTGCCACTATGCGCTTTAGTTCTTACCACGTTCTTGTGCTCTCATTGCAGCTATTGTATAGAGAAAGGAGTGTGCTACCTTGTGCTGTGCGAAGCCAGCTTTCCCAAGAAGCTGGCCTTTGCCTACCTTGAAGACCTGCAGGCAGAGTTTCATGAGCAGCATGGAAAGAAGGTCCCCACAGTTTCCCGGCCCTACTCCTTCATTGAATTTGGTAAGAAGGAAAAGAGAGCCAGGAGCAAAATGCAGTGCTGCTCTCTGGGCTGAAAAGCACTTGGGGTCACCCTGCTGATGTTAAATCAATACTTGTTTTGACTTCAGTAGTTGCGATTGAATGAAAGGGAGCTGGGGTTTGCGCTGGCTGAATCTGAGTCGCTTTAGCTGCTAACTCTCCTTCTGGCAAAGTCTCCTGGTGGCAAAGCTGAGGGAACTTGTAACCCAACATTAGAGGAAACACTACTGCCTTTATCCACAGGGACCGCCACAATCAACACAGAATGAAAAGTTCCATTGATGCTTTAAAAGAGGGATGTTGTTTGTTCTGTTTTGCAAGTTGTCGGACTCAAAATTCTCACAAACTGTAATCAAGTGGAAAAATCATTTAAAATTTTGCCTCCAGCTTTGTTGTCGTGTCACTGCAGGCAACAGCTCACTGGCCATCAGCTTTATATTTATCTTTGGCAGATTTTTAGCGAAGCACAACAGCACCTCCAGGCCGATTTTACTCTCAATTTGCATTTTCAACTCACCTTGCTGCTTTTTAAAAAAAACTTTTTTTTATTTGTGCCGCTCCCTCATCAGACACGTACATCCAAAAAACCAAGAAGTCGTATATTGACAGCCGAGCAAGAAGGAATCTGGGCAGCATCAACACAGAGCTCCAGGATGTGCAAAGGATCATGGTGGCTAACATAGAGGAGGTGCTGCAGAGAGGAGAGGCTCTCTCCGGTAAGTCCATCTTAGGAGACTCAAGGTCTGTCTTTTGGATTTATAAAAGCTCTTTGGATTCATTGATTTTTGTCCTCACCTGCATCTCTTCCCTCCTCCTCCTTCCTCTCACTCCCCTTTCTCCCCCGCTCTCTCCTCCCTGCAGCGCTCGACTCCAAGGCCAGCAACTTGTCCAGCCTGTCAAAGAAGTACAGGAGCGACGCCAAGTATCTGAATACCCGCTCCACCTATGCCAAGCTGGCAGCCGGTGGCGTCTTTTTCATCATGCTCATTGTCTATGTGCGCTTCTGGTGGCTCTGAGAGGGAAAAGAGAAAGAGAGGAAGGAGGTAGTGGAGTGGGAAAATGAGCTGCACAGAGTCTGCAGACACTAAGAAAAGCCGTCACCTTCAACTAAAACCAGGATCCCTGCTCTTGTTAAGACTTTGCAGACGTACCACCGCCCATTTTGTTCTCACCTGTCCATGGATGCGAGATCTGAATATAAATATGACACATAGTTTTATTATTAACAATGATACCGTAATGCGCTAGTAGTTGCCCTGGATATAGGTTAAGAGAAAGTGAGTGAGTGTGTGTGTGTGCATGTGTGTGTGTGTGTGTTGATTGCTTTGTGTTTGAAGGCAATTGAAGTGAGGAAGAAAAATGAAGGGGAAAAGAAATTTCCTGTTGTGTGAGTTTCCAAAGCTGTACTGTACTGTAACAGGACTGACTTAATCTTGCATACTGTCTAATTATACAGAAAAGAGCAAAAAAAAATCCCATAACTTTATTTATCCTAAGCACATTATCTGTGTATCTGCATTGAGTAAAGTTATAATCACAGTAGTAATGGCTCCACAAGCCTGAGCAACATACAGGATGTACCACAGTGCTCATATTTTGAAAACTGCATTAGTTCTTAGAAAGTTTAGGCAAAGCAGCAACACAGGAAATGCTGTTTTTTTTAAGCCTCACTCACTCGGATTTATCAGATATATCTTTTGCCATTATGGGATTTCAGTAACCCTATAAGGGACTGTACAAAAATTATTTGGTGGGGATATTGTGTTTTTTTCTGTTTGATAAAGGGAGGGTAGTGTGACTATTTTTGGAGATAAGGTGTCATTTCATTTTTAACAAATTGGTGTTTCAACCTTGCCTTGTGAGATATTTGTTTGTTTGTTTTAAAAGATCAAATTATCGCAAAACATAGATTTAGTTCATGAAGGTGCCCTTTATCATTTGCCTGTCAGAGTTTTATTTAGTATAATGCTGATTAAAGCATTTTTTTTCTTCTTCCATGTCTTCATTTAGCAGAAAGTTTGTAAAAAGTTATAATAATTATAATTCCAATCAAGCCTTTTATGAAGTATCTCTTTATTCCAAAGTAGAGTGGCTGACATATTCTGGCTTCCATGTTTGCCATGAGTTTGAAATTTCCACTCCTAGTATGTATATTAGTGAAAATAATTATTCTACTAATATTTAAAACTTCATGTTTGATTATAAGTGTAATCTTGAATCTTTTTTTTTCTAAGAAAAACGCCAAACTTCGCTGTATGTAAAAAGTGAACTTTAAGATTCAACCTCCCTCCCTGTCCTTTTAACTTTCGTACAGTCCCTAACCTGACCTCAACAGTGTGTCCATGCTCCCTTTATGCTCTCTTCCACCATGACTGTGAGTAGCATTGAAAAAAAAAAAAAACGGTCCTTTTATTTTGTGTAAGGTTTACACGTGTAGACTCCATTTCAAAGTGGATTCAGGCTGAGAGTCAAAGGTGTGTCGGGTAGCCGACATCTGCCCATGGCTGGAAAGTAACACCTTCTCTTTTTCTGTTCTGTCTGCTATCTATGAATAAAATCATTTGCACAAATCATGCTTCCTTTCTGTCAGAGGACCTCTAGTTGAACTGATGATTATCAGATGCTCTTTAACCGGAGATGCAAATTGAGATGCTTGTGAACTTTATAGTTCAGTAGAAATTCTCACTTTTGGCCCATAAATACAGAATAAACATACAGGACTGCAAACTGCCATCAATTTGTATTAGAAAGATCCTGTCATTAGACTCTTGATATGCAAAAGTAGGTTATTATTAACTGTTTCTAATATCCTTTGTCACTTAAACAATGTGAGATCTAAGCTTTAAGAAAGTGAGTAATATATGCAAAAGATTTCCAGGAAAACAGCTCTATGCATTAAATGGGGGAAAATCTAAATTAAAAAACTCAACCTCTGCTTCTAAGTTGGAAACTGTGACTCAGAGGGCACTCCCGGTATTGTACTATTATATTATTTCAATTGATTCAGATCTACAAAAGACGTCTCTGGAAAGAGCCACAGGCAGTCGGTGTCATTTCTCACAGCTTTTGTTTTGAAACTACTAATTTTCCAGAAATACTTGCTGACCTTCCATGATACCTCATAGTGTTTGTAGCTCTGTGATACCTCTCTCAACCAGCAGGTAGAGCGCTTTGCTCACTGATGTACTGATGCGGTTGAAAAAAAGAAAGAAAAAAAAAGTCTCAAAATCTCCCTGACTTGCAACTTCTGCTGCTGATGGTGGCCTCCTCCGCCTTCCAAATCATAGGTTTGTTTTAAAAGATGGAAAAATATAGGCTGCAGCTTCCGGGGTAAGAAAAAGTGAAAGAGAAAGAAAAAAAAACACAGACTGTTGCAGATGCACATAACAGTAAATGCAACAAGTCTGATTCTTCAACTCGAGGTAGAACAGGAAATGTCAGCGCAAAAATGAGAAGCAGCAGAGGGTAGCGTGCCAAAAACAAACCACAGGGCACAGGCTAACCTTTTCACCTCTCAAGGGAAGTGGGTATTTGTGAGTTTGGCCTTGGTTGTGATCAGAGTTATCATTCTTTGTAATCCACTTCTACTAAAAACAGCCTACAACCGGCGAAAGATGCGTTTTTTTGCGAACCCACCTTATTATCAACCTCCTTTGTTGTTGATCACTGTTTCTTTGCCGTTGTATTTCTCTATACTTGTGTTAGGTGTGAAACTGTGCTCACATTTGCAGGCCTGTCTATCCTGTTTGTGTTCTGTCAGTTTCACTCATTTGTCACCATTTGTCCTGCCACTACTTTTAAACGCAACACAGGCATAAACCTTGGATTCCCTGTTGCACATATTCTTAATTATTCTAATCTCACCACTTATTTTAACTAATGGATTTCTTACTTTTGTTAATCCCCCCCACCTTGTCTGCATTCAGGTTTTTTTTTACATATTCTCCTGTCCTTCAGAGGGCATTAGAGTTCCTTTGAAAAATCACAGTTTTACTGTTTTCCTTGAGGCAGAAACAAGGAAGAGAAACTTGAGTACCACACACTTAAAGTGTAAAAACCCATGCATGTGATTATGTGTGTGTAAATGTTGCAGTGATTAAATAGAGGACAACCTTACCCCCCCTTCTCTCTCGCGCTCTCTCTCTCTCTCTCTGCCTCTCTCTCACTCCAGCACTTTCTCTCCTTCCTCTGCAGGTTACCATAGCAGCAGCGAGTGTGTGACAGTCATGTGAAAACGAAGCTGATTGGATTAAAATACTTTGTGTGATCAGGGGTCAGGAATACGGCGCATGTACTAAACACACATAGCCTGATTTGAACACACACTTAGACTTACTCCACGGGTAAAAAGGCCACGGCACTTTCTACACATTTATCAGTTTTGAAGAACAGAACTTGTGGTATGTGCTGTTGCCAGCTCATAATACCCTATCTTGATTAAATTTCCTGTCAAAGACACAGACAACCACACGACTGTCCACCCACACACGACTTCTCCTTAGCCTTGTGCAATCTTAAAGACACAGGACATTAAAACAACGTGACCTTGACCTTGACCTTAAGCCAGTTCAGTCTCAGAGTCACTGCGACAGTTCAGCATGCAAATTCAGGCGCAGCAAGAGAGTTTCAGTCGCGTTTCTGGCAGAGTAACCTCATCACAAGAGCAGACAACGTGCTCACATGCAAATTCATTGATTGCCCCGTGCCCCATGTCCAGTGAACTTCACAGGAATGATCTCATTAATGGAAAGAAGAAGTTTTTAAGAAGGTCTCTGACTGCACTCTAACAGCTTTATCTATTCCACATAGGGTGAATACGCCACTCTGACAGGATGTGACAAAAAAAAAAAAAAAGATGAAGAAGAAAACACACTAAAAATCACTGGGTTAGAGGTTGAGTATAGCACAAAAACAATCCTGGGCTAATTATAAGTAGTACCAATGTCTTGTCCCAGTGTTCAACACAACAACTATGAGTTTTACTCTAAAACTGTTGCAAATCTATCTACAGTTCCACAAAATAATGCACTGTGATGTTCAGAAAAGAAGACATGCACGTTATCAACTACAACAAAGATTATAAGGCCTTGCATCCTTAGTTCAGTGACAGTTCAGCAGTTCAGATAACATGATAAGAACAACACATAAGAGTCAGCAGTTACTCTAGTGGCTCTGTTGGGTGGTACCTCACAGTGGTGCATTGAGACAAATGCTAATGGCCAAGTTAACAGGGTCACGTTGACAAGTCGAGGCTTGCATGCTTGTTTAGCAGGTATAATGAGTTTGAAATCTTTGCTTAGTCTAAATGAGGCTGAAATGTCTGTATGGAATTTCACAACAGTCCATCTATAGTTGTAGAGAGTGAAAAAAAAAATAAATAAAAATAAAATAAAATAATAATAATAATGATATAATAATAATAATAATAATAATAATAATAATAATAATAATAATAATAATAATAATAATAATAA
>JBAJHX010000106.1:17884132-17897072 GCA_037176925.1 Amniataba percoides
TCTCTCTCTCTCTCTCTCTCTCTCTCTCTCTCTCTCTCTCTCTCTCTCTCTCTCTCTCTCTCTCTCTCTCTCACCCATTTTGTGCACCAGGATTTTTCTTCTTTCTCTCTCCATATTTTCCCCTATAGTTTTTCCCGCTAATGCTGACCTTCCAAATAATTGGGACACTGTGGTGTAATGTGGTGCACCATGAGGAACTGTGATCACGAGTTTGTGATGTTTTTGTCAAGCGAGGGAACTGGTTTTCCATATTACAGGATGGCACTTTTGAAGGTGTTGCTTACATTAATGACGCGAGGGAGGATTGAGGTTTGCTTCAAAAAGCACCTATAGCCCGCATAACCCTGTATTATTTTCTGTGGGGGTTTTACTATTTCCTGTATCTGAAAATGATTAGCTAACATGTGGAAATGTCTGTATCTTCCTGTGTAGACTAGTTTCTATCAAATATTCATTGTCTGTCTTTTTTTCTGCTGTCACAAATCCAACTACACTTCCTGTAGCTTCTTCACAATAAGAGTCTGTCAGATGTTGCCGGTTCAAAGCTTTTAATGGGAGGTAGCATTTGCAGTATCTTAACCTGACATCTACAGGTGCAATCTGTTGAACATAAAAAAAAAAAACAATACACTTTATATTTTGTCACTGCCTGGTCACATGTAAAGCAAATCAACTCGGTACATCAATTAAGAGAGTTAAGAGAGGAACAGTTTGACCATACTTCTAAACAGCATCATAATAATATTGTGGGCCATAACATTGATCCCTGCTGTGAAAGCGCCATAGAAGTGCTCATATAATCACATCTCTGCACACAACAGTATAGCTAAAGCATGTTAATTCCTAGACAGTGAGTATGGGGCACATCATGCTCTTTGTACTACTGTAACCAGCCAAAATGTATAGTCTTAAGTAGATGATACTGTATACTGTTTTTATCCTGTGTTACTGAGGTTCAATTGCTAACATTGATGTGTAATACATTCCTGAACTACCAGCAACAACATACCAGAGAGTAACATTGCCATTTGTCAACAAGTTCCTGCGGTTTATTGGTCAAATTCAGCTGAAACTGTTGCTTAAGTCAATTCCACTGTATGTGACTTCATATATAAATGCTTATAAATAATTTAATAATATTTTTAAGGCCTGTGTCGGACAATGAAGTCCCTTTGTGTCGACACAGGACCATGGTCAACACTGTGCTGCAGTCCAGTGTTGTAGCTGAACATTAATCTGATTCTTGAGGAAGCGTAGGTGCCATCTTTGTGGCACACGACACAGCGTTACCCCCATGGTGTGGGCATGTGGATGGTTGCATATATTTGCCCAGTGCAAACAGCTGACGTGCGTGTGTGTATCTATTTGCGTGTGTGTATGCACTGTATTGCGGATGCAAGCTTACAAAGGCCAGCAATTGTGCCGCCCATGGTTTACTTGCATCTTACCCAAGCTGGAGCCTGGTGTGAAATGTGATTTATCTGCGCCATGTTTCGCCCTGTGCTCTGAAGACAAAGATATTTATTGAGCTGCCCACCAAGCTGCATTATTTACTGACCACCAGCTCTACCCACTGCCTTGTGGCTGTTATTAATGTGGTTTAAGACAAATTTTCTGTCACTCCCTCCAAGCTCTCCCTTTGGTTGTCTCTCTTCCCATCTGCTTCCATCTTCTGCTTCGGTGTGTTCGTGTTTCAGATTATGTTCAGCATTCTCCACCCTTTTGATTAGTAGTGTAGTTAAAAAGCCAGGCCTCCACATGTGTTTCAGTCCCATACGTGTTGGTTGTAGTGGGAGAGCATAGTAAATAAAGTGTAGAACTGAATGAGTCAGTGGGTGAAAGTCTGTGGGATTGCGCTCCAGATGCAGGTCTGTATTTCCATGCACACATACAGTGCATGTGTGTGTTTGTGCCTCTGAAGCCATTGTGACTTAGAATAGACATACACATATAGACCTGCTGTGATTAAAGTCTTGAAGTTGAAATGCATAGCAGACGAGGCGAAAGTCATAGTTATGTGCCTGTTACCATTTCGCTTCACAGTGCCAGTACAGTGCCAATGTCTACTTTGCCAGTTTGCTTTCAGTGACTCTGATCCTCACGCATTAAATAAATACCAGTCAAAATGTGAATGAAGCTAGGTGCATTCCCTGCATGAACCACATGCACTGTTACTATAGGAGGTGGTGTTTGCGGCTGTGAAGGTCGAGGGGATTACAGAGTGTTGTGTCTGCACTGTTGAACAGGTTAGCAAATTAACAGGGAATTACTGCGGCCTGCATTCCTTGGCCAACACAGCCCCGTAATCCTGGAGACATTCAGGCAGGGCGCATGGAGTATTGACCCAAGCGGGGCACAACCAACCAAGGAGGCAAACTCCCCTAAAATGGGTCACAATTTTCATTTAGTTTCTGATTTGTGACACAAAATCAGTCTCATTTCACACTTGAATGTTGATCTAAAATAACTAGACTGTAAATTTGATATTTAAAAGAAATTTTAAATTTGAATTGCAACTTGATCTGGAAGTGAGGATGAGCAGTGCTGGGTTACCTGTGCTGAATGAATGTTGGTGAGCTACGTGATCACCTGGTTAAAACAGAGTTAAATAGTAAAGATTGTGTAGTGCATAGAAAGACATTAGCTCTGGTAAGGCAGCAGTGCTGTTGCTCAGAGTTTTTGTCACTTGTTGATAAATGTGTTAACTTTAAACCTTTGCTCCGATTAACTATGAAAAACTTCTATGATAAAAATACTTCGGTATATACGATATTCACACATTTTACATGAATATATTTACGAACACACTATGTCACAAGTCAAGCTGAAAATACTCTAGACTATATTTAAAATAATCTAAAAACAAACTGAATGTCATGGGCCATGTCTGCACAATAGTCCTGAGTTGTTGTTTTTTATCAGTAAAAAAACCCATTTTGAATAAGAAAAGAGTTAAGTTATGACCTGAATGAGAAAGGGAAAGTCCCTGCATCGGCCTCGTCTGGTCTGCTCTCCCTGTTCCTGTCTGCCAACATACACACACACACACACACACACACACACTGAGCCAGCAGGCCAGCAGGCCAGCATGCAGTCTTGGATGAGATTTGAAGTTCATTTCCAAGTAATTACAACAGCAAAGTGACCATCAGATTTGAGGTTGGCGGGGCAGTAACTGGGATTATCCTTCCGTCTCAATGTAATTTTTAATCAACTGTACTTATATATCTTTTATTCTCGTCTGTGGTCCACCTGCACATTTCAGTAGAATAGGTTTCGGTGTTTCACCGTGGGCCTCTTTTGACAGCTGGTGTACCCAGAGTGCAGCTGGTCATGTTAAACAAAGGATCGGAAACGGATCAGGTTTAATAATGCTGATACTGATGCACTCAAAAGTGCTACGATCTGCCCCGATAAAAGATCCAGGAGATGAGTTTGAAATATCCCCAGTAATCACACGCTTTTCCCATTTCTTTTGGCACTGATCTGTGTCTTATAGTATGTCACCACCCTCTGAAATGAACCTGACCTGGGAGACTAAAGCCTTAAGGCCCCTGCTTGGTCCGTCTGCATGGTTCCTCTCTGCTGTTTGTGTGGGCCAGTAAAGCTTCCCTCGGGGTTATGGTGTTTAGTTTGAGCCTCATCTCCCTCCTTCCATGCTGAGCTAAGGGTATTTTATTGCAAGTTACCATGGCAACTATTTGGCCTGCTGGATATAGAGGCTTGTACAGCAATTCCAGGAAATGGGGTTACTTCCTCACTCAGTGCGAACAACTTCCTGCCCTCCGCTGTATGGATGTGTGCCAGGGCTCAGGGACACCCATTCGTGTGCAGTCTTTGTCTGCAGTTTCGTAATTACTTCCCCATCTCAATCCTCAGCTATTAGCTCAAAGCCCATCTATCTGTCTCCCTCCCGTTCTCTACCTCTTTGACAGTCTCTTTTTTTCCCTCCTCATGACATGGCTGGAACTCCCGAGGGACTGGCTGTGGTGTTGGTGACAAAGCAGTGGCAAGTGCTGAGGGAGGACCCAGCATAAAGCCAGCTGAGCACAACAACCTGGCTCCCCCTCTCAGTTTTTCTTCTCTTTTACAGAAAAAATACCCATATTTAAAAAGAGGATCAGATGAGTTTAAACTCGATTTTTCCTGGAATTCATGTCACCGTGTATCTCAAAGTAATTGTGGTTTCTGCCATTCACCACAGTTTACAAAACCCAAAGTCCTCTTGCGTTGGGAAAGTGAAAAAGTTAAATGAAGGGGAAAACAAATGCGTAAGAGTTTATTTTAAACTTTAACAAATGAAGACAAAAACACTATGAAGCTGATCTGTGAAGCTGTAGTTAGAAACCTCAGCACTTCAATCAGCACTGAGCTGACTACTGTCATAATCACAATAATGATGCTTGTATCTCAATATTTAGCTGGTTTAATGTTTACTGTCTTAATTTAGCATCTTAGCATGCTAAAATGTATTAATCAGCCCTAAACTCAAAGTACAGTTGAGGCTTATGGTAATAGTTAGTTTAGCATTAGTTTTACAGGTTTGCTGTTGTAAACGTCAACTGTTGTAAATGTCAGCCTGCTCCAGCGATGCTAGAGGATGAATATCATGAATATCTGTATATTCAGTGTCAGTCAAACCAGAGTCCAATCAGAATTCATGCTCTTAAATATCAAAGCAAATTCAAGGCAGCTTATCCAGTAGTTGTCAGATGTCAACCTTATTGGGCGCTTGAGCATGAATTGGGATTCATCCTCTGAGTACCATGCATTTCTGTGCAACAGTTAATGGCAATGCAGGATTATGTCAGTGTTGCGGCTTCCAGGTTTCAACACTGCAAGACACTCAGTTTGTAGATAAGGCAGCCTGCTTTGAAACATTGACAGACTAATTGGGCCATCTCAGTTACTTTGATGATAATGATGCAAGCCAGCTGTGTCACCAACAGTAGCAGGATTGCTGTTTCTCAGTACTCTTAATTCGCTGGAAATGAGAGTATCTTGCGCGTCGATTCCTGGGGTTGGGTTAGGCTATGTCACGTGAACGCTACCTTTGCTTTACTGACACAGGGCCAAGTCTTATGTTATTAAAAATCTGTTTCCATTAGCCTTTACCACATCTTCACAACACATTATTTTTTTACATGGCAGACAGTTTTAGCAATAATTTGCGTTTGTTCTGCTTTTTTAGATATTCACACAAAAACAGGTGGATGGAAAAATACTTGCTGCTACTGCTTTTATGGCGTCTGATTTCACAGTGTATATTTTTTCTTTGCAACATCTGCATACTAAAAAAGTTTGAGAAAAGCACTTTGGTGTTTGTGTATATAGATTCTGTTTTCACACTCTGCACAGTTGGCATCTTTACAGATACAGTGTGCAACTACAACGATAACACACAGCTCTCCTTCCAGTCCCACCAGACTGCAGATGCTGTAAATCTGCTCCATTTACTCTGCTTTTGCTATCCACTCATCTTCCCCCTCATAACCTGTACACACACAAAGCTGGACAATGCAGTGGTCATGCACGAGAAAAGCCATGTGCACTATTCATCAGGAAGGGTCCACGTAGTAGTAGTAGTAGTAGTAGTAATTCACTCAGGTAACTGTGATTCTTCTCAGCTCACACCACATGCTTGTGGTTTCGGTGTTGACTTTGTTGATCAGGTCTTATCAAGGCTTTCATTCCTGGGAAATTTTCCTGTCCATGTTTCCTTGAAGTGTGAGAACAGCCAGGTTGAGAGGATGCAATTCTGACGATGCGAGTCAGGATCCCAAATATGCTTGTTCGGTGTGTGAACATTTTGTTTGTTTTGCTTAAGCAAGACAGATTGCTGAAACTTTTTCCAAATTTTCTGTCCGGGAATTGGTGACCTGAACATCATGGGGTAATTGTGCTTGTGTGTGTGTGTGTGTATTAAAATGGCGCAATAGGAGGTAGTCTGTCCCAAATCTGGTAAGATCATTTCTTCTTGCATTACGACAGTGTGCATGGGAAGCTCGTCAAACCAGTCGGGGGATAAGAGCAGCTTTTTCCTTTTTCTTTCACTCCCTCTGTCTTATGCATTCGTTGTCTCAACTCTCTCTTCCTCCTCTTTCTCAACATTACTTTTTTTCCTGATTTATTCAAGAGCATCTTAATGATCTTGTAGAAAACTTAGAAGTTAACATTATCAAAACTAAAAGTGAAAGTTCCACACTGTTACAGGTCTGACCACATATGTGTAGATTTTCTGCTGTGCTGTTACTGTGTGTGCATGATTTTTGTGTGTTGGCTTGTAGCAACTATGCATACCATATGTCTGTTTGGTATAGAAATGGTCCCAAAATAGCACAGTGTTTTCTGTGGTCTTTCGTACTGCAGCAGTAGACGGTATCAACTCATACTTTATTACAGTGGCTGTCTTTGCAATTGTGCACATAGAGGCATGCATGAGTGTGTGTGTGTGCTTATTGGGATTATCAATTTCACAGTGGTTTATGTATGGTATCCCCATGTCTAATGGACTATGTCTGTCAGTCTGGCTCTAAAGCATTAGCTCTCTGACTAGACCAGTTCAGAGCCTGGACCCTGACTGAGCAGCACTTGAAAATAAATCCAACTTTGAACACTGTAAAATTATATTAAGTAGGGTTGCTAATAGTCATAAGAGTCTTCATAAGGAGACCTTGACTTCAGTGACACTGTGATTAATCTATGGGCAGGAAGTAACACATTCGCTGAGCACACTTCCTGTAATGCAATGACTGTTTTGTGAAGACATTGTTGGCGTTTCTTCGAAGTCAGCTGACCTACCCTCAGTTTTGAAAAAAAAACTCTGTTAGGGGTGCATCAGATCACTTAACTACTGAAACATGTGAGATTATACATGAAACAAACACCTATAACAACACCTCTACCACCACTGCTACTGATTTATAGTGGCTTTGCTTGGCTACAGTATGACATAAATAAAGACTGAGAACAGCACACTTCTGTTTGGCATGCTGGGCCAGCATGGTGTGTGTGAAGACCACTTGAGCCATGTGTCTCTGAAGACCACACAATAGCTGGAGTGTCTGCCTATGAGTGTTTCATTGGCTGGGAGATAGTTGAACTTTGTTATTTTCATCAAGACCTTTTTGTCTGTCTGCCTGTCCATTAGGCGGCCCTGTGACCACAGGCCAATTTCAGGCGGGCTTTTCATACAGGGCTAGAGAAGTTGTAAGCCTCCTGCATTATCTATGTAAGAATGATAAACTTATAGGCTTTTTAAAGGGGTTTCCCTTGGGGGGATGGGTGGTGTGCATCATGGGGGAACTTATCTCCTGCGCTAACCAATTTTCTAGGGAAACCCTGAATGAGTTTAGAGCACTGAAGGTTAAGAGTTAAGATTCTTGAACAGGTTATAATAAACAGGTTATTTCTGTGATATACATAAAAGTAGTACTACTAAAAGTAGTATTTTTTGCATGTGATGCAGAAAGACGCCATCATTATCATGTCTCTGAATGTCTGCTTCTTGAAACACTAAGTCAAGAACTAGACTTGATGGTTACTGCATACCATTAAGCCTGATGGATAACTGTAGAATGGATGACTGACTACCAGTAGTCATTTTTACAGTGTATAAATGAATAAATCTGTGTAAGAGGAAACTGATGTTCTTGATACTACTACTTACTATACTACTACTACTACTACTATGATACTACTACTTATTGTTGTTTTGAAGCATGATTTTTGAATCTGTGTTACTGAATTAACAATATTCTGACTGGAAATTTATTTCATTGAGATCTAAATTGTCTCTTGTCTCTTGCAGCTCTGCAGTGTATGGATGATAAGGCACCTTGTGTTAACAATGCTACGTGTCAGACCCTCAGCAATGGCACTGGATACTGCAGGTAAGAGTGTTTCTTTTCTGTGTTTAATCTTTGCTGTCCTTACAACAGTGTAACAAAAAGTGAACACAGCAATAGAAACACCTCATAAGGGGATTGCTGGATGTGAAAGCCAGTACAGAAATAGGGTTTTAAGATCAACCCCAGCTTGTCCGCAGGACCATGAGGTTTTGCTCAGGCACGGAAGACGGAATAAAAGACTGCTCTGTCTGACAAAGTACTGGGAACAATACCAACACACACATTTCCACCTCCAAGATGTTATTTAGGACATTTCGGGGGTTTTGTTACTTACTCTCTTGTCGCTATAGAATTGATAGCTCTAGAGTTGCCAGCATATTTTACTGCCCACTGAGTTCTTGTAGCTTGGGGATGTCAAGACGATGAGGAGACATTTTTATTACATGAGAAAATACTTACTCAGTGAAATTGATGAGGGAAAACAGTCTGAAACTTGCTTGATTTAATCAAAATGACATGTGGGCCGATCGCTCTCACCACACGTTAGTGTAGCCTTTAGTTTATTGGCACATGCAAAGTTGTTGTGGAAACGTGAAAGAACCTGTGAGTAAGTCTCCTCTACTACCGGTGGTGCAATCAGACCACTAAGGAAAAGTGCTGTAGAGGAAAGGAGGGCAGTGGCCCGTTTGATCTATGCCCTCTACTTTCTGACAGCTTAGCCTAGTTTGTAATTAAGACTGAGCTATCTGTATAATTGCCTTGCCACTCCTGAGCCAAATTCCCAGCAAAAACACATCATAGCTGGTTCACGAACCTGATCATATTTCATCAAATGTGATGTGAATCACGGCATGTGTCTGTTCCCAGACCTCTAGGAATTTCAACACTCTGTAAAAAGGGACAGAGAAAGCAGCATTATTTAATCAGAATTTGACATTCCCAATGTCTAATTGAAGGTCAGATTAGCATGTACTGCAGATGCAAAGGGCTTCAGTGTCTGTGTTGTATGTATGTCTGTAACAGACTGAAGATCTTAAAGTCTGTTCTTAACCTTAAGTACAACCAGAGAAGTAAAGTTAGGATGAATGTGATTTTATCTAGTTAGTTAACAGTGAGGCAGGTGTATTTTCAGCTTATGTGGGTGCAGGCTGTGGGTTTGATCAGTAATAAAGACGTGATGAAACATCAGCCAGGATGACCTTTTCAAGTGAAGCTCACGATAGGCAGTTCTTCAGGTGGATCAAACACAAAAGACTTATCGTTGTTAGGTGATGGTAAGATTATTTTTAAGACAGCAGGTCCAAAGAAAACTCACACCCAAATCCAGAGCTGTGTTGTTAATATGGGTAGACAAGCATACTCTACCAGTAGAACAAGGCTTTATGCCAGCACTCACCGCATCAAATCATCTAAGCCGTTACAGGCTAGACCACATCCTCTAATATTCTGTTTTTATGTTGTTTTTATTACATCTATTTAATTGCGGTTGTAAATACAAAATATGACATATAATAATATTTTATTTATTTTTGTGCAAGGTAACTTTTTTTTTTAATTCGAGAAGTCTGGGATTATTATTCCTCTCGCATTTACCCTCGCTCAGTCTCAGCCAAGCTGTCTCCATTCCCGGCCATAAAGTCAGTATTTCTTCTCTGAGTTACATGATGATATTGATGATAAAATCAAAACAACAGAGAGGCCTCTTGCCCCGAAGGAGTTTCTCAGTTTAGAAGAGTCAGCTGACAGAGCGCAGGCCTACTGTTAGACTGATTAACTAGTCACTTTTTCTTTTGCTATCCAGAAAACATGAATAGCTACACACGCACACACCCATACACACAAATGGACCCACTTGCATGTGTCTGGGCTGTCTGGTCCCCGTCTGCACCGCACTGCACTCCTGGTCAAAAGGCTTATTGTGTAAAAATTGAATTACGTGTTATTTAACCTCCTCAGTGTATTAAACGTAGCCGTAGCCGTAGTTGAAAGTAAACAGCCCCTTTGGCCTTTTGGCTCGGCCAAGACAAATTATGTCACATGGATCACGTCTCGAGTTAGATTGGAAGTAACTGTATAATTAAAGTGCGGAAGTTTAGTCTCCTACTTATGGCAGCGAGAGGAATTGAACAAACACCGTTGATAAGTAAGCTTCCGACCCTTAAAACATTATAAAAATGCAAAGAAATTTCCACCATTCCTAGACAATAATCCATTATTTAGGTAGAGTGAATGTAACAGTTACATGACTTAATCTGAACATTTTACAAATACCAACCTGTACAGTAACAAGAACAGTAACACAATACCCATATCTACCATCCCACTGCTCTCCAATGAGGGAAAGCTACACCAGTCGTTATCCCTGTTTGACTTTGCCATTGAACACTCCTTTTTGGTTTTTTTTCTGTAGTCCTTCCTCTGAATGACATGCATCTTCTTGGACGCTTCATAGGTCTTTCTACAACACTCATAGTTTTAGCCTATTCCAACACTATGGTAGCTCCCCCTTCACTATGCCAAACAGATTGTTTCTGGTTGACGTAAATGTATCACTACCGGTCGTTCAGTGCAGGAATACCATTATAAACACCATATTTAAAAACTCCAGAGATTTACCTGGCTGTGAAAGGCTTAATCAGCATTGTGTCAACTCTATAAAAGTCCCACACTCCAGCTTTAACAGTTAATATAACAATGACAGCTCTTACTTCAATCAGTAAGACCCATGGACAGTTTCGTCAATGACCCAAGACGCTTTTATGTTCTATTTTTTTAATGCTCAGAGTGGGAAGCAAGAGCAGGTGTTCTTGTGTTATTTCCTCTCAGTTCTTGTAATAACAGGAAAAAAAATATCACACATTTTTACAGG
Organism: Amniataba percoides; assembly: GCA_037176925.1. Lineage (NCBI taxonomy): Eukaryota > Metazoa > Chordata > Actinopteri > Centrarchiformes > Terapontidae > Amniataba > Amniataba percoides. The sequence goes on from JBAJHX010000106.1 coordinate 17,894,852, forward strand.
TGAGGACGGTATTTTTTTTCTGTTTTAACGTCCGTAATGAAACCTCTCCACAGCGGAGACGAAGCCTGTTTTTTTTGGCAGCAGAAAGAGCTTGTGCATGTTGTCGTTACTCAACTTGCCTCCAGTGCCTCTTCTGCAGAGTTCCCATACATCATGGAAACTCTGGAAAACATAGAACTGCTCCGGTCATATCTATCAGTCTGACATCTTTTAATTCCGTTTTTAATTTAGGCATTGGTGTATTTTTTTAGACAGAGACAGAAAAGGAGAAGGGGAATAGAGAAAAGGAAAACATTTAGTTGTTGTGTGCGCACCTCTGCAGCATTCAGACAGTGACATTTACAAAAAATAAAACATACTTGAAAATGTATTGTTTGCGCTCAGAGGAAGCTTTTTGGCACAAAGAATATTGCTATAGAGAGAAAGTGCATGGGAGAGATCGACTAGCTGAGTGGCAGGGCAGGGACAAGATAAGCCGTCTAACCGGTGACACTGCAAGCCACCAGCCCTGGGTGTGAGAAAAAGGTGTGTGTCGTGAGTGTTTCTTGGTGTGAATTTGTGCCTGTGACAAGTTTGCTTGGTATGTTTTTTTTATTTTGAACGTACTGATTAGATCCATAGCTATTTTCTGATTTTTGGGTAAAAGCATGGAAACAATGGTTTTGTTCGTGGGCCACAGATGATTCCTGACACTAACACAGGCTCTGAATTAATACCTGTGCATTCCAAGCAAGAGTGAGACTGCACACATTATGTTGTCCAAACCCTGTTTTCCTCCAGAACAAGATCTCTTTGTCTGCAGCTGAGCCATGGTGCAAACTGATTAACTCTCCCCACCCCTCAATGCTTCTTTTTTTCCCTCGCTGTTTTTTTCTCTTGCAGTCACTGTCATGCCTTTGTGTTTATTTTAAAAACTTTTTTTGTCAAGAGTGAGGGAAGAGAGTTACTGTGTTGTGTAGACCTACTGCCTGTTTGATCTGACAGGTAGGATTTTGCCTGTGGGGCAGACAGAGGAAGAGAAAGGGCCAAAAGAAAAGAGGATGTCTTTTTTCAGGTAATTTGAGGAGGAATACCTCGGAGCACAACTCCTTACTAATGATGAGAGAGCAGTGAAGGGGGAGGGAGAAGAGAGAGGAGTGTAATTTCCCTCTTGCTACGCCTCCTTCATCAAACTGTCACTCATCCACCCATGCCTTGGTCCCTCCCTTGGCTTCAGGGATTTAGATGCCCCTGGACACCACTCACCAGTCCTCTTAATCCTTCTCCCACAACCCAGTTATTGTTGAGTTCTTTTACCTTTATTATATCCATACCCGCTCCTCCTATTCATATCTATGTGTCTGCAAAACATTGTTGAGGATCTTTTGCTCTGGCTATTGTTGTCTGTCTCAGCCACAGAAATGGCCTCTCAGTGTCTTCTCTTATGATCCACATGCTCCACACCTCCACTCATCAAACACCTACTCTTTAAAGCACCCATACGCACACAGAGATTTAAACAGGGCAAGGCATGTGATCTAAACTAAAGTCAACAAACCCTAGAGTAGGAGATTGGAACCCACAACAGTTATTTCCCGCTCTCGCTCTCCAAAGACTTATCTCCTTCCCACAGCCCAGTTAATAGCACTGTAGATGTGGTTGAGACTGGAACCACAATGATAAGAGTTTCTTTGTGTATATGTATGTGTATGTGCTCTGCCTGCGTTTGTGTCTCTGGAGAGTCAGGGGCACCTTGAGCCTTGGGCAAATTCACATGCTGTTAGAGAGAGGTCTAAAGTTCAGTCTTGGTGGGTTCAGTAGTCAGATGGTGGATTTGTACATTTCTGGCTATATTGTATATTGAAAACTTTTGAGGATCACCATGATAAAAATACACAGTCACCAAAACAAACACACAAAGGGTAAATCACACAAACATGCAGAAGTGCACCCGACTTCTCATAGATTCAAACCCTCTCTCAGAAAGAAGAAGCCTTACAAAACAGTGAGGAATGTAGCAACCAGACCATAAACCCACATACAGTAAGGTGGCAAGTAGCTCTCTGTCACACATGATGATGATGACACTATGGGGTCAGAAGTACCTCTGTTTTGTCACAAAGTCACACACACACACATACTCTTCAAATGCAGTGTGACCAATGTTTAGAGGTGCTCCGATTGATCGGTGACCCGATCGGTATCGGCCGATACACGTGGTATCGGCATTGATCGGACGTGC
>JBAJHX010000106.1:17897670-17932261 GCA_037176925.1 Amniataba percoides
AGTAACTTAAGTAAATAAATCAATAATTAATCCCACACTATAAAAAGCAAACTGGAGGCTTTGGTATCGGTATCGGTGATACTGATTTAAAAAATCGGTGATCGGCTCCAAAAACCTTGATTGGAGCACCTCTACCAATGTTATAATGTATCTTCACTCTTCTTAATTTTTAGTCATGTGCCAATGCAAAGTTCCCAAGAAGATATTTGAAAATGCAGAAATACAGCAATAAATTTAGTAAATATTAGCAATTTCATTCTTAAGGGACCGCAATGTTCACTATAGACTGTTTTGTTTAAATATTTCTAAATCAGTCAGCTGTGGACTATGCATAGAGTAGACAGAGATGTGGAACTTTTATTGGCCCGCAGACCTATTGTTGGATATCCCACTTTAAACAACCACACAAACATAATGAGAGAACAACATAAAGAGACGAGCAGATGGAGCACTCAGAGAGAAAATGGCTCCTCTGCTTTACACCACAGCCACTCAGATGAGTCTTTTTAAACATGTTTCTAAACACAGTCTGAGATTTTACCACATGTCTATAGTTGGGACTCCACCCTGCTCTGCGCTCCTTTATTCTGTCTTCACAGATGCTTTTCAGTCTGACTGCCTGGCTTCCTCTTCTCTCTCCGTATGTCTCGCTCTCTCATTACGTTTCTGGCCTTTACTTCCACGTCACTGTGCTGTCCTCACTTTGTCCACCTTCCTCTTTGTTTCTCTCGTACGTCTTTCCGTCTGACATTGACATAACTCTCACACCTCCCTCTGCCCGCCTCCTCTGTGATGTGCTGCCTCTGCTTTTCTCTATGAAAATGAGAGAAAAAAAACTACGCTGAGAAATGAGGGAGTGTGCCAAAAGAAAACCTCAAACCCACTAAAACTATGCTGCTACTAAAGATTATTTAAGCAACAGATTCATGGTTTCCATCCTCATGAAAAAGAACCCATAATTGAACTTTTATATCTTCGTTTAGGTACAGTTGTATTTTCCAGCATAGAACAGGCCCCTTCTTCTCTGTGGTGATGTAGAGGTCATAATGCTTCCAGACCTGTACACACACTGCGTTACAGTGGTAGTACAACAGAAACATCTGCCAGAGCTCACTATCATAAAGTGACAGGAAAAATAGCCTCTTCAAGATGTCTGAATTTCATCAAACTGTGATAAGATCACTGGTGCTCTTCTTTGATAAAGAGCTAAGATTAAGCCAGGGGTGTTGGGTAAACCTCTTTCTTTTCATTTCTATTTCAATATTTAGAATTTTTCCTTTTACACCAATCACATACTACAACAACAACAGTTCATTATCAAAAATGACGATTGGAAACTGCAAGTCAGAGGAGAAGGAAGTAGAAAAGTACAAGTCAGCTACCCACGCATGTTGACCTTTTTTGCCTTAGTTCACTTCTCATCCCTATGGATACATGAATTTAGGCTCGCTCTGGGGTCCAGGGCAGCTGAAATTTTAATGCCAACACCATCAGTGCCTCTGTACGTCAACTAAAGCTCCGGTCTTTTTCATGTACCGAGGCAGCAACAGCAATTGACTGAATTGCCTTCACAGAAACTGCATCAATGTATATGCTGTGGACTTCTCTGAATGGAGGCGGACCAGATAAGGTCACACAGCGGTACACCTTCACGCTGACTTAGCACCCCTAAAACAGCACCCTTAAACCAGTCTTGTGAGCTCTTCGATCAGGCTCCACCTTTCACCGTTGAGGTTTCAAAAGTGCCCTTCTCTTTGTATCACTTCTATATCTGATATAACTGTGAAAGTTCATGTTGAGCAGATGGTACAAAGTCTGAAGATAACCTTTGATATACACATATGAAGAGTTCGGTCTCAGGCAGTGACTAACACAGTTCATATCGGTGTGCGTTTTATGTGCAATTCTGCATACATCTGCCACACTGTGCTCCATATTGACTTGTCAGTGACTTCCAACTGTATCACCCGGCTCTAGACTGATACTGTGATCTGGGTTAAAATTTCTCCCAACTTCTGGGTCCTATAGAGCTGCAGGCATTGTCTAAACGGCAGCATATCTTTTTGAGATTAACAAACAAGTTTCTTTTGTGCAAGGCCTTCACCTTAAAACGATCTACCAGACAGCTACAAAGTCTACAGTAAGCCGAGGATTCCTTAGTTAGCTCCACCAAACTGAACTTGACTTGCAACGTCCGTGCATGCACACACAGGACTACAGTACAATGAATAGGCCACCTATGCTCTAGCCAAGCCAGGGAATGATCCATTGGATTGAAATGCGAGCCGGTTTATGCTCTCTGTCTTTCTTCCTCACACTGCTTCTCTGTGATGGCCGCAGGGGGAGAGCATGATGAAGTTATTAAGTGTAGCTGAGACTAAAATAGTGGCTGGAGGAGGAGGAGGAGGGGGAGGTGGCATGGTGGGGTTGTCGTCGAGGAGAGGAAGGTGGAAAGGTGGGAGGAGAGAATTAGCACAAAAGAAAAAGAGAATTAGGGATTGGGTCAGGGAGGCGAAACGGAGAGTAAGGGAGCTCGAGACGTAGGAATGAGGGAGGTGGGAGACATTACATGAGTGAGTGAGAATCAAACCACCCCTCACTGCTCACTGAAGCCCCCACGGCCAGCCAGGACAGGCAGAGGTCAGCATGAGGTAGAGGAGGAGGAGGAGGAGGAGGAGGAGTGAGAGAATGAAAGAGGGAGGGGGTGCAGAGAGTGAGAGAGCCAGAGAGAGGTGGAGGCAGGGAGAGAGGGAGGGGGTGTTCGTGAGATGGGGCCACTAATGTGAACCAGCTGTAGAAACCTGACACCTCGAGAGTGGGTTACAAATGAGAGGTGGAGGAGTGAGAAAGAGAGGGAAAGAAGGGCTGCAGGAAATTGCACAGAGTAAGAGAAGGATGGAGAAAAAAAGGAGGGAAGAAAAAAAGAAGTCTTCATGGAGCAAAACAAAGAATCCCATAGATGAATTTGGCTTCAGAAAGCCTCACTACTGAGCTGTTTGTGAAAGTAGATCTGACTGTGTGCGTGTTAAGGTGTCCATGCGCATTCATCTGTGTGCGAATTCTTTCCTGCGCATTGAAAGAAGTTTGTCAGAGGAATCGCGGCGGTTCCTGCGTTGCATTCAGCGACAGGCATGTGTGTTGGGTTATCTCTCTCCTCAGCGAGACACCACTCCCTGACAATAATGTGAATCATGCACAGCCTTGTCTGTTTGCCTGGAGCGATACAGCCAGAGGCTAATAATGAACTCTCTATCTGGCAGCAAAACCTGAAGGACAGGGTGGTATCGTTTCCTGACGCCATGGCATGTGGTTCTGTCAGCACTGGTTAGATAGCAGCGATTGAATTTAAGAGGTTACCCTGTGTCTTCTCCTGTCAGCACTTCAGTATTTTCAATAAAAAATCTAAAAAGTAGCAAATTATTCTTGAAACGTTATGTAGAGTTTCAACTCAACATTATTATGCATTTCTTTTTCTCATACACATGGAGAGATTAATCAAGTTCTTTTTCATGCTAAATTATTTTAGAATAATTCAGACTGAAATCAGGCTAATCATGCTAAACATTTACAACAATGCATAAGTTTCAAATGTCTTCTCCCTCACTAAAGTGGCCATACTTGACTTTGAAAATGCATCTCATATTCCACATAGTTCTAACAGTGAAAATGTGTGAAATGTTCCCAGTGAAACGTAAACCTGGCATTAACCTGGACACGGTGTTCTTTGTGTGACAGCCTGCTAATGTGATGCATGTCACAGGGCAGAGGACCATGTCATTACTCCTCGAGAGGGGGCGGAGAGATTGTCCAAGAGAAAAGAAAAAGCAGTCCTAATTCCCAGGACAGCCGTCTCGCCGCGATATCATGACCAAGCTGTGTTTGTGTTCAGAGTGGGGAGGGACGACTTTGTGTTTGTGTATTTATGTGTGGATGTTTGTGTATAGGCGCGTGTGTGTGTGTGTGTAGGAGGTTGCGCTGCAGACATGCTGATACAGAGACGGAGACGGGGAAAGAGGGAGGGTGGGCATGTCTAATCTGACAGAGCTGAGGTGAAGAGGCATGAAGTCTGTTGTCTCTTTGAAGATCACACATCACTCTTCTGCCATCTGGTTTATCCCTTCACCAGCACCATGACTATGAGCAAAGGGTTTTCAGAGAATATTTGAAAGAAATAACCTAAATTTAAAAGATAAAGATTGGTGTGTTCTGTGGTTTTTTTCTTATTGTCAAAATTCCCAAGAAAAGACCAAAACCAACAATGTGTTATTCTGTTTCTCAGTATTGTCCAATGAGCCTTCCCTCTCTGTTCCTAAGCCCCAAACCTTTTCCTTTCTTCTGAAGCTGTAAATCTTTAAAAACATGTCAACAAATGTGTACTCATGTTAAAAAAAAAGCTCAGTAATCCAAGCATATTTCATTTTCAACTAGAGTTGAGACAAGGACTATTTTCAGCAGTGGCTTTGGTGCAGTACTGAGTATTTCTGGCAGCAGACGGCATATGTGGACTACACTCAATGCTTCGTTGTTGTTTAGTGTGTTTGTTTAGTGTCTTTTTAATAGTTTTTGGACAGTATTGTAGGTCAGTGTAGTAGGATATGGCTGCAGAGATTCTACTTTTCCATCAATTGATTTATTCACTATAAGAAAAATTATAAAAATATTACTAAGAACAAACATGAATATAGTGAGGACTTTTCTTTCATATCTAGTTTAAACAAAGACTATAAAATAATATGGCTCAATATTATGTTTCTAATTAGATTCATTATTTGTTTACATTTATACTCTATTTGTGAACTTGATATATTAGACAGAGTGGTGATTTGGTGCCAGATGTTCTTTGTTGTATTTGAATGGGCAGAGGGTGACTCACGCATCATACCAGGCAGAAGTCTCACAGATGTGATTGATCTGTGAGACTTGTGCCTGGCATGATTCACGGCTCTCCTACTTTCCCATGCGCTCACAAACTAATATCTTCAAGCTGCTTTGGGGTGGAGCGGCTAGTAACAAATAAAAGTTTGTAAGTGTGAGACTGAATTTGAAATAATTCCCATCTCTCGCTGTTTCCTCTCAGTTTTATATGGCTCATAATGCCAATCTCTGATTCCTCCCTTGTTTGTTTTTACGGTATTTGTGAAATAAGCATCACATTTTTCATTTGGAGTCCTTATGAAAGAGCTATTCATTTGTGTGTGTTACTGTGTGTTGTAACTCTGTTCTCCTATTATGTTACCTGAGCCCCTCTTGGGAGGCAGGTTTAGAGGCTGTGCAAGAGGCAGCAGGTCGCTCTGTCACCCACAGTCCCCAGACAGTGTGTCTGCCATGTGCCATACACACACACACACACACAGCCAACGCCACAGACTGCTGATCAAAATAACATATTCAAAATTACCTGTCCAATAATTCTCAGTAACACGGTAACGACCCTGACCAAATACTGTCACACATAGAGAAGTGGTGAGTGAAAGTGGGAGGGACTGCAAAAAAAAAAAACAGAATAGAAAGTGACGAAGAAATCATTGTTTCTGATGAGGTCCTGGCAGACATGTTGTGTAATATTGTAATTTCCCCCCTGCTGCTCCGCATGGGCTGAATCACTGAACACGAAGAAAAAGGAGAAATCGAAAGGAAAGGGAGAGATGATGAATAGACAGATCAAAAAAACACATTTTTTAGACTAAACGTGGTCAGAGCACAATAGATGTGTTTCTTTTCTTTTAGACATACAATTTTTTTTTTTTTTGGTTAACAACTTAGAGTTTCTTACCCATACTGTGGACGTGCATATGTATGACTCACCAGTTGGTAGGAATATTGCTCATCTAATAAATCAGTACACACCAATGCACCCAAGTCATACCTACTGCCTTCTACTTGTTTTTAGTTTCTGCCAGTCTTCAGTCAACAACTTCCAGATGACTCCACCTCACATCCTTCCAGTTTTGAACTTCTTCTTTGGCATCACTGACCGCTGTTTAACCCTGACACTGAGCTCAGCTTCCTCTTTTTTCTCTTACAGCGTTGCTGGGTGAGCAGCTCTGGCCTCAGAGCAATCTCTTAGCTTGGGGTCCGTGGTTCAGTTCTTGTCTCATCTTAACAGCATGTCAAAACACTGCTAAGCAATATGCAATACCCCAACTTCTTCTGTCAGCTCACGGCTATATGAATATTCGTGTGTCTGTGCATGATCACTGTAGAGCAAGAGGCCTCATACTATACATGACATCTCATCTCTTGGGATAAAGGCAATGAATAAATCCAGTTTATTCACTGTTTATGTACGGTTTAATTCTTGGAGTAACTGAGCAACTAGTTTCTCTTCATTCACAACCACACATTTGGGTAATACTCCTACTTAGGGATGTGGTTCTCCACATATTGTTGTTTAGATCACGGCAATGACAAGACTGTGCTCGAGACAGTAGTGTCTACCTGTGCTGGTGCGTTTGTTTCTTTGATGTGTGTGCGTGTACGCGCTACAAGTCTCTTGTGCAGATGTTACTCTCCAGTATCAGTGCTGTTGTCTGATGTGGTGCAATACGTGCACCTGACTGAAACTCACTCTTTTGTTTTGTTTGTTTGCCTCTCTGTCAAGCACACACACATACATATTTGTGTTTTACTCTTCTTTCAGCTTTATTGTCTCTGTTGAGGGGTGATTAGGTTTAAATCCTTGTGTGGCTAATCCTTGTGTGTGTGTGTGTGTGTGTGTATTCAGGTGTGCTTCAGGCTTTCTGGGTGAGTACTGCCACCATAGGGACCCTTGTCAACCTCGATACTGCCTGAATGGAGGGAACTGCTCTGTGTCCATGTCTGCTGGTGTACCCGTCCCTGGAAGTGCCGTCTGCACCTGCCCTCTCGGCTACACTGGACAACACTGCCAGACTCCCCAGAACTCCACGTGTTACCCCAACAACCCCTGTGCCAACAAAGGAGTCTGCACCCTGTTGTCCCTCGACAAGTACAAGTGCGAGTGTGCCAGAGGATGGACAGGTGAGATACTGTTTGATCACCTTGAGTTTGACATTTATTACCAGAAGACTCATTTATTTTTAAAACACCCTGAATGCTGGTAAAGTATCACTATTCTTTGGAGGTCATTTTAAGCAATTATCAGTTATCAGTTATTATAGAATTTTGATACATCAATGGACCCAGATTCTTGTATGTTATTGAAAAAAAACAAATTTAGATATTTTGTGAAATTTTAGAATAGTGAGTGCTTTATTTTTCAGTTTGGTGACGTGATAGCCTGGAGCACATTTTATAGAGAGGGCTAGACATTATTTAAGCTTGTACTGAACATATCACAGGATAAAATAAGCTTGTGATAAAATCTTGTTTTACACATTTCCATTCGTTGCATTTTGCTTTTCATAATGTATTTAAGCCATAATTCTCCACACATACATAGTATGTAGCCAAAGCACTAATGCTCAGTTCTTCTCCATAACTCTTCATTTGCAGGACCACGGTGTGAGCATGAGGACAGCTGTCTATCTAGTCCCTGTGCCAACGGTGGAAAGTGCAGCTCTCAGTCTGGTGGTAGTTACACGTGTTCCTGTCCACCTGGCTACACAGGTCCTCGCTGCCTTAATGACACAAATGAATGTGCCGCCACGCCCTCCATATGCCAGAATGAAGGAGTATGCGTCAACAACCCTGGCTCCTACAAGTGAGGGTCTAGTTTATGATAACCAAATGTGAACAGAGAGAAAAAGAACAGAAAGAATTGTCAAATGTTCTTAGTAAAGACTGAATTAAATTAAACAAAATATTTACTCTCTTACTGCTTCAGGTGTATCTGTGCCCCAGGGTTCACTGGCAAACACTGTGAAAGTTTGTACATCCCTTGCTCACCTTCACCGTGCCTAAATGGAGGTACCTGCCATCAAAGCTCGGATACCAGCTACTCCTGCCACTGCCTTCCAGGTAGGAGGATACAAATCTCAAAAGCCAAGACTTTTTTCAGCTATTTATAATCTAGAAAACAACTAAACTAATTATAAAATAAAAAGTTAACTAGTGGACAGTGGACAAATGTGGACAGGTTTGATAGCTGGTGAAAGGGAGAGAGAAAAAGCAGAAAGACTCAAAGCAGAAATGGATATTTAAACATGTAGGAAGAGAAAAAGAGTGATACAGTTGCTGGTATTTATCCATAAATTAATGTAGCTTTGAGTGTCTGTATTGTTACCTTATTTTGTTTGAGGTGCAAACAATCAGATCCTGTCGGCCTGTGTTGTGTTATACACACTTTACTAGTCTGTTAAAATTAGCAAGAGGGCACAACAAGCACACAGTCATATACTGTTTATACTCTATCAGGACATGTAATAATAATCGTGTACACCAGAGAATGTCATACTACATACTTGAGCACATGTCTTTCCCAGTGGACACATAATTAAACCAATGAATTATTGATCATTTCAAAATGTCCCTTTCAATTGTGCCAGGTTTCAACGGGACTAATTGTGAGAACAACATTGATGACTGTCCCGGTCATCAGTGTGCCAACGGAGGGACCTGTATGGATGGAGTCAACACCTACAACTGCCAGTGCCCTCCAGAGTGGACTGGTAAGGGATTTAAGATGTGCAATTGTTTGCTTGGTCATGTGATCACCATTGTACTCTGTCTTTGCTCACTTGGGTTTGCTGCGAAGTCACGTAGGGTTTTCACCACACAGCCCCAAATCCATGCACGATATCAGGGGTTTTCCTCATGAAGTGGATCTGTGGCTACAGATAACCTGAAACATGTTGAAACAAAGAATAAAAAAACAGCAGTAGTGTGTGTTTTAGGCGTGTGCTCTTAGCAAGCGTTCAGACCGAAAACAGCCCATTGTTAAAACAACGCCTGGGGCTGTGTTGGTCGGGATGTTCTGCGCAAGGTATCAGTGAGGCATGAAATGCGGTCCAGGAAGCCCATTTGGAATAAGAGATCCTTGAATTTGAAGGCTTATCAGACACAAAAACACTGCATAGCATCTTTCCTCAGACACAGTGCTATTGTTATTTTTTATTTTACTTTCCTTCATGTTTCAAAATAGTCTAACACGAATGGGATTTTTGTTTTGCTGGATAACCTCACCCAGCAGTCCAGTGGAAGTGAAAGCCATGTTCAACTATTTTGCAGGATTTTATTATTTATCTTTTTGTTTGTGTTCATTTATTTTGCGGAAGCCATTTGCGTTGCCATCACCACTGCATCCCTGGACTGGCTTCATTCAAAGGAATGGAAGGGCTGATGTTTTTCATGCGAGGCTAAAGTTGGTTTTCTATGCGAATTTTAAATTTATTTTCCTAGAAGTAGTCTTTAAAAAACATTTTGTGTTCCTGCTGTGTTTTTTTATAATGTCTGTTGAGTCATCATCTTTGACATTTTCAAATCAAACCCACAGCAGATTTCCAGGCAGCCTAGCCATATCGCTATGACATGGCTTTTCTATTTTGAGCTCTTTATTTTTTACTTGAGCAGTTAAGTGTGTCAATGAGCTGTGAGGTGAATTAAATATTTATGGTGCAATCAGTGACTAACTTGTATCTTTTAATGTAATCTGTTTTTATATTATGCTTAAGAGTCTGTTCTTTTACACTGTCCTACGGAAGACTGTATCTAACACAGGGCGTGTCTTTGCTAACACACTTGTGTGGGATACACAAGGTTTCCATTTACATAGCAAACAGCTTCCTTGGGCCTGTCTGAGTTTATGTAGCACTAATCCAACTAATGGAAGCAAGGTAAACGTGATGCTGGAGCAAAAAAAAAAAAAAAGATTGAATAATCTTACTACTGTACATTCCTCAAATATGCAAATAAAACACCCTTTGAGTAAGTTTTTTAAGCATCTAAAATTATTTTTTTTTAAAAAAGGTTTAGTATTTTAATTGCTCTTCATAAGCTTATTAAGATCACACCGTCATGCTGCATTAAATGTTAATGTAAAGTCAACTGAGTGTAATTATTCTCCCTGCTCTCAATGTCCTCCTCTCTCTGCCTCTCCACAGGCCAACACTGTACAGAAGACGTGAACGAGTGTCGCTTGCAGCCCAACACCTGCCAGAACGGAGGCACCTGCAGCAACCTGATTGGCAGCTATGTCTGTGTGTGCGTTAATGGCTGGAGTGGAGCTGACTGCTCTGAAAACATTGATGACTGCGCTACGGCAGCATGCAGCCCAGGTTCCACGTGCATCGACCGCGTTGCGTCATTTGTCTGTCTCTGCCCCTACGGAAGGACAGGTAGGCCAGTAGTGACAAACCAAATGCAGACACCTTTATACCAAACCCCAATTTTCAAATCAAGATATAGTATGACAGAAGAGATGACATAAATTATCCGTGCATCTGTGCCCCAGTGTTCACTTTTTTCTTCGCTTTTGTTGAAGTAGTTTTGAGTATTTAATTATAGGAAACTGTGGAACAAGTCTAACCAGAATTTGATTTCTTAAGCAGTCAATTTCCCTATATTCATCAAAGGAAAAGCAACTAAATGTGTTGAATATCAAGCCATCAAATTAATTAATTATACCACTGACTAGATTTGCATTTCCAACCTGTTTTTCTCTTGCCTTGCCTAAATAAACCTCTTCCAAGCAGCAAATGTGCAGACATTATGTTTTGCACTAGAATCATTTATTCAAAGACATTATGTTTTTTACTCATCTCTTATCAACTTGATATCCTTTTCAGGTTTGCTCTGCCATAGAGATGACGCATGTATCAGCAACCCCTGTAGAGAGGGCTCTCAGTGTGACACCAACCCCATCAGTGGCATGTTCAACTGTAACTGTCCACCTGGATACATAGGCAGCACCTGCAACATAGATCGGGATGAATGCAGCATTGGTAAGACTGACAAAGCTCTAAACACATAACATGTGTCCCTGCCAGGCTTCTGATCTGTTCTGCTCTCAAGCACCCGTCTTTCCTCTTCATCATCAGGTACCAACCCTTGCGAGCATGGTGGTCAGTGTGTGAACACTGATGGCTCCTTCACTTGTCACTGTGCCAGGGGTTATGCCGGGCCACGTTGTGAACAAGACATCAATGAGTGCGCTTCAAGCCCCTGTCAGAACGACGGAACATGTCTGGATCGCATCGGAGACTACACCTGCATCTGCATGCCTGGTACATTTCTAGAAAAATGATAAATTACCAGACACTTTAATCGATTTTATCAGATGTTCTCATCAAGATAATCTTCCAGTTCACTGAGACTGCCAGTGTCACTAAATTAAAATGAAACTCTGTAGAGGTCATTAGCCTTTGTACTGTTTGAGAAAATATGAAATTGTTTCTTTCCTGCAGGATTTGAGGGGACTCACTGTGAAATCCAGGTGAATGAGTGTCTTAGCTCGCCCTGTCTGAATCAGGGTAAATGTCTGGACCAGGTCAGCCGCTTTGTCTGCGAGTGTCCCGCAGGTTGGTACATCACTTTATGTTTATGTACATGTCTGATTGATTTTCATACGACCCTAATTTGAATGACTTAGCTTATGAAGTCCTACCTGTTTGGGTTTTTTTTGATGAATGGGTTTCTTACTATGTTCTGTTCAGGCTTCAGCGGTGAAATGTGCCAGATAGACATCGATGAGTGTTCCAGCACACCCTGTTTAAATGGGGCCAAGTGTATCGACCGACCCAACGGATATGACTGTGAATGTGCTGAAGGTAAAAGGCAATTACTCTGTGTTAAGCTGAATTAAAAGTGACATTATCTTTTTTTAATTATCTGGGCCTGTGCTGCTAGTGCACCATAAAAACAGGGGAAATGGAAGTCTGCATCACATTAAACCCATTGTCCTGTTTTTCTCTAATAATAATTTTGGCTCTAATGTTCTGATTCATGATGCAATAGTCTTTGATATAAGAATAAAACGTATCCTGTTGCAGGCTTCACTGGTCCACTCTGTGAGAAGAACATCAATGACTGCGTGCCAGAACCGTGCCACCATGGTGAGTGCAAAGACGGCATCGCCACCTTCTCCTGTGAATGCTACCCGGGATACACAGGCTCCATCTGTAACATCCAAGTCCAGGAGTGCCACAGCAACCCATGTCAGAACCGAGGGCGCTGCATCGACCTGGTCAATGCCTACCAGTGTAACTGCCCATCAGGAACCACAGGTACGTAGTTGATGTGCCACAAAATTTATTTTCTGTAAAGCAGGACGAGTTAATTCTTTACTCTTTCTTTACTCTTTCTCATCGATCTTGTCTGTCTGACAACCCCGTACTCCCCTTGTGTCTTTAGTCTCTTATTTTCTCCTCCAGAATAGTGGTTGCTGCCACTTCTTTAGTGGGTTTTTAAACAAAGCTCTGCTCCGCTTGACATCTGGTTGCTATGGAAACCATTCACAACCAGTGTACGAGTTCTAGTTCCTCCAAGACTTTGTCACACAGTGTTTTTTCATTGAAGTATGAATTAGCTGAACATAATCTTATTTAAAAGAACATAAATCTGAGCCACTTTACATAATCTGTTTGCCAGTTAATGTTCTCTTAAATTTTGTTATGATCAAATCTTGTGACTTTTAAAAGTTTAAGAGCAGAGGAATCTGCTTGAATTTTATGTACAGACCCCCATCCCCCACAGCTAGCTTCCTGTATAGCTTTCAGTGTACTGGAAAGTTTAGTGCAGTCTATGTGTGTGCGCAAATATGTGTGTGTAAATGTGTGTGTGTGTAGCAGTCACAAGTCTGGGTCGCTCTTTGGATTAGTAAACTCACTTCAGTATGTTGTACCACCCTGAGGCCTGGTACTGAAGTCTGTACTGTCCTCACTTTACCAAAGCTGGCGTCAAGTCACCCTGTCAGGTCTCACTTTCTGGTTTCATGTCCTCACTCACTTCCTCTCTTCTGATGTGCCTTGTTCACTGTCTGTCTTGTTTTCTCGCTCTGTCTGTTTCTTCTCCTTTTCCTCTCACTTGCACTCTGCCACAATTGTTAAACACAAGATGTTATTCTTGATAGTTTTTCACTTTGTCATACTCCAGACATAGCAGCTCCCTGCTATATTAAAAGTCTGCGTTTTTGTCAAAGTTTGTCAATTCTTGCTAAACGTTTATGGAGTCTTACCCCCCCTGGTGGTTAATGACTATCACATTTTGTAACAGCAGCTTGATCTGCTTCATGCAACCCCTTTTCCCACTTCAGCCACAAAGATTTTCTGATGTGTAAACCTTATACTGTCAGATAAAATGATAAGACATATAACCAGATTACTGTCACTGTATATGACCTTGTCTTTGTATTATGTCTACGCAGGGGTGAACTGTGAGATTAATGAGGATGACTGTGCCGGCAGTCCCTGTAAGCACGGAGAGTGCCAGGATGGCATCAATGAGTACAAATGTCTGTGTGATCCAGGATATGCAGGTATGTTTTACTAGATGTATCATTAAAGCCAATGTCACAACGATATAAATGTTTCAGATACAAAGCAGCATAAGATTAGTAAATGTTTCTGGCACTGCATCCCAAGACTTTGATGCTGTTACTGGAATCAACTCAAATCAAGATGGTGCTTTTGATACAACTAATTCTCTCTGAATTTCTCTGTAATAGGAGACAAATGTGATGTGGAGATCAACGAGTGTAACTCAAACCCATGTATGAGCGGGGGAACCTGCGTGGACAGGGTGAACAGCTTCCACTGCCTCTGCCCACCCAGCACCCACGGCCCTCTGTGCCTCTCTGGGACCGACCACTGTGCTCCTCAGCCTTGTGTGCACGGAGAATGTATTGAACAGCAACACGGGTACTTTATACTGCTACACTGAAGTTTATCCAGATCCATTTTACTTAATCCCATGCTAGACTGTTAACATATACTCGCTGTATAGTATTAGCAGGAATTTAAAAGATCCATAAAACAACAGCTGGGCCCACAGCCAAATCTTTTTTCCCTTCTTGTTTTATTTTAATAGTGTTTCCCTTTACTCTGGTTAGATGTGAAGGCCCCAGTTGCAAAAATGTTTCCAGCCCGCTTTCCAGATTTGCTCCTGCATAGCATTTAAACTGCAGTATCAGCGCAGTTTGTTTATAATAATATAACAACTCGAGCCATAGCCATTCTTGAACTGCTGGACCTGATGTTGGAGGCAACCTGCTGTTATTGGTATTATGTAGCAGATCGCACATTTTAAACTTGCCCTTCTTTCATGTAAAGGTACCATTGTGAGTGTGAAGCTGGCTGGGTTGGACAACGCTGCGATCAGGAAAAAGATGAATGCCAGCCCAGTCCGTGCCAAAATGGTGGCACCTGTGTGGACCAGCATAATGGCTACACCTGTCAGTGCCAACCTGGATTCAAAGGTAATAATTATAATGATCATTAATATATTTCATAATAGCATTTTGAAGGATAGTACCCAGCAATCAATAGGAGAAATGGCATTGAGTTTTAGAAGGAAATATTTGAGTCACTCCTCCTCTCTGTTTAGGTGTGAACTGTGAAAAGAACATAGATGAATGTGCATCTGGGCCCTGTATAAACCAAGGCATTTGTATAGATGGAGTCAACAGTTACACCTGCCAGTGTAGTCCCCAATTTACAGGTTGGTCATATCACATTCCCACCTTATCACATCCACTTGTTGCAACTGAAACCTTGCATGAAATAACTTTCGTGTGCCCACCTGAATATCATTTTATTGAAGCTTTTCGGTCAGTTACTTTTCTCATTATTAAACATGCATGTAATGAATGTCAAAATAGGTAAACACTGTGAGGTGGAACAGGCGCCCTGCGCTTCTCGTCCATGTAAGAACGGAGGAGTGTGTCGTCCAACTGCAGACTACACCTCTTACACCTGCAGATGTCCTGCTGGTTGGCAAGGTACGTGTGTATTTCTCATTTTTGTCCTTATGTGTCTGTCTGTTTGTGAGGCTGTTAGGCCTGACAGCAAAGTCATATCTATTATTAAGTGTGATGTTTTTATATATTTGTTTGTTTGTTCACAATTGTGTAGGTCCGGGCTGCACTGATGATGTGAATGAATGCAAAAAGAACCCATGCAAAAATGGTGCTCGTTGTATGAACAACGAGGGTAGCTACACGTGTAGATGTCAACCCGGATACAGCGGACACAACTGTCAGACAGACATCGATGACTGCTCACCCAGTGAGTTTCACTTCAACTAATTCAGTTACCTTATTAGTGGCTGTGCACACCCAGAGAAACCCGCACCTCTGAATTCATGATGATCATATGCAATGATGCCTATGTCATGTTCTTTGATGTATTGCCAGAGACTGGAGATATCCAAAGACCCTGTAGATAGCAGCATAATTTAGATATATATTTATATATGTATATAGAGTTACCCATGGGTACAAGAAAAGCTGCTTCCACAGAATCTGACATTTTCACTGAATATGAGCCAGACTGCAGGTGGCTTGTTCACTGAACATTGGTCATGGAAACCCTCTTTCTCCTCTCTCCCCCCTGCCCTCTTTAGACCCATGCCTGAATGGAGGCTCCTGTGTGGATGATGTTGGCAGCTTCTCCTGTGACTGCCGCCATGGTTTTGAAGGGGAGCGCTGTGAAACTGAGGTAGATGAGTGTGTCAGCCATCCCTGCAAGAATGGTGCCATCTGCAGGGACTACGTCAACAGCTTTGTGTGCGAGTGCCGGCCAGGCTTTGATGGAATCTTCTGTGAACGCAACATACTTGAATGTACTGAGAGGTGAGTCTTAAAACCAGATAAAACCAGCATTTTATTACCATGTTCTCTTATTCTGCAGTGAACATTTTCTGGAGGACCTGACAGATTGACTATTCGACTATTATATCTAAAACAAATGTCTGATTTGGGTAAAAGAAGCCTTGAAATTGAACATTAAGGGTTTTTTTTTAGGTGAACTTGACATGACTGTCTAAGGATAAACAAATTATGTTGTTCCTAAAGACACATAAGGAGAGGGAATAGGCCAGTGGTGCTTCCAGATTGTGCACTTCATTAAGATTCATAATGCTAGGTTTCCTTAATGTTGGTTTGTTCTGCCTCTTTATGCTTTTGAGGCCTTTATCTTTTTTTTTTTCTCCTTCGCTCCAGCTCCTGTCTCAATAATGGGACTTGCATAGATGATATCAACACCTTCTCTTGCCGTTGCCGTCCGGGTTTTTATGGAACGTTCTGTGAGTTCGAGCAGAATGAGTGTGACTCTCAACCCTGTAAGAATGGTGGCACCTGCACTGATGGCCTGGGCACCTACCGCTGCACCTGCCCCGCAGGATACAATGGACAGAACTGCCAGGTGAGTGCATAAACTAATCTGATCAGGCTTGAAAATTCTCATCCCAATAAGAAACCGAAACTGAAAATACTAACTACCTAACTGTCTTGTACTATTTTCAGCCAGCTTTAATTCTCCTCTCCTTTTTTGTACTGCAGAACTTTGTTAATCTGTGTAGCCATGTGCGCTGTTTCAATGGCGGCTCCTGCTCTCAGACTGCGACCTCCTGGACCTGCCACTGTCAGATGGGATGGATGGGACGTTACTGCGATGTCCCAAACATGTCCTGCGAGGACATTGCTGCCAGAAATAGTGAGGAACTACTTTGTGTTGTCTTATAATCTTGAACGACAAACAACACATTGTTTAATATTTAGGATGAGTGCAGAAATCATCCCCAATAAGATAATTTCTATGAGGTAGTCAACATAAGAGAATGGTGTATTACAGCTAAATAAATGTACTATTTAAGTGTTGCACACTGTAGCTGGAGATAATTCTATTTCCTGTGTACAATTTCATCAGACAAAATCAGGAGTAATCATATGTTCACTTTCTCAATTCACGATATTTCTCCTTTATTTCAAATTATTGCAGATCAGGGAGTGGAAAGTGTCTGTCAGAACGCCGGGCGGTGCATCAATACGGGCAATTCCCACCGGTGTGAGTGCCAGCCAGGATACATGGGCAGCCACTGTGAAGAGACGGTTGATGAGTGCAAGTCAAACCCTTGTCGAAATGGAGCCACATGCAAGGATTATCAAGGCACATATGAGTGTATAGTAAGTAAATCCACATCATATATATATATATATATATGCATATATCTTTGCTGGTGTTGTGCATGGTTTGTGGGTTTTATATTAATACCAGTCTAGTACTTTCCTAAAGCACACAGTGAGCTCTTGTTTCATTGTTACAGTGTAAGCCAGGCTACCAGGGTGTGAACTGTGAGTATGATGTTGATGAATGCCACTCTAAGCCCTGCTTCCATGGAGGAACCTGCATCAACCTCATCAACCACTTCACCTGCGCCTGCCCACCTGGAACAAGCGGTGAGTGTAACCTATGTCCATGAATACACACATATACAAGCATATAAAAAGCTGTCTTGCAAGAAGTTCATTACTTTACTTTACTTTTACCTTGTAGGGATCCAGTGTCAAGAGAACGTGGATGACTGTGCCCCTAAGCCTGGTTCCAAAGAACCTCACTGCCTGAATGGAGGACAGTGTGTGGACGGTGTGGGCCGCTACACATGCTCCTGCCCTCCAGGATTTGTTGGAGAACACTGCGAGGGGGATCTCAACGAATGCCTGTCTGCTCCGTGCCATGCCCCTGGCAGCCTCGACTGTGTGCAGCTGGTCAACGATTACCAGTGTCGCTGTCGCCTTGGATACACAGGTACATTCGTATTAGCTTCTAGGAGTGATACAACTCTACCATAATTTGGCATTTTTAAAAACCAGCAATGCATTTGTGGTTTTGTGTGCAGTATTTCAGCTGTTACTTATAATTTATTTTCCTTTTTCCAGGTCGTCATTGTGAGTCCATGGTGGATCTGTGTCTGTCTAAGCCATGTCACAACGGTGGCACCTGCTCTATGAACATGAGTTCAGTGCATGGCTACACCTGCTCCTGTGTACCTGTAAGTTTCTTTAATATCACTTATTTTACTGGCATCATAAGATAACAGGGTTTCAATCAGTATTCCTCTTTTGTGCTTTGTTCCTGAGCAGCACTTTTTCTATTGATTTCTCTGTGGAAACAGGCTTTACAGTTGTTATGCACTCAAGAGGTTATTACTAACTATTTATTACTGTAACTGTAAATAAACACCCTGAGTGACTCCAGAAAACTTCCTTTCCTCTCTTTTGCTGTCATTCCAGAACGTTGAGCTTCTCACGCTAAATGCTCGTTTTTTTCTCCACTAACTTCTTACTCCCTCTCTTATTGTCATGCTTGCTTCAGAGGGCCACACCATGGCTCAGGTATAGTAGACAAGCAGCAGATTTGTAGGAGAATCTAGATCTACATTAGTTCTATTAGTTTGTTAAATTAGACATCGTCTGCATAGCTTTATGTATAGTTTTAACAAATGTGTACCCAGGCCTTACTTTTAAAATGACTAAATTACTGTTGCACTTAACAATAACAATATGTCATGTTTCATAGGGCTTTACTGGGTTCAACTGTGGTGAAATAGAAGGCTACAGTTGTGCAAAGCTACATTGCCAGAATGGTGGGCGCTGTGTGGAGCAACCTGTTGGCCACCTGTACTGCCAGTGCCAGCAAGGCTTCAGTGGGCCGCGCTGTGAAAATGGACCGAGGTGTCCATGGCAATGCCTAAATGGAGGAACCTGCGTGAGAGACCCAGCCAGTCCATCGCAGTACAGCTGCCGCTGTCCCACGCACTTCTCCGGACAACGCTGTGAGGACATACAGGGCACTCCATCCTGCCCCTACCTGCAATGTCAGCAGCATTCTGGGGATAAAGTGTGTGATCATCAGTGCAACAACCATGAATGTCAGTGGGACGGAGGGGACTGCTCCCTTAACTGGAAGGAGCCATGGGTTAAGTGCAAAGCCAAAGTTTCCTGCTGGGATCTCTTTAACAATGGACAATGTGATGAAGAGTGCGACAACCCAGGATGCCTCTTTGACAGCTTTGAGTGCCAGAAAACCCCACCGGCCACCTGCAAGTATGCAAACCTTTTTTTAGCTTTGTCATAGCTGTAGCAGCTACCAATAAAGTCCAAAAAGTCAAATCACCAAACACCTTGTACTGCACCTGTGTTGTACCCATCCATTGTTTGTGTGTTTTTAGGTATGATAAGTACTGTGCAGACCACTATGGTAATGGCATCTGTGACCAGAGCTGCTACACAGAGGCTTGT
The DNA here is from genome assembly GCA_037176925.1 of Amniataba percoides. Taxonomy (NCBI): domain Eukaryota; kingdom Metazoa; phylum Chordata; class Actinopteri; order Centrarchiformes; family Terapontidae; genus Amniataba; species Amniataba percoides. The sequence goes on from JBAJHX010000106.1 coordinate 17,916,821, forward strand.
GGCTGGGATGGCCTGGACTGTTCTGCTGACACTCCACCCAAAGTGCTGGACGGCACGCTGGTGATCGTGGTCCGGCTGCAGCCTAAGGAGCTGCTTGGAGATTTAAGGGGTTTCTTGCGCTCCCTGGGTGCTCTGCTGCACACCAACGTGCAGGTTAAGATGAATGAAACTAATCAACCCATGGTGTACCCTTACTATGGGGTGGAGGAGGAGCACGGACGACATGTACAGAGGAGCAGAAGCAAGCGGGAGATGGAGAGAGAGGTTATTGGGTAAGGATAGTTCATGATGGGACACTCACATTATTTCTTATCCCTCAAGCTTTCATATCATATGCGGTCGCTTGACAGTAATCACTGATTAATCACTCATTAATTATCTCTATTAACGTTTTTCTGTGCAGATCTGTGGTGCACTTGGAAATCGATAACCGCGAATGTTCCCAGAGCTCAGTTGACTGTTTCTCCAACACTGATGAGGCCGCATCCTTCATTGCCGCAGCTCACATCAAGGCTCAACTGCGATACCCTATAGAGTCTGTTACAAGTAAGTAGACCAGTCTTTCAGTGCTTAATGGGCTTTAGCTGGTTTGTTTGGAGGTAAAAATCTAAATTAAATAAGACTTTTATTCTCCAGGTGACCCGACAATTCTACCTAAGCCACCATATCTGATGTACCTGCTTGGAGTGGCAGTGGTTGTTATTCTGCTTATCCTGGTGCTGGGGATGCTTGCAGCCAAGAGGAAGCATAAACATGGTGCCCTGTGGCTCCCTGATGGTTTCTTGGCCAATAAAAATGACAAGAGGAGAGAGCCTGTTGGTCAGGATGACTTTGACTTGAAGTGAGTGGATATACAGAGAAATATGTTGTGTTAATGAATACTTAAACAAGACATATGATAACTACTGGGTGAGAATTCATAGCAGAGTGAACTGTTGAGTTTCTTAGATGATCTAAGAGGAAATGTGGGCAGAGAAAATAAACAAGTACCCCTCCTGCTGTTCAGAAAGCTCTGTATAAAATACTTCACGTTAACTACTCCCAGTGATCAACACTGGTGTTTTACTGAGTGTGAAACAGAGCATATGTGGAACAAAGCATGCATGCTGTGCCCTGGAACAAATTCCCAGAACAAGATGATGTTGTGTTGTCAACTTTATTTATTTATTTTTTTGTTGCATCTAAGGAATTTCAAGACGCAGGACGGAGCCTTGATTGATGGAGGCCAGAGTCAGAGATGGCTGGAAGACGAGGTCCCAAACAAGAAACCAAGAGTAAGCTAAATGAGAATGAAAAAAGGTCAAATATAGTCAGTGGATTAGTTTAAATCAATTAGGTTTTTGGTTGCTGTGAATGTTTTTTGGTTTTTTTCCAAGCTCTGTTGCTTTTTTTTTTTTTAGACTGAAGACAAACCCTTGCTGCCCATTGCTATGGATGGAGGTGTCGACCGAAGGGAATGGACCCTGCAGCATCGCAAGGCTGCTGACATCACCCTCACTCCCCCACAGGCTGACCTGGATGCTGACTGTCTGGATGTAAACGTTAAGGGACCTGGTGAGAAGAGCGCACACCCTAACTTCTAGATCTGATTAAATCTCAGTAGCTTCTTTCATAATTAATTTGTCTTCTCTCAGATGGCTTCACCCCACTGATGTTGGCGTCACTGCGTAATGGCGGAGGCCCGGACTGCAGCCTGCATGGAGAGGAGGAGGAAGAGAGTGGTGGAGATGAACCAGGACCAAGTGTCATTTCAGACCTGATCGCTCAGGGTGCTTCTTTGATGGCTCAGACTGACCGCACAGGAGAAACAGCGCTCCACCTGGCTGCCCGCTATGCCCGGGCCGACGCTGCTAAGAGACTGCTGGATGCTGGAGCTGACCCTAATGCCCACGACAACATGGGCAGGACTCCACTGCACGCTGCCGTGGCGGCTGATGCCCAGGGAGTCTTCCAGGTTAGACAAATGTTTGATCAGAGGTGCTCATAAACTTGAGGTCAATTTAAAATTGCTCACAAATTGCTTGTTTTTATTATTATATCAATTCCCCCATTGTAGTCACTAATTTAACTGGTGAAGGTCATTCCTGTTAACAGATGAAATGTGTATCAATGGGTGGTCCATCATGTGTTACTCAAAATATTTTCTGTATCTGTATCTTTGGCTTCTCTCAGATTCTGATCCGTAATCGTGCAACAGAACTGGATTCCCGGATGAATGATGGCACTACTCCTCTGATCCTGGCAGCCAGGCTCGCTGTGGAGGGCATGGTGGAGGAGTTGATCCACTGCCACGCTGACATTAACGCTGTAGACGACCACGGTCAGCAAACATTTCATATGTTTATTCCTCGAATATAATGTCTTATTTTTGTACTCGAAGTCTTGTGTATGAATCACAGCAGGTCGTGTTCACAGTTATTGCTCGTATTTAAACTGCTGTATTAGTATGAAGAATCCTTCAAGTAGGTGTGCAGGACAAACTTCTGGGTTAGATCCATCCTTGCAAATCAGAAGTGTTCATGTCAGTAACCCTTAAAGAACTTTGGTTGGATAGTGACACTGAAAGAGCTCAGATTAGCAATATTTTCATTCTCGGTAACATGGATGTGCTTCTTTGTCTTTTGTCTCCATTCCACCATTTTAGGCAAATCTGCTTTGCACTGGGCAGCTGCAGTTAATAATGTGGAGGCAACTCTTGTACTTTTGAAGAATGGCGCCAACCGTGACATGCAAGACAATAAGGTCAGTTCTTTTGATTTCATTTGTGCTATTTCAAAGTATGCTACCTTGGTCTGCATTCTAATTCTGAATATGATATATGCAATGGTGTAAGAGGAATTACAAATAGTAGAAAACTAAAAATAAAGTACCATAACCACTTAGGTACAATACCCTTAATCTTAATTAAATCGTTTTCTAATTTGTTTATTCAATTTGTACTTTATGATATTACGTGTCAGACAGAGGTGCATATTAATGATTTTCTGTTTCATTTAGGAGGAGACGCCACTGTTTCTTGCAGCCAGAGAAGGCAGTTTTGAGGCAGCTCAGGTTCTCCTTGATCACTACTCCAACCGTGACATCACTGATCACCTAGATCGGTTGCCCCGTGACACTGCTCAAGAGCGAATGCATCATGATATAGTGCGCCTGCTGGACCAGTACAATTTGGTTCACAGTCCACACAATGGGCCTAACCACATGGGTGGAGGAGGAAACTCCTCTGTTCTGTGTGGGGCCAACGGAGCTGGCTTTATTGGCATGCGTCCTGGGCCGCAGGGCAAGAAGAGCAGGAGAGGCGGAGGTGGAGCAAAGGTGGGAGGTGTTGGTGGGGGGGCTAAGGAGCTGAAAGACATGAAGGCAAAGAGGAGAAAGAAGCCTGCTGGAGGAGAAGGGCCCGGTGTGGCTGCTGGAGTGGGAGGAGGAGCTGGAGGAGGTACAGGAGCAGGGAGCGCAAATGGTGTCAAGGCAGCAGGAGGACTTCCAGAGAGCTCCGTCACCATGTCACCCGTTGACTCCCTGGAGTCACCGCACTCGTACACAGGCGATGTGTCCGGCACCGTCTCCAGCACAGCAAACTCACCGCCCCTCCTGAGCAGCCCAAACTCCAGACCGATGCTGCCCCCCGTCAGCCACATGCTGGGACAACAGCAGGGCTGGGTGGGCATGACCAAGCACGGCTACAGCGGCCACATGTTTGGCCTAGTATCGCATCAGATGGGGGGGTCTCACCCCGGGATGAGCCAACACCACGGCCAGGCCCCGATGCTGACGCCCATGAATGTCACCATGAGCAGGGAGCAGCTGCCGCCCATCGTCACGTTCCAGATGATGGCCCCTGGAGGAGGCCAGGCCATGCTGAAGCAGCCTCAGCCAGGGCAGGTACAGGTCACACAGTCCCAGGGGCAAAACCAGAATCAGGGTCACTCCCAGCAGGGGCCAGGCCACCTCCACTGCTCCCAGAGTATGATGTACCAAATGCCTGAGCAGATGAGTATGGCACACGGTCTCTCCCACACCCTGCAACACCCCCACACCGTCAGCCATGGGGGCCACAGTGGTCACGGCGGGATCGAGAGCCAGTCTCGACCTCTACCTTCCTATGCGACCATGCAGAGCCCTGTGGATAAGTACCCCACACCCCCCTCCCAGCACAGTTACACCACCGCTGGCTCAGAGGGCACCACCCCGGGCCACTCTGCCCACCCACCCAGCGAGCACCCATATCTCACCCCCTCACCCGAGTCCCCAGACCCTTGGTCGTCCTCTTCGCCACACTCCAACTCGGACTGGTCTGACGTCACCACCAGCCCCACCCCACTAGGGAACCCCCACCACGCACTGCCATCTTCACACCACACACACATTCCAGAGCAGGTGCAGCTGCAGCCGCAGTCACAGCAGATGCAGCAGGCCTCTCAACAGCCTCAGCTCGGAAACATGCAAGTGTTTGCGTAGGCCGGCCAGAGGAAAGCATGGACAGTCTGACTTTGGGGTTCTGTGTAGTTAAATAACAACACATAGTAACTCAAACAATGCTTTTCTCACTTCTCTTGTTAATCCTCTTTGTTTGTTCTTCATTTTAATAATTGGTCACCTCCCCTTTTATGTCTTCTTGTCCTCTTTGCACTTAAGAAAACTGTTTATAGTTTCTAAAATGTCATTGAGTATTATCAGCTAGAAATCAAAAGTTCTCAACACCAAAAAGCGTGGAGTTAACGAAGATCAGTTTTCCACACAGATCTTTCGCCTTCAGCGGAGCATCCCCCGCCCTCTGTCAGCTCAGTCAAGACTTTTCTTTTCAGCCTTCAGCACCCAAACGCAAACTGTTTATTGAGGGATCATCAAGAATCTGCAGACCAGATGGCAGCCGGCGGGTATTGCATCAGACAAACAGACTGTTGAGATGGACACTGAGACAGGGCCAAGGACCGTCTGCATTGATATTGTCTTTGTTGTCATTTCCTTGTGCTATATGCTATCCTTACTTTTTGTTTAATGTGACAAGCCTGCCAATACTAACTCCTCATCAAAACCAACCACTCTACTTTTTTTTAAATATGATGGGTCACATTCAGTTGATGCTTTAATTCAGCAAATCTACCTAGTTGTTGCCGTATTGTTTTTTTTTTATTCATGAGTTGTTGTTTTTTATGTGCTAAAGGGGGAATTTTATAAAATGCTGTTGGATGAGAAGAGAGTCAAAAACCAAGAAAATGACAAATTATATAAAAGATGCCTCCTGTTACTAAAATGGCTCTACTCTTAAATGCAATTACTGCATCAATTAAAGTTGAGAGATATCAGTGTTTCCCATCAAACATCACCTGTCCGAACACAAAAAAGGTTCAATAGATGCCATTTTTACTTTCTTTATGTACATGGAGTGAGAACACAGTTTGTTATCCATAAAGACAGTTACTGTTACAGAAAAGGAGCTGATTTGGAAACCAAATCAGAGTTTGTGTGGATGCAGTTATATCGCGTCTTGCCACAGACAGTGCCACTATACTTAATGTGTTGTTGAGGGATTCATTCAAGCTTGACAAACTTTATGCAAATACATACATTAGTTTTAGTATGTTGTATCATGAAATGTACATAGACTTACAGCACATTCTGCTTGTTATTACTGAGCTCGATTTGGCAAAGACATGTTGTTTTTTTAATGTTTTTTTTATATAAGAATTCTGTTCGCACTTCTTGAATGATTCTGAATGTTACAGAGGTGCCTGTTTTTACCTTTTAAACTGCCTAAATGTTTTCTCTTCCAAAGTCATTTAACCAGTTTTGCCTTTTGCTTAACTACAATCAGTGTATCTGTGCACCTTTTTAATTGACATTATTCATAAACCAAGTCTGGAGGTGCAGTAAGGTTTAAATAAAGTATTTTTTTTGTCTTCTTTCTTAAAGTTGATGTTGATCGTAGCTTTCTGTGACTGCTCTGTAAACACAGACAATCATTCGCTGTTTTGTTGTTGAAACTTCCAAAAGGATCATCAGTGCCTCAAAGACCAAATTCATTTTATTTCTGCCAAAAATGTACATTGTGTCAACATTTTTGTCACTTGTTGCCCTTGTTTCAGTCACAGTTATGATCCATCAAAGAGTTTTTGTAAAGTTGGACACACAGCACGTTCATCTGATACCAAGAACTTTTGTTTGGGTTGTAATACTACTGCAAGTGTCTGAACAAACCAAGCTAGTCATCAATATTTCCAGAATCTGACACTTAAGCTTTTTTTTTTCTCTGTACATTTGGTGTCCCTGCAGTTTCACAAAACACAAGTGTTGTACATTGAGCTGTCAGTCTGCATTTTTTTATAAAAGAAAAAAGATTGAGCATGTCAGTTCCCGTTCATATGCAAGGCTATATGTCTGTGCTCTGTATATAAAATGTTTTTTTTTATTGTACTTTTCTCTGTTAACCAAATAGCTTATAATATACTTGTCATATGAAGTAGTTGTCACCATGTTTGTATAAGGTAGAAGAACTAAAACTGATGATAAAATTTGTTGTCTGTTGCAAAAAAAAAAACAAATGATCAACCAAATGTGCTTAATAAAATAAAGCCCAGATCTTCACATATGTTTGCACTCATGGCTTTTTTATGCATATTATTAAGAAAATTATCACCAAGATATTTATCATGACACAGTGATTTCTAATGTGTTCACTCCGAAAATTAGTAAAGAACTTGCAGCTTCAGTCATACATACATACATTTCGTCCAATAGTGCTCAGTTATTAGAAATGTCACCTTTTTAGTATTTAGAGGCCAGTAGAGTAAGATGATATGTTGCTTCCTCATGGTACACAATAGTACTCTTTGTATTTCCACTACAATAGATGATTATAGGTTTGATAGATAATTGAAGGGTGTATCTTACTGAAAAATACTCGTACATTTGCCTGTCAGGGTTTAGCTAGAAAGATTTTCTTTCAATGTTTTTTATCTGCTATAGGCTGACATAAATGTCCCCATCAATCTCTAATAATATTTGCAATGCTAATGGCACACATATAAGATTAAAGCAGCGTTTGTGTTGGTGGTTTAGCCTCGCTTTGCCCTTATATCATGTTCAGATCATGAAAATTATTAAAACTTAAATGGGCTCTTGTTTAACATCATTACACTCTGCTGCTCTGCATGCAATGGATGTCCCATTTAAAGCAAATCATCTGGTGTGACTTTGGCCACAGATGTCTCAACTATTCCAGTTTCAGCTCTTGTGAAAGTAGCACCGTGTGGCTGTGAGGGCGCAGCCGCTCCGGCAGGGGGCGCTGCTTCAAAACGCGAAGCCCTGACACGACGACGAGGAAGAAATCTGTACACGGAAGTCATCCAGGATTTACATGCATGAGAGTCTTTTTGTGTGTATGTGTGAGTGAATGAGTGTGTGTATCTTTCCGTAGATTTCCTCGGTGTGTTTTCATCTCTGCTCCGACTGCTAGCTGAGCGATGCGGCCGTCGGTGTGGACGCAGTGAGCGGAGGCTGCGCGGCCCCGGCGGAGCGGCTCGATGGACGCCAGGACGTGAAGAGCTGCTGTTTTGACAGCTGGGTTGTTCGTCCAGTACCTGGTCTGTCCGCCTGACAGGGAGAGAGAGGGAGAGAGAGAGAGAGAGAGAGAGAGCTGAAAAAAAGAGCAGGCTTGAAGCGCTGAGGTTTGAAAGGTGAAGCTGCCTTTTAAAACGCCACTGAAGGAGGGAAAAAAGGCAGAAAGGTGAGCTCTCTCTGTCTCTCTCTCTCTCTCTCTCTCTCTCTCTCTCTGTTGTCTGTTTCTCTAAAAAAATCTTCTTCCACTCCTCACCGTCTTTCTGTGTTTACCTCCCCACCATAAACCCAACTCCAGCTGCCTCTGCTGTAAGTTTACACGGTCCCCCCTTTTGTTTTGTTTGTTTTTTTTTCCCGCGTCCAGCCTCCCACCGACCTCCGGTCATGGCCTCGTCCCGGCTCAAGTACCTGTCTCTGGGCGTGCTGGTGTTCCAGACCACCTCGCTGGTTCTCACCATGCGCTACTCCCGCACCCTGCAGGCCGAGGGCCCGCGGTACCTGGCCTCCTCCGCCGTGGTGGTGGCCGAGGTGATGAAGATCGTCACCTGCGTGCTGCTGGTCTTCAAGGAGCACAGTGAGTCCACCAAACACACCGTCAGTCATTGTTGTTATTGTAGTTATATTATATGTCAGCCTTCTGTGGAAGTTTCTGTGCTCAGTGATTCATTGGGAGGTCTGTAAAAGTTTCAATCACTGCAGTTCAGCACCCTGAAAGTTACATCAATATTTAATAGGAAAAAAGCGTCACTTTTTAGAGGGACTCTTAAGTATAAAATTGGCAGAATCTTAATTTTAAATCTTAAGCTGTCTAACAAAAATATATTTAGGTTAAACAGTTCATACTCTAGTCAGACAAGCTCCTCTTATCTTTGTGGAAAAAAATCTGGTTAGTCAAGGTAAACCTGTATGACATATCTTATCTGACATATCTTCTATCCTTAGGTTACAGCATGCGAGCCCTGAACAGCGTCCTGCGTCAGGAAATTGCCCACAAACCCATAGAAACCCTGAAGCTGGCAATCCCCTCGGGTATCTACACGCTGCAGAACAACCTGCTGTACGTCGCCCTGTCCAACCTGGACGCAGCCACTTACCAGGTACAGCAGCGGGCGGGGCAGAGCGTGACCTCTGAGCTGTTTGCTAATTAGTGCATCCTCGTTCAAAGATTTTCACTGTTCTCACACTCGTCTCCCTCAGGTGACATACCAGCTGAAGATCCTGACCACAGCTCTGTTCTCGGTGTCCATGCTGGGCCGCAGGCTGGGCGTCTACCAGTGGCTCTCACTGCTGATTCTCATGGCTGGAGTGGCTCTTGTGCAGGTTCAGTGCAGCTTCATTTCTCTTTAGTCCTTGTGGAAATGGAAATCACATTTTTCGCTGTGTGTGGATGTAGGACAACATCCTCTCTGTGGTTCCTCTTTATTGGGCAGTGATTGTAAGCCCATAGAAGCTACTGGATGTTCATGAGTAGCTGCTTTTAAAAAGAGCCTTTTGTTCCTATAATGTTTGGACTAGAGTCCATTACACTGTGATGGACTCTGAACTAACCTTGGGGTTGTTTGTAACAAGAGACAGGTTGAGATGCAAGCTAACAAATCTCTGTTGGGGCTAAAACACTGAATATCTTTTTGGTCAATCAAATCAAGACTTGCAAAAATTAAGATATCAGCTGGGCACCTTTTCACTATCTTTTAGAATTTGATAAATGGTTAATACGACAAATAATCGCCTGTTTGATCGAGCATGCAACATATGTTAGTTTCAGAACTTATAATAGCTTTATTTATTTACTCTGTTTTGTGCAGCGTTGCAGCCTGAAGTGCCCAAGAGAGTGCTCAAGGTTGTTAAAGCAGAATTTTGTATGGTAATGATTGGTAATAGCTACATAACAACACACAATCAAGACTCTTGGGGTCTAATCAGACTAAATTTTGTTGGTGAGATGTGGGGGGCAATTCAGAGGTCTAGAATGGGGCCACTTTTCTACAGCCTAATCAGAAGTAAAGGTTTTGCATCACCATCTCAAGCTGAAAGATTACTGCCTTCCATCTGAAGTAAAGGACTGAGTTCAATCTCTCTGTAATGAGAAGGCAGAATAGGCTACCTGTTTCTCGTTTTGATTGTTATATGCAGTTTATCTAAGTGGCTAGATGAGGATGTGACCTGTTCTGTGGTTAAATAAATGAATAAATAATAATGAACTGAACTGGAGCTTTCAATCAATATTGGCTACAAGCGGTTTCGTAGTATGTGCTGATGAACAGTGATGTGTTGACTGTTGTAATATCTCCTCCTCCCACTCCTCCTCCTCCTCCTTGGAAAAAAAACAAAAAAAACCAGCCGGTATTACACCAGTTGTAGTCACTCAGACAGAAGCACAATGGAGGGCGTGAAGATGCACTTTCATACATCTACAGGATCAGACAGGCAGAAACATTTACTCTTGTTCTCTTCTTAGCGTAACCAGGCTGTGTGCGTTAAAGTGGCGGCAGTTTGTCCGTGACACCTTCCCGAAGGCTCAGATAACGGATCATCACGTCAAGTTCGATAACACAGCCATCGCACCTATTCTGTTTGCAAACACCTACAAATGAAATAGACGAGTTAAAAAGCCAGCATGCATCCGCTGAGAAAATCGCTGGCCTGTCGCGCGTTAAAACGACTTCTCATTTTCACTGTTCATTTTCAAGGTTTGTGTTAGTTCTCGCTCAGTGGGGTTTGTTTTCACGTAGATATAGAGGTGGAAGGAAAACATCATCTTCTTCCAAAAATGGCTAATTTATTGTAATGATCCTTAAGAAAGAATGACTCTGATTCTTCATTTTTTTGTGTTTTTTTTTCCAAAGAAAAAGTGCAGTCGTCACAATCTGTTTCTTTCTTTGCACATCCAAAACCAGAGATCATCATCTTTTTTTGCATTAACACCCGTTTTCCTGCTTACTGCAGCACATAAAGCAGGAACTCACACTCTGCAGCATTTTTACAACTTGGCAAAGTTGTGAAGATGCCTTTTGTGTGAAATGCAGGTACATCACGCAGGCATCACGGATACAGTGAGAGATTTGAGTGTGACTGTTAACTGTTACAGAGCGCTCAGGCTCATACTTCAGTGCATATTTATATGTGCATATTTGTTGATTGGGTGTTTTGTATTGTCTAACACATATGATGCACAAAGATGATAGGAACTGCTTCTTCTGACAGTTTTGCACCTTGTGTCTTGCTCACAAGTTGTATAAAGTGCTGTTTCCTTTTTCAGTGCTTTATGAATTTGCCCAGAGCAAATAAGAAAATCAATTCTATAGTCACATATGTCCCTTAAATATTAGGCTGCATTAACAGAAGGTAAGCTTCCTCAGTGGATGGAGTTTTCTTTTCGAAGACAGTTTAGGTAAATTATTTTTTTTGGGTGCAGGAAATTCCATCATTATGTCATGTAATGATAACCGAGCCGTCTGCTGAGGAGAACTGTGGGATGCTGTCGACAGATCTGGAAATAGGCCCGAAAGTTTATGTTCTTGATCAAGAATGAATTTTCGCTTGTGCTTCTTCTGCATTTGCAGTGGCCCTCTGAGTCTGCACCCGCCCCGGAGAAGGAGGCCCTCTCCGCAGGCTCCCAGTTTGTCGGCTTGATGGCGGTCCTGGTGGCGTGCTGCTCTAGTGGGTTCGCCGGTGTCTACTTTGAGAAGATCTTAAAGGAGAGCAAACAGAGTGTCTGGGTCCGCAACATCCAGCTAGGTCGGTATTCATTTGAATCAATCAGCTGTTGGGTCAGCCTTGAACAAGCTATTTCCTTCAAATAAAATATAATTCAATATGCTGAATAGTAAAGTCAAAGTTGATGTTTAATCAATGCTTGAATGTTGAAAACGGACTGGAAAAGACACACTGCCTCCTTGTTTCTGAAGCGAGCTCTTGTGTGTGCAGTTTCCTTTCTTCCCTGCACAGAGCGCCAGCTGGGCTTTTTACCTCCGATATGCTTCTGTTAAGATGAATGTTCCTGTCTAGTTTATTTTTACCCCAGAGTGTGTGAGGCATGTGTTAAGTCTCCTGCGATTCCTGGTGCGAGTTTGGAGCTTTTTCACCTGCATGAGATTTTAGAACCTAAATCTGCAACAAGAGCAGTGAAGACAGTGCTGTGTGTTTTAGTAGATTAAAAGACATTTGTGCTGAGACATTGAGTTGAGAAATCTATCTAGAACTTTGAGCATTTCAGTTGTTTGACCAAAAAGAAAAGTCTTAATTTTGATTGTTGAATTAATATTTTTGGGGCTTTAATATAAGCAATTTCAATGTATCCCCATAGCCTCTTTAAATATATTAGTGGTATTTTACACATTCATTGAAATGTAAAATAATTATTGGATACAGCTTAATCATGAAAGATGGGAAGACGAGGACATGATGACTTTCATGCTGTAGCAAGATATAAAATGTTTGATATTTGGGATTTTTTTAACCCTTCCATCTGTTTTTTCCTTTTGTCTCTGTATTTTATAAAGTGTTGTTAGATTCACAAGCTCCAAGCTCTCCCCTTTACGCCGTTGCTAGCATCTACTTGCGTCTTTTCATTAACTTGATATGCAGTCCCGCCTCCTGTCCTGTCTGAACACACAGTCATTTCTCGTATCCTTGGAGTTTCTCTTCTGATTAGATTTAAGGATGAAATCAGACAAATCTCTAGCTCACCCATTTACTTATGTGTGTGCTTCCAGGGATGTTCGGCCTGGTGTTCGGCCTCTTCGGGATGCTGGCCTACGATGGAGAGAGGGTGAAGGAGTCAGGAATGTTCCAGGGATACAACACGGTCACCTGGGCCGTCGTAGCGCTGCAGGTAACGCCCCCTCCGCTGCCAGCCATTCAGTGTGTTTCCCAACGAAACTGTCAAATATATTATCGAGGCTTTGGGGTAACTAAACTCTTTATTTCGTGGCTCAGACTCCTCTGGCGGCCCCGTGCAGGTCAAGCCTTCGTCCATCTGTGTCTGTGTGTTTGTTGTTTCTCCAGGCGCTGGGTGGTCTGGTCATAGCAGCGGTCATCAAGTATGCAGACAACATCCTCAAGGGCTTTGCTACATCGCTCTCCATCATCCTGTCAACTCTTATATCGTACTTCTGGCTACAGGACTTCGACCCCACCGGGTAGAGGAAACTTTCACTACCTCTTGTTCTTTTTTTTTTTTTTTCTCCTGCTCACGATTTCTCTAGCTCACAGTGTTGTCTGCTGTCGTCCACAGAGTGTTCTTCGTGGGGGCCATGTTGGTCATCGTGGCCACTTTCCTGTACGGCTACGAAGGCAAGCCGTCCCCCAACCCCAGCAGGGCGTAGGACACTCACGGCTGACACTACAGCAGCAGCAGGAGGTCCACGTTGAAGCATCAAGACGTGGAGGGGAAAGGAGGACAGAGAGCTGGAGGGAAAGAAGGGGAAAGGTCTTTATCGTATATTGTGATCACAAAAAGGAGGAGACGGAGCAGAGGAGGAGTGGGAGGAGAGGAGGTAAGCGGGTTGGGAGCAAACGACGGAGACAGAAGGTTTAAAAAAAAAAAAAAAATGAAAAAGGAAAGCAAAACACAACGCTGTGATGGGTCTCACACACCAAAAGTGCCTCAGCTGGGAAGGGGAACCAATGAGAAAGGAAAACAGTGGCGAAACAGGATTGTATGCGTCTCTTTTTTTTCCTATAATTACCGCCGTAGAGATAAACCTGGCTGCCACAACTCCAGATCTGGAGAGATATTCCAGACAGGACCGACTGATTGTGTTGATTTAAGAGCCTGTTTGACTGCCAGTCACTGTTACTGCCACACGCCTATACAGCAAAGGATCAAAGAAGCGGACTGGCAGGGTTTCTAAAGCTTCTTTAAAACCACATTTTCAGATGTACGTGTGACAAACCCACGCTGTTGGCTTGTTCACCTCAGAGTTGCAGTATTAAAAGCTCTGATGGTATTTTTTTGTCCTACTTTGGGCCCTAAAAGCACATTTTAGGCTATTCTTTCCCTGAAATAAGCCCTTTTGGCCACTGTTTACTCTGAAGCTGTTTACAATACTGCAAGCTCCAACAGTCAGATGGCCAAAGTTAGTGTTGGGGCCAGGGCTGGGGTTAGAGCCTGATACATAGGTGGGGTTTGCACACAGCTTAAGAGGCCTGTAAGCCTGGGAAGTGCAAGTCGGAGCAAAAAAAAAACAAGGCAACTCATTGCACCTAGAGGCTGTAGATGACGGTAGTTGCAGTGACCGTAACTAGTATTGTTTCCTAAATTATGGCTCTCATGTTGCATTTTCTTCAGCTATTTTTGGAAACAGTTTTTGTTGCCAGGCAACATATAGTCACTGGGACGTCTTTGATAACATATAGAGTGTGTCTAAGCGACAGCACTGTTTTACTATGTGACTCTAGTCTGTCTGTGTCTGATGTAGTTCAATGTCTGACTGTAATCTGGGTGTATGAATTAAAATGACAGGAATAAACCAATCCGACATTTCAGAAATACTGCTCGAGGCTGCAGCAGGGGTAATTATTTGAAGATGCTGATTTTTGAAGTGAAAAGGACAGTTTGATTATGTGGTGAAGATGATTTTGTACAACTTGAAATTATGTTAATCTTGGGTGTAAATAATAGCACCGTTTCACCTGTAATCTATATATCTAAATGAATAGTCTGTTTAATTTATTTGTTCATTAATTAGGCATTTACATGACTTTTCAAAGCCACTGATTACAAACATCTAGCTCCTTTATGTCCTGTGCTCGTGTAGCAATATATTCTGTTGATTTTGTGGCAAAGTAATCAGATATGACGTGGCTCAGTGAAGTCTGAACTCACTGAAACATCAGTAGTCATCATGTCAGACTCATAGGTGTTTTTTTTTTCCTCTGGAATTACTGTTTTTTTTCCTTGGGATAAAGCGGGTATAAATAATAACTTTATTATTTTAATTACCAATATGTGAATCTTTTATAAAAGAAAAATGTTTCCTTTAACTTCTCTGAATGTGTTATTGAGTTTTTGTGTATCTGTTCCCAGACTTTTCTACACCATAATGCACATATTTATCTTGTAAACAACTAAACCAAAAGGCATCTGGACGTGCAGAAACTCAGACTGCAGTGCACAGCAGCACAACAGTCTTTCCAGTTGATCACGAAGCCATCACAACTCCTGATTTCAGGTTATTTTTTTGCACTTGACATGTTGCTGCAAACTACACAACACGAATAAATTCACACGTTGATATATATTTTTGGCATTTGTTTTAATGAGTTTAAAAACACCGCATGCAAAAGCCAGACAGTCTGAGAGAAAGGACTGTAACACTCCAGAGTTTCGTGTCCTTCATGTTATAACACTGTGAAACACCGTTCCTCGGTCACGTTATACCAACAACTGCATTAGACTCCAGTCAACCAGCAGAACAAATAGGAATTAACGAATCAAGCTCCTCATGAAGGGCCACGTACCGCTCTGCCCTTCAGTCCTCAGGCACATCAGTTACTGTAAAAGACACTTGAGGCCCTGATCACTTTCACTGACACTCCATTTTAATCGGGGCAATGTGTGAATGAAAGCCTCAGTTCTCTGAATACAATCCCAGACCAGCGAAGATCACCTATCGCTTAGTTTCTCGGGTTAAAGGTGCTGCTCTAGATGTTTCCCTTGATTGTCAACTCGGCTTCCAAACTACTCCTGTGTCATGGCTACAGTCGGCATGTGGTTAAAATATGCCCTCTATATGATGAGCGGTGTTGCGGGGCGTGCCACACACAGGCAGAACACTCCATCCGGTGATCGTGGCTCTAGTGTTGTGTGTGTGTGTGTGTGCACGTGTGTGTGAAGGCTTGTTCGGTTTGCACCAGGAGTAATGAGCGGCATGGGTAAGA